>SAXG01000021.1:0-600000 GCA_012932865.1 Amylostereum areolatum
CAGGACCGGGTTCGATCGCGAAACGCTTGTGTTGACGGGCTGGGTCGCGATGATAACCGGTCACCGCGCGCGACCGCGCGCAGAGCCCTGAGCGAGTCCAAGGCGGTCGCTGGCGGCCTAACATCGTCGTAGACGACTCGGTGAGAGTGCACCAGCCATTAGTTGGCCCCCGGATGACGACCTTGAACAAGACCAAACAGTCTGGGACGTCCGTAGGTGCAAGTCATCTTGGCGTCGATGATTTGATGGAGAAGATGCGTCGGACGAGTTTTTCCCCCCCCCCTTTTTCCTCCCCCCCAGCCACGCTTCCCTTTATACAAGGTAGGTTTTTCAACCCGCCCACGGCCTGCCCAAGATTCCACTCGGAGTGTCCGGTGCGCTTCTAAGATTCACCTTCCCCCCCTGATGACCCCCTTTGTCTTGTGCTGCTTGTTTGTTGTGGTGCCGACTCGAGAGCCCTACTGCTGACCGTGTCCTGCGCACGACCACATACTTGGTTATTTTCATGGATTGCATTTTCGCGCGGCACTGTCCTGTCAGACCCCCTTGAGCATCGCGCCCGTGTTCGTTTTTTCCGATCCTTAATCACCTAGGCCCCGCCCGCATGTTCGCTGTGCTACCTGTAGTTCTTTTTCACAGTCCAAAGGCATGGTTCTCGCCGCTCCGGCGGCATCCTCACGATACCAGCTCTCCTCGTTTCTCCGCGCGCTACGCGTTGTGCGCTTTCGGACTTGGCTGCAGTCGGCAATGGGGGCCTGATTTTTGCAGATGTAGTAGTTCCCAAGACAATGCGTCTTTAGTCTCTATGCCGCAGTTTTTAGATCTTGGGATGCACCATATCACGTTTTTTTTTGCCCGCTCCCTGCGGACGAGTAGGCTTTCTCGAATGCCCAGCAGGCGGCTGCCTCAACAGGTTCGAGCCCGCGGCCCCCCCTTTTGGTCTACCTTGTCACAGCTGCCGGTCCTACCCCTCCCTCGCGAGTCGCGTCCTTCCGAAAAAGTTAGTTTATTGGAGCCCGCTTACCCACCCCCTTCCACCGACCTCGTTTCACATATTTTTTTTCCACCCCGTGAGGCCCGCAACTCGCCGACTCCGCGCCATGGGGAACAAAGTTACGACAACCGAGGTCTCTTGCCACCCTACTATGACCTTGCATTGTCCAGGACGCTGGATCGGAATTTTTTTTTTTTTTTTTTTTTTCCCCCTCCTTTGTTGGTAGCGTGATGATGGTGATGAACTGTGAGCCACCCCAAATTTTCGACGCTTGCTTTCTCCACCCGTCAAGCCATCTGCTGACAAAGCCATATGCCTCGCATCCCTCTGTCTCCCAAATTTAACAAATGTCCCCTCCTGAGTGCAATAACCCAACGAGAACGATCTTGAGGATAAGGAAACGGAGGGTTAGGAGGCTCGGCCGGCATGCATTTCGCTAGACGGGACCCACCAAAGCGTCCCCCCGAAATATTTTTGGGGATCCCTCCTCCGCCGAGAATACGCGACACGACGCCCGCGGGCGGTGAGAACCAATGCACTGATGATTACACCGATGTTACATCCTACCAGGACATAGCCCCAGCGCCAGACGTTGATTTTTGATCTAACACAAACCACCACCCATACCATTTTTTATGACCCCCTCCCACATACATAAACTCACCCACCCTAACCAGACACCCGCAGCCGCCGACGCCCACAATCCCCCCCACGATCGCAGCGAAAAATCCACTTCCCTCCAGAAGCGCACTCTACAATACTCACGCCATCACGGGATAGTGTTCCCTGAACAGGGGAGAGGGCAGCTTCACGCCACACCACACGCCCGCCAAAAAAAAGGGCAGACTTCAACGAAACGAATTACGCACCCGTATTCGTGAAGGGCTTCGAGCGGGCCCGCGCTTTTTCTCGTCCCGAGCAGTACACATCACATCGACCGCTTTTTTTGTCGAAGAACCCCGAGTACCCGCTGCGCGTCCCCACACCGTCCACCCTACATTACTCAGCACACACTCCTAATACCGGCCCCACAGAAAATAAATATTATGATGCAGCGCAATGAAATGGAACTCACACCACCCCACACTTCCCAGGTTCTCGTCCACCCATCCTTGTCCCGTCTCGCGCACTGTCCCCCACCCACTGTAGTTAGTTTTTCTCTCTTGCTTGACGACCCGACAATCGACATTTTTTTGTTACCTATTGCTCGCCCACGTACCACCCGATCTATGCGATGTTGGGGTGCATTGGCTGGCAATTGGGTCTTTATTCGGTGTAACCGACGCCCTTTTTAGTTTTAGGTTATGGTGTTAGCGGTCCACCTGATTCGTCAGATGCAGCCCCCAGCAACAGTGCCCTTCAACCTCCTCGCAAGCGACACGGCCCACCATACGCGCCCGGTCCCAGTGTATGAATGACTTTCTTACAACCAAGGATTGTCAAGTTTTGTGTATGCTTCCCCCTTTTTTCTCTTCCCCCCCCCCCCCTTGTGCTTTTTTTTTTCTTCATATTGTTTGTATCAAGCTTTCCTCCGGCCATGACGCAATTGGCCCCCACCGACCACCGTTTGGTCCCTTGATGTGCCAGAAGCATCACCCCAACGCCATGGCCAACGGAGCTTCTGAGCTCCGGCCCAATCACGCCAGGATCCTGTATTTTATTTTTACCAACAGCATTGTATTGTGTCTCCACGTCCGAATCAACGAGGTGACACGATAATGCAGAACCCAACCAACCAGCAAGCTCGAACGGAGTTCATAGATGGTACGTGCATACGTATCAATCATGTGATAGTAAGGCTTTACTGATCCTTTTGTTATCACCTATCACAGGTGATATTCCTCATCGACATTGCATATGTCGCAGGCCTACTCGGCCCTCGGCGACTTGCTTCCTACGCCCCCAAGGACTCCAGCTCTGAACCTCAAGGAACAGAACAACCACATCTGCTATCGAAATGGCAGATTGCCAAGAGAGCCCGACACGAGCGAGAGCATTTGGGACCGTACAAACCCCTCTACTGTAGGCGGCTGTAGTTTGGCAACTCGCAACCGGTGTCACATGACCGTGGGAGCGGGTAGAGGAGGGCAACCCGGCCTCGGGGAGGGGGACATCACCTTAGGCAACGCAACCTTTGTGAGTGAGCTCTCCCAAAGGGCCAAAGCTGTCCTATGTAGCGTCGGTGTCATCCTCACGTTTGGCCATACACTGTACACGAATCTGTATATGAATACAGGTTTTGTGCACACTGACCACTTATTTGTCACTGAGTGCTGATTAGCTCAGGACCCCTGAAATTCCCATAAATGATTCATCTCGGACCACCGAAATTTGGGCCTTATGGGAACCTATGTATGGTACCTCCACCGAAAATGGGCCCCGTAGGGCCGACATGTTGAGCTAAGAACCACTGAAAAGGAACCCGCCGTCCGAAGTCCCATCTTCACCACCGAAAATGGTAAGCATCTGAACACGCCGAGGATCTGTCAGTTCCAATCACAAGTATTTTGCATATTTTGCTTCCCATGGTCTATGGAAGCAAACTAGGCATGTTATAGCAAGTTGTGCATAAAATGAGAGTTCTGCTCGGAAACCTCGACGCCGAAGGCGTGGGAAATTAGACTATTTTTAGATATGTATAGTCTAAGAACCACTGAAAACGGCTGCTTGAAAAAATCTATCATGTAAATCACCGAAAATGGCCCAAATTCTGTCCAGCCGACCACCGAAAACAGGTCACCCTGGGATGAATGCTCTATAGGGAATTTCAGGGGTCCTATAGCTCATGAGTGGCAGCGCTGCGGCGGTTTAGAAAACAAAATACAATATGAGCGAACCCATGTCGATTTCGTACTTGGTGCCGCGGTGAGTATTCTTGAGGGTTTTTGACCTTTTTTTTGCGAAAATTAAGCATGGGTAAGCGGAAAGCAACTCAGCCTCGGGGACGGGGACCCCGCAAATTAGGCAACCGCAACCGACCCCCGGGGACAGGGGACGTTGCCTAACGTCGGCCGCGTACAGTAGGATCCCGGCTACGTTTCCCTACTATCGGACTGCGAGTTGAATCTTCTACACTTCATGCTTAGTACTTAGTTATGCTTATTTGTTGCTATTTGATACAATCACCACAGCCTTGCTACTTGAATGAGTGCAATGCACGGGTCTATGCTATAATACAAGTTCTCTGAGGTAACCTGTTGGTCGACGGCATGAACCACGAAATTATATCTTTCTCCTCGAACGGACTTTAGCGGCCCCATGAAGGCCATTTCTTCAGGTACCTCTTGTAGCTTTTGTATGATGTCCTCGAGCACAGCGACATCCTCATTGCGGGGAAGCGGAAAGCCCTCACTGGCCATGCACCTGAGGAATGAGGCCAAATCGTGGACCTCCGGCACAGGCATGGACGGTTGAGCTTCCTCTCATCAGCTTTGGCTTCTTCCGTATCGGTTCGGGGAGGCCTACTCTCGTCGGCAGTAGGCCCTTCGGTGGGGCGGGACGCCACCGAACGAAACAAACCCGTTCTTGGCACCGCGTGCATCCAGGAGCGCTGGAAACAGAAGCCCACCCAACGCGCTCCGTGGAGTACTGAGGTATTTTGCAACAGTGCGTTCGCGCCATGACTGACCCTCATCAAAACAGATGCCCGAGAACGCGACCTGGGAACATGTCCTGACGACAGTGGGGACGACATCATCGCCATTCGGTTGTTGGGGGATCATGGGACGAAGGAAGACGGTGAGTGGCGCGACGATACGTGTAGGTGAAATAAGGAAGAGCGGCTGTGGGGGAATTGATCCAAGCCGAAGAAGGTAAAAGCCGGCGTGAGGGACAGTAATCCATATCGTCTACTAGAGGGGTGGGAGAAAGCGGGGTGAATGAGGGCCTCCATGTGATAGAGTAGGGCAGGAGACGATTCGACGAGGTGATATACTTCGCCGCTCGTAATAGGGCATCCAAGGAGCCATAGCTTTTGAAGCTTTGGCGCGGCGGTAAGGATACACCGCACGGCGTCGATTGTGAGGGAGGGGTTGTTGGAGAGATTAATGGATTGGAGATCGTGCGACAACGCAGGAATAAGCTGCATGACTTGCTCCGGGGACAAAGAGAATCCAGAGATATCCACCACGTTCGTCTCCTGTTCCGCAAGGATGACCTTCTTGAGGAGACGGATCGCAGCATCCGACATAGCGTTCGACCGAAGGATAGTTTTGATCGCCAAAACTTTATCTGGCATCCAAAGCATCTCCTGCTCCTCTACCTCTGCTGTGTCACCACTCTCCAGGGCGAAGAAGATGGCCTTTTCCAAGGCCATATCTGCGAAGGAAGGAATTTCGAGATGGTCGATTGCTGCCGCCTGCTCATGGCCGTCCGCGAGTTTCTCTGCTTCTCTGGCAGCTTTGGAGGGACGGTACTCGTCGGGCCACGCCTCTGCCAACATCTCATACGTAATCATGGGCACATCTGCAAGCGAGTCGATCGCGCGCTCGACTTCCTTCCGAGGGCTGTCATTGGGGTAGTATCCACGAACATATTGCTCTGCTGACAGGGGCCGTTCGCCAATCATGTTGAAGCAGTATGCAGGCTTGGAGGGGTAGGTAACATCGATGATCGTTATTCCATCGTTGTTGTCTATCGCGAATACGTGAATGAGAGGTCACAGGAGAGCGTGCAAGGAAGGCTCACCACCGCCGCCACTCTCCATCGATGCAGACAGGACATCGTTGGTGAAGAAAGTGCCGGAGAAATAAGGCTCTTCGGCGTCGAGGTCGACGCACCAGCTGGTGGTCAGGAGATATAAGAGGTAGGGGCATGGGATGTCTGGTATCAATGGGTCTTCATCGCCACAGCTGCCATATTTGCCTTGGATCGCGTCGAGTTCGGCGGCAGCGATCTTTGCATTGTCTTTTTGGGAGACCAGTGAGATAAAACGGCGCGCAGCTTTGAGGGGGAGAGTGCCATAGCACCATTGATGATGGAGTGCGGCAACGCATCGATAGTTGGGTTTTGTGTCGGCATCGCCGTGGGGACGAACGCGAGCAATGAGGAAGATTTGGTGTCTCTGGCCCATGGTAAACGGCGGAGATGGGGGAGGAACGATGTGGCGGCGAGAAGCAAGAAGGAGATTGCATTTTGGCAGTCAAAGCGCGATTTTATAAGGCAGTCTGGTTGAATGCAGTGATGGAGAGAACAATGGAATAATATGATCACGGTCACGTGCCCGTGTCAGTGACGTCGCCGGGGACGGCCGAGCCAGGCCGTCCAACTTGAAGTCACTGGCAACTGCAGCTAACTGCAGCCTGTCCTCGAATGGCCTCTACATCCGGTCCAAGTAAACCGAAACCCCCCGTCGTACAGTCTGGGACCGGAAACAACATCATCGTAAATCCAACCCAGGTGCGCTTCGTCGTCCCCTCCTTTTTCGCACGCTCATATTCCCCTAGAGGCTGAACCCAGTCCTCGAATGCATTCGCAACGTCGGGAAAGAATTCGGCGAGATCGTTGCAGACTATCAAGTTGGAAGGACAACGGGTGTGCTCTACCTCAGGTGAGGTATCACCCGCCGCTCCAGCAGCTCTTCCTTGACAGATTCAAGCTTGCGATATCATCGACTCCATCCAGAATATATCCACGGGCGCATTGAAAAGCTGGGGCGCTCATACAACTTGCGCGTCCTGCTTATCATGTGTGATGTCGTACGTCGTGCATTCCCCCCTCTTTGCCATCATTCTGCTACATCGTGTTCCATGGTAGAGCGAGCATCAAGATCTCATAAGAGAGCTTACGAAGGTAGGGCAGGCCCACTGTGAGATTCCCTCACGCTGAACACCACACCCTCTTTCACAGACATGTCTAATCAACGAGATCACGGTTATTGTTGCTTGGTCGTATGCCAGTTCTCTCGTCCTTGCTTTGAATTTACTCACGAAGCACAGCGCTGAAGAAGCTGGCCAGTACCTCGGCACGTTCAAACGTTTCGAGCACAAACCTCCAAACCTCATCCGCGAACGCGTAGAGCGCGAACCCGGTGCAATAATGCGCGCCGCCCTCACCGGCATTAGCAAAGTCAACAAGACCGACGTCGAGACCTTGCGAACCTCTTTCGGCGTGCGTGACCTCTCGCATCCTAAGTTATGACTCCTCTGACTTTACGATTCAGAGTTTCGCACAGATAGCGCGTGCTTCATCTGACCAACTGTCTCAGCTTCCAGGCTTCGGTCCCAAGAAAGTTGCTCGCATGAAAGATGCATTCGAACGTCCTTTCCGGAACGGCGCAACCAGCGCCCTCCGGCCCAGTCAAACGGCTTCAACCTCAAACAACCCCAATCCGAATGGGAAAGAGAGGGATGCGCCGTCACCTTTGCCGCCCTTGCTGAAGGACAAGGGGAAGGGGAAGGCCACGGCCGCTATTGATGCAGAGGAATTATCATCACCTTCACCCCCACGGCTGCCGCATACCGACGCACAAAGTCCCGTGTGGGACATAGAACTGGACCTCAACTCGCCTTCGCCACCCCCGCCAGGGCGTTCTGAATCTACCGCCAAGAAACGCGATCGAGAACCAAGTCCGCTGTGGGACATTGAACTTGACCTTAACCCTGACGACATCGACTTGGAGACCGAGAGAGAAGGCAAGAGACGTAAAGGCTCATGACGGCAGACGACAAACATCATTTGATGGAAGACGATTGCATAGTCTAGATATTATACTACAAAAAAGTAATAAAGGATATATACATTTGTAAATGAGAACACCGATCTGCGTGTGGTAAGTCCAAGAACGACAGTGATCCGTACGAGCTCAGGGTACAACGAATAAGGTGGATGTGAGGAATGTCCCAGCCTCCCCAACACGAAGCCGAAGAAATACAGAGGGGTAGATGTAGGTCAAGTATAAAGATGCATACGGTCTTGTTTTTCTGGTGTTACAATCATGACACGATGCGCTGTAGAGCAATGCAGTATGGGGGTGGCGAGTCCTCCACCATCGCTGCAATCTGTAAGTCCTCTGGCTTCTTCACGCAGCCCCATTGCGCCTCGTGATCGAGGAAGATGTTGCCCAGACGGTTTGGAACGACTGGAAGGGGCTGGGGCTGAGGAAGCGGGCGTCCCCGGGGTAACTGAGGAAGAGGACGAATTCGTGTGGGCGAGATTGGAGACGATCCAAAAAGGAGGAGCGGTGGAATGGGGGATGGGTTGGAAGATGAGTGGTCGAGGTGACTCTTGAGGTTCCGTGAATATGGAGTCGAGGATTGCTCGTCTGCCATCGACCTCGCCGTACGAGGCGTCTGTACGAAGGCGGGTTTAAGAGTGCTCGGACTGGAAGGAACGGTGAGGTCCTGCGCCTCTGTCTCCTTATCGGACGCCATCCCAAAACTGCTAGATTTCGAATCGTCCCAGTAGGTGTAGCTCTGTTTTTGGTCGTAGTAACCTCCTGCGCAGAGGTCGACACTCTCCTTCGCAGATTTCCGAGACCTGAAGGAAAGAAGGATATTTCGCATGCTGTCGGAAGCGCTAGGGCTGGAGTACCACCCACTGGAGCCCATTCGCGGCTCTTCGGGGTCAAAAACAGGGTAGGGTCTTGGCATCGCTTCGTCCTCCTTTTCCCTTTTTGCTGCACGCCGTTTGGTACCCCTTTTCCAGAGTACGTAGACAAGCATGATGAATAGCAGACCGAGGATGATCGGAGGTGCCGTCAGGACGGCCAGTGAGCTGGTAGGAGTAGCAAGACCGTTAGCCATGCTAAACCGTTGGAAGGGCAGGACACAATTACTCACCGATGACCTGAGGGGGTTATAGACCGTCGACTGAACGCAAACACTGTCTCATCGCTGCATATAAAGGTGAGAGTGTATCCCTGTGAGTCAACCTGTACAACCTACCTTGCCCGAGTACGATATACATCGGCTCTGTCGATGATGAGGGACGTCCCTACGGGAGCTGGATCCCCAGGAGCTCCAGGGAAATTGCGATCCACATAGAAGTCCAAACAATGCCGGCCAGGATCGATATTTGAAGAAAAATAGAGCAATTCCGATGAGCTCAAACGTGAGGTGTACTTCTGAGGGGCGTATACTGTTTCGGCAGCACCGTCCAAAACGAAAGCGAAAGGTACCAGGGGGTGCGACGTTCCGTATAGCGCGACGGCTTCACCTTGAAACAAAAGTCCATATCAATGAATGGCGCCCAGTGACTATAGGGATATGTACCCTAGTAGGAAAGTGTGTGAGTATTAAGCGTAGTCTTTGACAGGCACCAAGGCGTACTATGAAACAGTATCTCCCCGCGGCATACATGGACCTGAAGCCAACTACACTCCTGTCCAGGGAGTTCTGAGCCAAGGAACGTCAGGCCGCATGGGATGAAAACTCACCTGACAGTTGGATTGGTTACGACAGCCACCGACTCCATGCGGCTGCGTTCAAAGGTTTCTACGTAAGTATCATCACCACCAATGGATGTCTCGAAGTCGATCTGGACAGAGGGTCAGATGGTAATAACTTAAGACGAGTGTAGGCGACAAGCACTAACGTAGTCAACGGTCAGCGATGGGTCCTGGATCGCCAGCTCGAGGTTATGGATAGTAGAATCCAGACCCGACGCGCCGAAGACTAGTTTCCTACGAGAGGGATTGTAGGTATTGAGTTCGTCCGTCAGGGTCGTGGTTGTATTGTAGTCCAGAATGCTATAACTTGAAGCATGCGGTGACATTGGTTCAGACCTAGCCGTGCCTCCATATGCCCTGTAAACAGGAGCGGGCGCAGGGGCTGAGCGATCGTTGTCGAGGATCGTCTGGGAGCACGTACCAGACACCCGTCCCGTTGAACACAAAAGATATCTCCTGAGTAAGTTCCACAATGCCCGTCGAAGGCTTGAAGAATACGCCGTATCAGAACTGAATGTACGACAGAGCAGAGCAAACAAACGCACCTGGTGGGATTCCAGCACGCCTTCGCTTTTCGCCCAGAAGTGGCGAACCAACGGACTTGAGATGGAGACGGTCAGATTGAAACGCATCCTGTCTCGGAGGGAGCCACTGCCACAAGTTGGAGGATGTTGGGTGGGCTCGGTTGCTCGTCACAAAGTCGGAGCTGCGTGGGTTTGCGCCATATATCAGGTTGGAGGTCATCGAAGAGAAGTTGTGATGAGATCCGTATGAAACTCCATTGAGTGGGAAGCATCAACGAATGGGTCATTGCGGCGAGCCCAACAGTGGAAGTCGACGTCTTCAAATGGCGCCGACGAATGCAAACCCGAAAGACGGAACGGTGACTGGATCATAGATCGTGATGTGAGCGCAAGCAAGAAGTCGCATGTGCGCTGCGCACTGGATAATAATCATGTTATGCACCGCCCAGAACAAGTACCGACGTTAAGATCTTCGAAGATCGGATGGCCTGGAGAGATGGTGTTTGGCACATAGCACTGGACAAGAGCGTAGTGACACTGCAGGCTGCAGGGCTCGCGTGACGCGAAACATACTTTGAACCATTCACTTCGAGCGTTTCTGGCCCACAGGGTGGTTTATAGACCAATAAAGCGAGTAAAAAGTACAGATATACTAATGACGACTAGGAAAGCATAATGTGCGGTGCGATATTGTAAGGCAAGAAATACTGTACGTCAAACGACGATAATGTAGGCAATAAAGAAACGAACCGAGAGTGTTCAAAGCAACTAAAACACAATACAAGCTCACCCAATCAGGCGGAACTCTACTAGGACGCTGTGTCCAATCAAATAAGGGTGATGACGGTCCTCGGAGACATGTATCTCGACCTCGCCCGTAACATCTCTTGTCATGATGATCGGTCGGCGACGTGGTGAAGATTCCGTCACAGGTAAAGACGCCAATGCGAGCCCGTCATGGGAATATCTCGACTTGGGTTTCCCGGTGGGGTCGTTCTCTTTGGTCGAGACATCAAGAGTCAGAGGATCGCATCCAGCTATCAGACCATCAGATGCTGTGAGGTCATTCTTGGGCGTAAGAGGGCTGGCAGATGCTTTGACCGTGATTTTTTCATCTTCTGGCATAGGTTGAGCCTTCTCCGTGGTCTCAAGATCTGGCTTGCACTTTTCCTCCGCCTTAACAGGGATGTCTCCTGACGCGCTCGGGGATGCAGAAAAGGTTGGGATGGGTAACGCCATCGTATGTCGAAAATTCATCCGGGTGGTTAGCTTGGAGGTGACGGTAGGAGGAGAAGGATCGCTGAATCAATAGTTGAGGACATCGTGCACATAGGTGTACTAGAGTACACGTACCTTAGGACAACACCTAAAACATTTTCAATACCCTTTCGCACGCCCAATAGCATTCTGATCGTGCTTTCGCTGTTTAGTTCTCCTCCTGCTACAAGAGCGAATGCGCCGCTAAACGAGAACCGGAAGGACTGAAGAGGATTGTCTTGTGAACCTCGTTCCAGCTGGGCACGGACATACATCGCCTGTGCTTTGAGGAAACCGGCGATGTTAAATTGTAAGTTGCTGAGGAGTATAGGGCAGCTTTGGAAAGTTGTTGGCAACTATGAAATCATCAGTATCGCAGATCGGGAACCGCAAGAGTGGGCCCTCGTCTACCTTGGTCGTGGCCGTCTCAGGTGGAACAGTGTCGGCGGAAAACTGCCCACGGACAGGATGCACCTGTAAGATGAAAAGAACTAAGAATCTGGAGCTAAGCACAACATCAAATGACAAGTTACCACTTCTTCATCTTGCAATCCAGCCTTTTCCCGTAGAGCTTTTTGGCGGTTATATTCATTGATGATGTGATGAGAAAGCCCGCCACGAGATTCTTCGCCATCCCGAGGAGGCTTTCCGTGAATGAGACTTATCACTCGTCTCCGTTTCGTTTGAAAGCGGTGGCGATTTCGGCATGATTTGCATCTCAACCATTGGTATTCCTCTTGAGGTGGCAGACGAGTATGGCAATGTGGACCAGTGCATGCACGGATGCCATCTGGATACTGTAGTCAGATGAAAAAAAGAAGACATGAGAACGAGTCCAACTTTGGACCAGAGGATGGACGGACTTCCTCTGGCTTCTCTTTTCCGGCGCCCATTCCTCTAGCATCGAGTTCCGCGTCAGGTCGTGGTCGAGTAACACCGAGACGTTCTCGTTGGTACTTTCTAAACTTGGCTCGGCACGGTTGACATAGCTTCCATCGAGAGCCTGGCTCGATTTCACCCTTGCACGTTTTGAAGCCGCATTGTCGAGGTTTAACGAGTTTATCAAAGGAAAAACCAGGAGGTAGACGTATTCGGAGCTTCAGTCCCGTTTTTCGAGACTACGGAAGAGAAAAGAATCAGTACACTCCCGAAGAAGCGAGTACGTGTAACGTACCGGACCCGGATCGGGATCAGCCTCAGACTTTCCCTCGTCGTCGCTGTCTGACAAATCGGTCAGAGCAGACATTTCGCTCTCCCAACCACTGGGTACTTGAACACCGCAGGATTTGATAGTATCTTCTGGAGGCTGTGATGTTGCTTTTATCGAATCTGGGTCATCCTAGCAGATAAATTAGAATGTAGTTGATGCGATGTATAGAAAGACGCACGGATGGGTATTCCAACTTGAGATCGTCGAGATCGTCATCTACATCCATCGGCTGGTCTGTTGTGGAGACGCTTGCTTGCGGGAGGGACATGGGCTCATTTTGTGCGATAGAACGTGAGTCTGCACGTCCTTTCAGTGCAGGAGGTGTCTGATGGTGATGTTTGAACAAAGGGAAGGGACTGATATGACCAAACAGACCTCGCGAGCAATGAAAGCGTGTTTCGGCGGATGCAACATCACTTCCGAAAGGTCTAAATGGTGCTCCGGGGGGAATACTTGCGTCTGGTCACCCGGGGTGATGGTTGGAGGGCGGTGGATATGTGATGGCAAAGATGTCGGCACCAGACTCTGTTTCGCGGTGATGGCTCGTTGAAAACATGACCCACAGAGCAGGGGGGCATCTGGGGATTCTCCAGGGGGGACGACGACGCGTGTTGGACAAAAATAACAGGTCACGATGGTTTTCTAAGAGCGATTATCGTCAGTCTTCGAACATGTGCTGTAAACATGGGCGGCAAAAACGAGGGAGGTAGCTGATGTGAATGAGATAACGGCTTACTTGTGCTTTGGCAGGTCGAGCCTTGGTCAAAAGTCCGTCTTGTTGTTGCCATTGCCCCCTCTGCGCTGCATGTACCTCTCCTAAGCACTTCGGACACAAGTTCGCGTACCAATTCCTTAAAGGTAGGGGGGAGTGTCCGCATTTTCCGCGCACACATCTACGCACCATCGGCTGCGACGGCTTCGCTTGACCCTGTTTGGTCGACACGTGTGGGGCGTCGGTAGTGAGATGGACGTGTATTCCATCCGGACCAGGTGGCTCTTGCCAAGGCAAAGGAGTGTTGTAGTCTGGCGACACCTCCATTGTGCGTTCGGTATACCGATGCGCACAACGTTAGAACCACAAACAGAAAGCGAAGCTGCAGCACACCACCGACTTTTAGCTTGAGGCCAGCGTTAATCATGGAAGAAACTGCTCACCTACTGAGACTAGCAGTGAGCCACACTGCTTCTACATCCACCGAAAAATGGGAGATGCGTCGAGGGAGACCGTCGTCGTCATGAGCGACGAGAAAAGGAGCAGAAAGGGGGTATCGTCGGCAGGAAAATGGATCTGCGTCACATTATTTTCTCTAGCTTTCGGGTGACATATCGTGATGAGCCAATCGGTTCCCAATTTGCGACATTTTTGAACATCTCCTTTGCCCGACCGGCGACCACGCATTCTCAGGATACCAGATTGACCTGTGACGTGAGATTACACGAGAACCGCACATCGAACAGCTCCGTTCAAGCGAAACCACGGATAGTGAAGATCGCAGGAGCAGCCAGCCGGACTGAGTCAGTGTCTTCTTTCCAATACTTACAAGCTGAGGAAAAGGGGGAAGGAAGTGAATTCTGTCTAGGGAAAAATCTGGAATAGCACAAGATACAAGTAAGCTGAGGTATGTACCCGCTGATTGACTGGAAGTTGACTGGAGTTGGACAAGACTGGTGGTTACGAAGTTCCAGCCACAACTGTGGCCCTCTGTGGCCCCGTGAGCCAATCGGAGACGCGTCAATATACACAAACAACGCCGGCGCCTTGCCCCGCGTTGGGCTCAACGCCGCCCTCAACATCGACCATGGCTTCCATCACCGGACCCTTCCGCAACACATTCCGCTACCTGGTGCGTTGCCCCTACTGCTAGGCCACGCCAGCACTGAACACAAGCTCGACGTTCTCCTCTCAAATTTCGTGCTGCAGCAACGTCAGGCGCACGATTCTCCCGTCATATTCTACTCGGTCGTAATTGGATCCATTGGACCTCTGTTGGTCGCAACGGTTCCTCCAATCCGAAAATCATTTGGCTGGAGACCTGCTGAGCGCATTCCCACCTCTTATCCCAGTGAGTTCGTGTTCACTTACTCCCTGTCATTTCTTTCTACTGCGTGCATCACTACTCTATACGTTTCCTTCCGGACCTTGGCAGCTCCGCAGTGGTACTGGCTGGACTGACATATTGTCCCTTGAAACAGTCCCAAACAGGCCGCGAAGACCAGTACAAGGCTATGAGGACGAGGAGTAGATGGCCCTAATTCCGATATACGAACAAGTCGTGTTTCCGATTACAGAACGCATTAGACTCTATCTTGTTTGCATGTGGAATCTGCATGATACTTATATGTGAGACCTTGCCTTGATCATGATGCTGCTGAAGGCGGCGTTTTTCCAGTACTCGGTGACCTTGGTCCAAGCTGTGCGCCTGTTTCGAGGATGGAGCTGGAGCGCCACACGCTTCTACGTCCCCGCAGTCTGGGCAAACTGGCAGGAGGCCTTTACATAAGTATCGTAACGACTTTTCAACCACAGTTGACATTGTTCCGCACGAGTCACGGCTGCGCTGTTCCGACTACGACCCCTGTAGGTGATGTACACCCTTTTTCGATATTGCTTGGCAAGCGCAACACGTTCAACGCATGGCTGTGCACCGCTCATTATATATACCCCTCCTGCTTGCCCCATGGGTGGCCAACACTTACATCCAGGATTATGTATGGCTCTAGTCTTTCCATGTCCCGCTCAGCACCATCCCGCAAGCGCCGTTACCTTCGGGCATGGCTGCCAGCCATAGAAGTCGCAAGGCAGGGGTTGAACGCAGTGCCCATAGTGGGTAGCCCCCTCTCAGCGGTTTTTGACGTCGCCCTTATCGTCGCAAAACTCGCAGATGTAAGTCGAAGGTGCTACCCTGCGCCTCTTCTGTTTCCTGAAATAAAGTATAGGAAATGTCGACAGAGAAGACAACTTGGAGAGATCTTGCTCTACGAGCCTATCGGCTACATGAAGGTCTACGGGTTGCACTGGAAGGTCAGAACATTGACGCTGATCCCACGCTACGTTCGGATCTTGAACGCTTGTACCGGTATGGCCTTTTCCCCAGTGCCTGTCAAAGTGTTAATACCACCGTCCAGAGAGCTATTCGCCATCGGGAAAGGGATGGTAGAGATGGCGGAAAGGAAGTTTCTGAAGCGGTTTGCAAACCGATCAGAGGATGCCGATAAATTAGCTGCGTGGAGCGGACGCCTACAGGACGAACTCCAGCATTTCAATGTGAGTAGTCATGCGTGTGATTCTTCTCATGCGGAATGCTAATGCATGCCCCTTAGGCTGTCAGCCTTGCACACATCAGAAGTTTTGCACATGAACAAGCGCAGTACGATGGCGAGGTACTTGACCAGCTATTACTTCCCGCCCCATCAACTCACGCATGGCTTCCATGCATAGCACCGTATTTTTCGGGAATCTGAAGTTCAACCGCGGGAACCCTACAAAGTTCTCGCCCATCAACCCGGCTTAGTGCAAGCGGCAGCCGAGATCGTCCCTACGAGTAGCAATATGGTTTTGGTACGCCGTCCTAGGACTTCTGGTCATAGCAAGGTGCACAAAAATAATTACGTACACTCGTGACTTCCAACGCTTAACATGGATTTTGTTGCAGGAGTTTTGGGACTTCGTGGATGGCATGAAAAAGTTATCGTGGGTTCCCCCACCGTCTCTGCTGCAAACTAGCCATGCTGACGCCGATATTTGACAGCCATCCAAACGTTGTGCAACTCTTGGGACACTCGAACCAAAGCAGCGACCGTTGGCCCTTTTGTGTGCTTTATCCGGGTAATACCTTGCGTCAACTTTATCTTCCCGCTCAATAATTAATAATCCGCAAATTAGCCATATCTTCCTCTGCAATTGACTATGTTGAGGGTTTGGGAGCTGGGATGCCGCGGTTTCGCGCCGCCGTCTCTATAGTGAGTCGTTTTCCCTGCATCCTCTCCCTTGTGTATTTATCCAGCTGTTTGACGCACCTATAGACCCGGGATACCAGGGTGAGCGGTCATAATTGTCTTGAGATAACTAGTCTGGTAATTGATCTGTGTCATACAGAGTGCAGCAATGTTTCTTTGGGAGAAAAGGATACCTTGGCACTATGACGACCTTGTAAATCCACCTTCCTTTCGAGTGCTGGTGTAACATTGAAGCATCCCTGAAAGGTGTCTATCACGGTCGACAAGTCAGGCCGAGTGCTTGTTTACCCTGACGCTCTGATTTCTCATGTATACGAGTCAGAGGATCGGTTTGTTACCAACCCTGGTTGGAAGATCGCGACCGTCTACCACACCGTACGTCACCTTACCGTTTGCATGCATGGTTCAGTTTCTGAAGTCTCCTCCACTGTAGCTTGCGGAGACCACCGCAGCCCGCCCGCTAGGCTGTGTGTTCATTTTAATGATTTACGTTCATGATCTCATCTATTTCGCAGATGGTCCACAGGACCTGATAACATACGGAGAGCATCTTGACGCGTTGGATGACATACTCAGACCGCCCTTGAGAACTTCTCCATACAGCCTGAAGGTCCTTCTCGATGCATGGTCCCATGTCCATAAACCTCGGAACATAACGTCCGAGTCGTCTCCAGCATGCGGGGATGTAGGGTATTGGATCCTTGGCCCTTCCAGGAAAGCTAGGTTCATACGTATGACCTCGCTTGCCGAGCTTCACAAATCACGTTTGCGGCCTTCTGGTCAACCCACATTCAAGACCAGCACGTCATCTTTCATGACGACGACAACAACACTCAGCGATGTTGATTTCGACCCTCAGCCATTGGGGGAGGAAATACATAGTGACGGGTCGCAGAAATGTGTTTGGGACATGGGCTCAGGCCATTGTGAAGACGTGTGGATTGTGGCGAAGGCTTTCCAAGAACTGTCGAAGGCAACCGGGGACTTTCGAGATTTCGACGAAAGAACAAACCATAGTCAGGCATTCGGTGTCTTGCTGAAACACGCAAGAACTCTAAACGCGTTAGCAAAGGCCAAAGGCAAACAACTAAGCGATCTTGTTATCGGTGCGTCGTCGCCATCAGTTCTCCTTCCCTTGTATGTTGCCATATGTCGCTTACTTCGAGAACACTCCTCAGTCACAGCCCACGAAGTGTTGTTAAAAGCTCACGCAGAGGTCGACCCAGATACAAAAATCAGTGAGCTTATGTTTCGCCCGCTTGAAGGCCTGAACATTCTATTCTGGATGTTAGCAACTGAGTACTGAGTGTGTGCGTTGACCTTAACAGCGTCTAAGCGTATCTTCTTCTACCGTCGCCCTCTCCGACCGACCCTGTTACCGTTTAACAAGGACTGGGGTTACTGGTCGTTCAACGCTTGTCCTCCTGGCACCCGCAAGCACACATATTCTGATTCGCTACCTTCTATGTCGACACCTGAACAAACTCCACTACCACCGACGCATCGCGCTAAAACACTGAACACACCTGCACGTTCTTCACTGCTCGAAGCCTCGTCATTAGTCCCTCCATCGACGGCATCGAATGTGATCGACGACTTTCCGGACAGTCCAACGAGTCACATCAACACCACGGCCCATGCTGCGGGTCTGAAAGGCTTCATAACTGATGTTTACGCGTGAGCCGTGCTTTATCGTCCATCAATCATCATCTCACCACCATATCCAGTCCCCGACCTCGTATACATTACGTGCAGCTTTCGCCCTTCGAGGCCGACCTTGTACTGGAGCTGTCTCGGCCACATGATACCCTCGGCCGGTCCACGATGGTTATACAACCGCACAGTCGTTTGGCCTCTTCGTCCCGGGAAATCCAGCAAAGACCTATTGCTTCACCCTCTGGCCTGTCTCCTGGCGTCCTCGGCAAGGCAGCCCCGAATGTGCGTAGTAAGCCCATAGGACAGCTCCCAGCCGCCGCACTGCGCGGAGAGAACAATCAGGCCACCCGTCGTTCATTCTATTCCTCTGATACCTTAATCGGGTTCGTCGTCGGGGCCACCGTCCTTAACCTGCTCATTGCCCTGTATACCTCGTACATAAGTTGACTGGCCCTCTTCTCTTTAAGTATCCCTGTTATACCCAGCGTACCATACATACATGTATCATTGCCATTCTTAATTCTCCTTGTTGACGTTACACCGCATCAGTATACTTATGTACACTGTTATTTGATCTCTACATCTGTCGTTTCGTGACCTCATCGTCTCTTCTCGGCTGTCTCCCGAACCTTGGTCTCTTTGTTTCCTCGGTGCCAAGAACCTCTCTCACCTCGTCAACTTCGCGCGTTTTTATTGTACGTCCGCCCTGCCTTGTCCGCTGTGATATTTACTTCGTCACTAGTCACCTACATCGGGTGGTCAAGCCCACAACGAGAATCTCTGCCCTCTCCAGCCAGGGTCGCGTTGTCACTGGAACTTCCATTGTCGAAGGTATTTTGTGGATCCTGCTTACCCTAGTTGAGCCGGGTCTCCACTGGCCACAAGTATTCCACCCGGTCCTCCCAAGACGACGGTGCGGTTCCACGAGGGACTATCTTCTACCATCGCGGAACGGGAAATTGGTGGATATGCCGTCGCACAGCAAGAATCATATCAGCGCGGACGCCCGCGGACATCAGCCAGGCCTTCAAACTGGAGGGCCCCGCCGAAGTGGCGGCGGCGGCATGCAACGCAAGGATAGTGGAGCTGTCGTCGGCCACAACCGACCCGAAACTGCAGGCTAGTGTACCGGCGTACTTCTCCTGTGACTTGTCCAAATTTTGATCTTCTGAACGGTTGCAGTGTGGGCATCGGGGTATTCACGGGATACATTTGCAGACGTGAGTTATGCCTGCCATTTCTTGATGTTCTGTTCCCCTTTCCGCGTCAAGTACCTTCTGTGAAGTCGCCAGGATAAGCGCGGTGTCCTGGGTTGAACATGCACTAATCCGCCCCGCGTGGGGCGCGGTGTACTCGAAATCAGCCGCAGTAAGTTGCATTCGCTCTCGAGCCTTTTTCAAGCTTGTGATGCACATTCTCCACTGACGACACACGCACTTTTGCAATCTACAGAAAACCTTGCGTGACTCGTGGATTCAAATTTGAGGGATGCCAACTCTTCCCTAAGGACGCCGCGGAACCACAGCTTTGATTGTCCTCATATTTCCCTAGCCAATCAACGAGCCACCGCCTACCGAGATGGGCAAGAATAAGCCTATGCGACCTCGTCATCGTGGGGCGATGACAAGGGGGACTCATCCTCACGCTGCGATGTGTATCACTGGATCCGTCGTCGGCGTCCGGGGGTGAAGTTGTGATGGGCAGATATAGGTATTGTGGCAGCGTCCCGACGAGTTACCGTCGGACGGGTTGTTCCCACTCCAAGAGTTGTAAGTGGAATGGATGGGTGTTGTCGCTGTGCAGATTTGCAAAGGTCGTGCTGCACACTTCGCCTCAGGCTTTGCCTGCGGAGAGACAATGAGTTGACGTCAGTGCTCTCTTCCCGTCCTATAAAGCCTTGAGTCCGTTGGTCACTGATGGTCCTCAGCTCTTTGCAGCATTCACACCACCGCTCGACAAGATCCATATTCCAAGTTTACCATCCTCCTTACTAGCACAAATATCGACTACAAGTACGATGCAAGACAGCACTGACTCCGTCACCCGCGTCCTCACCGACTCTAAGAGTCGCCTTGTGTCGGGTGACAGGATCAAGCACCCCGAGCTCAGCGCTGGGGCCATTCACTGCGCCGAGAAGTTAGGGGGTTTCCTCCTCTAGCCATATATCTTCCTCGCTCACTTCCGCTTCGACGTAGAGCCCTCAAGCATTCTCAGGCCGCCGATAACGCGCCTAGCTGGAACGTCTTCGCCAAAGGCTACCATGGCGCGCAGTCCACGCTTTATTCGTTCTCGGCTCGCACTTGCGACAACGTATGTGCTATCGGCTTGCGCTCTATGACAAATACATGGCTAATCGTGTCAGCATGCTTCACTGGCACAGGCCGCTCGTCTGGCAGAGAGCGACACCACGGCTGCTAGCGCGTTCGACGCCATCGGCCGGCCTAGCGTGGAGTCGAATGGAAGGCCATCTTGTATGTTTTTGTTACTTGTATCTTCCTGTGGAAAATTCATTGATATGCACCGGGTTCGTTACAGCAACTTCCATTGACCGCAAGTCTTTTGACTGAATAGTTGAACGTTGAAGCTTGAAGCTTGAAGTCCTAAGGCGACGCTGCCATTTCTCGCGCATTCGACAAAGACCCTGTGATGTTTATCTGTACTGGTATCCACGTGCAATCCAAGTCTCACGACACATCTGCTTCACGTCGATGAAATCTGCCTGCGCAAATTATTTGAAGAGTGGGCGCGCCCGTTTCTATTACACGGTAGCGGCGAATCCCCAACGTGTCGCAATACCTCTATGGTCTATGGTCCAAAGCCGCGTTACCCTAAACAAGGTAAGTACTTAGGTATCCATTACTCGACGCGAGCGCGTTTGACGCCGTTCGCCTTCTCCGTGGTGCCATTGCTGAAGAATTCGAGTTTGCCCACGGGGTCGCCTTTGATGGTGCGCGAGCCCTCGCTCCAGTTAACCGGGCAGACCTCGCCATGCTCATCCTGAGAAACGTCAGCCATACCATCTTGAGAGACAGGGTGGATCAGATGCGTACCGTGTACTGGAATGCCTTAACAAGACGCAGAGCCTCGTCCACCGAGCGGCCCACAGGGCTGTCGTTGATGGTCATTTGGCGGAGGATACCCTTGGGGTCGATGAGGTAGCTCGCACGGAGAGGAACGCCCTCGTCTTCGATGAGGGCGCCGTACGCGCGGGAGACCTTCTGGCTTTTGTCATCCACAAGCGCGATCTTGAGCGGGCCACCGGGCTTCTTTGGGTCTGGCCCAAGGCCCCCCTGGGAACGGGGAGTCGTCGCCCACGCAAAGTGAGCGTACTTCGAGTCGCAGGACACGCCGAGAACGGTGGTGTTGATGGCGTCGAAGGCAGGCAAGGCGTCGTTGAAAGCAAGGATCTCGGTTGGGCATACAAAGGTGAAGTCCCTACAAAAAACGCGCCACGACATTTGAGTGAGGAGTCGTTACGGTCGTGCAAATTGTAGCAAACGACGTACATAGGGTAGAAGAGGAGGATTACCCTAGGAAAAGCGCGTCAATAATAGGCCAGGAGGAGGCAGGAAGATATGACGCACCATTTACCGAGGTAGTCTGAGAGGGAGATATCTTTGAAGTCGCCGTTCTCGACGACGGTGGCGGAGAACGCAGGTGCGGGCTTTTTGATAGTAGGAAGAGACATGGCGAACAGCGAAACCGACGGGGACAAGCGAGAACTTGAGCGGATTGTGGTGGTGGGTGGCACGATTGAGGACAAGCACCTTTTGCGCAACTTTTAAGCGGTCCTGGGGCGTAACGAAATTGATCGAGGCCGAGAACAGGGGTCCATCGGCGACGCAGGGCCCGAAGTCGAGAACCTGAACGCGAGTCCTCGCACTGATGCGTGCATGCCAAACGCAAAGTGGCGCGCGAGGCACACAACCACGTTGTGAACATCGCAAACGACGCGCTCGAGCCTCGAAGATCTTCAAGTTGAACGTTGGAGGTTGGTGGTGGAAGTCACGTGGGGGCGGGACGGACGAGATCGACGGAGAGAATTCAATTATCCGAGTCCATCGCCGCTACGGCGCTCCCGCCGTCCACCGATCGCCTTCGTAGTCGCTTCCATCCCCCGACGCCCATCTCGACGACCTAGGCGCGACCTTGACGGCCTTTATCGCCGTTGCTGTCCTCGGCTCGTCGTCGTCGTCGTCGCCTCTTGCGCTCCTTCCGCTACGTCCATGTTCTCCCGTCGTCGTACACAGGCCGATGACCGTCTCTCGCTCAAGCCAGCGAAACCGTCGGGACAAGGCTGGGATTCGACCACTTCGTTCGCCCCATCCTCCACCCACTCCAACTCCAATTCCAACTCCAACTCGAACGCCCACTCCTTTCCCTCACATTCTTTCCCCCCGACGTCTTCCACCAATGTCCCTCTTAAACCCCCAGCACAACCTACCACAGGGACCTCCATTCGTCGACGAGTTTCCACCCTAGCGAAACACCTCAGCAGCTTCAAGCCAACCTCCCGCGGACGCACCACCCAGGGTATCGGAAAGAGACGTGCATACTCCCCAACTTACTCCAGTCGCTCGCCGTCACCGGTGGATGATATCCGCCGCCCAAGCGGCCTCGGACGTCGGGCAAGTTCCGTGGACGCGTCTCCTTCGCCTGCCGGGACACCGATGTCTCGCATCCCATACCCCGATGACAAGCCGGTGGACTCCCCACGGTTTTCGAGGGTCTATCCAGTGGAAGAGGAAAGAATGCCAGTGCACAAGAAGATGGCTTCAATGAAGATGCTCCCTCGCTCTCCAACCAGTGCCGGGTTCGGATTTGGGATATCCGTCCCCGAGGACGCGGAGCACCCGTCTGAATTGGACAGTGGAAGCGTGAAAGACGAGGAAGGAGACGGGCAGGTCATCTACATGCGCGGTCGGACGATGAGCACTCCGAACGTGTTCCTCACCGCTCCCCCTCAGGCGCAGACGTCGACGTCGACCTTTCCTTCCTCTCTCCGCTCCCATCCTTCTCCCTATCTGTCCTCTTCCCCCACTTCATCCCGCTCCCAACTTGTCAGTATCCACCGACCTCCATCTCCTTCCGCACCCTCCCTCGTCGTCCCCCCGTCGAAACCCGAAGCCTCCCTGCGCTCGCATGCGCACTCGATGTCAGTTTCCACCACGACGTCCATGGTATCATACGTTCCGCCAGACGTCCCCACACTCACCGCCACGCCCATCTTTCCCCAATTCTTCACTCCTCAGATCATCACGCTCGTACCGTCTTCCACCAACAGCCCCGTCACTCCAACGCCGTCTCAACTGAATGGATCACATCTGCTTCTCGCGTCTCCCAGCCCCCATCAATCGGCGCCAACCACGCCAACCACATCTTTCGCGCCAACGGTCAGAGGACGGCGCACGCGTGCCCGACTTAATCCCCCCATCCCACTTTCGCTCGTCTTCGAGCATGTGCCACGAGAAGCGCTTCCTACCGTAGCGCTGGTATCGAAGCGCTTCTGCGCCGCCGCACAAACCGCAATCTACGATCGGCTGTCTCTTGTCCTCCTCGACAATGCCACGCACCCAGAGAGCCGTCGCACGGACATGTGCGTCGCCCGTCTTGCAGCATCGCCTTCGCACGCAGAATTGGTCCATTCATTTACCATCTCCCATCACCCTTGTGTTCCTCGTCCTTCCCAGTACGGATCCGGTGGCTCCTTCGACTTTGCTCTCCACCTCGCATTGTTCAATATGAGGCACCTCCGGGCCCTTACACTGCCATCCCTCGAGCCCCTCATCACGTTTTGCCCGGACGGGCAGATGCACTGCGCGTTCTTAGCGTTGCGTCGACTAAAGGTGCTCTCACACACCCTGCCAGACGTCTTCTGGAGGGACGTGCTCCCAAGTATGCCGCACCTGCGTCAACTTTCCCTCCCGTACGTCAAGGAAGTCGACGGCCTGGGCGACGAAGACGTGGTGGAATTGTCCGCCCTGACAGAACTGGTGGCACAACCAACGGTCGTGGCACGGTTGGGAAAAGGCGCTCCTGCGCTCAGACGTGTAGAATTATGCGTGGAGAGCACGTTGTACGAAGGACTGCGTCCGGGCGAGGCCATGCATGCCCTCTCCCGAGTCCCCGTCGAAGCGGACGCGCCCACACAGGACAACACGCGCGAAGGGCGTGACAGCTCCAGTGCCCAGAATAGCGTCACCGGAAAATGGCGAGCCGAGCACCGTCAAAGCGTGCATGACGATGTGGATTTAGTGTGGGTCCCCGAGGGGTGGGTCTCCGCGCGCATCCACAGCGTCCGCTTCCGCGGGAACGGGCAGAGAAAGCTCTGAATCTGGTCGTCTTCGGCGAACAAGACGAAGAAGCGGAAGATCGGGAGCTGCTCCTGACGTCGTAGCTGAGGGAACGCTTCAGGAGCTCGTCCTCGTGTTCGGGAGCGTGGTCGACGCGCGGACTCGCGGAAAAGTCCTCCTTGCGGTGGGCAGGGAAGGTGTCGGAAGGGGTTTAGAGACCTTGGAAGTGCGTACTTCGTCCAGCGGCGCGGACAACGCAAGACCGCATGACGAGGTGAGCATGCTTTGCCGCCCTAGGATTTCCACCGCTGTGACTGATCTTGACTGATCCATTGTAGGGCTTTTACAAAGCAAATCACGACCTTGCTCCCCCACACACCTATCCTGCGTGCCCTTCGTCCTCGTAGAATCACGACAACCGACTACCAATGCTCCCGCGCGTTCAATGTCTCTTCCCCCGTCACTGCCGCCAGTCTTACCGAAGTCTGCGCGACCGACCTCCTTTCTCTTCCCTCTCCCGCCTCCCTCCCCTCCTGTGCCGTTTGCATCTTTCTCCCCACCGGGCACGCCTCCCTCTTCACCACCACCGCCAAAGTCTCCCCTCGGGCCTCGGACCTCGTCCACTCCCTCTCGTAGACAATCTACAATCTCATCTGAATCTCCCTCGCCTCGCACTTCGGAAAACGCACTCCCTATCACCCCCGCCGCCCGCGTCGCGCACTGGGGTCGGTTGGCGCCGACGCTCGAGCGGGTGCTGCTTGCCGGGCAGTCCTGGACGCGCGCCGCCGACGACGAATGGGAGGTCGTCGAGTGAGCCACGCTCGAATCGAGCTCGGGCACCAAAAGCCGTCCACCCACCTATCGGTATATCTATCTATTTGTATCTTATCTGCCGTCGCCGGGCCCTCGTATCTGCTGCTGTCCGTTCTTTTCTTCCCTTGCTTTGCAGTCCGCATCGAACCCCTCGCTTTTATCTACTTCGCCTTCGTGTTTCCGCCGCTTTCTGAACCTTCGCCCCCCCTTTTTGCTCGATATCACGTATCCGTCTTATACCACGCTCGCACCGTATACCGTACTTTTTACCGCTCCGCATACTTACATTACCACCTCGCTCGCTGGTCGATTCTATCTCGGGATGTATCAGTATTTGGCTCTTGGCGCCGTTATCGCCATCCGATCCAATGGTCTGCATATTATAGGGATACACTGGTGTACATCATGAACGACGGGGAGAGCAGCGCGCGGGGCTCTAGGGGGGGCACCGCGCCATCACAGCGAATAAGTGGTCAGTATATACAAAATGAGCACGAACGGGTCGAGGGAAGGATCGGTCCTGTCCGCCTTCACCACCCAGCAGGCTTGCAAGAAAGAAAGACAAAAATCAAGAACGCGCGTCGTCGAACCCCCACGCCTCACGCCTCACCCGCCCCCGGGCCCGCGTTCGGATGCACGACGCAGACGACGACGCGCTGGGCGCGGATGCCGGGGACGACGTGCGCCCCGTCGTCGTACTCGCTCGCGACGTAGATCCTGCCCCCGCACGGGGCGGGCGTCGGGGCCGGGGCCTGCCTGCCGTCGCTGTTCGCGAGCGTGCTGGGGGCGGGGGTCTGTGCGCCGGCGGGCGCGAGGGGAGGGGCGACGGCGCAGGCGCAGCCCCAGCATAAGGAGACGGGGGGAGGGAGAGGAGGGGGCGGGGTGGGGAGCGGGACGCGGTACGCGTTGGTGCTGTCGGTAGTGTGCGCGTCAGCATGATACGTTGTCGAGCGGGGAGGAGAGGCGCGGTGGCGCGGTGGGATGGGACGGGGAAGTGGCGAATGGCGAAGCGGGGAAAAGGGGGGGGAGGGAGAATGAACGCACGAAACCCTGAGCCCGACCTCCTCGCGCAGGCTCTGCACCACCCGCCCGACGCGCGCCAGGTTATCGATCGCGGGATCGGCGACGAGCACGTACGACAGGCGGACGTTGAGCCTGGACGCGCCGCCGCGCGCCGCCGTCGCCCATTCGTGGTGCGCGCAGAGGGCCCGGAAGGCGCTTTGGGCGGACTGGTATTCGTCGGGGGAGGGTTGGGGAGGGTGGTTTGAGGAGGCGGAGGCAGTGGTGGTGGTGGTGGGGGGTGCTGCAGGCGTCGCCTGGGGCGGGTGGGACGAGGCCGCGGGAGGCCGTGGGCCCTGCGCGAGGCGGGGAGGTGGGCTCGGGCCCGGGCTCGGACTCGAGGCCACCGTCTCGGCGGATACCTACGCAAGCAAGACCCATCAGAGCCGACGCATGGGCCATACGACCGACGAAGAAACACAGCGCGTACCGCTTGCCTCTTCCTCCTCGTCTTCTTCGGCTTTGCGTCGTCAGCGGGCTGTCGAACTTCGCCGTCCGAGTCTGTCCGGGCCTTCTTCCGTGGCGGTGGGCGATCGTCGCGCGGGATGTCCCTGCCGGTGTTCGTGGACGGCAACGGAAAGGACTGGATTTCGAATTTTTGAGCTCCTGCGTTCCGCTGCTCGCGCTCGCGCTCGCGTTTGCGCTCCTGCGTGCGTCTCCACCTCTCCGTGGCGGTGGTGCGACAGGGCTTGCAGTTCTTGAACGGTGGCATGTCCATGAGAGGTCTCTTGCAGGTGAGGCATAGCGGGGTGGGGGGAGCGACGGGGCCGGGATCTGGAGGGAGGGGAAGGGCGGGGGGCGGGGGGTGGATGGACATCATGGTCAAGTACGGGGAAGAGCAGTCAACGAAAGTCGCAATCAACGAGTCGCGCTCTAGACCAGTGGTTAGGGTTACACGAGCACGTGACCCCTACTGCTCGTGGCACTGCTGAATCATAATATCGACCATGTCCTCATTGGCAAACTCTGAAGCTCTGAAGAGCTCAAGATAATGGCTGCATTCCTTCAGAGTCCATCGGCTTATCACATCCTCTACAGTCCTTTCACAATGTGAGGGAACGACAGATAACGGTGCATAAGGATTGAGGAATGTCAACTAGATGATACGACTCGTACTAACGTCGCGTCGATAAGTCAATAGCGTACAGTGTGAAAAAAAAAACTCCATATAAGCAGGATAGCGAGGCCTAAAAAGCCTCAGTCCGATCCAAACGTTCCGAGCCCGCGCCCAACCTCTCCGCGAGCCTGTCCCACTCCTCCACGGCTTCTATAAGAGTCCCAGGCAAACACCCGACACGAACCGATGCAAAAAACGCGCGAATGGGGAAGCGGAGAGGTCAGCATGTTTCGTCAACGGAGAGACAGGGGCGGGTCTCTTTGCCTTTAACGGTTTGTTTCGCGGGCAACGTGCGCGCGTGGGCGGACGGCAGGGGGCCGACTTTCCACGCCCAGAACGGTCCTGGGTGGGCGTACAACGACGTCGGTGGCGATCGATGAGCGCGAACGGGCGAACGTACCGATGGGATCCATGTGCTCGTGCTCTGCGCCCGTCCACATCCCCAACACGCCCGTCGCGGAGCCCAATCCGCCCAGCTGCACTCCCTCGGACACCCAAGTGCCGTCGCCGCCTTCGCGAGAGCTGAACTGTCGTCGAGAGTTCAGCGGGACGACGGACGACGGAGGAGAAAGAAGGCCAGCGGCGCACCAGGCTCCAGCGCACGTCGCCCTCGCCGACCATCTCCACCTTCCCCCAAACCCGCACCTCGTTCTCCGTGCCCGACAGCTCCCCTTTGACGTAGATCGTCGGCCGCCCGGGCCAGCCCGAGCGCTCGTAGCGCACGACGCGCATCGTGATGGGGACGATGCGCATGACCTCGTACAGCTGTGGGTCGTCGAAGCGTGATTTCAAGGTGAGGACCTGGGCGGGGGGCGTGAGAGCGGGCGAGTAAGGGGAACAAGGAGATGAAACATACGTTATTTCTGACGAGGTCGCGGTAGTCCATCCAACACACGCAGCGTCTGTAGAAGAAAAAAAAAGGTCAGATCAAGGGGACGAATCTTGAACGGATGGATTCCGTACCGCCATTGTCCTTCAACTCCTGCCCAGTCCCAGTGACCCTCCTCCTCTTTCGCCTCTGCATTGTCCTCTTCCTCTTCACCCTCGCTCGGCGATCTCCCAAGGATGCGTTCGTTGTTGAAACCGGGGGCAGAGCCGGGGCGCAAAGCGTCGAGACTCATGAGAGCGCGGAGGATGTGATGATGGCGGCCCATCAGCAAGTCTCGAAGATTCTTCTCCACGACGAGCCGGGCAGCGCCGAGCCAGGCCCAGTCGAACCGAATGGAGTCGGGGGAGGGCTGGTCGGTGTATCCGTGCGACTGGGATGGCTGGAATGATGGATCCTGTTCTCCGTCCGATGAATCAGACCCAGAGTCCGACGCGTGCGGATCGACGTAGTCTTCGTCCGACGCGTCGCCGTCGCCGTCGTCGTCGCTTTCGTCGAGGGTGGAGACGAAGATGCTGTTTTCGGTACCGCGGGGGATGAGCAGGGAGGGAGAGCGGGGAGACTGGGACTGGGAGGAGGGGGATTGAATGGGAAGGAAAGGGCCGTGCATGCGCTCGCGTTTCAGATATGCCATGTTGTAGACGCGGACGCGGGCGAGTCGCCGCACGCCGTCCTGCTCGGGACGGGACAGCATCTCTTGGCCTTCGGGCAGTGGATCGTCTTCTTCCGCGGTGAGTTGCGAGGACGCGGAAGAGGAGGGTGCTTCGTGGTCAGCGTCATGGGAGTTTTCGCCCTCGCCGTCGTGTGTGCGATGGCCTTGAAGAAACGACTGGGGTAAGCCGAAAGGCACGGGAGATAATTGGGGTCGTCGGTACCTCGTGGGCTGTTGAGCGGCTGCCTGAGGCCGGTGAAGGCGAGGAGCTGGGAGAGGAGGGGATCGTAGGGTTCGGCGGGGGTGTGGAGGTCGATGGCGGGGTAGGAGAGACGACGGGCGAGGACGTGGGGGTAGCCGTGGGCGAGGACGGCGGAGAGCCAGCGGATGCTGCGGGAGGGGTGGATGCGGGACGGCTGAAGGTGGGTCACGAGGGCGAAGGGGGGGAACACGGGGTGTGGGTGATCGGAGAGCGAAAGAGGAAGGTGATCGAGCGTGGGTGGGTCAAGGGCGGTCGCGGTGCGGAGGACGGCGAGCAGGGTGTCCAGGGCGGCGTACAGCTCCTCCGCGCTCGAAGGCGGTTGGGCCTCGGGCGGGATGGCAGGCTCTGTCCGCCGGCGGAAGTAGTTGGCGGTCCATATCCGGCGTTTGTACTCGGACTCCCATGGAAAGTCGTCGGGGGTGGGGGAGCTGGGGCCATCGGAGACAGGAGAGCGGCCGTAAGAGGCGAAAGCACGGGCAGGACGGGGGTGGTCGAAGAGGACGAGGTAGAGCTGGCGCCAGAGGTGTTTGTGGTAGGAGTGGTAGACGTGAGCGCGGAAAGAGCGGCAGGTGCGGGCGACGGCGGCGACGGTGGCAGGTGCGCCGAAGAACGCCGACACGATGATGATTTCCTCCGAGGATTTCGGGAGGGAGAGAGGTGAGGTTGGGGTTGGGGCGAGGAGGCGCAGAGGTTCGGGAGGGGAGGGTGGCCATCGTGGAGGGGAACCTGTGGGAGATGGGAGAACGGATGCCGGTGAGGATAAGTACTCGAACGGGTGAATCCAACGCTCGCTCAGCGATCCACTCCGCGACACCGACCCACTCCTTCTCTCAGCCGCCGGGATCTTTCTCCCTCTCGCTTGAACTCGCACTCCTCCCAACTGTCATCGGCCACGCGGGGAAGGACGCTCACCTTTGCGCCAGCTAACCCCGAGTCGGTGGGCAGCCAAGCTGGATGCACTCGACATCCGTCGACATCCTCCGTCCGATCCCCCGCCGTTCGGGTTCACTCCGCGTCCGAGCGCGGACGTCATTCATTCGTCACGTGCATCCGCGCCCGTCGCGTCACGCGTTCCCTTCTCGCCCTCGCCCTCGCCCCCGCCTTGGAACGCGCCCATCACCATGGCCGACGTCCTCCCCGACTTTCCCTCCCCCGACACCCTAAAACGCTACATGAACACCCGCTGCTCCACATGCAAGAAGGAAATCGTCCCCACCATGTTCAAAAACTGTCCTTCATGTCGCGCGAACAGGACCCAAGCTCACAAACTTTACACCCAACGCAGACGTGACCGCGCTTCGCGCCGCCCACCTCCTCCTCTCAAAGTCCTCCGGCGAACAGCACAACACGTCGTCTTCCCCCGCTCAACCCCCCCTCAAAAAGATGAAGGTCGATCCTGCCTTCGACATCCCCAACCCTGTCTCTCCGTCGAGCATCATCACGAGGGGGGGCCGCCAGCAGCCACAGCTTACCTCCCGCCCGTCCTTCCGCAGCGTACGTCCCATATTCCTCATTTTCCCCCTTTCATCCTCTGATATACGCGTCTTATAGTCGCAGAAACGCGCTCAAAAGAGTATGGCGGTCCCGGACGCGTCCAGGTCCAGTCCATCCCCTACACCCCGCCCCAAACACTCACCAAACAAACCGCCCGTCACTCACGTACGCGTTTCATCTCCTCGCCTCGCTTCCATGCACTCAACCGCGCGTTCAGCCCTACTACGGCGAAGAGGACGAGTACCAGGACGCCCCGGCCGCGTTCCAAGCCCTCCGAGACCACCGTCAATCCCTCTCCCCCCTCGACCACGACAAGCTCAACTTTCGCCTCACCTACGTCATCGTCGCCGACCCCTCCGTCGACAACAACCAGCGCATCGGCCAGGTCGCCAAGTCCCTTCGCGACGAGATCGGCCTCAAATTCTCGTACGTCGTCGTCCCTCCCTGCCCGCCTTCCCGTAGCAGTCTAAACGACAATCCACGACCGCAGGTTGAATCCGCATCTCGTTCCGCCGGGCTCGTCGTCCTACGTCCGACCTCGGGCCATCTGCGAACGCTGGCGCTGCAGGTGCTCCGTCGCGCCCAGATCGACCTCCCAGCCCGGCGCCTCCCCGCTCAAGCGGAAACAGAGCGATCTGGGCAGCTGGCTGGCGGATCCGGCCTCGGCGGAGAAGAGCGCGGATAAATGCGGTGGGTGGGTCTACGTCTCGAGCGAATACGACACGTCCACCCATCCTGCCGGCGTGCGCGGTCAGCGCGTCGTCGTCTCCGTCGTGCATCCGCACAAGTGATGCGATATACCTGGTCCAAGCTCGACCGCCGTTCTATCTCCAAGCTTTAACTCGTAAGTCTGCTCCCGTTTCGCGATGATCGTTCTTACCTCCTTTCAGATCTACTAGAACATGAAGGTGTATACAGTGTACGCCCACCTATAATGTACTGCTTCTACGCGCCGAGCCTCCTCATTGGGAGGACCTCTGTACATATTCACTTGCTCTTCTCCCTTCCCGCACATCCTACTTTCCAAAAACGGATACCACGTTATTGACCCGTAAAAACGATGCGTAGACATGTGCGAAAACGATATGGTACACAGGTGTAAAGAGCTTGAAGAAAAAGATGCCCGAGTCGTCCAGAACACATGAAACCCGCGGGCTGTCCCTGCCGCCCGTCCTCGCCACTTCCCCACAACACTACCCAGTCTTCGCCTTTCGGGGCTCCCCAGGGGGAGGATACGGCCGGAAGCGGTCTTCGCGCGACAACGACGCCCCCCGCGTCGGACCCGGCACGCCCGCCGCGCTGACGACGTTCGACAAACCGGAGATCGACAAAGCCGGGCGCGAGGGAAGCGGATGCGCCGGCGCCGTCGTGGCCGAGGTGGGCGTGGGCGGTTGGGCCGATACCGGACTTTGCGAAGGCGGCGGCGGCGGGAGGGAGGCTTGGGAGGAGGACGGCGGGGCGCCCAGGACGCCCGCCTTGGCCGACTTGATGGCGGCGAGACGGCCTACGCTGGGCTGGGACGGAGCAGGTACAGGGGGAGGAGCGGTCGAGGGAGGAGGCGGGTGAGACGACGGTCGAGGAGCCGTGGACGATCTGGACCTCGAAGCCGTGGACTGAGGTGGCTGCATCGGCGGCGGGCTTTCTACAAATCGATCCATCGGGCCCTCAGCCAGCGTCTACCTGAAAGATCAAAGGAGGCGTACCCGTCATGAGCTCGTCCACCTCCATCGCGTCCTCTTCGTCCGTCAGCGCCGCCAGCCCCTGCGTCTCCAGCTTGGCCAAAAACTGCGAGTACGGCGGGATCGTGAGCGTGTTCCACTTGAGATCCGCGAACTGCTCGCGCGCGGCCTGCCGCATCTTGCGAATGGCCGTCGCGATGTCCGCCGCGCCGAACCGGTCCATGAAGTGGTACACGAGCACGACCATGAACACGTAGTCGATCGGCGAGAGCGTGCGCACGCCCTTCACGATCTGCAGCGCGTTCGCCTGCTTGTCGCCGAGCACGGCCATGAGCAGCTCGAACGCCGCGCGCACGCGCGTCTCGAAGGCCTCGGGGAGCGCGGACGTGCTCTGCAGCCAGCGCTTCACCTGCTCGTTCGTCGCGGCTTGCGTGACCGGGAGGCCGGACGTGAGCGTGAGCAGCGCGGTCGCCGTGTAGCGGAAGGGGTTGTCGCGCTTGGACGCGAAGCCGGCGTCCGCGAGCTGGCCGCCGTGCGCGGAGACGAGGTCGTGCACGAGCGCGGATCTCTCCGTCCGGGTGTCGGCTTTCATTTTCTCTGGAGGGGGGTGTGGAGGTTCAGCGGGACGAGCGAGGACAGAGGGGGTGGACGGCGCGGACCTGCGACGGTGAGGGCCATGCCGAGTTGGACGCGCTGGGATTGCGGCGGGTGAGTGCGTGCGCGCGCGCGCAGAGGTGGGCAGAAGGGGAGACGCACGCGGAAGATCTCGCGCTCGTCTTCGTCGGAAAGGCCATCGTACTCGATGCAGACGATCTGCTTGAGCGCGAAGAGGCGCCGATACTTCTCGGAGAGCAGGCGTCCGGACGACTGTTTCTTCGCGTACCACCACTTCTCCCGAGGATGTTCGCTGATGTTTCGGAGTCAGCATGCCGTCGGAGGTGGGCCAAGAAGGCTGGAGACTTACAGGGTCACGATCTGCGCGATGACGGTGGGAAGGGGTTAGCGGCGGTGGATACGATGGAGAAAAGTGGATCTCGTACGATAAATCTGATGGGGGCAGGATCAGTCATCACGTGTGGCGAGCACAGACAAACCACTCACCAAACCATCAATGAACCTGACGACAAAAGACATGAGAACGAAGCACCATTTTCAGAGATATGACACTCACTTCTGAATGGATGTCAACCGCTGCTTGCCATCAATGCACGTGCGCTTCTCAGTGCCATCAGCTGCTGTGGAAACAGCTGGTCACAACTCAGTTAGCTTTGTGAAACATGCTGGAGGGAAAAAAAGTCTCACCAAAGATGAGGGGAGGTATGTAAAAATTTCTGAAGACAGAGTCAATCAAATTGATTTGCTTCATCTCATTCCAGACAACATCTGACCAACATTAGTCATCAGTGTCATGAAGGTTCAAGGGTTCATGCATTCACTGTGTTCACCCACCTCTTTGATAGTCTGGGCTGAGGTCAATGTTCCCTTCCACAATCTGTTCTAAGATCAGGTAATATCTTCAGGGTGATGAGGAGATGAAGAGGATAAAGTTTGCCTTACCATAGAGGGATAAAGCATTGTAGGTGGTAGACCTGGGGGGCTTCAGGGCATGTCTGACTTGATATTCATACTTTGCACCCTTCCTTCCTTTCCTAGAGGAAGAGGGGTCAAATTCATCTTCAGTGTCTGAATAGTCAGATGCAGAAGCCATTGGTATATGGTGGGGAGAAAGGGGGAGGGGGAAAGGGGGAGGGGGAAAGGGGGGGATGAGGAAATGAGGAAACTGGAAGGAGGGAAACTGGAAGGGTGAGAGAGGATGAGCTGGCAGGCACCAGCCAGTGAGAGCCCTTATAAAGGCCTTATGAGGTAATACATTCCCACACTCTGAGGGTCAGCTTTTTGGAGAACAAAGGTAAAGACAAGGGCCAGTGGCAGCCACTGGCCACTGAGACACACTGGCCACAGTGCCACCCCTCTCTTCCACCTCCCAACATTCATTGTTACACCCTTTCCACCTTGGCCTTGCCTCGTCCGCCTCACATACTAGCGCCGCTTCACATTGTCCGCCTTTCATCTACGCGCTCAAACCCGACCGCAGAACGCGTCGTGCCCTCGGAGTTGCTCTTCGCCCGGAAGCGTGTGGTCTACACGTTGTTTCCGTCCGTGATTGCTCGTCCACTCCGTGCCGAAAGGTGTTTCCACACCATCGATACGCCATGTCGGACAGATTCAAGACACCCATAAACCCACGCACCGGCGTCGCGTCGTCGTTGCGCTCCACCGCCACCGCGTCCAAGCGGGACTCGCTCGCTGCAGAACTGGAACGAGGTGCGTATATCGCGCGTCTTCTGCTGCCACGAACCACCCCGCCCATGCACACCTCGTTCAGATCCCCGCACGTCGGCTGCGAAGCGGCAGCAGCGCTCGCAGGCGTTCACGTCTCACATGGCGCACTCCTCCCTCGAACGGCAGCTTGTCGCGGCGCAGACGGCCAAGGTCGAAATCGAAACCAAGCTGCGCGAGAAGGACATCCAAATCGATAGGTTGGAGGGAGACAGGCGATGGTTGGCGGAGCGAGAGAAGGAGGAACGCGAGGAGAAAGAAAGGGAGCGCGCGGAGCGCGAGGAGGAGAAGGTGCGGAGTCATCCCTTCGGTTTCCCATCTCTGCTTTCGAGCTCACACGTGGTAGTCTAAAACAGATCGTGAACTTCGCGAGCTCCGCGCCGCGTTGAGTGTGCTACGAGAAGAACACGCCGACCTCAAGGACGCCCACTCCTCCCTGTCACGAACGACTGCTCAGACCATCGCCGCACAGAGATCCCAAATAACCTCACTTTCCCACCAAACCGCACTGCTTCAGGAACAACTGCACACCTCAGAGCGTCTCGCCGACGAACGCAGTCACACCATCGACGACATCCAGAGCAGAATGGACGAGCTCAGCGTCGCGCAGGCGGACACCTCACGGAGCGACATCGAAGTCCAGAGCTGGGCCGTACTTCGGGAGGAGCTCTCCCGGCTCGCGGATCACAATCGCAAGGTGGAAGCGACCAACGCGAAGCTGACCAGAGAGCTTAGAATGCTGCGCGAGCGGCAAACGAGTGTGGAGGTATTGAAAGAGGAGAAGCGAACGTTAGAGGCAAGGGTGAGGGGCGTCGAGGAGCTAAGGGAACAAGTCGTGCGTCTGGAAGGAGAAGTCCAAGCCGCGCGCAAAGAACGTGAAGAGTGGTGCGTATTATTCTATCGTATAATGTCCCTCGAGTTGACGACTACTTGCAGGGCCCGCAAAGCGACACAACTGGACACACCTTCGGAGACACCCGTGTCGGTTACCCAGAGCTTGTCCTCCCTTCGTCTGACCTACGCCAAACTGCTCGAGGACCACGGTGCAAATGTTGCACGACTCCGCCGCCGTGAAGCCGAACTCGAGGAGTGGCGAACGCGAGATCTGGAAGCGCGAGCGGCCATCGAAGAAGCTCAGAACAACGAGCGCGTACTTCGGGACAAGATCGCTCGCCTCGAACAGTCAACCGCTTTGGCCTGAACGCGAAGTCGGGTTCCTCCAAGCTTTCAACGTATGCATCCCCTTTTCCGACGTAATGCGCGCATATTAACGGGCGGCCCCAGGCAAGCTACGCCTCTGAGGCGGCGGCACAGGATCATCACGTCGCCGACGAGGCGAAGGACCAGCAAATCAAGAACCTGGAAGCGCTGCTTCAAGAGCAAAAAGGACGCATTCGTGCCTTGGAGAAGTGAGGTCGATGAAGCTCGGCCGCCGTCCTACAGGCGCCAAACGCGGGGATCCAGTTTGCAGCAGCTCCGAGATGAACTTCACAAGGAACGGACAGGCAGCACACGAGGCTAAAACAGGTGCGCTCCTTCTGTATAGCGCTGTTCTCTATCCCTCTCATGTGCTGTCCAGCTCTCGAGGAGTGCGAAGCCGTCAACGAGAAACAACTAGAGGCCATCGACAACCTTGAACAGACACTATTCGAGCTTCGTGGCGAAATAGGAGCCGGTCGACACGTCCCTCCCGGTGTCCGTATACTCACGATGAAGGAGAATCCGGCGCAGCAATGGGCCGACCTTCGACAAGAGGTCATGGATCGCCTGAAGGGCGAGAACGAGGCCTTGATCCGACGGCTGAAGGAGCTTGAGGACAACGGCGCGGGTCAGGGCCTTCGCACCGAGAACAGCTCAGCCAGGGAAGGATTTGGTTCCGAGAGAGAGCTGGGAGGTGGTGATGAAGGAGAAGGCTGGAGCTCGAAGAGACCGTCAAACAGAAGGAGAAACGTTTGCTTCGTCTACAACAGGTGCGTCTTTTCTGCTGCTACTGCTGCTTCCCAACTATACCTGATGTCGCACCCCAGGTTTTCACCGCGAAAAGTGCTGAATTCCGCGAGGCCATCGCCTCCATCATGGGCGTCAAGCTTGCGTTCTACCCGAATGGCCAAGTACGGATCACGTCCCAGTACGATCTGAACGCGTCCTTCGTGTTCCAACCGACGTCGTCCAAGACCGAGGGAGCGCGTATGCAGCTCATCGCCCAGGGCGAGGGTGGACCCCAGGAGCTGCCACAGTTGATGCGCAATTGGGTCGAGCAGGAGCAGTGCATACCGTGCTTCCTGTCCAGTGTAACGCTCGAGTGCTACGACAAGTGGAAGCGTGACAGGGAGATGGGGATAGAGCAGTATTAGGCTGCCGTCGTTTCACCCCCTTGTATCTATTCTATCACTGTAGCATACCCACGTCCTGACCGTACGCTATTTGGAACTTAGCGCGAAGTATTGCCTCCAACCCACAGGAAAATTTGAATCCTGAATCCCGGGCCGGGCCTGCCTCTTCTTCATCTGCTCGACATCGAGTCTTTCTTTCAATCGTCGCGTTCATGGTCCGTCTAATCACACACAACCTTCTCGCCTGCCACGCCAAAGGCTGCACCACGAACAACTTCCCCCTCCAAGCTCAAAGATGTCAAGCTCGCCGAACGCGCGACCGATTTCAATTCAGACTTCATCCGTGGATTCATCCCCAAAATCGAATGGAGCGCGCTCGTTGCGACCGCGCGAGATGTGCGTCCCTCCGTTGCGAAATGCAAAATGCAGAGCTGATTAGAGATGTGTGCGGGTGCTTAGTTAGGAGATCTGTCTCTGCCGCTTGATGCGCCAGAGATGCTCGATGATGAATTTTTGAAGCGGCTGCACCATGTATTGCTCGAGGTGCGCGTCCTGTTACGGTGCTGCCACATCTTCAATACTGACGGATTATATGTTTCTTTTAGATCCATATCGAGGAGGGTACCATGACATGTCCCAATTGTGGGCATGTATACCCGATCTCGAACGGGATCCCCAATATGGTGCGCCCCTCCTCCATTCTTCACGACCTGTATCTGAGCATCGGGTCGTAGTTGTTGGCAGAGCATGAGATCGGCTGATCTCTCAAACTCCGCTTCATTTTTGCACGCACAAAACCCCGGGAAAACGACAGGCAGAATAAAGGGCCTGACACGAACAAGGAGATCGAAAACAAGCCCCGCATCTGCCGCCATGTCTGTCGCAATCGTATCTGTATCACTTTTGCGCCCATTGTAACCGTACATTGTCCAGCAGACGGCTTCGCTCACTTTCGGGTAACATTGTCTGTCATTTCGCCAGACAACAAAGGTATCGAACTAAGTGAAGGTGTAAAGGATACAACAGTACGTGAAGGCCAGATGGGCGGTCGTATGCAGGTCGTGTATAATCATCACGTTCGTCGATGTATTGTCAAAATGTCCATACTTTGGACAACATACAGCACGATCGTTCCATCCGAGGGTATCACTCAAACCATCCAGCTCGAGCCATTTCCAAACCAAGATCGCCCAAGCCCTGTTTACGCGCCTTGCGTCCTGCAAGTTCAGTAGCGAACCTACGGCAAAGCGCATTGCAGTGAGCAGACGCCTCGACAAGTACACGGCCAGAAAGAATTAAGCACCTCAGACATTCGTCCAACCTCCACCTCCCGCTGTCCGTACCCCGTGCTGGGTGTGTGATTCGCCAATCCAGGCGCATAAGGAGGTCCAGGAAGGATTTTGCGACTGAGCGCATATATCATGCCCGCGACGAACGCATCTTGTGCTCCAACCTCGTCTGTCGTCTCCTCCCGCTTCTTTCTCCGTGCAGCACCACCACGTTGACCTTGGCTGTTCCCATTGCTCGACGCCGCGATTTCGGTCCCTTGCGAGTCTGCGTCCGAATCCGAGTCGTCGTCGGCGTGACGGCGCTCCTTGTCCTTTCCCTTGCCATTGTGTCTCTTCCACGATCGTTCGGCGTCCCTATCATGATGGGACGTGCCCGGTCCGGGAGAGGGCGAGGACGCGGTGGTGAGCAATGCCGCGGAGAACATGCTCGTGCTCATGCTGGATTCGCGTCCGCCGGCCCAGAAATCGCTGCCGCTGCGCACGCTCACGGCTTCCTCTTTTCGCAAACTATGGCCTGTATCGCCGGAGCGTACGCTTGTTGGAGATGGGGGAACGGCGGCCGGCGTGTCGTCGACCCAACCTGAGCTTTGGAAGTATTCACGTGTTGGGACGGAGAGAACGGCAGCGCCGTGAGAGCCCCAGTAGGCTACGAGAAGTGCGTGTGGCGGTGCGAGGTGGGTGAGGGAGAGGAGGAAAGCACGGGGAGTGCTCGCGTATGCAGGTGAATGGGCCTCGGCGTAATGCTTGTTCAGAAAAAGGACATCGGCGTGTGGTATAAGCTAGAGAGAAGGAACTCTCGGGTGAGAAGGATGTCGATCAGGGAATGCTGGCGACTCACGGCTTCGACTCCTTGTCGCGCCCGCCGACCGACATCGACGCTGAACACGCATTGACTACGCCATTTGCGTTCACGGGCCAGTCCGTCGAGGCCAACAAGATTATTCAGCGTCGTCTTGACTGAACGACCTTCAAAATGAAGCCACTCAAATGGCGCCGCGTTTGGATGCGCAGGCGAGGGCCGCGGTGGAGCATATTGAGAGTAGTCGGGCGATGATGGGGTGGAAGGGTCTGAGACGGTCGGTGATGTTGGGGGTGGATAGTTCTCCGGGGCGAGAAGAGGACCAAGAATGGAGATGAATTCTTCGTGGGTGATGTCTGGCAAGGGATTGTGGTTGATAACCGATTGTGTGTCCGTGTCGCCTTGTCAGATGAGTGGTCAGCGTGCGTTTATGGGAGCGAGGAGTTGAAGTAGAAAGGGAGGTTGTCTGCGGAAGAGGTTCTATGGTCCAGCTCTAAATGTTTTGGTAAACTCTAAAATAAAATGCGCACACACCTTTGCTCGTAGATTCCAAGCGAGACGTACCCCAGACGCACGCCGGTCTCGACAAAACGCTAGCGTCCCCTTTAAACGCTTACAACGGCCGCATCACTCACCAGCTTGCAATACCCATGCCCCAGGAACGCCATGGCCCTCCCAGACTTTGCAATAGCGTGTGTTCACGCCGGCGGTCTCGAGTTCCCGAATGATATCCCTTCCCTCGTCGTTTCCACCGAGACTTGCAACGAGCCAGCACCCTTCCACTCCGACGGTACGCAGTTGGGCGAGGATAGAGAGAACGGTGCAGGCGGATCCATTTCGAGTGCGGACGTAGGCATGCGCGCGTACGTTGCTGGACGGAGCAGGGTGGTGAGGCAAAGAGAGGCTATGGGTGAGGAAGACGGTGCCAGAGGCAAAGATACGAAGATGGCGCTGCAGTGGGGATTGTGATTGTGAGAGGGATAACGAGGAGGATGGCTGGCGAAGACGGGACATGTTGAAGATGGCGGACAGGCGAGACCGCAGGCGCGGAAGCGAACCGACGCGTCGCGGAGACGCGCGACTCGGAGAGGTCGCGTCAACTCGTGCCGGCGGCGGCGCCGAGCCACCCTTCTTGCCCTCTACCAACATCTCCGTTTCTGCTGCTCTCTTTGTCCCCAGCATACACGGATTTCTTCTGATCTCCTGCACAGCCCAGATACCGCGTTGTCTGATCGGATCACATCTTCAAGGTGCGCATTTTGTAGCCAGCGGTTTCGAAGAACGGGAGGAAGGAAGGCAGACAGGGCGTAGAGGCCAAGTGGAGGCACCGTTCTGGATCCCATTCGACTGTGGACTCTATATATGTGTGCGGGCATGAAACTGATGGAGTTTTCCGTGGTTACAGCGATCTATCAACCAACCACATATCGATCCTGCTCATTCTTCGCCGCCCTTTCGTGCGCGCCTCTGGACGCCACTGTACTTCTAGAAGGAGTATGCCTTCCTCCTACCCACCTAACTACAATCCTGGTCCAGACTATGCGGATGGCACATACAACGACGACGCCTACAATCGCCAGCACGAGTACCATGAGTATCGTGAATACCCCCCTCCCTCGAGCGCATACAACGCGTACTATCGCCCGGTACCTTCCCAAACACACACATGGCAGGAACGCTACTATTCTTCCAGCGCATATGAAAGCGCCCCGTCATCGTCACGAACGCATGTCTCGCAACTTTATTCGCAGCCGCCTTACCGTGACATCCGCCCTTCCTCCCCACCTCGTGCACCCCGTGCCGAGCGCGAGCGCGATCGTGCACGTTCACGGTCTGCTACACCCCCTCCTATAGGCAGCCCAACACAAGACTATCTCACGCTTTCTCTCGACCCTTCCGATTCTCTTCCGGAGCCCACTCGCAAGCTCCTGATCCTTGATCTCAACGGCTCGCTCCTCCTCCGATCACCGCGTCCTCCGTATTCCGCCCGTCGCCCCAATTCCACAGTACCTGCACAACGGACGGTGCACTCTCGACCCTACTTGGGCGTACTACGTCAATACCTTTTCCACGAAGATACGCGAAGATGGCTGGATGTCATGGTCTGGAGCTCAGCCCAACCACACAACGTGGACGATATGGTTCAAAAATCATTTGGTGAAGATCGTCGAAACCTTGTCACTGTATGGGCTAGGAATACCCTTGGGCTTGCCGACAATCATTATCGTCAGTCGCATACATCCCTACGTTGACTCCGAGGCTGACGTCGTGCATTCCTCATCAGACCGCAAGGTTCAGACGGTGAAAGACCTCGCAAAACCATGGGCAGCATTGCCATCCCTCCTCAACCTGTCGGCTTCCTCCGACCTTCCCCTCCGCCCTACATCCCCCGCATCCTCGCATTCCTCCATCGCCTCGTCGTCTCCTAGTTCTCCTCCTCCCCCTTCTTCTCCACTGCTTTCTTCTCCTGTAGCGCCGTCATCTCAACCGCTAATAGTGGAAGCTAATGTACCCACGATTCATTCTGCGTTGACGACATTGCTCCTGGACGACTCTCCCCTCAAAGCCGTGTTGCAGCCTTACAACCACTTATGTTTGCCCGAATACACGTCAAAGCGACGTAATGCCGACCTTGCCATTATTCAGAGACAGCGGGACAGCGAGCCATGCGATGGGGAGAAGAAGCGTAGGAGACGGGAGAAGAAGGCGCGCAAGATGGCTGCCAGGAAGATGAACGATGGCGAAGAACGGGATCCGGCACGGGAGCGCGACTCTGAGTCTCCTTCGGCTGACTCTGTCCCTCTCACAGGCTACCGCCGAAGATGTCGCAGCATCTGAGGGAGAGATTGACCCCACGCTACTTGGCATCATCGGTGTTCTGCATGCAGCACGTTTGCAGAGTAATGTCGCCGGGTGGATCCGCAATGGAGGTCTCTGGCCGATAAATCGGGAAACAATTCTGGTAGGATCTCAAGCAGGCAACGACGCGGAGCAGACGGCGGGTGAAGATGGACGTTCGAAGATGTGGTTTGAGGATCCCGAGACGATGGCGTATTGGACCGATCAAGGTCACCGTGCTCTGGAAGAGCTTGGTATCCCCATCGAGCATGGCGTTGAACGTTGACGAGAACACGTCTTTTACTCCTGTGAGTCTTTCGACGTTGACTTTTACATCATTTCAGTGTCACTCTGACCATGGCGCGTCATATTGTAGACTTTACTTTTTTGACCTCAATACGTAGTATGTGACATCGCCATATTAATAGGTTATAGACATTGTGCAATGTGGAGTACACGACTGCCAGCAATCCGGAACTTTCAAGTGTTGTGAAGCAGGCGCTGCACAGGCCTTTCACCTGTCAAGCTGCAAGCACCAAGTCGTTGAACTCATCTCCCTTTGGTCAATGCATCGCGTCATGGGTTTTGCACTCAGATAAAATTAGGAGTACGACAGGCGACCATGGTACGATCCTGCCTCATCGCCGGTCGTCGCGGTCACAAGACTATCCACCCACGATCACAACGTCGTTGCGAGCTTTACCAGTAATACCATACGGTTGATTGGGTGGACGCGATAGACTTGGCTCGCCATTGGATCGCAGGTAAATCTATCTTTCAAACGCTGTTCGAGTAGATCTGACAACGGCGTCGTAGAGGCCTTAACTTCCGCGACGCCGACAGTCCATGTTTCCATCCAGTTATGAAGACGGTCCATGGACCTACGCAGAAAGACCCGGAACCTACCGTAATTCATTCCCACAGAGCGGACGAACAAACCACAGAGCGGACGAACAAACCACAGAGCGGACGAACAAACCACAGAGCGGACGAACAAACCACAGAGCGGACGAACAAACCGCGACTCCCCACTTGAAGCTTGATGTGTCGTGCTAGCGAGTCTTGTCCTTGATCTTAAAATTGTTTGGGACATGTTGACCCTTATCACACCTGTAAAACATAGCCAACGACATCGCTCGGACGCTGCTGTGCCTAGGACTGTAGTATGTGGTTTTGTAGGACAGCCTTCCCTATCGCTATCGTCCCTCCTTGCTCTTGGGCGAACCCTCCCACCACCTCATCTCACCTCACCAAGCACCCTTTCTATCGACCATGCTTCTCCGTTTTCGCCACCAGCTGAGGTCTAGGAAACCGTTTAACGCAATTGGGTTTTTGAAAAATAGGCTGACCTCTACTCGAATCCCCGTCCTGTCGAATCCCGTACCAATATTTTGTATCATCTAAGCCCAGCTCAAGCAGAGCGCCTTGTGAAATGCATTTCTTCTGCTTGATACAACGGATCGGACAGCAAAGGAACGAAAAGCAATGCTGTAAAAAATCTATATATACAACAAAAATACCAGACAGCAGTGTGACGAAAGACAGCGACGTGCATATGGAGGGGAAAAGGATGATGGGTGCGTGTGTTGTGGAGAATGGCATACATAGTGCAGAGAAAACTGAAAAGGGATATGTGATGATAGCAGTCCCCGGAGCGCGTGCATGGGGGTATAGATGATCGTCCGTGAGATGAAGAAAATAACTTAGCCTAGAAGGATGCCCCGGGTACGCTATGTCGATTACTGATTAGAGGAACAGTGCGGTGTCCAGATCTTCCGCGAAATCGAGCACGACAATCCTTTGATCGTGCGACGTGCTGCCCAACGGCGTGTGAGCAGGCGACGCCAACACGAGTGAGCCCAAAACAACGACGCACCTCACGATCCTCCGCACGTCGAATTTGACATCGAAGATGTGGCTCGAATGTTGCTGTCTAAACTGACGCACCATCCTGCCCGAGCGCCAGTCCCAGACCTTGACGGTTTTGTCGTAGCTCGCGCTGACGAGCCTGCCATCGATGGGATCGAAAGCGAGAGCCCGAACGAGCGCCTCGTGGCCGACGAGAGTCTTCAAACACTCGCCGGTAGAAGCCGACCATATCTTGATTCTACAATCGTTTGAACCAGATACGATGTAGTCGTCCTGAAGCAGGGTTAGCAAGAAACACTATCACGAATGGGAACAACCTTACCTTGAACTCAATGCAAGCGAGCCCGCGCTCATGGCCTTCAAAGACGCGCAACCGCTCTCCGCTTGCGATGTCCCACAGCATCATCTTCCCATCTCCGCTGGCGCTGACGATGCGACCGTGCTGGAGGCCTACCGCGTTCACCGGACCTTCGTGCCCGCACAAAGTTCGATGGTGCTCCAGCGTTTGTCGATTCCAGACCCTGATCAAGGCATCCTTAGAGCTAATGAAGGGATACTTTGAGCAGTTGTCGCCTAGAGAACAAACAGTAAAGACGAACCAGCTCACTATCCATTGCTGGTCTATCCTGAGATCAAGTACACCTCCTTGGTGTCCCTTCAGAACGGCGCGAACCTCTGCCTCGACCTGTCCGTCCTCGGTCATCCACATATCCCACACGCACACAGTCCGGTCGCTGCTTCCGCTGACCATGAAGCCTTTCTTCCCCCTTCGGTTTCCTTCGACTAATAGACCTTCTTCCCCGACTTCGTCGCTCGCTTGGACATCCCATTCGTTTTCAAATTTCAAACACAACACACTCCCGGTGTGCCCGCGGAAGGTCCCGATGCATTTACCGTCGGAGATACGCCAAACGCGTACTGTTCTGTCGCGGGAGCCTGTGACGATGCGCGCCGAGTCGAACTCGAGGCAGTACACGCTGTCCTCATGACCTGCAAGGCGCGTTGCACGCGGGTGGTAGGACGGGGACGCCCAGCGCATGTCAAGGGTGAGACGGGTTTGATAAAGGGATCGCCAGGGCAGGGTCAAGGGGGCGTCAGCGGAGGGGGGTGTGAGGGAAGGTTGGGATGAGGGCAGCTCCTCGGAGAAAGGGCTGGGGAACAAGATGGCAGGGGAAGAAGGTGCGGGGGTAACGAACAGCGGAGTGCCTTCGGGGGAGGGAGAAGGGGAACGAGAATGCCCATTCGTGGGGACGCTTAGACGGGTGCTACCGTTGAATGCATAATTGGAGAAGTAGTCTTCAGGCGGGAAGAATGAATTGATCGGGTGCAGACCAGCCGCGCGCAGTGGCACGGGCGAGATTGATGGTCCAACCTTGTCGGCGGAAGAAGAGGTCGCGCCAGACGGCATTGTCATCTGCGAGGGTGTGCCAGGTTTTGGACACCACCTTGGCTTGCGAGTAGAGACCGGAGATCGAGCAGCCTGAAGAGCTGAATTGAGAGCTCTGGAGGAAGTTTGCCGATGATGTCTGGTGTGGGGGCCACAGTCAGATGACAACCTATATGCAAGGCAAGGACGCGTACCAATGCCGATGGACGTTGGACCTTCTGCGTCCATGAAGCAGGCTTCGTCGTCTATGAGCTCGCCTTCCTCGCCGTCGAGAGGTGGGAGGTCTGCATAGCTATAATAGCCTTCAAAGTCGAAGGAAGGACCGGACCTGCCCTTGCCCTTCCTCGCGGGGGAAGAGAGTGCGTCCCAGAGACGAGGGAAGATGGCACGCATTGACTTTGAGGGGTAGGAGTTATTGCGACTGGAAGAGGGAAGACCATGAATGGTGTGGAAACGACGGGTCCGGGGAGGAAAATAGGCAAACACGTTTGAGTCGGGGTCCGGGCTGGGCGGGCTGATGATAGAGAAGTCCATGGTGGGTGCGGGCGAGCTTGGACGTGTGACGGTCATGGCGCGAGGGACTGCAACGAGGGCCCCGTCCACGAGGTCGAAGTCGCTGGTGAGATCGAGGGCATTTCGGCGAGGAGCGTGGTCAGGATCGGTGACGGGGGCGGTGGCGAAAGCGTCGGTGAGGATGTTGAATCTGGAGTTGTCGGGGAGGGTGAATGCGGGGGGGCGGGGACTGCGAACACGTGTTCGCTTTGAGGGGAACGGGATGGACGACGAGGAAGCAATGGGGAGCAGTGAGGAATGGGACATGCTCGTCGTTGCGTTCGACGACGACCAACTTACGCTTGCTTGGCTCCAAATGCTCCAACTGAAACCCAACTGAAACCCAGACAACAACAATTGACATAATCGGCCACGCGGTCCGCCACTCCGCCTGGTCGCTCCCTCCGAGTCCTTCACCGTCGCCTTGCCACTTGGCCGTCTTGCTCCAACTGGACCACTCTATCCTGGAGGTACAGTGCAATCTCCGGCGGTGCGTCTGCGTTCTACTTACTTGCAGTACTGTATGTACAGATCTATTTCCTTGCCTCCTAATGTGTATGATCACATGACGTACACACTTTATGATATTGCCAATGCCCGGACGGATCCAGCTACGAACCCTCGTGGTCATTCCCCTCACCTCCTCGTTTTTACCACTCAAGTTCAACCTCTAGTTTGGACGTCGTCTCACCCGGAAACTCTCTGACATGTTTCTCGCGCGCAGTGGACGCGTCTACTTGGGCCGGGCCCGACCTTTGTCGCGGGCGTTGTCCACTAGAGCATCGACTATCCTGTCAGCCCTCGACATTCCGACCACCCCAACCGAGATCAACGGTGTCTACGATGGTGAATGGAAGGGGTCTGGAGACCCCTTTGAAAGCGTGTGTCCGACAACGGGGGAGGTCCTCGCTCGGGTGAAGTCTGTAAGTCCTGGTTCCGTCGCGCGCGCCCTTCAGAAGGCAGGCGGGTAACACCTGCATCAGGCCTCCCCACAAGAACTTCAGGGGGCTCTCGATCGCTCAAGAGATGCGTACAAAATTCTTCGCAACATGCCTGCTCCCCGGAGAGGAGAAATCATTCGTCAGATCCGTGAGGCTCTGTCCGCCAAGGTGCACCCGTTCAAACACTCCCCGTGCCTTGCTCACCCTCTTCGTAGCGGGAAGAGCTCGGTGCCCTCGTCTCCCTCGAGATGGGCAAAATCAAGACAGAAGGCGTTGGCGAAGTTCAGGAGTTCGTCGACATGGTGCGTGTTGATCCCTATTCTCTCCTTCTCTCCGGCTTACACATTGTCCAAAGTGTGACTATGCTGTTGGGCTGTCTAGGATGATGAATGGACGCGTCGTTGCCTTCTGAACGGCCGGGCCATTCGATTCTCGAAGGTGCGGTGGTCCAGCCTCCGTTCCAACCCCCCCGCCTCATTACGACATCTTAGTACCCAATCCATTGGGCGTGGTGGCGGTTTTGTCCGCGTTCAACTTCCCCGTCGCGGTGTACGGATGGTAGGCCTTGACGTCTTGAACCATGCCACACATAGTCACCATTTCTTCGCCTTTCGTCAGGAATCTATCCCTCTCACTGGCCGCCGGAAACGCGACTCTTTGGAAACCGTCGCCTACGACCCCACTTTGTTCTATCGCCGTCACAAAAATTGTCGCTGGTGTTTTGGAAAAGAACGGCCTTCCTGGTGCCATTGCGGGTCTAGTGACGGGCGGTAAGGATGTCGGCGAAGCCGTCGTGGAGAGTAAAGGCGTGGACATGGGCGAGTCTGACCCTCTTATAAGAGCCAGCCTTGGCTGACATCCGACCCCAGTATCTTTCACCGGTAGCGAAGAAGTTGGGCGCAAGGTGGGGAAGGTGGTCCAGTCGCGGTTCGGCAAAGTTTTGTTAGAGCTGGGTGGAAATAACGGTAGGGAATTCGTTCTGTGTCAAGCTCGACTGATGATTGAACGCTTTCCCGTAGCCTCCATCATCATGCCTGACGCCGACATGTCTTTGGCTGTTCCTGCTGTCTTCTTTGGGGCCGTCGGGACGGCCGGCCAGCGTTGCACATCCACGCGCCGGCTTTACCTCCACCGGGACATTGCACCACAATTCCTCGAACGCCTCCAAGTACTCTACAAATCCGTGCGCCCCTGGAGACCCCCTAGACGCTTCAACTCTCCTCGGACCCCTCCACAATAGCGCCGCTCTCAACATCTACCACAACACCATATCTTCCCTGAAAAATGCCAATGCGGAGATTCTTGCAGGTGGATCGCGTTTCGACGAGGACGCCGCTCGATAAGGGCTTCTTCGTACGCCCGACCATTGCCATCCCGGAGACGGTGGATCCCAGCCACGAGATGTGGTCGACGGAGCGCTTCGCGCCCATCCTGAACACGGCGGTGTTCGACGAGCTCGAGCAGGCGATCGAGTGGAACAATGCGGTACCGCAGGGTCTGTCAAGCAGCTTGTGGACGAGAGATCTCCGGAACGTGGGCAAGTGGATCGGGCCCGCGGGCTCGGACGCAGGTATTGTTAACGTGCGTGTATGCGTTTCATGCATGCTGTCGAGGTGTATTGACCGGATGGGTAGGTCAATGTCGGCACGAGCGGTGCGGAGATTGGGAGCCGCCTTCGGTGGGAACAAGGTACGTCTATACGTATCATTATCAGGATGGGCGACGCTGATGGTTATTTTCAGAGCACCGGATGGGGAAGGGAATCTGGTGGCGACGCGTGGAAACAATACGTCCGCTGGAGTGCTTGCACGATTAACTTCTCCGACGCGGCTCCGCTCGCTCAAGGTGTGAACTTCTCCACCTAAGGAATGCAATATTCGATCGGTGGTATACGTAACCTACATTAATGGACATGTTTATGCAACATCAAGTCCAGCGGAATTCGTTGACGTTGCGATCACTGGCCTTTCGACCCCACGCGCCCAGTAAATTTTCGGCCGACCCTCAAAGCTTAGTCCCTAAACCTGGACCCATGACCAGCAGGCGATTCAACCTCGCCCAGTGACCTATACGTAGGTTTTCTGTCGCTCTGTACCGGCGAGGCGCGATACTCTTCTCGGTTCAACACGTGTGACAAACTCCCGACTATTTATTGGTTTATGCCTCCATGGGAAGTGGGGGGCAGATCATACCACTTCCTCTGGTCTCTCACCCTCCCCGCGCACACTCCACGTTCACCTATTTTCAGACCCATGCATAGATCAAACATCGCTCGTATCCCAAGGCCGCGTGGAAGGACACTAGGAGCTGGTGGTCGAAAGTTCACCCAATCGCTCCCACGATTTGGGTATGAAGATACCATTCGCAACCTGCGCATTCATAAGGATACCAAGGTGCTCTGCCAGGGTCTCACCGGGAAGATGGTGTGTATGTCATTTCCACAGGCGGTTGCACCGAGGAGCTGACCCGCCACCAGGGTACATCCAATGTGAAAGAAGCTCTGGAATACGGCACGAAGATGGTCGGAGGCGTATCTCCGAAGAAGGCGGGTCAAACGCACCTTGGTTTACCTGTCTTTGGTTCTGTCAAGGAAGTGCGTCCGTCGACCCAGCGTTCTACTTACCGTCGGCGTGCCGACGATTTACAATGATAGGCGGTGCGCGAGACCAAGCCCGACGCCACAGTGGTATACGTGCCTCCACAACTGGCCGCGAACGCAATCATCGAGGCGATCGAGAACGAGGTGGGACTTATTGTGTGCGTTGCGGAGGGCATTCCCGAGGCGGACGAGCTTCAAGTATGTGAAGTGGGGATACACCCCTTCCACTGCGTGACATGTTGTGCAGATCATCAGCGCGCTCAAGTCCCAGTCCAAATCACGCTTCGTCGGGCCTAACTGTCCTGGCGTCATCAATCCTCTGGGGTGCAAGATAGGCATACAGCCTGGTCACATCCACACGCCTGGCAGGATCGGTCCGTGTTTTCGGATGACGGTGCCATGCATCGATTTTGATTGTGCTGGCTAGGCGTCGTCTCTCGTTCGGGAACCTTGTCCTACGAAGCTACTGCACAAACCACCAACGTCGGCCTGGGCCAGTCTCTCTGCGTCGGCATCGGCGGGGACCTCTTTCCAGGTACTCAGTACGTCGATGTGCTCAAAGTGTTCCTCGAAGACGACGGGACTGAAGGTGCGTACGCCACCACTGAGCACTGACGACCCACCCTTCGACGACAACGGTCGATCACAGGCATCGTATTCATCGGCGAGATCGGGGGAACAATGGAAGAGGACGCCGCTGAGTTCCTCATCCAACATAACCTTGCGCGGACAAAGCCAAAGCCTGTCGTCGCGTTCATCGCTGGACATACGTGCCCTCCAGGCCGTCGCATGGGCCATGGAGGTGCTATTATCGAAGGCGGCAAAGGTTTGTTTCCTTGCCAGGTGACTCCAGTTTGACGTCCGGTCTCTGATACACCCACCGTCGGCAGGCTTCGCGTCTGCAAAGGTGGACGCACTGAAGAGGGCCGGCGCGTTGGTCGTCGACAGTCCAGCGAAAATCGGCTCGGAAATGTTGAAGGTCAGCTTTTTGGATTTTCAACGCGTATAGCAACTACTGACCCCGCCGCCTGTGTAGGCAATGAACGCCGCTGGCCTCGTGTAGACAAGGAAGTATGCATGGCCGATGGAATTGGCTATATGTTCTTGCACTTCGGGAACGCTTTGTAGACACGTTTGGCCTGGTGTTTTCTCTGAGTAGCGTATTACAGAAGCTCTTCAGCGCATATAGTACTTCCTTCTACACTTCTCGCCGACGTCTCCTTTGCAGACGAGATGACGAGATTACTTGAGTGAAGAGCACGTGACGCCAACACCGAATCCGCTCCTCCGCTCCGCCTCCTTTCACCCTTACGCCGTCTAACGGTACTGCTTTCATCTCGCTCGTCAGGAGAGCATTCCACTCCACATCTACGCAGGAGACACTCGGCAACGTTGCGTCCAGCCCTTCCAATCATCGTGTAGTACTTTATTTGCACGCGTGCGTCCTACCTCGTCAACGACCGCTATGAGCACCGAACCGGTCTACAACCCCGAAACCTATCGCGAGAAAGCGCTGCGCAAATTCAAGCAGCAGCCTTTCGTGCCTATCGGTGCGTCCTTCGTCCACGCCCCCCCCTCCCCCCCCAACGCGCCGACTGACCCCCTCCATCCTCCATTCCCCATCCCCCTCCCCACGTCCCACGTCCCCTTCCCCGTCCAGGCGCGCTCGCCACGACCGCCGCGCTGGTGATCGCGATGTCCAAAATGCGCAAGGGCGAGTCCAAGTCGCTGAACACCTGGCTGCGCGTGCGCGTCCTCGCGCAGGGCCTCACCGTCGGCGCCATCGTGCTCGGCTCGTGGACGCTCGGCACCGGACGCGCGGCGCAGACGCACGTGCAGGAGTCGGCCGGCGGCGGCGCTGGAGAAGGTCGAGGCGGAGAGCGCGGGGTTCAAGGCGCGCTTGCGGGAGGCGGAGGAGAGTCATCGGGTGGAGGACGCGCTGAGGGCGGGGTCGACTAAGGGCCCGGAGAAGGCGCGCGCGGCTGCAAGTTGCGAATGCGGCAGAGAAGGCGAAGGAGGACGGGAAGGACGCGGTGTCGAGGCCGTCGTGGTGGAGTTGGAGAGCGTGGACGGGGTCGCGGAAGGAGGGCTCGGACAAGCCGTCATGAATGCTTTCCCCCCTGCTTCATGCATATTCTGCATTGTACAGTACTGACCAGCCACCACCACCATCCATATCCAGCTCATTCTGTTAAGTATCACCCCTCCCCACCGTTCCCCCCCTCTGAGTGTAAGCGAAGCTGCTCTGCCCCGCGGAGACATCATGGGCGCGGCCGAACTCGGCGGTTGGCCGTACAGTGCCCTACCGCTCGGAGTCAGCCATCCGATCGCGTTCCTTCGATGAGGAAGTATACACGTACCGGGACCCCCGTCCTATTCGAGGTCGCGTCTGGCCGTCCTAACCTCCGTGCAGCGTAGAGATGAACACGATCTCATCGCCCTCTTTCAACTCGTAATCGCCCTCGCCCTCCAACTCCCAATCGGTATCATTCACCAACACCAATATCCCGGGGCGGCTACGTTCACGCTTCCGGTCAGACCTGCTGCCGATCTTGAACAAAACAAAGGCAGAGAACGACGCACACGGTTCCGTTTTCGATGAAGAGTTCGACCCTCTCCTTTAAGAGGTTGTCCTTGAGCCAGTGAATGAGAAAGTTGATGTCGGATGCCTTTTCGAGACTGGCGTCTACGGGGCTATCCGAGGAAGCGGGAGGAGGGTGCGCGGGGAGTGCGATCCGGTGTGAGCGTTTGTTGTCGAAGAGGAGCTCGAGGCCGCCGCCAAATTCAATCTTGATGTTGAGAATGGGTGAAGACATGTCTATTGGTCGACTTTTATGTTCGGATCAAATCGAACGAAAAGGAGATGTGGAACGATGGGTGAGGGACACTTCTTCCAAAGACTCAGCCGGCGGATCGCAAAATGGTTGTTTGTGCTTGTTAGGATCAGAGGCTATTGGCATCTATCGTGACGTCACAACGTTGACTCGGTCTCGATCTGGCAAATCTGGCACGGAAACGGCAGAGATAGGAAGGAAAAAGGGAAAGGATTAGGAGAGAGTCCAGCATACGACTATACTGTGATATCGGAGGCTACATAGTATCGAACAGGTTATTATACGATGTTTAACTCCAGTCATGGTGCACTTGGTGCTGTCCATTGCTCTGCACCACCGTCTCATCGTCATCCGGGGGGAGAACGATGTGACCTTGCCTGCGGTTTTTAATGAAGCGCTCCCACAAGGTAGCGACGACCAGCGTTAACGGGTGCAAGACCGTGAATAGGATCGTAGTAATCTATCCCACTAGTAAGATCGGGTGCGAAGTAGAAGATGAGATAGAGGAACGTACGTAGACAGGAGCAGGCTTAGGCCTGCTGTTCCTACTATCTGACCAAATGGACACGCAGATCCAGGTTGCGCCAACACACCAGACGATATCGCGTCGCATGGCGATGACGAGGAGGCCAACGATATTGACACCCATGACGACGCCGAAACCGGCCCATTGACCTTTGGCGTAGTGATCATCGTGAGCGGGGTTCCAGGCGAGGCCGAGAGTCACGCTGAATCGGAGGGGCTTGTCAGGACAGAAAGAAATGCGGAAAAGGAAAGACTGACAAGAGGGAGTATGGGAACAAGAGCGCTCCTGGAAGAATCAGGAAGAGGCGCATGGGGGCGTGGATGAACGCCACGTCGAGAGGACGTTTGAAAGTGGGAGCATGGTAGGTAATGAGGGCTATGTTGGAATAGATGAGGAGCAGGGTGAGAATGCCGAGGAGGATGGTGGAAGCGAGGAAGGCGCGGAAGACCTGAATGGAGATGTATGAATGGATGTGGACAGGCGAGTGGGAAGGAACGCATACCCAAGTGATAGCCCATGCAGCCATGACCCAGTTAGATAAAACCAGGGCGAAGCCAACGCCTTTCACGATTGTGTTCTGTGAGCAGCGTGTAAGAGGGAGACGGAGATCATTGGACGGGGAGGGCACGCGCTTTTGTCTCACGTTTGCGAGCAAAGACGAGAATGAGACAGTAGCCGACTTGGCCGACGTATATGGCAAGGATATAGGCGGCTATGAGGGGAACGTAGGGGGAGAGAGCGGCGGGGAAGAGAGAAGTTACTTTGCCTGGGACATATGTACGATTGTGAGAAACGGCGAGATGATGGATCAGAGAGAAAAGACAGACCGAGGGAAGGGGTGACGACGAAGGAGCATATGAGAACGGTTGCGATGTTGATGAGGAGGGAGAGGGGAGTGAGAACCTGAAGGCTGGACGACAACTTGTGAGCGTGGACTGTGGGAGAAGAAGAGAAGAGAGGTACCGAATGAGAGACATGTAATCCCTGACGGCGGGGTTGCCAAAGTCGATGGGGAGGTCGTCCGACATGGCTTTGCGCGAAAAGTGGGATTGGGAAGAGGAGAAAGGGCGGAGGGCGAGCAGCAGGCCATCGCAGGCCAATTTGAATGGAGCCACCAAGGCAAGAGGCTGCCAACGACGTCATCGTGCGTTCACCACGAATATGGCAATTCCCTCTCTCGTCAGCACGCCCTCGTCAGCGTTTCTCCCTCGAGTCTTCACTCACTCATTTCAAGTTTGCAGCTGCAGCGCATACACGCATCCCTCGGCGTACGTGCTCGAAAGAAACGATGCTCGTCCAACTTTGACTCTCAACTCGGCGCGCCCATCCAACGCCCTGAGCGCTCAACGAGGCCTTCGATGCTCCCGCTGGCACCGGCACCGGCATCCATGCCCAGTCAAACGTACAGTCCTTGACCTCGCTGCGTCGGCAACCCATGCAAGGCAATGCACCCTTCGGATTTTATACGTACAGTATCCTAGAGATCTTCCCAAAACAGCAGTCCGAGGACGTACCCTCGTTTTCTCCGTACGTACAGGCGTCCGCCTCATGGCCATTGCGTGGCTTACACGCCCCCTCCTCGCTCCCCCGCTCCCCTTTCTCTTAAAAGCCCTCGCTCGAGCCCGCTCACTCTCCTCGCCCGAGCTGTGCCCCTCGCTCTCAGCACTCGCCATGACCACCTTCCACGCCGTTGGCAACAAGTCCCTCTCATTTCGCCCGGAGCGCTTCCTCCCCCGCCGATTTTCGCGGTAACAACTCCGTCCCCTTCCCCTCCGCCCCCTCCTTCGCTCGATCCGTCAGCGGCTTCTCCAAGGCTGATCTCGAGAGCATCGGCTACTCCTACCCCGACGCGTACTCCCGTCTCGCCCGAAACTCCCTCACCATCCATCACGCCCGCCACTCCCGCTCCCCGGCCACCTCCACCTACAGCTATCGCCTCCGATCCACCACACAGAAACTCAGCCCGGTCGCAGAGGAAACAGAAGATCGCAGGCGCAACCGCGGGTCCCGATCCACGGCCTCTCCTTCCTCCCCCCGCTCTCCTCGCCGATCTCGAGCAGTCCCGATCGATGCTGGAAACGTCTCTTTCGGCTCCGATGACACCTTTTTGGAGGACATCACCATCGCCATGATCGCCATGCGTCCAGATCCCGTCGCCGAAGCACGCAAAGAGGCCCTCATGCGCAGAGCCAAGTCCACCCACTCCAGGCGAAAGGCGACCTTTAAAACAGCGAAGCGGGTCGCAGGAGCCACAGGGCGTGCGATCACCTCTATCTGCAAGGCGTTTCCTTGCCCCCCGTGGAGGCATTAGGCCGTTCACACCACTCGTACGTCCGTTTCAAACCTTCCGTGCTGGAGCCGTACGTCTAACGGCTAAATGTTGAATAGATTTCTACGTGTCTGCTCTTCCCGACACCCGTCGCCGGCTAGCAGTGCTCGGCGCTATCGATTGCATCGGACCGCGGTGCGCCCTCGGTTCGCTGCGACTCCCATTGTCCTCGAACGCGTGGCATTTCCAAAAACGAACGCACAATAGGAGGCGCGCTCAGTTCTTCTCCTCTCCCTGCGACCGTCGCCAGCGTCCTCAAATATTATAAATATTCCCCCCTCCGCCTCGCCCGCCCGGCGCTCCCTTCCCCGCCTTTCTCACCTAGCTGCGAAGACATTCGACATGTTGCGTTTTCCCACCTCTCGTACTCCCCTTCTACAGGCCGAAATGCCACCACCGAAGAAGCGTCGGTTCGAGTTGGCTCCCATCATCATCCCTCCAAACCAGTCACCCTCCCTTGACACCAACCTATCTTCTGCCCCCGCTTCTTCTGTCCTCCAAACACCACAACATCCCCTGCACGCTCCCCACTTTCCGACCCAAGGTCCGACATCCTGCCCACGACCAAGAAGACCCGCATTCGGACACACCTGCACGGTCATATGCACCTCCCCTCTCCCCCGTCGTCGGACACCTCCCAATCGCCCTTCCTACAGACGTTCCTCCGCCCGACAAAGTTAGCCACCACCACCCTCCCCGCCGGCCCGGTCCTTTCTACTTCATCTCAGAATTGTGTGCTGGAGGCCACGCGGTTGCCCGCGTCGTGCGCGACGAGGACTCGGGCCTCCTCCTCTGTCTCAAGAGCATTTCGAAGGACGCGATACGGAACAACGACCTCATTCAATTCGCGGCGACGACAGAGCTTCGCGCCTACCTCGCCATCAAGAGAGCCAAAGAACATAGCCCGTATGTGATGGAATTGTTTGGCACATTCCAAAGCCAACGCTCGGTTTACTACGCTATGGTGAGGCTTTCTGGAGTGTGGTCATATACTCAGCCGCGACTAATGACTGGAGTCGCAGGATCTCATGGAATGCTCGCTTTGCGATATGATCACGAAGAAGCAGCGTCCCCCCGCCGATCTCACCCGTCGTTGGATGGCCCAAATCGTATGTTTGGCGACCCCCCCCCTCCCCCCTTCGCCCCTTGACTCCCCTTTGTATCAGGCCCTTGGTCTGGATCATCTCCACGGCATCGGCATCATCCACCGCGACATGAAGCCCGACAACATCCTCATCTCCCGCTCCCGTGACGTCCGCATCGCCGATTTTGGCTGCGCCCACATCTCAAAACAAAGAGTGAAATGCGGCCGCATGTACGCCGACCGCTGGAGGAGCTACACGCCCGGGTACACTTCGCCAGAGGTGTTCATGTTGAAGATGCAGCACCAGGGACGCCTTGGAGGCGCTCAGGGTTACGGTCCTGAGATCGACTGGTGGGGGTTGGGCTGCATCCTCCTCACGTTGTACCAGAGGATACAGCCGTTCACCGATGAGATACTGGAGGAGTACATGGACGCGAGCTTGAAGGGCCAAGCGGACGACTGGCTCTACTGCTTTACTGGCTGGATGGAGGACGACGTCGAGGCGCGAGTGGTGCGCGGGGTACTGTCGTCCCACATCTCATGCGATCCTCGGGTGCTCATCTTCGCCATCTCTTTGTTGGTAGCTGCTGCGATTCGAGCGTAAGGAACGCTTCGCCCTCGACGACCTCCTCAAAGAACGCTTCTTCCAACGCGACAGGTGAGCGAGCACGCGCTTCCCTTCCCTCCCCTTCTGTCCCCATCCCATCTGACGCCCCGGTACCCAGCAAAGAAACCGAGTTCGAGCATGTGATGAGGCGCTCGCGCTCGTGGAGGCTGCACCGTCCGGAGAAGCCGCGGTACCAGCTCGCGGACCTCAATCGCGTGCAGTGCCGCGACCTCATGAGCGAGACCTTGCATGTGCTGGAGCAGCACGAGCGCTGCGGGGATAATTTTTGGAGAGCGCTTTGGTGGGTGAATAACGGGGAGAGGGGCCTCTGGTATGTGTCGGTGGAGGACTGATCGCACCCCACCCCCTCCCCCCGCAAGAAGTTGACAAAAGGTCTGTATCGTTCATCATCTCTGTATCAGTTTCGTTTTTGCCGTGTATCGCTCTTTCACTCCTCGCATTTTGTTGTTGCTGTCGTTTTTACTCGTGCTGTCTTTTTACGCACCATCCTCTCCTTAGCTCGTATCGAACCAACCGTTCCTTCTCTCCTTCCTTTCCATCCATCTCGTCTCCACCCAGTTCCTTCCCTTCCCTTCCCTTCCTGATTTTTTTTTCTCCTGCTGTCATCCGTATACGCACGCAAACACATACCAACACGAATCCACGGACGCTGTACCTGTCCCGTTGTATCCATCCCTTAGTACTCTCGCGAACTGAGTCCCACGGACAACTTGGACAGGTCATGGCCAACTAAACGTGGCGCACGTCGTGGCGGACGGTCAACTCGGAGCGCTGTGCTATCCGCTGACCGCGCCCCCGCTTCATCGATACAGTCTGCCGTTCCTATCGTTCGCCCATATCCGCTCCGAACGCGGTGAACGCGCCACCGGTCTCGCATTCCATTCACGATACCATAACGCGCAAGCTCCTCCGGCGTTGGACACGAGCGGAATTCTGGGCCCACGCACTGCGCACATCCGAAGGCTGTACTATCTTACGGGTAAATCCATCGCGGTGGTGTCGCAGGAGTAAAAGCGAGACGCGTTTTCATTTCCGGGTGCAAGTACATACGTATCGCGGTAGGATAGATAGTCGCGCAGAGGCGATAAGTCTGTGCGACGCACAGGTCGTAAGTACATACGGTGGAGTCCACCGTCCGGGGTTGTCCAACTTGCTGGGAGAATGGAAAAGAAGCGGCTGGCGCGCTTGAAGCCCAAGTGCATGCGTGCCAGGGACGGTGGCCAAGCCCGGGGGTACAGAGGGGTACAGTAAGCATGGCAGAGAGAAGATTGAAGATGGAGAGACTCGGAAGAAGATGCGCTTCTGCGTTAATGAAAAGGGGGCTTCGAGAAAGACGCGTTTTTTTTCCCAGGTGGGTGGGCTGCGCCGAGTCGGTAGAAGGATTCCTGTTGTCTGTTTTGTGAGCGGAGCGAGCGCGTGAAGAGGGGGTGATAAGGCCGGAGGATGGGGCGTCGCGAGGAGGGGGGAAGGGTCTAAAAGGGACAACGGCGTCTCGGTTCCGGGTCGTGAACGTGAGGGGTGGTTAGGTGGACATTGTTTGCAGGCGAGGAGATTGGAGGGGGCGGGGATTTTCTAGTGCGAGCTTTTAGCAGCTTAGCTTTGGCTTAGATGCATGATGATCGGGCCCGCGATACGATGCTGGTGCTATTCGGAACCTAATTGGTCCTTCTCCTAACGCGTAAGTTTATTCTTTTTATCGTCCGTGGACTCTGGAGGGTCTGGACCACAGCCTGAGGTTGAGGAGAAGCGCCACCGATTTTCTTCATGTTTGGATTGGTGTAACTGGGAACCGAACTTCGCATGAGATTGGATTGTATTGGATGGCGCCTGATACTGGTCTGATTGGAGGGTGATGGTGCGGAGGGAAGAGCGTGAAAACATGAGATTGCGGACAGGGGAAAAGAACGTTGCGACTCCGGCGGGGGGGTTGCGTGACAGACACCGCGTCAGTGGCTGAAAGACGGCCTTCCGACGTGCTATACAGCATGGCAATTGCCCACCTAATGGAGGGCGAACGTGCCCGTCGACGTCCTTGGCCTGAGCGCCGACCACGACCACGATCCCGTAAGATCGCCTTCGGCGCGGGTCGACGTTCGATACGTAACGAGATCAACGTCAAGAAGAGCGGAAGACGTGCTCTTGTTCATTTGCTTTATTAGCATCAGCAACACTGCAGCCCATGCATCCCGAGACCTCGCCGAGGGAAGCGACTCGGACATACTGGGCGAAACGACAGGACGGCCCGCGCACGAATGGCATGTGAAGGTCGAGACGCGTGCGCGTGCGATGCTCTCTATTGTTCGCCTATCCAACTTTATCCACTCGCATGCGCGATTTGGGATCGCGAACGCGTTCTGGTGGGAGGGGGGGATGGGGGTGTCGTGCACGGGACAATCGCGTGAACGGAAGATGGAATCGGGTCTATTCCTGTAAACGCCGTGGGGCGCCGATTTGAAGTCGACGTGATTGCCTGTCCTGTGCCGAGGGGCGCCTTCGAGCGCACGGTGTGCGTCGTTCTGTGCTTGGTTGAAGTCCACGGGCGAAGGAAGGACGACGTCGACGTTCGTGCGGAAGCTAGAAAATGAGAAGAAAATAAAGTGCGCGGACGACCGGGGCCGGGCGGACGGTGCTAGAACGTCGATGGGCCATGGGCCATTTACAGGACTTTGGGCGCGCGGAAGATCGCGGGGGCAGTGGTGGGAATCCGAAGCCTAAATCAGACGCTTTGCCCTGATGTCGCGGCGTCTGGGTAGCGTCATGTCTTGTTGAGGCGATCGTCGACCATTTATCTGGGGAAGGTGAGTCAACGGCGAGACGCTGGGAAAGGGAAAGAAGGAACGCGAGTACTACGTTCGTGAGTCTATGGATGGGTCCCAGAAGGTAGGCGGGGTTGTTCCGCACGCTCGAGTGGTTCGAAGGGTTCCGCGCGATAGGACCCGGGACCGGCGGCGGCGGGGGATTGTTTACGAGAAGGCACATGAACCTCGTCGAGCGTAGATGAAGGTCGATATGAAGTTTCAACATACGTGGATCGTATCGCCCGTCCTTCCGTGCTCGAATCGACCGCCTCTAATAAATCAGTATGAGCGTCGCTGCGCAAGCGCCACAGATATGCAGAACTCGCCATTAATCCCTGCATGAACGTCTAGAAGACGATGTGATGCAGTCGGACGTCGAGATATGTCCATGCGATGTCGCTATGTGTTGGCTCCAGCGACTTATTGTGTCCTTTCAGGGACGCGGAGGCACGGCAGGCGATAATATACTCACCTTAGTGCTAGGACATGGCTGTGGACAGTGGAGAGGGTCAGCAATACGAGGAGAGAGGGGAGGGTCTGTCAAGTGGGGGGTGGAGGGCGGGATTGACTCGTCGAGGAAGAGTCTCGGGGTGGTCGGAGTGTTCCATAGGTATATAGAAGTGGGGAAACCCCTGTTGGATAGTCACAGGGGATATAGACTTCGGCAGGACCCTGATAGGCGGTGCCGGAGAGCGGAATACGTGACGCAGGATGGGGGAAACACTCCGCCGGCAGAAAACCTGAAGAGAGAATTGGGCTTGAAGTCTAGGTCTAGTGGTTAGGCCATAGGAGCGCCTGTCTTACCTCAACGCCAGAACGAGGCGAGGGATATTCACTTTCTTCAAGCAAGCTTAACGTGGAACGTGGAATCCAAAGGCATTCGAGAGCGCCGTGATTGCGAAGGTTGAAAAGAATATATGACCAATGCGCGCACGGCGACCACGGGAAATATCCCCAATAGCGAAGCCAGGGCCGTCGTGGGGCCCTCCAATTGGACCGACAGGGAATTGGTAGTCAACACTTGTAGAAGATGTGAAGGGGTCGTGTGGACCATGGCTGATTATGAGCGCCAGACGTGATACATGAGAATAAGGCCGCGAGCCGACGCTATATAATGAAAGAAGGACCGTGGCTCGTACACAACGAGCGGGGGAGGGAGGGAGTGCGTCGCGCCTTGCATGTCCGTCCCGCCGAGAGTTGCACATGAAGAAAAATCTCATCGCCATGTTCGAATCTGTTCTACGTTCTGCGCCTTGCTGACGGAACGCGGTTACCAACCCCGGATTTGAGTTGGACCGGCAAGGATGATGAAGGCTGGAACGGTGCCTCAAAAAAGGAAGCCTGGCGAAACCAGTTGAGAAGACATCGATGACGACTGTGGTCCATGGGCTTTGTGACGGTACGTCTGGGAGGAAGGAGGATTGAAGGACACGGTGGTGTGTAATGAAAAACACGAGGCTACGAGTAGAATAGACCGATGGAGGTGCATCGGTCTAGAATAATGAGTAGTAAGCAAAATAGACTCTTGGGACCGGAGGATGTTGCGGCGTCGATCGGTTTGAAATGACTGCGAGGCCAGAGCTCGGTTGTTAAATGGGGGTTGTCGGCGGGTATTCGTGGACGGGGGCAGAGCGGTGGGACGGAGATATCGCCCGGGCTGTCAACGATATTATGCCTCCGTCGAGGCCAATAATGAGTAGAGTTCTGAGTTGAGAGGAAAGAAGAGGTTGAGAGGAGGCTCTGCGATCGAGTTTGATCTAAGGGCAAAAGGACATGTGTAGTACAGGGCGAATGTGCGCATGGGCACAGGAGGAGAGATTATATAAATGCTGTAATTGAGGGGAGGGAGGAGAATGGTATTCCTTCTGGGCGGATGAGGGGGTGAGAGCCTCGAGGATTTGTGGGGATGGATGAAGAGACGATGATAGGTGGTGTACTTACCGCCGATGTCCGACCCGTTGACAGATGGCAGGATGCGAAGCAAGAAAAGAAGAAGAAAAAAACAAGACGCTAGTGAGACATAGTGGTGATAGCGAGATCGGATATAAACCTATACCGCGACCGAGGTTGATTTCTGGAGCTGAGAGGAGGGAGCGGAGGGGGAAGCGGAGGAGGCGGAGGAGTGGAATGTGGAGGAAAGAGGAGCGCCGAGAAATGGGGACGGAGATCTGAAAGAGAGATCGCGGGCATATTGCGAGGAGCCAAGGGATCGGGCGCGGGTAGATCTGAAGAGGGCAGACCTTCCAAATCGAGTAGGCTCTTACCGGCACTGAAAACAGACTTTTGACCTGACGACCGCTCTCCCAAATAAAATAAATATCCACAGCTTTTCTCACAACAATTCCCTTCCCCCCGGATGCTCCTCCCCGTACAAATCTTCCTCGTCGCGGTCCCCGTCCCAGGCCCCTTCTCCCCGTCCCGTCATGCCCGCCCCCGCCCCCGCCCCCGCTCCCGCTCCCGCCGTCCCCGCCGCATCCTCCTCCTCTACCCCCCCGCCCCAGCACCTCCTCCACATCCACATCCCGACGTCTCCGCACAAAGACCTCCGGGCTCTCGGATATCATCCGTCATAGGCGCGACTCCAACTCCACTCCCCCTTCCCCCCCTGCCCTTCCTTCTCCTCCCCTCGCGTCCGAACTCCCAGCACCAAAGCCTAGGCGTAGGATCCCGTTCTTAAGCCTACGTAGGAAGCCCGATCCAGATGGTGCGGGCACGGCGAGCAAACCTCAATCGGGTACAGGGTCAGTCTCTTTCTCCCGCTTCGGTCACGTGGGCTTCATGCCATCGCGTCCGAGTCCTCGACGCGTTCTGCTCGTGTGCCGGTCAAGTTCTGATCGTCGAATTCCTCGCAGGTCTCGCTCCTCGCGTTTGTCTCATACTCCCAGCCCCAAATCCCCTAATGCCCATCCCCCTTCCCCCCCTCCGCTTCCTTCCAAAAGCCCTCTCGCGATACCCAAATCTCCACCCGCGTTCACGCGCTCCCCCGGCACAAGATCCTCTTCCCCCGTCACATTGACACCCTCACGCTCGTTAACCCCCACAGCTCCTCAGCATGGCGTTCAATCGCCGTCCTATCCTTCTTTCCCCACCTCAACTTTATCTCCCCTTAATCCCCCTCTCACGTCCCCTACCCGTCTCACCACAAACCCCAAGAATGGTCCCACCATCACCGTCTCTTCCCCCTCTCCAGACGAGGCTAGAGCACCCGGTCTCGTGGACGGCAGCGCTGCGAACAGGTCCCCATCACAGCGTCCACCTGCCCAAGATGGCTACGTCACAGATCCTTCCCACCCTGCCACAAGGTCTTCCAACACTCGTCTTCATTTTCCCCAGTCTTCCAAGGGGAATCTCAGCGACTCAGACGCCGGTGGTGCCGCAAGACAACCGCCCGTTCGCAATCGCAAGTCCAGTATCTTCGACCGTCTCAAAGGCGTCCGTCCTCCCCTACCTCGCTCTACCACATCGCAGAGCAGCCTGTCCGCGAGTGATACTCACAGCTCGTCTACCACCCCTTTGACCTCCGCGCACACTTCCAAGTCCCCATCGGAGACTTCCCAGGATCTGGAGGCCGTTCTGTCCATGGACGAAGGCATGCTCACAGAGGTTGAGTTGCCCACGTCCTCCTCGTCGTCCATGCCCCGTGCTACTACTAGTCGCAACCCTAGCCCAGCTTCCAGCGTGAGACGCGTATCTATTCTTCCTCCGCCTGCCAAAAAAACAGACACAGCGACTTCTTCCCGTGCCGTGCCCCTGCGTACCAGGGAGCGTGGGTCGTTCAGCGGTGGCAGCGGCTCCGAGTCGGCCTCGTCCTCGCGGATGGCTCTATCCATGTCTAGGAGGAACCCACCACGGCCCCTCGCTCGATCAGCCACTTCGGTGTCTAAGTCTCCCACGCCTAAACGCGTCTCACCACCTGCAGGAAGCTCGTGGTTATTGACGAAGCCGCCCGTTGCTCCATCCGCCGACAATGATCCTTCATCGTCTTCTTCACTCAAGGCCCCAACACCAGTAGTGCGTAATACGATCGAGTTCGCCACTCCCTCCCAACTGACGATTGACCAATCTGTAGACACGCGCACGCGCAGCGTCCGACTCGCGCACCTTTCATTCGCCTACTAACTCCGTGGGTACCCTCTCTCCTGGCACAGGCAGAAGACAGCGCCAGTCCGTAAATGGCGATACTGCACCGTCACTACGGTCCGCGTGGCAGCCAAGCACCACCCCGCCCAGCGGCCCCCTCCCTGCCCCTCCTCCCGAAGCACCCTCGTCGCCAACAACGAGCGAGGCATCACTTTCCGTGTCCGCACCCCCCCGAATAGCGTCTATGCTCAGCACGGGCTCTTCCTCCGGGCATGGGTCGACAAAGACCCTTTCTACCATGTCCTCCACCCCGTCCTCCCTGTCATCCGGTGGTGTTTCTTCGACCTCTTCCGCGCGAACGCTGGCCACGACCGCGTCTTCAGAATCCGGCACATCGAGGTTATCGCCCTCCGTACCAGGCACAGGACGAAAATATGGCGAGCAGGGGGTCGTCACCAGGGGTCAAGACGACCGATCATCGACCACCCTCCCCACCAAGAAAGCGTCCCCTCCCTCGACGCCTACCTCTCCAGTCCCAAAGTCTCCGGTGGCGACGGCTCAGCCCTTGACTCCCCTCGCTCCGACGCCATCCAACATCTACGCCCTACAAACAGAAAATGCGACCCTCAAGGCGAAAATCGAGTCCCTCGAGCGCGCGGCACGGAGACACGAGCGTGAGATTCGCGGCCTCCGTTGGCTGGTCGTCAACGGCACGAGCGCGTCCTTGGGGAACTTCGCCGGCGTCGGTCAGCCGACGCAGGATCTAACCCCTAAGACCAGTCCCGCACAATCATCCTTCACACCGTCACCCCCACCGATGTCGCCCACGTCTACGGACACGGAGCCCCTCAGCGACAGCACGACCGACGTTGGCTCGCCCGAAGGGCGAGACATTACCTTCCTGATGGGTTCGGAGTCGGATTCGGGCGTTTCATACGGACGGGCCAAGTCGAATGGAGCCTCGAGCGCGTCCGACGCGAGCGGGAGCGGGTACTTCGCCCGTAAACGACCGCTCGCGCTGCAGCGTGCACGTCAAGTTCGAGAGGAGGCTGGCAAGGTGCTTGGCCGCGGACTAGGGTTCGAGTTCTCGGTGGACGTCGACCTCCCCCGCGAAGGTGAGCTGGCGTCCATTCAAGAAACTCCGAGCCCCGTCACGCCCAACGAAGCGCCCACGGTCGAGGTTCCGAGCACAGAGCCCGACAAGCCGCCAGAACGCCCGTCTGTCGAGAACTCGGGGACGGAAGAGGCGGAAAGACGTCGGCTGAAGGAGGAGAAGCGCGCTTCTCGTGCGCTGAAGCGGCTGTCCGTCGCCTCCACCGCGAGTCAGAGAGCCACCCTCGGCACCGGGGAGCGAGAGGGCGCAGGCGTGAGCGGGGACGTTCACGCCGCGTACACGCAGAACCTCGCTCGCAATCGCGCGCTCAGCATCGAGCAGGTGATCGAGCGCGAGCGCGAGCGCGAGGAGAGGCGGGAGCGGGAGGGCCTCAGGGGTATGGACGAGGTGCTCGAAAAGCTCAAGACCTTCGCCGGCGGCGGTAAGGGCTAGAGTATGACTGACCTTTGCACGTTTCCCCCGCCATATGTCGTGACGGTTTTTCATTTAATGCGTTTTCTTGTGTATTTTTTTTGTTCTTGCTTTTTCTTTCCCGTTGTGGATCGCTGTATCGCTCGTCACGCTCTTCGTTCGTCCGTCCGCATGTCCCCCCCCCCTCATCGCATCTATCTCTCCTGCTCTTGCATCTCCTGGGTTCTACATCTACTTTATCATCATAGCCTGCCATCGCTGTCTCTATTGACTTCACGTCGCCTCCCACACACTCCCCACGACAGCTCCCACGTTCGTTTCATTCGTTCTACTATCCCTCTCTCTAGCAACATCCCTTTCATCCTCGCGCCACCACAAACACTCATTGTATAGAATTTCTCCGCATCATTTAGCGCAATTTCTTGTCTAGTCTCTTAAGTTACCCACTATTCCTACATACCTAACTCGCACCATATTTCGTATAGTCATATCGCACACCACATAACAATCCTCGGCGTGAACCTTTAAATTTCAAACTTGAAGCTTGAAGTTGTAAGAAAGCGCGCCTGCGAACTCAGTCAAGAGACTTGATAGCACGAAGATGGACATATGAGTATGGAATTTGAATCTGTGGATCGGGACGACTGCGCACGCAGCATGCCAACATCCGAAAAAAAGGTTTACGGCGTTTGTACCGTTGGGAGGGAGAACGAGACCCTGCAGGATGAGCTACAATACTCGATAGAAATGTGAGACCCGCCGACCGACCCGAGTGCTAGGTTTCATCCACAGTGAGCCGGAGACCAGAGGCTCGGCCAGCATCTCTCGGGGGTCGGAAGCATTTTTTCCTTCGTTTGTTTCCGGTGGGCCAGACCGCGGGGGCGCCGCAGGCTTCGAATTGGATTGCTCGAGGAGATGATATCAAGATATTCTCGAGGGACCTAGCCTCCGCCTTGTTGGGTGGATGGCAAACGGGGCTGATCTGCGCAGAATACAGGCGGAGTCGATACCCTGTGAATCCCCTCCACCGTGTCTCCCTGTAGAGCACTTTGTGCCTCCGGACAGCAGGTCGGATCCGCGAGAGCCCGTGCGACGCAGTGCAGGTGGTAGTCGTACAGCTGGGTTTTATGCCTGATTCCGCGTTACTGTCTCCGTTGAACAACGTGGAAAATAATGATGGACGCACTTGGACGCAAGACGACACAAAATCCCCGCGTAGGGTCCCGGGCCGAATCACGCAGGTGACGGTGATAATCGACGGTGAGCATATCGTCCTCCTCATCGGCCATGAGTGACGCCGTGTCTGGGCTCGTCTCGTATTGTGGTGCATTATGCGTACAAGTCACAAAATGAGGGGTTCATTGTTGTGAAAGGACGGGAAGTCACCAGGGATGGCCAACGGCGTATAAATCGAATACAGGCTGACGAGAATTGCGCCGTTCAATGCTGTGACAGGGTATGACAATATTGTGGTCGTCTAGAAAGCACAAGTTGCCTGGATCGAGGGTGTGAAACAGGAGCGAAGGTACTTTCTATTCGATCTCTCCTCAGATTCTGATAGCAGATACTCGAAGGCTACCACGTACCAGGATCTTGCTTCCAGTCTTGCCGTCGAAAGCATCTCCCTACCGGTCGGGGTGAAGTTCCGGGTGGGCCGTTGTGTCATAATCATGCGGTCTCCTCGGATGCCGTTTGCCACGGGTGGAGTTAATAGTCATCTTCAGCTTCAAAAGTGACGGCGAGATAATGGGGTTTGTCATTGTTGGGAGCAGAGAGGTGAATACGCGTGAAGCTGCAGTCTCTGTGGCGCAGCTCAGCACATTGAACACATATATGCATGGCAGAGGATTGAGACGACAGCGACTTACGACAAGTTTACTTCCACTGGCATCGCCATAATTTCGTTTTGTGACGCGTCAAGTTCCCGCTTCGACTCTCCAATCCCAGATAGCGGGGAGGGGGACTTAGAAAAGACGAGGCGGGTCCGAGTATTGTGGTCCTCGTGCGTAACGTATCCTCCCAAGCCAGATGCTCATGCTGAACGAGATGATAACCAAGGTTCTTGCAAGCACCTGCTTTACAGCAGCCTGTACAAGCTCTGTGGACGCTCTTTTCTCTGGAATCCTGCCGGCCCATCTGGACTCGTATTGCTTTAGATCTGAGAGCTTCCCCGAGATCGAGAGCACAGAGTTGGCCTTATCTTGAAGGCCGTTCGCGCCGAGCGCGATCTTGCACTTTGCAACGCGACAGATGATGCTACATATGACTTCGTGGAAGCGACAGCACGTCTGTAAATCATTTCGTCGAGAACTAAAGAACTCATCTAGTACATCCATACTACTAGTGTACGTACGTGGCGATCGCAGTTGGGCAAGTCCTTCAAGTTACAGCTTTCTAAGTTCTGCCAGCAGTGTCTAGGATTGTGACCGGCGGCGACTGAAAGGATACTTATGGCTTTTGGACATTATTTCGTCTTGGAAGTTGAGTGAAAGTCACGGACCCTGCCTGGATGATTAGCTTGTGAATCTGTTGGGATAGGTTGGGATGGATCATGGGCGCCGACTGAAGAAAGCCAGGGACCAGGGTGCACTATCTTACATAATGGGTGCTGGACTGTCGCTTGTCCTTTCTCCGCACCAGGTTTGCGCTTGGTTTGCGCACTCCGTCCACCATGACCGTCGGTTACGGTATTCCCACAGATTGACTTTTGAGCTTTCGTCCGACAACGTGGCTTACAACTTTCCCACCACGCGCTCTGCGCCTCGAGGTCAGAGCACGGACATGAGCTGACATGAGCGCTGAAACCTTGTTTTTTTTGCACCATCCTCTATCCCCCAACCTCTGCACTAGTCCTCCATTACCTCGCCGTTCCATTTCCACCTTATCTCAAAGGACAGCTTCAGTCACTCACATGGCAGTCCCGGTTAACGAGCTATGTATGTGTCAACGTTCTCGTCGAGCACTCTGTCGATTGACGCTCAGTATGGTGGGCCTTGTACGTAGTCTGTGCCGCAGACGCAGATATCACCCTACAATCGTCCGACAAAGTACTTTTCAAAGTACACAGACGAAATCTAGCTGCTTATTCGGAGGCCTTTCCGGGCGAAGAAGTTCCGAGCGCGGGTGAAATCGTCCACCTGTCCGAAAACTCTGCCACCCTCGAGCTTCTGCTCCAGTTCATGGCAAAGCAGCGCCATCCTGTCGTTCGCGGGTTGCCTTTCAACACTGTAGCCCCACTGGCGGAGGCTGCAGAAAAATACCAAGTTTACTCGGCCGTGAGCGTGTGCCATTTGTATATGCAGTACGTGATGTATGCATTGCTGCTACATGGTGCGAGCTAATGAGGGGTGATACGGTTCTAGAGACAACCTTCGCATTTATCCACTAGGAGTTTTGAACTATGCTATGCGCCATGACTATCCGACTCTTTGTGACGAAGCCGCCCCACTCACTGTCGACGAGCCGTTGGATATTGCCTTGGAAATCCTTGGACCGATGCACTTCATATCATGGGTAAAATGTGTCCGTTTCCTCGCTTTCTTGCCAAAGCTAACCTTGCTACCAGGTTCGCTACCGTGATCTTTGCCTTGACCTCATGCGCAATATCCTAAGTCGGCCGCCGCCCTCCCAACTTCATGAAAACGAGCCGGAATGCGCCGAGTGGGCACCTTTCTACGCTAACACCGTGGCCAAATTCTGCCACGATATAGCTGTCGTTTTCGACAAACGTAGTATCACTTCGTGGAGTTTTTCTTGCACGCAGTGCGTTTATAGGGCGGCTGCATGGCAAGTTTCGCTAAATTCGGGAACCGCCGATCTGCCGAAACTGAGTGAGGTTATGAAAAACGCGTAACAGGCAAGTCCCTCATGATTGTAAGTAGGATCTACTCGACTGATCACCACGAACATAGACGACTACGCGAGTGTTCTTGTGGTAGCAGGAAAGTAGCAGGAAAGATGCACGTACTTGAACTCCGTCTCGCTCTAGTTATGTGGTGGTATGATACTTATACCACTGGCCCATGTAGCGGCCCATCAATCACAAGGCTACAGCTGCCAGGGTTGCAGCCAGAGCCACCGCGGTGAGATTCATGTCAGAAAGACTTCATCACTGTAATGTGGGGGTAAGCGTAGAGTGGCTGTTTGGCAGGCCCTTCACGTCGACTCGCTGATAGTACGGCTCAATGCGCGATTTCCGATTTTATGAGCTTGAGGCCTCCGGACATGTGAGCGGCAGAGCAGTAATACTGGTCCAGAAATGAGCAGATTCCCTCCGGATTCTCACCATACTCTCCACAGATTCTCTTCCAGGGATAATTTGCAGAGAGAACACGGATTCTCTCGGAATGTTCCCGCCAGATTCTCGCGAGTTTCCGCCCAATTTCACAGCTGGGACTCTTATTCCCTGGTAAGTCCTCTTATCATTTCCGTGAGAAAAGTCGCGTCGTCGCGACTCAAGTCGTGAGTCGACGACGCGACTCTCTACCTCCCCACATCCATCTCGTTTTTCGTCATCATCCACCCGATTTATTATCGCGTCAATATACGAGGTCGATTATTGCTCTTCTTGGGCGCCATGCCCATGGTAAGCTTCTAAAAACTCGTTTACACTCAGTACTAACTGCTGCTGCGCACCGCGGACTGCCAGTGCTATTGGTCGAAGGAAAGGGAGCCGAGAAAGCAAAGTGTAATGTGTTTCGGGCATCTTTGTCGAGTCGTTTGGTGCGTCGAACTATTCTTTTCCCCCTTTGAGTATGTCTGATTACGCCAGTTGAAAATCAGGAGCGGCAGCAAGGACAAGATGTAGAGTGCATTGCTTCACACCCTCCCTCGGAGTCCCTCGCCCGTCCTTTGCCTCTCTGATAGCATAAGCCCTGATATAAAATCCTTCTAGATAGCCGTTTATCAGCTCAATAAGGTGCGCATCGCTTTTTTCGAGCTGATCACTCCACTTATCCCTCATCAATTGTACCAGAGGCAGTACAGTACTACATGTCCAGACAGCCCTTCTCCGAGGTAAGTAACACCTGTTTTCTCGATCCTACTGATTTGCTCGCATATTGAGACCTACAAACTCCTCACCTTACACTCTGCAGCGCTGGGAGCTGTGAGCCCGCTCGTAAACGATGGTGCGCTTCCTTCGAGGTTCGTGTGATGCAGTATTAGCTAATGACATTTTCGGTTACCATAGGCATGCTCACCTCGAACGGCACTGGGCTAGATGTTTGCGCGAGGGGAAGCGGGGCTAGATGTATGCGCGGGGGTCATGAGTGGGTATTCATCCTTCCCGCGCGTGAGCAGTGCGGGGTGGCATACGCGCTTTATATTAACTACTTGATAGACTCTGGGATAGACTCTGCTCATGCCTGTGGTTAGCCTACATATGAAATGCGAAATTTAGTACATCATTCTCAGGTGCCTATGAGCAGAGGAGGGAGGGGAATGTGAAGGGAGCAGGGGGATGATGCTATTAAATGTGATTTAAAAACTACTAGGTTATCACACGAGCAGAACACAACCTGTGAGTAATATGCACAGGATCAGTGTGGAATCTGCTGGGAATCCGCACCGTATTTCGACCATTCTCCTCAGATTCTCCGGGGGGTGTGATCTGCCCAGAATCCGCGCGGGATCTGCACGGGATCTGCTCATTCCCAGCGGATTCTCCCCGGGAGTAATCTCGCTGTTCGCCGCAGTGATACTGGTCAAGCCCGAGGTAATCGTATGACGAGAAATCGAGCCTTCAAGCCCAGTGAGAAACCGTCATTTTCGACGCGATTCTCGTCGATTCGCGAACACGTGTCTCGCGGAATCGCTGGAACACGCGATGACAATAATTTTTGACTGGGAATCTATTCAACACGAGTCACTTCGCGCAATGGTCTGCTGTTGCCAGACATATGTACCTGAACCTGCCTGCTGTTATGTAGCTTCGCGTCGATTGGCACAGGGTTGTTGTATATATTGTTCACACTATTCAAGCAGATCGAGCTTCGTGGGAGATTGGGACAGACAACAGGATATATTGAGGGTGGATAAAGGATTATGTACATTGTGTATCGTACACAGGTGGACTCGTATCATAGCGTCAAGCGGGATACACATGGTGCAACCCCGCTACTAATATACCCCTCCTTCGGGATTCCGATTCCTGAGGTTTTTCGTGTGCGTTCACGGAACGGGGAAACTGTAAACTCGAAGTAAGTAGACATGTGTGGACACGACGTGCTCACTGGTGACGCATTCCCAGTGATTGTGCCGTGTCTGACCATTGCTGTCGGGATATGATGGTGTGAGGGGGGAGAATAGGGGGAATGGGTCAAGGGAGGGAGGGCGCCGGGTGGACAACGCCGACTACTACACGGAGCAGCCCATCTGGACACCTTGAACGACATAGAGACTCACCAAACGGTCCAAAACGCGCTCGACACCGTCCAGCCACAAGCCCTGCTATGTACATGTACTCCGGGCTCTTCAAACGACGAGGCCGCATGACTGGCAAAGTTGTTCTTCATCCAGATGTATGCCCTGGTGATGTGTTAGTAGCATTCTCCAATATATCAACATAAAGCGCACAAAGCAAGGCTCCGGTGAGGTCAGAGGAGGAGGAAAAATACGGAGTGCGGGAGGAACGAGACAGTAGAGGCGAAGGGAAAAACGACAAGTCGAACAGAGTCGAACGCGCGAGAGATGGGTGTTGATACGTGTTTGTCGCGACTCAAAGTGACTTGCTACTAAGATAAGGTAGAACACCGACAAACAAAGGGGACACCAGTTTGTTGAGGCTCGATGCGAATCGACCGTAAAATACATACAACAGCATCCAACTGACAACGGAAGGGATCCTCTAAGCACATCAAGGAAAGGTACGCTACATCAGTGCTACGCGAGCCGCGGTGCGAAGGAATCGTGTCAAACCTGGCCTGCCATTCCATGCGGACCTGAAAGTTCACCGGAATCGCGGTGAACCCGGTCGACCATCACAACTGGACCCGCGAATCCCTCCGAAGCTCACAGAAAATCCCGCTTTCTCACTGGGAGCTTCAAGCTTCAACGTTAAACGCAGCATCCGGCCGGGCAAGCCACGCACGTGACATTATGACGCGCTCGCGCGGCGCCGGCAAGAAATCTCCTTGAATGAGCCCTCTCAGCTGTCAGTATCAGTGCCAGAGTGCAGTGCTCGCATCCGACGTATTAGTCCATAACCCGTTCAGGGGCTTTCTTCACCATCAAAGTCCTTCCATGGATCCGAAATATTAACCTTCTCTCCCCACCCTCTCGAACGGGATCAACTTTCTCCGTACTTACCCTAGGCTGGGATGTTCGGTCTACGCTTTCAAGGTGCACGTCAACCACGGTCGGGTTCACTAGCTTCAGCTTCTCGGTATTTCTCCGCTTCTTCACGCGTACGACGGCCATACACATTGCCCCGCTATGCAAAGAGGACAGCCTACGTTGGAGCGGTCCTGGGAGCGGCATACTTTGCTGACAGAGAGCTCTATGCGAGCACCGTCACACGAAATTTGAGGACATTATACACTGTGAGTGTTCAATTTGCGTTCTACTTCTCTCTACCTACCCTTTTCGCTTTCTGGCTGGCTCAGCCGGGGCCTCCGCACGCTCAAGCTTTCCTGCTGCCATATCGGCCCAGCGCGTGGTTTCGTTTTAATCGAGCCTTACTTATGATTTTATCCCACCCCAGTGCGGCATCATTGCGCTTGACTACAAGTGGAATTTTACACGCGAGAAAAGTGAAAGCATATCTGCTCTGCATGAACGCGTCGGGGACCGTCTTCTGCACCTCTTCTCCTCGAACGGCGGGCTATACATCAAGTTTGGTGCGTATTCTCTCACAATCAGAGGGTTCACCTTCCGCTGACGGCATACACCCAGGTCAAGCCATTGGCGCGAACGCCGCCCTTCTCCCTAAACCCATCCAGAGCAAATTTGCTCGACTATTTGACGACGCACCTCGACTTCCCTTCAACGAGATTGCTGCCGTCATCAAAGCCGAATTTGGACGTCCCCCCAGTGGTCCCGATGGTCTTTTCGCAGAGTTCGAGGAGACGGCAATGGCTTCGGCGAGCATCGCGCAGGTTCATCGTGCAAGGCTGAAGGACGAAAATGGAAACCCTGGTCCGCTGGTCGCCGTCAAAATCCAGAAGCCCGCCGTTTCGAAGCAGATGGAACCAGACTTGTTCGCATTCAGAGCAGTGATGTGGATGTACGAGAACTGGTTTTTCGACCTGCCCGCACTTTTCGTCGTCGGTAAGTTGGCATCGCATGGCTGGTAAAATATCTGTTTATTGACGAATGTTCAGAATTTATCAGCGACCACCTTCGCCAGGAGCTCGACTTCGAGAATGAAGCGCGAAATGGCCTACGTACCGCATCGTTCATAGCCTCAGATCCTGCTCTCCGCGACCGCGTCCACATCCCGGAAATTTATACCGACTACACGTCAAAGCGCATTCTCACTACCGAGTGGATAGACGGTGTCCGGTTGTCTGACCGTGCGGCGATCATGCGTCTCATGGGCGACGGACGGGAGCTTCCACGCCCGATCATGTCCTCTCTCGCCGAGTCTCCCACCGCCCCTTCCGGCGAGGATCAGCACCGTCTAAAGGGTGGCGTCAAATGGATCATGCAGACCATGGTCGACCTTTTCGGTGCTCAGATCTTCCGTTGGGGATGGGTACACTGTGACCCTCATCCGGGCAACATCATGGTGCGAGAACACCCTTCCCGCCCAAACCATCCTCAGCTGGTCCTCCTCGACCACGGTCTTTATGTCCGACTTCATCCCGACTTTCAGCGCCAATATGCTGAGCTGTGGAAGGGGCTTCTGGCAGCGGATATGCGCACGGTCGGACGCGTCGCAGAAGAATGGGGCATCGGGGCGCCGGACTTGTTCGCGAGTGCGACGCTGCTCAGGCCGATACGCAGGAAGCTTCGTTTGGCTGGAGGTGAAGAGGGAAAGCTGTCCCAGTATGAATTGAGCATGAAGATGAAAATGCGAATGAAGGAATTTTTGACCGACACGGACAAGTTGCCCAAGGAGCTTGTATTCATTGGAAGAAATATGCGGTGCGTCTTATTTTGCTGGTGTACATACACTCTCATCATATGGCATGTCTGTAGGATCGTCCAGGGCAACAACCAAATGTTCGGCTCGCCCGTGAACCGCATAAAACTCACAGGATACTCTGCGGCAGATTCCCTCACTCGCACGCCTAACCTGACGTTCCGCCAGCGCACGAACGAATACTTCCACCAGACCATCTTTTACACTGTGATGTACTCAACCGACGTCCTCTTCTGGGCTAGCCACGTCAAGCGCTGGTTGTGGGACTCCAATGCGAACGAGGGCAGAGGGTTCGAGGATCAGCTAGAGGCGCAGATGGCAGAGATGATGAAGACGGAGTATGGGGTAGAAATCAATCCTGAGATGTTTGATGCATAGGTCACAGAGATTGGAGCTGGAGCTTGAGGTACGTGAGGCCTTTCCCGTCTTTCGTGGTAACTTTACTTATAACGACGGCAAAGCACAGGCCAATATCTTACTTTAAGGACACAAGGCTAATTGGTATACATACGGAATGAAGCATTGAGGCATCCTCCTCCTCCCCCGCTCTTATAGAATAGCTAGCGCACGCCTCTGTCTAAGCTAGTACCATCCTGAATACGATACACTAGGTTCGCTCTCCTCCAATCGTCGTTAGCACGTCAGGCTATACCCATGGCCAATTCAAAAGGTTCTGCCACGCTCAAAACCTCAGACCTTGGTGGATTTTCGGCGCAAACCCCACCAGGCGGTCCTTTCAGGAGACTTCGCTATATCTGTCCATACACCCTCCTTCCGCGTCTGGGCCTTCTCAATGCCCTGCTGCCTGTGTCGCCCACCGCTTCGCGTTTTCGGCATCTCCTAGAGCGCAGTACGTCTTCACCAGGGGCGGAAGGACGGCTGCCCAGTCGTCGGCCTCGTTCAAGTCTTCCTCCTTCATATAATTCACGTATGTCAGGTATTTCTTCAGGATGTGGTCGTCCGGGAGCTTTGGGTTTTTGATCCAGGTCAGGATCTCGCGCTCGTGGGAGGCGTCGGGCATGAGGTCGTGCAGTATCCGACGGCGGGTATCGCTCTGTAAGCGTTCACGTGGGGGAAGGGAACAGGCTCGGCAAGTGCATGTAAAGCACCAATGACTGATGTGGTCCTGCTGTCGTTCTTCGTAGGGGAAGTAGACGTTGGTGTAGTTTATCGTGATCTCTTCACCGACACGAATGGGCCGCTGGGCGCGGAGCTCATAAGTGAAGGCGTCTAGTTCCCACGAGGAACGAACGTTGGGCGAGCAGCTATGCAGCCAACATCTTGGTCAAAACGCGTCATCCTGAGGTCGCACAGGGAAGACTTACCTGTGATTCGCGCGGGATACGTAGTAAAAGACGGCGTCATACGGACCAGGCCAGCCGGGAAACAGTCCCAGAGTGAGTCCGTTGGTGTTCGAAATGCCCTCCGCGGCCGACATTCCGGGGGTGTTTGGGTGTGAATTGCGGAGGTCGAAATAGAGACGCTTGACGTGGGGCGGCATCGTGTGCTCGATTAGAGCAGCGATCACGTCGCCTGCGGATCGATAGGGAGGCTGGTAGACCATGGTTTCCGGGAAGAACGAGCAAAGGGTCGTTCAGGCGACGACGAGCTCGCCCAGTTCGAAGTCCCGCGCAGCTACCATGGATTTGCCTTTGCCTGCGATGTCGACGATGCTGAATCGACCGACATTAATGGAGGGATCGAAAGGTGCGGGGAAGTTGTGTTTGGACCGAAGAGCAGCTCTGGTATCCTCCCATAGAATACACAACGTCTGGACGTCGTCGGGTTGGGAGGGGACCTGAGGAACGTGGAGCATTTGAAGACGAGGCTGGGGCTTTAGGCTAAACAAATGCGATTCCATCTCTGGGAGAGACGGCGTTCGTTCGGGGGCGGCAAAAAAAACCGGAAGGGATGCGAATCTTGGTGGTCGAGGAGGATTTGCTTCGCTCGGGGGAGTCGTTGGTAGAAACGGGTGCCACAGGCAAAGGAAGGGGTGAACGGGCTGCATCATTGGAAATCGGTGCGAGCCGTGCGACGGAGACGGTGTCACGCTTAGGTGGCGTAGACCCTAAGCCAGCCGCAGGGGAAGGCTTGGGATCCCGACGGTTGGAATCCAGGAGGAAGCCTCGGCGCATTTTTGACGATGGGAGTCAAGAGTCGAGGGGGGAAAGCAAGAGAACATCATGGCAGGACTAGAAATACATATATGGGACGGCGCAAAGACGAAGACATAAAGGATTCCCAGAGCGAAGCACAAACAAACTTGGGTGAGTCAGCTTCCACGAAAGGGCGACCATTAGAGCAAGTTGTTGATCTGAACCTTGGCTGCCTTGCACGCTGTATGTCTGAAGACGGGGTTGTTCACCATTTCATGTAGGTCCGACAAGCTCCCAATGATGACAGCGGACGAGTTCAACGTGTTTAGACGATATCTCCGTCGCTTGGGACTTGGAAGTTGAGATGAGGGGCATCCCAGGGTATGAGTGATATCATAAAGTGTCTTTGACATCGCCGCCTTGGCGTAGTCGTAGCGCGTCCCACTTGTACTACATCAGGTCAATGGGAAGGTCACTAGTTCAATCCTGGTAGGCGGCATTTATTTTATTTCTTTTTCCACACCATCATCACCTCTTCCTCGGACCTCTCCTGAGTCCTTGTCTAAGTTGTCTTGAGTCTTGAGTTGCTCGCCGCTCGGGCCTCGCAGCTTGCAGCCTGGGACCACTGACCATGACCAGTCATGCCCAAACTTCGAATAGAAAGTCATGACAGTTGGTCCTCCCTGTTTGGACCAAGGAAGTTCTACCCCCGTAATGTCTGGTCGACCTGTTTCTGGTGCTGTTGCTCGCCAATCGACGTCACTTGCTCGCCGACGCTCTTATTCTCAACACAAAGATGCCCGCCACCACACCACCCCTTTCTGCTGCAGAACAACCACCCCGCCCACTTCAATCCCTACCCGACATGGCATTCTGCGCCGCCGTCCTTCCTGGCCTTCTTCTGCTCACCCACTGTATGCATGGTGCCTTCCGCATCCTCTGGACCGTCGTTATCTCCTTGTTCATCAATAGTCTCGAAGACCAACCGCTCGCCTTCGTGACCATTTCGACAGCGGGAAGAGGGAAGTTTCTCCATCGTCGCCGGGGCGTCCAGGATATATCTCATCCTCGACACAAGCGCATACAGCGTGCAAAGGCCGCATTCAGATCGACAGAGAGCCGCCAAAAGCTCACCGCTCTCGACCTTCCTCGTGCTCCACACCATCATCGTCGTAACCAAGATTTGCCGGGTGCGCGTCATGTTCACTTACCTATAATAATGCACTCGCCTAACACTGATTTATGCGGGTGACCTTCAGTGGTACTTTACAAAGATACCTGTCCAGCTCCTCACTCTCTCGTGCCCGTCCCCCACCCTCACCGACTCATCGAATGAATCTCTTCTCGCAACTCCCATCTCGGCATGCCCTGTGCTACCTGAAGTCTCTGTGGACCACACAAACATCTTCAAGGGCTTCGATGAAGACTTCGACTTCGGTACCTGTGTGTCGGCTCATCCTGGAGACCTCAAGCATGCGAAATCGGGCAACTGTTCCATAATCCCTCTTGCCTTGGTGGAAAGCGACCGCACGCTTTTCCTGTTGCCTGCGTCTACTACGCCTCCCCGCGCACTTCCTGAACTTGTAAACCGCAACATGTCCGCCGACCCTCCCGTCTTGGACAAGATACCCACCCTACTTTCCCCCCCTCCTGCCAGGACGAAGGAGACCCATTCTATGACAGGGCGGACCAAGGCGCGGATGGTGGCCTCTCAACGACGCTCCATTCTCCAGGCTGCGGCGTATACCAACTACTCCATCTCATCTCCGCCGTCTGGATACCCGGAGCAGAACTCTCGTCGTAGCGTCTCCTCTCCATTCCCGTTACCCGTTTGAACCAAGAAGCATCCTTTCTGTCGTCGCTGTCAAGAAAGTGTAAGGCCTGGACGCATGCACAGTGTCGGGTCCACCTGTTTCCTCTCTTTATGTTCGATATCCTCTTTGCATTCATTCCATTCCCCCGCATTGTATTTCCTTCTTGCATGTGTGTACTTTCCCGCTACACCCATAATCGTCCTCGTTATCAATACTTGTTGTGTAATATTCATCGAAATGTATGAAGCTACTTCTGAATTCAGGTCCTTAGATCGTGGATGACTTAATCGACGAGGACTATAGCATAAACAAGGAATGACAACGGCATTCTTCCTGAGGCTGATCATCTGCTATTATCGCGTATGTATCCAGCTCACGTTGAACACAGAAGAGGCCGCATATCACCGCAACTGTTATACAACCAACGACTTATCCGCTACGTTGGAGAATCACCCTCGGCATTGATTCCAGACATAGACAACGTAGGCGACCGTGCTGATAAAGGCATCTCATGCCGTCCACACCTTCGAAATCAACTCTGTCAAACCTGTCAAATGGAACAGGAAACTTTAGTCAAAAGTACACGGGAAAACGGAGGGATAATGTACCGATATCCTGCGTGTTGAACTGGTACACGCCCACCAAAACACCGACGGTCGCCGTGCGCAATGCCCACGTGGAAAGCGGCCCAAGGATGGGGAACTTGCGCTTGTGCAGGTAGTCGACAAGGACAGCGTCGAACTGTACACAAAAAGTCAATCAAAAACAGCGGTTATTCAAAGAGATGGAAACGGACGCCGATATGAGAGTGCATAACGAGAGTGATTCCGAGAAGACCGTCCACCAGCGGTGCTGCACTCCCGCTTGAGGCGAAAGCCGCGGCTGTCAATGGGACCAGCCCCGCCGAAAGAAGACGCTCGAAGGACCAGTGGTAGGACCCGTGGCTCTTAGAGGGCGTGGGGAAGTCCGTAGGATCGTTCGCGGTGCCCTTGTAAATGGCTGAATGAATAAAGTTGAGACCGATACGTTAAAGAACCGTGTGCATAGTTACGCACGACCACCGGGAACGTAGGCAAACTTGGAGCTGGCGCGAGCTACATGGCCGAGGATTCAGGTTGGAACGCGCCTGTGGTAAAGTAGCAACGCACCGAACGGGACGAGCGAGCGACGGGCCACGTTGGAAGTGATATGTATGTTGAGAGACGAGCGGAGCACAGCTGCAGAGGCCATCGTTATGCCTACGAAAGCGAAGTGATAGAGAGTATGGCAAAGGAAGAGATGTCGGAGAGGAGAGAAGGACTCGGACGTTGGCGGAGGTTGTTGCGGCGCCTGACCCGACCGTGAAAACCAATCACATGCTTCCATTTAGAGACCGCCGGAGTATCTCGAATGAATTTATATGAAAAGTAAAGTACATGTGCTGCCATGGCTGCATCGACATCTACGTGTTCCAACAGCTAGTTCATGTTTGCTGTCTTTTTATCAACTTCCATCCGTGCACCGTAGCTCGAACTTCCTCTTCTCCAGGATCTTCCGGGAACATCGGCTGGTACCGACTCGGTCAACCACGGCCCTCTAACACAAGCGAAAACACATACCGGAAATTTCTCTGTTACAATCTCGGAACATATCCATCCTCGGTCCGTCGCCTTGCGAAAGAAGTCCATGTCACGCTCAGCCAGATGAGGTCTGTGATGCGAGTAGAAGACGAGAATGCACGGTTCGTTGTCGGTATCGGCAGATTCTGAGATCCACGACGATAGCGTGAGCTCGCATGTCTTGAGAAGAGCGTCGTGCTGCAAGGGGTTAGCTACTGTTAGCTACGTCTGAGGCTCCTGGAGGCAGATGGCTACGTACTTGGGAATGGTTGAAGATTAGATCGGACATGATGATAAGGTCAAAACCTTGCGGTTTTCCTTCGGGGACCTCAGCTAGAGATTGCAACAGCGGTTCGACGCGCTGTCCCCATATATAGCCCTGATCGCGATTGTTTCAGCAATGAGCTACAGCGTATAGAGTAACTCATCGTTCGCACCTGTACATGACCACGTCTCGCCTCGTCCGGACTCATATTCTCATGTACATTGTCCTCCAAGTTTTTGATGAGTGGTGCGTCGGGGTAGTCGGTCAATACTACCTGTACAAGAAAATGTTTTCAGCCTCAACATCGCCTGCAGCCGTACGAGGGGATGGGATTGAGGTTAACCTTTCGCGCACCATTTTTTATGGCGACGATGCCAGGAAGACCTCCACCAGCCCCTAGCTCCAACACATTGCGACCATGATATAGAGTGCGATTTTGGTCGAGATACGATGCAAACGATCGAGACGCGTTCCATCTAGTAAACTTTGCTCTCGCAGTACATAGAAGATTCTTTTGTACACGTACAAGTGATGACCCCAGAGAGGGTGATTTCCGACCAAGCTGATGTTTACTTCTGACCATGAACTAGCGGAATTGATATCTGGACGAGCTTCTCTTACATAAGTTGCAGTAGTAGGAGGCGGGGTGAGTGGTCGTGGAGGCTCCTGTATTAATATTCAGCGGTCAGCGATCGAAACCCACACCCTCAGTTGTGCCGAAGCCCTTGCCGTGAAAATAGAGTCAAGGACCAAGCCTTGCTCGTCCTCCGAATCTGACATATCCTGGAAAGCTATAAAGTTAGGGAGGCAAAAGACAAGCACTGTCGTCCACTCACTCTCAGTATCGATTGACCAAAAAAGGCTGCGTTGTTGTGGTCACAGAGACCTTTCTGTGATACATCATCAGCCTGACGATCGTAAGTGAGGACCTGTGGGTGAAAAGTTTACCGTCTTATTCTCTACAGTAAGTAAGTATGTACCGATTTTCTAGGCGTTCGATCCCGATCACGACTCTGGAGTCTGAACGTGATGGGTAGAGGACAAGATGAACGATTCGATAGGATTCGATGAACCCTAACCTAACTTACTGCGGGTTCGTCCGTTCACTGGAGTGTGACAGCCGTGACTCGCGGCTTCATGCAGCATTCAAGTCTTGCTTCCTACTCTCACCCCGTCGGCGTTGAACACATCATTTCGGACGGGATATCTTATGATACTGGTTCGTGTCGTCGCAGCTTAATTTTTCCTGTCACCGCTTACACTCAAAAGATCCTGGACCGCTTCGTAGCCTGGCTGTACTTAGTACCCAGTCTCGTGCTCACCGCGCTACCGAACTCAATAATCGATAGTGCCCTGACCTCTTCAAATATAAGTACAGCATCCAATGCGCCAAATGAAGATCGGACTTCTGCCTCCTGGCGTGGCTTTCCGGACCGTCTGGACATCCACTGCCGTTCGGCATCCCACCCATGGTCCCATACGTTCATCGATAAGTAAGTATACTCGTCCAGCGTACCCATAACCTGCGGAAGAGCCGTCTTCTCCACAATGGCCATAATCTACCAGTGGTTCACATTTACTCCCTCGATTTCGAATTCTATGCAAGCTGAGATGCGTGGTGCAACTGTAAGTTTTAGCAAATTCTAATGCGAAGACTGGCCTTGCTTCGTAGCTTAACACGAAGCTACAAATGCCTCGGCGGCTCGCCCCCAACTCTTTCGCCGCTTCGTGCTTTGATACCGACTCAGCTTGTAGGGGCAGATTTATAAATCGACGCACCAAGTGACCAATCTCACAAAACCATATGGTCGTGTGGCAAAGCTGGACGCCAGCATCTACGGTACAGATCTGACCCTCACACGACCGTCGTCATTCTCCAGCCTCGAGGTTTCAAGTACAACTTGATTAGCGGTCATGCCGAACTATATCGCTGTATCGGCTGCCTGTTCCCTAGTATTATCTGATCCCACCGGGCTTACTTTACCCAGTACGCTATATAAACCCTCCTCGGAGGGTCGTAGCTCGGAGAGAGATCCTCACCCGCCCTTCTAGGACCCAAGCAATCGGTTCCCTTTCCCTACTTACAGTCTTATAACCGTCGGTACGGTCCGAAAGAACTTTGAGGTGAGCGTGATGTAACGGTGTGACTCAAGCAGGTCACTGAACTTAGGTGACCCGCCTTCGCTTCCGACCGTCCACGACACGCTCGTCACTCCGTTCTTCTCGATCGTCCTTTGCCATGTCGTTCCTCCGAAAATTCACGACTGCTGCATCTGCGGCTAAGACCCCGATGTCAGACGCGTGCTTGCTTATTGATGGTTGTGCAAACTGACCTTTTTGGCCTCTGGTGTCGCAGGTCTAACGTCTTCGTCAGTGACGCGCTCCTTCGTCTCTTGCCTATCTTTCTGACGCGTTTCCCCCTAGTTCGACATCGCTATTGATTCCAAACCTACAGGGCGCATCATCTTTAAACTGTACGATGAGACCGTCCCCCGTACCGCTCAAAACTTCCGTGAGTTGGCGACCGGCCAACACGGCTTTGGTTACTCTGGCAGCACTTTCCACCGGATCATCCCCAACGTAAGGCTATGACTCTTTGTCCGCGGAAACCTAATATCAAGTTCCCCCTGTACAGTTCATGCTTCAGGGAGGCGACTTCACACGCCATAATGGCACTGGCGGCAAGTCGATCTATGGCGAGAAATTCAAGGGTGCGTCTTCTCCAACTCGGGCCGGGCTTGTCTCTCATTTCACTCGCAGATGAGAACTTCATCCTGAAGCACACCAAGCCCGGTCTTCTTTCCATGGCGAACGCTGGTCCCAACACCAACGGCTCACAAGTGCGTAGCTCTTGCATACCACAACGGCCCGGTGTTAACTTTCGCCCAGTTCTTCATCACCACGGTCATTACTGACTGGCTGGACGGTCGTCACGTTGTATTTGGCGAGGTCGTTGAAGGCATGGACGTCGTGAAGAAGGTTGAGCTGGCCGGTAGCGATTCGGGGCGCCCGAAGACCAAGGTCTCCATCACCTCCTCGGGCACAATCTAGGGCTCTAGTTTATCTCCCTTCTGGATCCTATGTATCTACACATACATAATGTGCACGCACTGTCTCGCATCTCACATCTACCTAATACATGCTCTGCTGCCAGAACTTGCCCTTAGACCAGCACCGTACAAAGAAGTGAACGCGCATTATATCAGGGGTGGATAGATTTGACAATTAGAAAGGCCGTGCGGACGCACGCCGGTGTGAGCACAGGAGGAGAAAGGTTAGGCCAGACGCCGGCGAGGGAAACACAAGTGGAGGGGCATATACACTAGCAGCAAGTCAGAGAAACATATGTAAATGAGCGCGCAAGCGATTCGGGAGGGTATCATACTCAAGAGATGATGTCGAAGGAGTGTAGAGCAGTCCGATCGCGTTCAAGGACGAAAGGCAGGGGATGGAGGGGGGGGGGAGACGCATCCAATCGCAGTCAGAGGATGAGACGTAACAAGCACAGCAATGTATGGGGGATAAGCAATAAGGTTAGAGAAAGACACGACAATTTGACCCAATGAGAAAATGATGAACGCGAGCAAGATGGAGGTGCGAGAAGGAACAGGACGAAAGAGTGTTAACGTGTCTACTCTTCCTCCTCTTCCTCTACGACATTGTGCAATGGTGCACCGTGCACATAGCGGCCGGGACTATCTCGCCCTGATTCGAATACGAGACTTGGTGGCTCCGGAATTTCGGAGTCTGGAGCAAGTGGGGGTGAAGGGGTGCGCTCTGGGGGTGATGGCAATGGAGCCTCGGCCTTAGCCTGTAAAGGTGTCCGCGGAAGCGCACGCATTACAGGTGAAGTCGCTGCAGGAGATTTTGAAGACGCACGTTCGCGCTCACGATACATCTCGATGAGCGCAGCGGTCTTGCCCGGGGTGCCCGACGACTTGCCGATGGATCGCATGGGCTCTTCGCTCTTGGGGGTGGTGACAAGGTCCGTGAGCGTCATGGAATCCTTCTTCGAGTGCTCGCCGTCCTCAGTCAGATGACTATCGTGGTTCAGCTTGAAGTGTGGGATGTCTATCTCCGGCGAGTCCGGACGGTCTGTGGGCTCGAAGTCGGATGTCGCCGAGGACATCACCCGTTCACGTGGGTACGGGATGTCTGTCTCGCTGTCCATTGAGGTCCGACGGAAGCGTTCGCGGGGGTCGTCGTCGATAACGTCGCGGGGATGGGCTGGTAGGCCTTGACGACGTTCTGGATGGAGGTCGAAGTAGCCTAGGCGAGACCGAGAGGGCTGAGGGCCATTGTCTTCCTCCTCCTCGTCCTCCGCACCCAGTTTCGGTCCGGTCATCTTGGTATGAAGCCTCCGATACGCTGTCACGAGCGGAATCGCTGATCTGAGAACGATGAGGCACGCTCATCGGCTCAATGTCGCCCTCGTCATCGGATAGGGGACGAACTCGAGCTGATGCAAGAGCCTCCGCAACCTCCTGGCTTGCAAGTTCGGGATCCGAACGGCCGCCTCTGAGAGCACGAGCCCCTCCAGGTTTGCGCAGCTCAGCATCCTGCCCACCCATCCTCCTGCTGCTGGTCGCGACGAGGATGTCGACCCACGCGTCGTCCTTCGAGCGGCGCCGCTCGCTCTTCACTGCAACGCTCGTCAATCGCCCAAGTTTGGAGGTTGCCGCGTTCCCATTGTTGAGGTCATCATCGCTGTAACCGGCCAGACGTGTTTCGAAGTCCACATCTTCATACTCGGATGGGGGAAGACCTGCCGTCCGAGGTGGACTGGTAACGGTCGGAAGCCGAAAACGAGATTTCCTGTTCTGAGCAGTAGGTGTGGAAGGGGAAGGAGGACGAGGGGAAGCGCTGTTCCTAACGGGAGCAACGTAAAGAGGGCCTGAGATAGTGCCTGCGATGGACCCGACCGTAGAGGTTGCAGTCGCAGTGGACGTGCGCACAGGCGGGGTTTGCGCCTGTTTCGGTGAAGTGGCAGTCTTGACCGATCCATTGTGGTCGAAAGTCATCACTTTGGTCGCACTAGTGGTGCCTCGCAACATGCCTTCGAACTCCACTTCCCGGACACTCGGGCTTGTCGGGACATGACCCACAACGTAGGGGCGACCATTTAATGTCGCAGCCTGCTTCCATGGTTTGGCCTTGCCGGGTGAGAACAAAAAGGCCAATCGTCGTTTGTTTTGCACGCCCGCGGAAAGTTGTTGCCGGTACTCGAACGGCACGAACTCCTCGAATAGGAAGACAATGCTTGTGGTTCGAGGATCCCCAGTGCCCGTGTATGTGGACTTAGCAATAGGGAGAGATCTGTACTCGACCTGTGTTGCGTAAGCATATGCACGTTGGTCAGAGATAATTCACGCACCAACGCCCAATTGCATTCTCTGTCGACTTCCTCCTCCCTCTCTATGTCCATCCACCCACCACCATACACCAGATCACAAAAAACGTCAATGAACGCCTCTTCGATGACCTCCTCCGGGCCCATCACAGGCTCTGTATCCCACCCGAAGGGCGGCAGGGAGCGTTGAGTCTTCTTCAGCTTGCGACGCATTTCAGCGTGAGCATCAGGCCATTGCGAAATTGTGTCCGTTACGGGGGCGCTGAATTGCAGAGTTGCATTCAACGGTGCATCGGATCGAGAGAACCCTGTCGTGGAGAAATCGGTCCATGTCAACGTCGCCCTTTTAGCAGCGCGAGCCTTGGTAGATCAATGAGTCTAGGGCGCCAAAAACCAAAGATGATGCGGCCGAAAACACACCGTTCGTGCGCTCTCTGTCAGATCAAACTGCAGTTTCTTTTCGCTGTCGTCCTGACCGCCAAAGCCCATCGCCTCGAATTCACCCCACTTGAGATCGGTGAGACTGCGGAATCGCTCCTCATCCTTGTTGACGCCCAGGTATTCATCGTCGTGGAGGGTAGAGGATGTAGAGCTCGTAGCTGAACCGGTGGAATTATTAGAAGGGGCAGGGGCCGTCTGCGGGTGGAAATTGTTCGGAAGGTCCATCCGTTTTTTGTAGCTATCGGCGTATCGCGGGGGTAGCTTCAATGTCGGTGGTGCTACCCGTTCCCATTCTCGTGATAGGGCAAGACTCCCTGCAGCGGAAGGATGTTGCGGGTCGCGTGTCGCCCAAGAAGAGGCGGTCTTGACTAAGTCGGGTGTATACATGCGGACATTACGGCGGACGCAAACCACGCGCACAGTGCGTGCCCCGCGACGTGGTTGTAAACGATCTTCCTTCTTGACATGGACGGTTGGGAGCATGGCAGGATAGCCTCGGATCCAATCTTTCAGCCGGGAGGGGACGCCAAGGGATGCTGCGCTGCCTTGACCGAAGCTGTTGGAGGAGTCGTTGGAAGGAGCGTCCTGCCACCGTATGAATGCAAGCATAAGGTGTTCCATGGCGTTGGTGGCCCGGAGATAGTGAACGTAAGCATGATGAAAGGCGAGCGCTGCAGGGCCGAGGCCAAAGAGCAAGGGGCCGAAGAGGGGAGAAAGTGTGGGAGGAGTGTGGCCGGAGGATGCGGAGTGGGCGGTGAAGCGGGCGAGCAAAGTCAGGATGTTTGTTATGATGGAACGCAGGGGAGGAATGAGAGACTGGATGAAAGTGGCAAAGTGGGTGGGTGGGTAGTTGAGCGCTGGAGGGCGCTGTCAGTCGAAAACATTCGGACGATGGCTAGAATGATGCTCACCAACTTCGGCTTCGCTCCATTCGAGATATGTTTCCCATGGAACGAGTCCGCGCACCTCATTCCCACCGACGAACCTGACAACCCTCGCGAGCCCCCAACGGAGGCACATGCCGAGTTCATGGGGACCTGCGAAGCGCGTCTCCTCCTGCCATGAATGCTCCGCGTCCGGCGCGGGAAAAGGGACACAAGTCCTAAGAAATGCCTGTACGAGGCGGCGCACCCCTGCGGCACTAACATCGAGACCGAGGGTGGAGAAGATGAAAGGGGTAGTAGTGAGCCCTCTGGACCCAAGTTCGCTGCTCAGGACGCGAACGAGGCGGTCGGTTTCCTCGAGACCTAGGATGACATGGCGCTGGTAGGAAAGATAACCATAATCCTGATCCCGTTCGCGAGTGGTCTGTGCGTTCTGTCCGTCCTGTTCTAGTCGGCGTGGCGGGTCGAGATTGAGCGGAAAGAAGCTGCCGTCGGGGATCTGAGGCTCATCCTCGTCGACGGCTTGGCCACCCTTCCCCTTGGCGGAGCTGAGGGTGCGTGCCCGAGTCTTGTCCTTCTTCCTGTCGTTGTGCTTGTCTTTCTTGGACGAAAGTGATACGATGGACTGAACGCCTCTGACGGTTGAGCCTCGGCTTGTGACGCGGCCAAACTCGTCAAGGGAGTCGGCGTGGGGGGTCGGCGGAAGATGCTTTGAAGTCGAGGTGGTGCGGGAGCGGGAGAATAGACTGGGCATGGAGGACGTCGTCGGACAGGGAAAGCCTGCGATGCGGCCTGAAGAACAAGCCTTTCCCTTCATCGGCAACGGCCGCCACGGCCTCTCCCTCTTTTCTACTTATCTCCCCCTTCTCCTCTCTCCCCACAGCTATAGTCACCTCCCCGAGCTTACTCGACATCCTCCCCCGTTTCTTTTGGTCCTCCTCTCCTCCTCGCCTGCGGCTTTTGCTCCCACCTCGGAACTTGTCATTTCCGTCTTGACAACCACCGTATCCCGAAGCCCTCTTTCAGCACCTTCCAAGTTCCAGTCAACGCTCAGGCGCTCAACTTCCGACGGCCTCGTCGGTTTCAGAATCCCCTCAACCGTTCGCTTGGAATCGGCGGCCGTCAATCGGGGTATCTCCCCATCGTGTTTAGGTTTACCTCCCCCGAAGCCTGACAGATATGCGAACGACAAACATCGCCCAGTTCCACGCAGACCGAAGAATGGCAGTCAAAAATAATATATCATATATATATCGATGCAGTCCGAAAGCTAATAGAATGAAAGGGAGTCTACACCGCCCCGTCGGACGACGGGGCCAAACAAAAAGCAAGACGTACACCGAAATGTGCGTACTTCACGCAACGATCTCCGGCTACACGCGCGCGTCCGCGTTCTTCCCACCGAAGTTGGCGGGAGCGCCACCTGGGGGTCCATAGTACTGCGGAGGAGCGTCAGAACTGCCGCCAGCCTGCGCCTGGGGGGGAGGACCGGGAGGCTAAAACGACCCCAGATAAGTACACCGAAGTCAGACGGAATGTTCAACCACCCACAGGAGCGAAGGTCGCATTAGGGGGAGGTCCGGCTGGGGCAGGATATTGCGGCTGAGCGAACCCGCCCTGCGGCTGTGGCGGTCCACTGAAGTTGTTGATGCCTTGGGGAGGAGGGGGACCGAACGAGCCAGGACCAGGACCTGGAACGAAAGACGGCGGGGGAGGAGCCTCTGAAACGTATACCGTTGACTGAGTCTGGCGACGGTACATGAACAAAGAGAATAGAAGGATGACTACGAAGACGACTGTAACAGGAAAACGATGTGAGGCCAGGGAATGCGGATAAGAAGGTTAACTACGCACAGACGCCGATGGCGATGCCGACACGGGCACCCGTGCTCAGCCTCCTATTGCAGCGGCTGGAAGCGCGACAACTGTCAGCTGACGGGAAGAACGGCAAGACGAAGCACGTACTCGTCGTCGTCATCATCGTCATCGTCGCAGAAGAAGCGTGCTTGTGCCGCAGGGAGGAGCGACAAGAGGAGAGCGCCGTGTACAAGGAAGCGGGCGGGTCGTGAGTTCATTATGGTGGAGTCTGGGAAGAAGAAAGGGTGGCCTGGTGAATAAAAAGGAGAAGGAATAGAGGCGGACGTGCGACTCACACGCCATCTTATAAAGCTTGATGTTTGGTCGTCGAACGAAAAAGGATAAAACAAAATAACGGGGGGTGTCGAAAGAAGAGGGGCCTGCCAGCGCCGCCAGGACCGAGCGCCATCTGTTTTATGGCCGACGCGGAGGCGGTGCAATGCGCGGTGCGGTCGCTGTTGAGCAGAGCTGGCCCCACTGATGCTGTCCCGACACACTTGGCACTCCTGATCGCGTCGGCCACGATCTGCCTACGTTGACAACGCTCCGGTAAAACGATCGTGACCGCGGGCAAGTCCCTCGAGAGTTTTTGAGATGGCCTACCGTCCCAGAGAATGCATATCGTATGCTGAATTCCAATCACAAAAGCTGTGAGACCCGGCGTTCGCTCAGGGTAAGACCGCCCATGCTCATATCTTGTGATTTGAGACTGGATGATGCCCGAAGAGGTCTCAGCTTTTTTTGCAAGGTCGGGTAGGTCGGGGACAGTCATCGAATGATGTCCGTACCAGGGCTTTCGCGATGACAAAGCTTCCCCGTCAACTTTGAGGGTAACGCATATACGTATATGTTCAGGAAAATACTGACCGACGAGCGATAGCGATGCCAAACTCAATGGGATGCAGGCCGTATGTTGGGCATCAAATGGGTGCGTGCGTTGACGACTGCCAACTTGGCATGGGTGTAAAACGGTAGGAAAACGCGCCCCGGCGCCAAGTGGCTCGTTCGACGCGACGAGCACGTGATCGGGTTCTCATCGAATGCGCTTGACGCGTTTCTCCTTTACACCTTCAAGCTTCAACGCCACCGTCCACTTTCGCCCAACATGCGCATCGAGGAGCTGATACTCGAGGGATTCAAGTCCTATCCAGTAAGAACACAGATTACTGGCTGGGACTCTTCTTTCAATGCGATTACCGGCCTTAATGGCTCGGGAAAGTCGAACATCCTCGACGCCATCTGCTTTGTGCTCGGCCTCACCAACATGACCCAAGTGCGTGGTACTCTGTCGCGAAACGAGCGATTTCTGACGTCCTGACATCTTTCGTTGCAGATGCGCGCACAAAATCAACAAGACCTCATCTATAAGCGCGGTCAGGCCGGAATCACGAAGGCCAGTGTGACGATCGTGTTCGACAACTCCGATCCGGAAACCAGCCCCGCGGGTTTGCAGGACCTCCCACAGATAACGGTTACGAGACAGGTGCGTGCTCTTGCAGCAGCGCCCTTTCCCTATTCTGTCTCGCTGATATTAGATATTCAGATCGCATTGCCCAATATCTCCAAGTACCTCCTGAATGGTCATAAGTCCCAACAGCAGACTGTCCAGTCCCTCTTCCAGAGCGTGCAGCTCAACATCAACAACCCCAATTTCCTCATCATGCAGGGACGCATTACCAAGGTAAGTATCGTATCCACGCTTTGTGACTGTGCTAATGAAGAGTAGGTACTCAACATGAGGCCGCAAGAGATTCTCGGCATGGTGGAAGAAGCCGCGGGGACGCGTATGTTCGAGGAACGTAAAGAAAAAGCGAAGAAGACAATGGACAAGAAGGAGAAGCGCGTCGAGGAGATCACCTCTCTTCTCAGAGAAGAGATCACGCCCAAGCTAGATACCCTCCGTAACGAGAAGCGATCGTTCTTGCAGTGGCAGAAGACATGTTCGGAGCTGGAACGCGTTGCGCGCACGTTGCGAGCCGCGGAATGGACCAGTGCATCGGCGAATATCCGCAAGAAGGACGACGAGATCAAGGCCAACGTGAAAGCGATGAAAGAGACAAAGAGTCACCAGAAGCAACTGCTTAAGGAGGCTCAACAGGCTGAGCGTGATGCAGAGGAGGTGAAGAAACAGCGGGAGAAGGAACTTCAGAAAGGTGGGAAGTACCAGAAACTGGAGGCGGAAGTGAAGGAGCTTGACAAAGATCGCGAGAAGATCATAGTCAACAGAAACATCATAACCACCACTATCGGCGAGGAGGAGAAGAAGCTGTCAAGTCTGGACAACGAACGAAAGGAGGTCCGTGGCTCCTCCCTTTTCTATTGCGTGTTGCTCATCTCCCTGTCACAGCTTGAAGCATCATTGGCAGACAAAAAGCGCGATGTCGATGACTTGACGGTCGAGTTTACCAAAGTCAAGGAGGAACAGACAGCTGCCCAGCTTTCGTTGACGAACTCGGAAGAATTACTTCAAACCTTGCTTACCGGTCTCGCGGGCTCATCCAACAACACTGGTGGGGGCTATATGGGCCAACTTGCGGACGCGCGCGCGCGTATAACCCACGCCCAGACGGAGGAGAGTCAGGCTCGCCAGAAGCTTGACATGGGCATTAAAGAACTCAAGAGTCTCGAGGCTCGCTGGAAAGACGTCGAGAAAGAAGCTGGCGCGGGAGCCAAGAAACTCGAAGTTATGAAGGCGGAGGTCGAAGGCTTACAGGCAAGGCTCGCCGCTACTGGTTGGAACAAGGAGAAGGAGAAGGAGAAGGAAAACGAGATGAAGGAGGCTACGGCCGAGGTTCGTGAGCTAACCGAGGTAAGGCCGTCCTTTTTACGGACTCTTTCATCCACGTTGACGACTACTGTCTTTAGGAACGCGACAACGTCAGGCAACGCCTTGGTGCTCTTGACTTCGCATATAATGATCCTGTGCCGAACTTTGACAGGTCGAAGGTCAAGGGTCTTGTTGCATCGTTGATTACACTGAGTCCGGAGGATTATAACAAGTCGACTGCACTTGAAATTACCGCTGGCGGCAAGTTATATCACCTCATTGTCCAGGACAGTGTCGCAGGAGGCCAGCTCATCAAGAATGGCGGATTGAAGAAACGGGTTACGCTCATTCCTCTCAACCAGATTCGTGCATTCCGGATGGCGGCTCAGGTATGCAATTAGTATCAGCTTTTTTTCCCTGCTCGCGACTCAACTTCTGCCCTACAGAAATTACAATCAGCGAAGCGGGTAGCCCCTGGCAAGGTGCATCTGGCTCTTTCTTTGATCGGTTATCCCCAAGAAGTCTCCGAGGCGATGGCGTTCGTGTTCGGTGACACCCTCATTTGCAACGACGCAGATACGGCCAAAGCTGTCACGTTCAACCCAGAAATCAGGGCTCGCTCGGTCACCTTGGATGGCGATGTCTACGATCCTTCAGGAACGCTCAGCGGCGGTGCTCCTCCCACTAAAAATGGCCTTCTCATCGAGGCACAACAGTTGCAAAATGTGAACCGTAGGCTGGATGAGGCATCCGCCACCTTGCAAGGCATCATGCAGGTAGAACAGCGTGACCGGGGCAAGAGGGAACAATGGAAGGCTTTGGTCCGGGACGTTGATCTCAAGGAGCACGAAGTCCGCCTGCTCGAAGAGCAGCTAGGGGGGAGCAATGCGACTAGAGTGCGTCTTCTATCGGCTGGAATTGTGTTTCCTTTTCGATTGAGGAGTGTTCATAGATTGGCGCTCAAGTAGAAGAACTGAAAAAGACGATCCGAGGTCATGAGGCTTCAGTGCAGAATGCCAAAGACAAACAGAAAGCCGCCAGCGAAGACGTGGAGAGACTGGAAAAGGATATGGCCGAGTTCAAGAACAACAAGGAGGGAAAGACCGAGGAGTTGAAGGTACGTAACCAATTCATCCAGGGCGACAGGCACTCACCCTCTCTTCAGGCCAGTATATTGACGCAGAAAGGCGTCCTACAGAAACACAACCTGGATGTGAAACGTCAACAAAAGGACATGCAAACGGCGACCCTCGAACGCGGTGTGTACAGAATTTATATATCGGTCGACCCTTACCGATCCGGCATCGTTAGAGGGTATCGAGAAAGATATCGACCTGGCTGATGGGAACATCAAGGGTACCCAGGCTACCATTGCCAAGCTGCGCGATGAATTGCAGGACCTAGAGGGGAAAATCCAAGAGCGTGAGGTAACGCGTATTGTCAGTCTCACGTAGTGCATTCTCATCGTTCATGTCACCAGCGTCGGCTCGCCGCCAAGAAAAAGGAGTTGGAGGAAGAACGTGCTGCATTGTCACGCTTTGACGACGAGTTAAAGGAGCTCGAGCAGGTTATTGCAGACAGGAAAAAATCGGAAAGCGACCTAGGACTGAAGCTTAAATCGCTCGAGCACGATGCACAAGGCCTGGAGAAGGATAAAACTCAGCTGATGAATACGATTGTCAATCTAGAGAAACAATATGAATGGATTGCTGAAGAGAGCCAGTACGCGTTTTTCTTTGCGTTCTCTCGCCATCTTGTTGAAGCGTATCTTCAGCTTATTCGGCAAGCCTGGTACACAGTATGACTTCGCGGGTGTAGACGTCAAAAGTTTGAGGGCCAAGGCGGAGGAGCTCGAAGCGTCGAATCGCGGGATGAAGAAGAAGATCAACCCAAAGGTTATGGCTATGATCGAAGGGTACGTTTGGTCTCGCACTCGGTACCCCGGCTCGTTTGCATATGTACCGAACAGGGTCGAGAAACGTGAAGCTCAGTTGAAGAAGATGTTGGACACGGTGATGAAAGACAAGGTCAAGATCGAGCAGACGATTGAGGAGCTGGATAGGTATAAGCGCGACGCCTTGACGAAGACATGGGAGAAAGTCAACGTGTGCGTGTTGTCGCTCCCCGTTCTGTCCGTAGATACTAACCGAAATTGTGTCACTAGCGATTTTGGTGAAATCTTCCGAGAGCTACTACCGAGCAACTTCTCAAAATTACAGCCTCCCGAAGGTCAGGATCTCATGGACGGCCTCGAAATCAAGGTTCAACTGGGATCCGTCTGGAAACAAAGTTTGACGGAACTCAGTGGTGGCCAGCGGTATGTGCTCTCAGCCTGTCGCACTCGTTGAATACCAAAACAGTACCCCCTAGATCTTTGATCGCCCTATCCTTGATCATGGCTTTGCTTCAGTTCAAACCCGCACCCATGTACATTCTCGACGAGATTGACGCAGCATTGGACTTGTCGCACACGCAACATATCGGTCAACTTTTCCGAACGCGGTTCAAGGGTTCACAGTTCATCGTCGTATCGCTGAAAGAAGGCTTGTTCACCAACGCAAACGTACTCTTCAGGACAAGATTTAGGGATGGGACTAGTATTGTGGAGCGCACAGCCCAAAGGAGCACGTCGAGCTTGTATACGGGGAATCAAGCCGAGCCATCGGGGGCCGGAAGAAGGGGGAGACGGTCATGACGGCGGGGGATAGATCGTTTATTTCATTTGCTTGTCCGCGTTCGTACTGACATTATATTATTACTTTACTGTATCAATATAACGACCCTTGTACATTTGCTATATTGCGCGTGTTTCCAATTGGTTTGGGACTAGGGGGTGTGAGAGCACGAAAGACCATTGATACATCCATGGGTTATACAAGCAACTGGGCGAGTGCGACGAACAGGGAAGGGCAAGAGCGTTCATTGAACTAGTATTCGAGCTGCCATAGTTATGCAAGCCAGGGCTACATATGGGGACAGTCGCTCGCCTAGGCCCGGTCAGAACACGAGAAGCGAGTGATCTTAGAACAAAGACGCACCTATCCTAGCGGACATAAAGAACAGGCCAAGGAACCTGAACAAAGGACATCATCAGTATAGCAAAAGAAGAAAAAAGAAGACAACGCACCCCTCCTTATTTCTGTCGATCAATCGTGGTGCGACAGCACGTACGTACGTGCATGTGCAAATCATAAGGAGAATGACAAGAAGAAGCGACTGGAAGTTGAAGAGGGCAGACTGACGATGACTGAGAGATATGCTGTAGTTTCTCGGCCATGAGAGTAAACTTACCATCTTCGCAACGTTTCCCTTGGTGTGTTGAGCTGATCAGAGAGGCGTCGTGGAAAGTGCGTGGCAAGCTAGACCTCAGCCTGAGTGGCAATGTGGCCGCAGTGGCACACTTCGCGATCACGTGCCAATAAAGTGGCCATCGGGCCGAGATCCTCATCTCAGAAACTTCCACTTATTTTTACTATTTAACGGTTAACCCACACCGGCGCCCCATCTGCACGCCTCGACCCCCTCCACGCATGAACTCCAAATCGTAATCCTCCATGGACGACTCCCTTTTCTTCGACTCGGACCTTAGCGAGCTCACCTCCGACGAGGATGATTATCCTCCGTTGGCTCAAACAACACGGAAAGCACCTGTTGCCAAGAAAGCTCCTGCAATAAAGAAGGACAAGAAAGGATACACAATCCACGGGGAGCTTCGAGCACCACGGAATGACTCAATATGCTGTCAACTCCATTCATGGTGAGTCGCGGTGTGTTAAACATCCGACTCCTTTTCTTACTTTCACTACTCTCTCAATAGACCAACTTGTGGACGGTGCTATAGACCTAGACCCTCCTTATCAACGCGGTGAGCGGTTTGTGCCAAGACATGTGGGACCTTCATTGAGTATATGCGCTTGCTCTAGACGTCGTGTGGCCAGAGGCGAAGCAAATCGGTCTCATCGATTCCTTAATTCGCAACTACTACATACCTCCAGTCATCTTTGGTCAGAGATCCCCCCTTTGTTCCTTGTTATTTCCTGTCTCATTGTTTTGCAGCGGTCAAAACCGCGGAGGACGGCTCCTGAAACTAGAGTATGTATCGACGGCAAACAGCGTCTCACGTCGGTGCAGAAGTATGTGTCTATCTATTGGTTTGGCTCACTTGACTGACCATATTGTTTCAGGTTTATTGACGGTCTTGTGCGTATGCATCATTGTTCAAGTGTCCACACATTCCGCTGATAACACAAACCTGCATTCGGCCAGATTCCTCGTAAGTCTACAAATATTCGCCGGAGCAAAACTGTGCTCACACTTACCCTGCGTAGATAGGGACTCGTATGTTGCCCGGCGCCTCGTTACATCCTGGCTATGGCTGACATCGTGACCAGAGTGACGGGTAAGAAATATTGGTACAAGAAAGCGGGGAGTGGTGTTCGTACCCTCCTCCCTCCGATAATGCAACATAAATTCGCGATTAAGCAGATCGTCTGCATGGAATACCAGGATATCAATGATGATCAGGAGCGGGAGATATTCCAGGCATGACGTACTGTTACATTGTTGCAGTTTTCCGCGGTACTGACATGTCTTTAGCGTGTTCAACTAGGAGTAGCACTGACTCCTGCTGGTAGGTGCTGTTATGCTTCACCGGAGGAGGTAATTGACCACTCGGCTCAGAGCGTATGCAAGCAATCACCGGTCCATGGCCTACTTTTATTCGAGAAATCCAGTCTACAAGTACTGGGAAAGGACGGTTTCGGAGAAGCACTTGAATGGGGTCGCGCGCGCGGACGGGATTTCCAGGGCCTGGCCTCAATTGTCTTCCTTATCGAGACCCTGCCAACACACCGAACCCCCTGTCTCACCAACATTGGATAATTGGCTTTCCCGCTCCACTCCGGTCCCAGCAAAGCTTAGGGCAGACATCCTCAGTACATGTCAAGTCTTTTTAACTCTCACGAAAAACAAGAAATACAACGGGGCCTTTCCACAAGCCCGTGCGCGTCTCCCCAATCGAATTCGTGATGATCGGCGTCCTCATACATCAACATCGAGCTAAACTCTCCTTAATGCAACTGTCCTCTGCCATTCAACAGATGCGGGCGGATGTACGGACCCGGGAAAAGGACGTTCGGACCAATAGCCGTGTTTCCAAGGCCCTTCATAAGTTTATCATGGAGAAAGTCAAGACTTTGGACCTAACAAGTGATGGGAAAGGTGACAAACCAGCGGCATCTGTCGTGTCTACTCCTACGCTCGTTTCGGGAGTCAAGCGCAAACGACAGGACCCAAGTGATTCCGAGTCAGAAGATTCTGAGGACTCTTCTTCCGAAGACGAGAAGCCAAGACGGACACGAAGCGGCACGAGAGCCCAGACGGCGCGGACGAAGTCGCTGGCCACCAAGGCCAAGAGAACACAGCCCACACATGCCACACAGTCCTCCGCGAAAGTCGAACAGGCAACATCAAAGACACGATCCTCCACGGCCAAGAAAGTCGTCAAATCATCCTCAACCAAGTCGGCCCCCTACGCCCGCGAGGCCGCCCTCTGTTGCAGAATGTGGGAAAAAGTCTACGGTTGTGGCTAAATCTCTGTCAAAGAAGGATCCATCTCCTGTGACCACTCAGACCCCACCATTATATGCAGCATCCGACAAGCCTGGTCCTGCTGTATCCAAGTCTTCTACGCCTGCTATTAGCACACCCGTAGTCCCTGCCCGGATACCCACCATCAAACAGCATGTCAGTGTCTCTCCGGTTCTTCCTGGCCCTGCAGAAACAAGTATGCCACCACCTCGCACATCGTTCACTCCTTCAACGACCGTGTTCATCAAACGGGATCCAGGACGGTGATCATCCAAGACCGAGTCGCTTAGCGGCACTTCGCGCTGCGAAGTCAGCCAGCTCTGTATCTCACCCGCTCCCTACATCCAGCACATCTAATCTACCAGTTTCTTCCACGAGTGTGATACCGGTTGCAGCTCCATTTCAGCAGCAGCCATCCTCCCCCGCAACCACATTCCTGGTCAGGGCCTCCCATTGGACAGGGAATCCCCCCTTCCGCCTCCAATTTCTTCATCTACCGCCCAATCACCAGGAACGAATCTTCGTTTGAATGGACCTGTGATCAACATACCGGACGAACAAAACTTACGTGCCATTCTCACCGCCGCTCGTATATATCCGGCCACGAATAGCATGCCCGATGGCTCATCTGCAGACGGTCCCTCCTCTACCCCTCTCCAGTCACCCAGTTCCCACACGCAGAGTTTTCTGGCATCTCATGGTGTTCAAAATCGAGCCCAGTCCAATGAAGCCCCCCATAACGGAAATGCTGTTACGAATGGCTGGGCACCCTTCCAATGGCGGGATACCCAGAACGACAATGCGGGCTCCATATTACCCCAGGATAACAACATAGGCCCTAGCTTATCAAGAACACCGAGTTCTGGGCAACCCCCACCTCGTGAAAACTCAACGAACCGTCCGCCTTATTCTACGGACTCGTCCTCAAACGATCACCGACGGGATCGGGGCAAGGACTATGGGAAGGATTACGGTCCGATCATCCAGTCACGATTATAATCGCACTCCCGACACAAAGCGAGACCAGCTAGGATACCGTCCCACGAAAGGCTACGATGGATACGACTCGCACAGCCGTTATGGACGCGATGACCATTCTCCGAATCGCAAGTGTGGGCGGTCCAGGACCCGTAGTCCCGAGCGCGACCGCCATGACAGCTCGAGGAGGGCCGGTGATTCTTCAGGAAGACAACATGTGCATGGAGACCACAAACGAGACTGGTCACGGTCGACACATCGACACTCATCTGTCGAGAGAGATGAACGTGACCGTGCCCGGAGTAGGTGGGACTCTTCGTATGGTGGCAGGGAGCCGTATAGAAATCCCGGCTCGCACAAACCGAGTTACGGGGATAGACCCAGTATCCGTACTCCGTTTGGCTAGAACATTTGACTGGTATGTTCTGATCTATCATGGTGTAAACATGACAATAAGTTGGCATATGCTCACCTGGCCGCCTTTCAGGCCACACTTTGTTACGTATCCTCGTTCTTCTGTCAACGGATAACCACGAAGTCCCTTCTTGTCGTTTGTATACCATGACACTTTACTAGCTTTACTGTTCATTCGTATATCTATAATCGCAGCCTTGTCATCTAAACACGTTGGGGACAGTCGCGTCGGTAATGACTTTGTATGTACATAACTGCTTTCTACTACTACGTAGCATAACTCGATATCACTTCACGTACGGGGAAACCTCCCGCTATGCATGATTATTTTTCCTTGAACTGATTAGTCTATGGAGAGTTGAACAAGTTGATTTTTCTCAGGCATACTGAGATGTCAGTGCGTGAGTTGGTGCTTATTTATTTCTTGGATCAACTCAATTTGGCATTCGTGAAGCAACAGTAGGCGAACCCAGCTTCAACCACCACCACCACCACCACCACCACCACCACCACCATCATCACGTTGAACCCTACGGCAAACACGACTGGTGTCCTTCCTGCGTCTACCTGTGAACGCACTCGTGATGTCTTTGCAAGTTTGCGTTCTGGGCTTTCGGAGCTCGTGGGCCTGAATCAATTCACATCTGAATAGTCTAGTCTCGGACCAGGGCCAATAGGGACCGCCCCTGTCGTATCTCCCGCGTTCTCGGTTTCGGACTACAACAACGACCGAAAACGACATCGCGTCGCCGCAGACTAGTCTGCTTTTCTCCGCGACGCGCTTGTCGAGTGATAGGGGGAGCTCGCTGATTGGCTGAGAGGACTTATCGAGACAGGTTACCACAGAGAAATATTGTTTAGACTAACTGATCTGAGTTGACGACGAGACGCAAACCAAACGAGTTAATGGCAGTCGAGACATCGACGGCTACTGGTACATTTACCTCTTTATTGTCATTCAACATGTTCCCGCCTTAGCTTAGAAAGTTCAAACAGAGACCGCGCTTTCCACGCGCGATAAACAAAAGTCGCAGTGTTCTTCAAGTCCTGGGAGCTTTCTTGGAGCTACCCTGGCTCATGATAAAACGGTAGCACGAGGCGACGCAAGGTGCGTATGCATATCCTACACAGCATCCTTTCGAGTAAAAAAGGCCGATCGAGTTGTGGATGCCTCGCTACTCGTGGTTGACTCGAAGGCCCACCGACGCTACAGGTGTCAGCAGGCCTTCGAGATCCCTATACTTTCTCCACTGGATCCGCAGCGGATACACTGGCACTTCGTACCATGTCCCAAGGTCTCAACCCTCATCCACAACTTACAAAATACATGAAGCCTTTGGAAGAAGAATGATGGAGGAGCTGCCGAGGCCCGAGTCGGGAATACCATAGGTACATTTTCATCTTGTTGACTTGAGAGATTCAGCCTCTCGAGTCCGAGAATATGCCAACATACTTACATCGGAAGGCGTGGTGTACTACTGGACCCTACTCAGTAACTCAACTTGAGCTTGATCATGGTTCACTGGTTTATATTAGTGCTCCATTTTTATTTAAACTTCAAGCCTTGTGCTCCTCCCACATATGAGTTCTTTTCCATAATGAATCAGATTGGACTTGGAAGAAACCAACGTATTGTGCTCGGAGGGTGTTCAGCTCGACGCTTGTTGGACATTAGACAGATTCTGCTTTCCAGTGCACGTGACATGCCGAAGCTCGGCAATCACAATTCCCTCGCGCACTCGGTAACACCCACCGTAATGAAAGCAGACGCCAGATAAGAGGATCCTGAGCCTGAGAAGTGTTGACGAAATATCTCGTCTGCCTTGGGGAGACTACGCAGACCAGTGTGTCATCTCAGTTTGGTCCAGGGAATACTCCTCAACATGGTGAACATCTCACTCACTTTACCCTCACGCCTTCACCTTCACCTCTGAATTTACCTGTCGCACACACGTCGCTTTCTATCCTTAGAATCGTCTGTTCCTATCTTTCCAGGCCGCCGTGTGCTTCCACACACATCGTTTCCGAGGACATAATTTGACCCACCCCCGCGACCATTTCCCCCGGCCGATCCCCTTCCTTGGCCGTCAACACTCCCATCTGGCCAAGTCAGCGACCACGATCCACGATCCACGAGGCATTCTTTCTCTCTCATTCTTTCCTTTACCATGCGCTCGCTGGGTGGCCGCGTCCTCTCTCTACTCTACTTCCTTGCACCCACTCTCGCTCAGAATCTCTCCGACGACCAGGTCGCCCGTCGTGAGGCAGAGACTGGCGGAGGGCGCAACAAAGAGGTATCCTCGTTTTGTAGACCAGTCAGCTCCCATTTCTGACACGACGATCGCGCAGCTGGGAGCTTGGTACGCGAGCACAAACCCTCCTCGAACTCGACGCTCCCTCTTTCTCCGTGTTGACGCCCGCCCCGAACATTGTCCCACCCATCATTCCCCCTCAATTCCACCGCCAACTCTACCCTCTCCGACGTTTTATCCATCGCCCAAAGCGTCGTGTCTAACCTTTCGACCACCTCCGTACCCGCAGACGGACGTCCCCTCATCGACGGCGATGGAAGCGCGGCGGATCCTGCCAGCATCGGCGTAGCAGTCATGCTGGCGAATTGGACGAGCCTTCCCGGCCCAAACTACGCGCAGGCCATCGAGGCGCAAGTGACATATCTGCTTGGAGGGCAGGTGCCGAAATCGAGCAAGGGGGCGATATCTCATCGTGTGAGCGAGGTGCAGCTTTGGTGGGTTCCATTTCCTGTCATTGATGTCGATCCTCCGCTGATCACAAGTGACAGGAGTGACTTCAGTCTACATGGTGCCGCCGACGCTTGCCTATTACGGTGTAGTGACGAATAACAAGTCCATGGTGCAAGAGGCATACACTCAGGTGCGTTGTAACACCCGCAGACCCGACTCATCAATTAAACAATACTGTCCTTTTGTGTAGATCAAGCTATACCGTGATGTCCTACGAGATGACCACGCCAAAGGATTATGGAAGCACATTGAGCTGGGCTCGTTCAATGATTCGGGGCATTGGTCGACAGGTATGGTTTCGATGCGTATATGTTCAGCGCTTCAGCGGTTAAGCCTAAAAATGATTGATGGCAGGGAATGGATGGGCGGCCATGGGCATGCTTCGCGTGCTTGGAACCATGCAAGACTCGCAATTCTCAGGCTCATTCAAAAATCAGATGAAGGACCTCGGCAACTGGGCCTTCGAGATCCAGCAGGCGATGTATCCTCAACTGGTAGGTACTCCCCCTCCCCCTTCTAGCTGCTCGCTTCTATAAATCGACGCTGATCTGACACGCAGCAATCAAACAACCTATTCCGCAACTATGCGGACGAGGACAACTCTTTCAGCGACGCCGCATCAACAGCACTGATGGCAGCAAGCGTGTACCGTCTCTCACTTCTTACTGGGAAACATACCCATCTTCCCGATGCTGAGCGCTCCCGCACCACGCTATTTTCATTATCCAACTCCTCTTCCGAGGCCGCTTCCCCTGCAGCGACCTCCACGTCGCCTAGTTCCCGCACGCCCCTCCACAGGCACCTCCTCGTCCTCTCAAATATCGCCTACGGCGACCCCGTCTCCTACGGTGTTCTCATCCGCGCAACACTTCACATCGGATGGTTGGCTTACACCAGTTGTCAACCCTAACTCGTTTGGAGACGAGGGCTCGGATAGTCCCGAAGCTCAAGCTTTCGTGCTTATGATGCAAAGTGCGTGGCGCGACTGGGTAGCCGCGGGTGCCGTGGGTGCGAACGGTGCTCTGGGAAGGCATGAGGGTGTCGCGACATGGGGGTCGGTATGGTTGGCTCTTCTGATCGTTTTGTGGATCTAAGCGGTGAACGATATGGGGGATTTCTCGAGCTTTCAGCATAGGAACACTCTTTCGTCTGGGCTCCTTGCCATTGCCGTTGCTGTTGCCGTTCTTTTGTCATCTTATTGCACTCTGTTGGATCTACATTCGATTTTAGTTAGCATATACATACTGTTGTTTGTACTTTGGCTCAATTGTTGTTACAGTTCTACCACACCGTACACTCGTATCCTTCCTTCCTGGGACAATGTTGTTTATCCGTACTACTATAATATACCCACAAAGTGCTTTGTACATTCTCACAAGGTCCCAGACTACCGAGTGTATACATTCGTTCCTAGCGAACCTCAACCTTTCTGCGCGTCCAATCTTCCTGCACGCGCACTTCCACCCACGCCTCGAGCTCCTTCGCACGGCGTACGGCGACATCGACCGCGCTAAGGATGATGTCCGGAGCAAGAGGAAGCCCACCGGCCTTTTGCACGACGCAGAGTTCGCGCTGTGCGTTGAGTGCGAGGGAGAGCGTGCCCTCGGCGAGACGAGCTTCAAGCAAGGACGGGTCCAGTAGTGCGATGGGTGCGTCTGGGTCTGACGCATTTGACGCGGATGTTGATGTTGATGGGGGAGAAGAGAAATACGCAAAAGTGAGGCAGAATGGAATATGGTGTAAGGAAAGGGGAACGGGTGCGCGGGATGTCGGAGGATGCTAGTAAATGAGAAACCAAGAGGATGTTAGGCGAGGAAGGACCTGGGTGTGGAGAGACTACGCACGATGGTGATCTCTTCCCCGACAACTTCCACATCTGGACGGCGGAAGTGTTTGAGGGCGACGACGCCGGCAAGGCAAGCGCAATCCACAAGGTTACCTGCGTCGGCGAGACAGTGGATTGTCAGGCGTATATGCCACACCTGCAGAATATATGGATTGATAGATATAAATATATATAGAGCGATCCAAAAGAACATACCCTTTGGCCAGAGAGAACGCACAAAGACTCTTTGTCGACGACATCGCTCCTGCGAAGAACTTTGTCCAACATACGCGTAAGGATTACCTCTTCTTCTGATGCACTATTCAGTCAAGGCACTTCAGATTTTGGAGGGGATACAGAGAAAGACGCGAGTGGGCGCACCTACCGGCCTTGCTCGTACTCGCTCGAGGCCATAGGCGAGATTTCCGAGTGAATGGTGAGCAGGCCCTCGAACGGTCGCTCAGGAAGTGGGCGAACCATCTTTCCTTCTACATTTGCGAGTACCCTGAGCATTTATTTTGGCGTTGAAAACCTAGATCTGGCGAGGAGACGCGGGGATGCGCACCGAGTCTTTCCCAGAGAGCATTCTACTGAGCCGAGCTCTGAACCGAAGACAATGTCAAGAGGGCGCTGATCGAAAAGAGCGCGCCCATCGATGCGCAGTCGTTGGGAGAGAGACGAGACAAGAAACTCTTTTTCATGGTATTGAAGGCGATGGTGGACGCATGGGTGGTGGTGGTCGAAGGTAAAAGACTCAGAAATGCTCGAGCGCTTCCGCGTGTGGTCCGGCCGGCGGCCCCGACATTGGAATATTGGAACCAGTTAATGATGGACCTCGGACTCAGCTAGACTCAGCTTCACACAAGTTGGACTCACCTTCGGAATACTCGATTGGTATATACAGTAGAGGGCTTCTCCAGGTACATATCAAACTGTCCTGACCAAACGCACTGGCCGGCAGTGGCACTCTTTTAGTCACACCTCCATCCCTCACTTCTCCGAGCACCATCGGCCTTTCTCTCGAGTCTCCCGGAACTGCCACACTTGGAATACTAGATCACCTCAAGAAAAGGGCACCATAGCCAACACAGATCTACAGCTGGTTGTCATATATCATATCTCGCCATCTTGGTCAGTCCCATTACTCATGACATCGTCAATGAGTGACTAAACCTACGCTCTGCCGACTCAGAGAGGCTCGTCAATACCGACACGCCCCGGGAAATGACGGCTCAGGGAAACAGAGCAAGACGTCAAGTTTGAAAGCCTGCGCTTGCCAATGGGTTCGCATCCGTCGGAAATATAAAGGCCCAAGAACGACGATCAATACACCCAACGCACACCCCCTCCTTCTCGTATCTAACCATGGCACTGTCAACTCTGTTTCAACCGTACAAACTTGGCCGTATCAACCTACAGCATCGAGTGATCATGCCAGCTCTCACGCGCAACCGCGCGGACAGGCCGACGCATGTCGTCGGCGATGCTGTAGTTGAGCACTACGCACAGCGCGCCGCCGTTCCCGGCACACTCTTGACCACGGAAGCGTCGTACGTCACGCAACAGGACTCTGGATATCCCCAGCGCGGTACACCTGGCATCTGGTCCGATGAACAGATCGCCGGATGGAAAAAGGCGAGTACAGGCGGGACACTACGATTGACATATGCTCATGGTTTCTCTCTCATCAGGTCGTCGACAGCGGTGCACGCCCAGGGCTCGTTCATCTACTGCCAACTGTGGACTGTCGGCCGTCTTTCTGACCCAGATATTCTGGCCTCGATCGATCCTTCGTTTCCCTATCTTTCTGCCGGTGATATTCCATACCAAGGCTACAACAAGGCGCCCCGTCCCATGACGCGCGACGAGATCAAGCAATACGTGCAGTACTACGCGGATGCGGCCCGGAATGCTGTAGAGAAGGCAGGTTTCGATGGCGTCGAGATTGGTGGAGCTGGAGGATACCACCTCGACGAATTCCTGAAGAACTACGCCAACAACCGCACGGATGAGTACAACGGGCCTCCAGGAGAACAAAGCAGCGATTCTCTCTAGAGAATCGTCGACTGCCGTGGTCCGACGCGGTGGGCGCAGACAGAGTGGGTATAAGACTCTCACCGTGGGCAACGCTGCCAGGTTTCGGTGAGTTTCCGCCCGGCCTTCCAAATTGACGTCGTTTAATCTGTGATCATAGACAACGGAGTCAAGCCAGACGATCCAAGGCCCGTCTTTGGCTACCTCGTCCGCGAGATTCGCGCCCGTCCACCCCGACTTTAGCTATATTCACGTCCTCGAGCCGCGCGTTTCCGGCAACTTTGTCAGGGAGGTTCGAGAAACCGAATCCAACGATTTCCTACGCGAGATATGGCGGGGCAAGACTTACATTGCGAACGGTGGATATACGAGGGAGTCTGCCATGAAGGAAGCGGATGAACATGGTTCCCTCGTATCGTTTGGAAGATTGTATACGTCCAATGTGAGTGGGCCTGTTCACTTGCTTTGATTCGATGTTAACAGTCGTTCATCAGCCCGACCTTCCTATCCGTTTGGAGTACGACATGCCCCTTACGCCCTACGACCGGTCGACCTTTTACACCGAGGGATCACCTGAAGGTTATAACGTCTACTCATTCGCGGAGGAATCGAAGGCGCACCTCAGTTCGACGAGGCGTTAGGATTTGATACTTTGGGGAGACGTGCCGTCTGTCCCTCGTCTTCAATGGATCCATAGATAGTATTTAGAACCGTTTATGATCAATGTCAATTTTTGCACGACACGTACGTGTACTTACACTGACTCCAGTTTAGCCGGCAGCTATCCATTCGTCGCGAAGTTTCGTTCATGGTCGTGTCAATTGTGCAGGGGATAGAAATGAAAATGGACGCTATATGATACATATTCAAAGCGCGTGCAGTGGTTGAACAGCGAACCCGATGCAGGAAAAGTGGGGAGGAAAGCAAGAGACAAATGAACGCTGGGGTATGTCCGATACAACATTGAAGCAGTTATGAGTATAACGTAAGCGTAAACTGAGCAGCACAAAAACGAGCGAGCAACGAAGGAATATAGACTGTCTAGTTGAGGTAGCCACGGCATTTGACAGAGCCACACAGGCAGGGGATCTTGTCCTGTTCGATGGGAAAGTGGTAATCTAACATCACCGTTGTAAACATACGCGCAGACAAAGCAAGATAAATGGTAGAACTTACCGTAAGTGATTTCGTCGCCAAGTTCGATGTCTTGTTTGGCGTAAATCACAATCTTCTTCTCGCCGTTGATAGTGATGATTTTGGCGGTGCAGTTAGGGTCGCATGAATGGTTGATCAACCGACTATAGTACCAGAACGGGATTAGGGACCGTGAGGAGGGGAAAGAAATTGTATGAGCGCACCCAAGGTTCCCCTTCTTCGTAGCGTCCACCACCAAATCCTCGTCAATGCGGAAAAGATAACTACTCCCGATACCCTGCCGTTCGTACGTCTTCTCGCGCTTGTCCGCCACCTGGGCCCTGATGATCTCTCCGACATACTCGATGACAAGTTCTCCGCGGGCGATACGCTCCATGGCATACAAGCCCCAGTCGTGGATGGGCGAACGCGCGAATCGGAGATGCTTCTTGCGCGACTGCAGCTGATTGAACTTGATCGTCAACTTCGGCTGCCGCGTTTTCGCCCTTGGACAGCGCCATCGCGCGCTGGACCTGGTTGATCTCCTCCAGTCCCTTGAGCCTGCCTGCGGGCGTTGGCACGGTTCGAGCGGGAAGATGTCATCGTAGGTTTTGGCTGTCGGACTTGACTCTCTTCCACTGACGTCCGCGGCCGCCGAGCGCGTAGCGTATTGGGCAACGTACGCAGACTTCTCGGCGTGAGATATCTTGTATACACCTTCGGTACGAGCGGAGCCAGTTTGGTGAACGCGGAAGGGGGGAGGGGAATCTGGAGTGGGTTCGGGCTCTGCAGAGGAAAGTAGAGGTGAGATATCTTGACCCATGTCTTCTGCAAGAGCGAGCCGAGCATAAAACATGTCCTCATCGTCTTCGCATATTCCCTGGTCGTAGGGGTCTGGTGGTGGACTCGGGAGACGGGGAATCCGTTTCGGCTTAGATACAGGCGTGAGTGGTGGAGGCGTAGAGGATCCAAGGTCGCGAAGGTGAAGGTGAGCAACGGCAGGGGTGGCGAAGTCCAAGTCGTCGGGGTATACCACTTGGTCGATCTGTTCCCCAACGCCATCCGACTTTTCTGGGCGCGCCTTCTTGACAGCCTTCTTCTTGGTTTTCTTCGGCTGGGACACTGCCACTTCTGTATCCTGGTCCACATCCATATCCACCTTCGCCCTCTTCCTCGCCGGCTCGTCCTCTTCTCGTTCCTGCGACGCTGCCCTCTTCCTTTCCTCTTCCTTCACCTAACGCCGGTGCAGTCGCAACGATATCCTCCTCCTCTGACTCGACGTCCTCGATCATCTTCCTCGCCATCTCTTTCCTCCTTTTCTTCTTTGGCCGAGCCACCTCCGCAGCATCTGCGTCGACCTCCATCACTTTCTCCTCCCTCTCTTCCTTCCCAACCGCCTTTTCCTCAACCATCGCGATCTCCTGCCGTACGCGTTTGTTTGCCTTTTTGAACGACAAGCCTTTGAGGTTGGGTCCCTCGAACGTGAGTCCGCGAGCGTCGTCCACAGCTTTGTTGCCGGCTTTGGACCTGCTCGATTGTTGCGCCTTATGCTCTCCAGCCAACTTGCGAAGCTGAACGCCAACCAACCGCTCGATGACGTCCTTCTCGAGGACCTGTCGAAGCTCTTTCACTATAAGCTGGCTTGCCTGATCGACCAACTCCTCCTCCGTCCAAGACGTTTTAACGGTGGCAGTCGAAGATGGTGGCGGGGGTTGAATGGTGGCCGTGATGGAATAATTCGCCAATGTACGTTTGTTACCTTCCGACAAAGACTTGTGCGCGCCTGGCCGAATTGGCCGCTCGGAACGTGACATACCATGCCAGATGGTCGTGCAGAATCTGTTTCTCCATCGTCAGTACGCGATGTCTGTCGACCACGCCGTGAAAGAGAACGAAGAAAACGGTGACGCACCTGGTCGGTGTTGAACTCCTCAAAGAACTTCGTCACCTCCTCCTCGCTCACTGAAGCCCCAAGCCCTTCAATCCTAAGATGGTCAAACCCGTTCTTCGCCAACGTCTCCACCACGACCTCCCTTTGCCTTGCTTGCGCTTCCCGGTTTTGGCCTGGTCTACGCGTGATCGGCGAAGGCGACCTGGAGATTTGCATGGGGGATGGCGACCAGTGGTCGTCGCGCCGCTCTCGTGAACGATCTCGGTCACGGTCCCTGTCGCGATCCCTACCACGACTCCTGTCGCGGTCTCGTTCTGACCGTTCCCAGTGCCGTGGGCCATGATTTGAGCGACCGTGTGGACGAGCGGCAACTGGAGTGGTGGAAGAAGAATAGGCAGGTTCAGCGAGAAGGTTGACGCGTGAGGCAGTGGACATCGTGTCGAGCCTGGCCTTGACAAGAGTCGCAGGAGGTCGTCGTACGCGAGGCGCCATGGGCTGCAGGGGCCCAACGTCAGGAAAGGGGGCTAGGGGTGACGAAGACACCACGGGTTTGGCTGGAAGACCTGCAATGATGGGGAGCGTAGACACTCCTCCAACAATGGGTGGTCGGATAGGAAGGATGGTGCTTCCTCGCCATGGTGCCGAAGGACCTGCTGAGGGTGTTTGTCGTCCGGGAGCCGAAGCAGGCGTCGCTCGTGCAGATGTCTCTCGCTCTCTTTCCTCTTTCTCCTTCTTTCTCCTTCCACCTTGGGCTTCCCGTCGGCGTTCATCGAGCTCCCGTAGGACGGCGCGGAGGATCCTTCCCTCGCCGTCCTAAAACGACTTTCATCGCCTGCTCGTCCTTGGCGTTGCTCATGCTCAACACTGTCCCGAGTCCGAGCTTCTTGCCGTGCTCGATCTTCACACATTGAACGGCTTCGGCGTGGGTCGAATATTTAACGAAGACGATACCGAGTGCACCGCCGGTAGCTTTGTCGATCTGGGGCTCGAGGGAGATGATGTTGCCGTGCTTTTCGAAGTGACGTCGAATTTGGTCCTTGGGAGTCAATGGGTTCACATTCATCACTAAAACAGCTTGAGGGGGTGGAGGACCCGAAGAATGCTCGTCAAACTGAGACGAATCAGTGATACGCCGATATGTAGTGTACTCGATACTCACATCGTACTTGATCTCAGTACAGCTCCGATCTCGCTGACCGAGCGGTTGGCGGCCGTTTAAACCCCTCAACTTTTCGTGGATCTTGAATGATGATTTCGGGTTCGCCCTCGATGATGTCTCCTGCGTAACGTATGAGGATCTCCTTCCCCTTTCCCTTGCCTTTGAGGCGAGGTTCTGACTGTGTTCCCACTCCAGACTCGCGAATCTTCTCGATGAGCTCGGAAAATTGCGCAACTTTGTCCCTGTCAGTAAGCGGATCAAACAACACTTTGTAATCGTTGCCTGGCGGGAACTCGTCGCGGTTTGTCGGCCATGGGGGCGGGGGCGGGAAGCGAATATACCTTGGGTGGTGACGGAGGCGGGGGAGGCGGGGGAGGCGGGGGAGAGGGTTCGCGAATAGGGGGAGTGGGGGACCTTGGCAGTCGCGCAGAAGAGCCCGGCCTTCGAGGTGGTGATCGTGGTTTGTGAGGAGAGCGCGATCTTCGTGCAGGAGAATGAGGCCTTCGCGACGAAGACGGAGATCTGGCCGGTCGAGGAGAAGCAGGTCGAGAATTCGATGAAGTCGGCGGTGGCGGTGGTGGTGGTGACAAGGATTCGGAAGACAGGGATGAGGGAAAGGCCAAGTCTGACGGAGGCGGGGGTGGAGGTTCATCTAATGGCGGTGGTGGCGGTGGTGGCGGTTCTGAGGGAGGAGGTGGTGCCAGTCGGGAGGAAGATGTGACCGGTGGAAGAGATATTCGGAAAGGAGCATGAGGAATCGAGGAGGGCGGTGGAGGCGGGGGTAGGGAAGGAGGCGGAGGCGGAGCACCTCCCGAGGGGTGGATGGGGGGTGGTGGATAATTTGGAGGGGGTGGGTGAGGGGGAGAAGGAGGCGGGGCGGAAGGAGGCGGAGGCGGCGGTTCAGATGCTGGGGGAGGCGGAGGCGGAGGCGGGCTTGATGGAGGCGGAGGCGGCGGGATCGACGGCGGCGGGGGCGGGGGCGGTTCCGACGACGGTGGTGGTGGAGGTGGTAGGTTCGGCGGTCGGTTGAGGAGGTTGTGGCTTAAGAGAGGCCCTGGGCGCGGTTGGAATGGCGGACACCGTGGACCATCCTGGGGCGGGGGCGGGTCTGGGGGTTGAGGAGGACGGGTGCGACGACGACGAGCGAGGCGCGGTCGTCGAAGGGCCCGGATTTGCTGGAGAACGAGACTAGGAAAGGAGCATGAGGGAGAAATTTAGACACGGGTGTGTTTGGGAGGGAAGAAAACACAAACGGTGCTCGCGATCGTTTGATGACTCCATTTAATTTCAACCTGTCTCCCTCTCGCCGGGTTCTTTCCTTGCATCGCGCTCGGTCCAGTCGGTGGTACTGTTCCCTGCGACTTAAGCTGCCCGTTCAGACCGCTGCTGTGGCCATTCACGGCAGCTTTCGTTCCATTTCTACTCGTTCCTTGCACACCCACACCGTTTCGCCAAACTCCTTGGACCGGTCGGCGGTGTCGCGCCCAACCTTGTGTTGACATTGGAAGATGTTGTGAACGACGTTGAGGGTGGTGGAGGCTGCGAGGGCGTGGTGGAGGGACCAGCCGTGGCAGGGCCGGCGGGCGATGTGGCCAGCGAGTTTAAGAGAGCGCGTGGACCTCGTGGAGGGGCCTTGCCCGACATTTAGAGAAACACGAGGCCGTGCTGACTGCGTCGAAGTTCGCGGGGAGCACGACGATGACGGATGTCGATGAAGAACGATGTGGAACGGGGGAGGGAGGCGGCGAGGCGGCCAATGGGGACGGCGATGTCGATGAGCGCGTGTGAGCAAGAATGGCCAAACGAGCGCAAACGACGTCGAGCGCAACCACAATGGCAAAATCAGCCTCGGTCTGACCTCCGCCTTCCTCTTCCCCTTCCCCTCCCAAATCTCCCACAATTCATTTCTCTCTCCTCTGCCTTGCCTTCTTCGACGCCTCCACCCGCCCGCCCTTTTTTCCTCCCTCGCCAACCATGACCGCTCTCTCGTCAGCTCACCCACGATCGAAACCCTAGTCAGTCAAAAGGGCGGTCCTCGTTTTTTCCGCGCTCTTAATTCCTTTGCTTCGGCTCACATGCGCCTTCTCGTGCTGTCCCTGTCGGCCGTTATCTCCTGGCAATCGCCTTCATTTCCCTCGGATTCAGGTTCTAGCCACTGGACTCCCCCTACATAAAGAACAGGCCAACCTTTTCGCCTCCCTCGTTCTCATCACCCCCCTTGCATGCTTGCCAATTTCAAACCTCGTCAGGAAACGTGGAACCCGCACGGCGCTTTCTTTTTCCTCCATGATACGAACATCGGCGTGCCCAGTCGGCTTACCCCCAGGCTCAGCGATCGCCAATGTGGCCCTTACATAACATGTTCTCGAGCACCCGTTTTCGTCTCGCCACCTTTATATCATGGCTGTCGTCGTATCAATCGGAAACGGCAAGGACAGCGGGGTAACCTTGATCTACGTGGCTGCTCAAGCGCTCACGGACCTCCTCATTATTGATCTTCAAGCGAATCTAATAGTGTAGCTCACTGACCGATAGGAAACGTGAAGGTGAGTGGTCCCACTGCCCCCTGCCGGTGTTGAGATAATCCTTTCGCCATAAACTAGTGGCGTCGAGGTTGCCCGGACTGGGTGCTCAGAGTAGCAATGTCCACGTTACCCAATACATCCCTACTTATGCCCAATATACATCCTTACACCCCAAACCCCTAACCGCGATGAAATCTTCAATCACTTCGAACCGAAGAAGAACCCTCTCCCTAGAGATTGGGCAAACAAGTCAGGCCGGGCATTGCGCGAAAATCCATGAACTATATATATGACGCACGCGAAGGTCCAGATGTTCTGGGGGTTGTTGTAGGTGTCCTTCGTGTATGCAAACCGATCTACAGGGGGTGGGTTCAGGTCGGGTTGAAATCGTGGGGAAGGGAGACACTCACGTTGCGCAGGCTCGGAAACGTACGCTGCATCCCGTGAGGTCAGTCGTGGCTCGCAACAGCTACACAGCACATCTCTCACCGATAGGCTTTGCTCTCGTCTGAGTAGCTCCAAGCTATACGGACAGTCGAAGCGTTAGCTTATTCCTCAAGGACGACTCGACAGAGCACGCACCGGTACGCCAGTTGATACGCATGTTCCCAGACACCAGGAGATCCGGCATGGCGAGGGGATCCTACATATTGTCAGCACGCCCCCTGTATTACTGCAGCACAATCATACTACTGACATTCTGGAGATGGGCACTCTTCACTTCCGAGTTGAGGTCGGACCACTCTAGGACCTGGTTGCCAGCCATGCCTACGACAGAGTAATCTTTAGCCGTGTAACGTTCATGCCGGACGAATCCCTAACGCACCTTTGATTTCAATAGGGTTGCTGGCCTTGCCACCGAACAGGGCGAATTGGGTGCCGTGACGTTCGTACATAGAGGACGAAAAGAGCGCGCAAGTCGACGCACAATTGCCGTTTCCAACTGCCGCGGACGAAGGTTAGTTTCTCCGACTCTCACTTGATCAACGCAACACGCTTCCTACCGACGGCGACCTTGCTACAAAGCGAGCAAGCATCAGCGCAGAACAAGATGATCCTCAGAAAAAACTAACCTCAAGTCAAAGTAGGGCTCCTCGGGTACATCAATGTTGAACGGAGTGCAAATATCCTACGCACAATCAGCACTGGAAACAGTCGATGACCAAGCTGTACCCACCTCGAACCGTTGAGAGGTAGGATCCGACCTTCCGTTGACCGTGAGCGGGTCAGGAGGGTCGAAGTAGTTGTAGTCCACCGGATACGCAGTGTCATTGAGGAACGCCCCTAAAAACGACGTGAAGATACCACCCCCTTAACACAACATTTGAGAGCGTTTCTTACAGTTGTTGGAACCGTAGTATGACACAGACGCGCCATTGCCCAGCGCAATATTGGACTCCACGATCTTGATCGCGAGGGGGGCAGCACGGGCAGTGCTCTGGAACCCTCTGAGAAACCTTCCTCAGCTGGGCTTTTCAAACAATGCAGCACAGGAGAGCTTACGGGTATCCGATCTTTGAGCCGGAAAGATATTGGTGCAGCAGGAAACCCAAGCAGACATATCCACCGCCGTTGTTGGTCAAGTCAATCAGCAGGTTTGTCACCCCGGCAGCTTTGAAGTCAGGCAAAGGCTGCTTGAAGATCCGTCTGGAAACCGGAGTAGTCGCCCCCAAAGGACCCAACGTACATCTGTTCAAATTGAGGCGAAAGATCAGTGACGATAGACAGGACTGCGAACCGGCGGTGCTTACCACGGCAGTTTCGTTGCCGGGGAGGATGAATGACTTTATAACACCGCCGCTGCCGCTGACAGGTGGTGCTGTAGGAAGGAACGGGCCCGGAAGGTCAATGGCGGTTTTCGGGGCGTCGGCCAAGACGGCCATAGGACGCTTCGGTGCCCTTCTCTGATTGTCGATGTTAGCGCTGTAATCCTTGCCGTTCGTATCCTTGGTCGCAACACAATTGTTCGCCCAGCTAAAGATTAAAAAGGTGAGTTTTCCATCCTCTCGTTGTAAAAAGAGACCGTGACATACTACGAGGCTTTGTCAGTGAAGTTCTTGCCGCTGAAGCTGGCGATGAAGGGTACGTCGATATCCTCCTCCGTTGTGGAGTTCGCCGGAATGAACTTTATCGGAAGGTGGGTCTGCGTCAAAATCGAGGGCCCTGCGAGGTCGCCAAGACGTTGCGAGAATACCGAGTTGGAGACACGGTAGCTGCTGACGACACTGTTAATACGAATGTTGTGATCCAAGTAGTTGCCCGAGAACGTCGACGCGATCTTGTCGATGTAGGTGAATGGGTCTTGACCGGCGATTTGGGTAATCTTAGCTCCTGCGAGACGCTTCCAGTCGAAGTTGAGGTTCGAGTAATATGTGAGGAAATCCTCGCCGAAGCCGTTGGTGAAGAGGTCCACAGAGTCAGGAATGACGTAAACACCCTCTTCGCCATTTTCATTCAAGATCACGACCGGAGTTGGCAGCACGTTCTGGAAGTTGTCATAGCAGTCTGGTAGCCAGCCTTGAGTTACGATCACGGTGGTAAGTTCAACGCGAACGGTAAGAAAACGGACTGCGGGAACGTACGAGTGTGGCCGTCATTGAGAAGCATGGTGAAATTCCAGAGGGCAAGATTGAACTCGTAGTCCGTCTGGCGCGATGCTGCGTATCAGTGGCTGCCCAGAAAGACCTGGATGCTCCGAAACGGCTCACTGTGTAGGACGTGGTGTTGATCCTGGCAAGTTCCGCACGAATGTCGATCGTGCCCTCTTGGAAAGGAGCGGAGGAATCGAGGTAGTAATCCTCGAAGGTGAAAAAGTTGAACGCGCCGTCGACGACGGCCATGACGTTCTGCCTCAAGGTCTCGTTGAAGGGGAACGCCTTTTGGCACGCGATGGCGTCGGCGGGGGCGACCAACGTCTTGCCAGCGATGGCCGCGCAAGGATCAGCATCCTCGCGAGGTGCAGGCACGGCGGCAGCGAGCATGCCTCCGCCCAAGGTGGCGAGGGCGAGGGCACGGGTAACGCGAGCGAGCGGAGCCATCGTTGACGGCGGCGTGGGCGCTGGAACCGAAGACGGGGAGAAGGCCAAAGAGGCACTGGGGAAGCCCTCGCGAACGGATTGGTTTTATACGGCATCGGGGGGCAGTAGTTTCGCGGGAGGGAGAGCACATGGCGCGGTGAGGGCGACGGCATGATCGACGGCGACAAGTGCGGTTACAAAGGCACTACTGGCACGGCACGCTTCGAATTCGAGGGCGAACCTGGGCGAACCCCTGGGCCCTCAGCTGCCCTAAGTAAGGTCTAAGAGAAGAAGCCAGCGCCATCTACGTAAAGATATCACTTCAGATGGAGACCTCGGGCGGAGTGTGAGATGAGCGGGAGAACGAGAAACACACCTTGTAATTCCAGCCATGCAATGAGAAACCTATGTAGATGGGCACGTCGACGTCGTTGTCGTCTAGGGTTACTACTGACTAGAGTCTAGTACGGAGATGACGATAATTGGACAAGTAGTGACTACAGCGTCAGTACCGAGATATTTTCACCGTCGTTGGACCCTCCGCCACCTCCACCGGCGCCGACAATTGTAGAATTTCATATTATCGCCCGGACAAGCTTGTGAAAGCTTGTAAACTTCCATGATCTCCTGGTAGAAAAGTGACTAGTAGCGGAAAAGGTTGACGAAAGTATGTGCAACGAGATATGACTCCGATCAAGCTGGTAGTCGGCGAGTTCGAGTGTGTCGAGGTAAGGTAGGATCCTGTCATTTGCTTGAGCAAAGAGTGAGAGAGACCGGAGGGGATGGATCTTTTGGACTCCGAGAACGGTCATGAGCGCAACGGCAATCCGGGGTAAAACACGCGCCACGCGCCCGACGCACTGACCGTGACCGCTCACCATGTCCCGATACAAGTTCCCCCGCCCTCCCGCCCTCTCGCTCACCATCGACCCCGTTCTACTCCGCCATGGCCCTTCTCTCCATTCCTAAGCCAGCGACCGTTCGCCCCAGGCCCTCCGTCCAACCCCGCCCTCTGCTCCCCGTCGTCCCCCCCGCAGACCCCGGCCCTTTCCCCGCACTTCCTTCCCCTCCCCGTCCCTCCCCCTTCCCCAACTACTCTCTCTCCACCCATCTCATCCCTTCCGCGCACCCGCGTCTGACCCGTCACGTACCCCTGCCGCCCCCTCCACCCCCAAGTGAGGACAAGGCGTCCCGTCAGGCCCGCGTCGCCCAGACCGTCGACCACGTTCTCGCTCTCAGGAAACGCCAGCTGGACGGTGAAGATACAGAGCCCGGGAGTACACGCGTTCTCTGGAATTGTTTAGATCGATATGTGCGCAAGGGCGCTGGAGCGCGTGGCACAGGCCTAACTCTATTCTTCGCTCACGCGAACGGGTTGCACAAGGAGGCAGGTCTTTAGCGCGCTACGACCCGTAGCGCACGACTGACGAGAAGGACCGACAGACGTTTGAGTCGACCATCCGCCATATGCTGGCGAAGGCGGAAGCGGAGGGATCGTACGAGATTGACGAGATCTGGACATTCGACGCAGTCCAGCACGGCGACTCCGCCCTCGTCAACGAACACAATCTAGCCCTTCTGTGTAAGTTCAAACTTCAGTGGCTTAGTGCTTTCTTCTCTTACACTCGGCCGGTCAGTTGATTGGACAGATAATGTGCGGGACATCCTCAACTTTTTCCTCCATTATCTCCCCGAAGGCACCTCTGACCAGGATTTACCAACTCATCTGGAGCGTGTCTCCAACAATGAGACCAACTCCCGACAAAGGAACGGGTATAGTCGCCGCAGCGTGGTAGCCGTCGGACATTCGTACGGTGGATGCAGTTTGTGAGTTCGTTTACGCTTCGTATGGTCGTCGGCTGAATATTTCACTTAGGACCCACGCCGCGTACCACATCCCCAATCTGTTCTCCGGCCTCGTCTTGGTGGACCCTGTAATCGCACCGAAGGGCGACGTCACGAATCATATAAGGAACCGCGTACAGGGAGCCCTTTTCCGTCGCACGTCTTGGTCATCTCGGTAAGAACATCCCCTTGCAATTCGCCGTTTCTCACCGAGCCAAACATCCGTCGTACAGCGAAGAGGCCTCTCGACTGCTGAAAGCCTCGCCCTTTTTCGGTGCTTGGGACGACGAAGTGTTTAGGTCATATATCAAGCACGGGCTGACAGAGGATGCCAACGGCAACGTGCGTCTGAAGTGCTCTGGGGTACAAGTAAGTACTTGTGCTGACACGCATGGAAGCCGGTTTGCTAAACCCGAGGTGGCAGGAAGCGGTGGTGTTCGCGGACGGGTACGCGAGCTGGGAGGCGTGGGGGATGGTTTCTCAGCTCGACCCGCGCATCGCCTTGAAGTGGATCATTCCGCCGTACACAGAGAGGTACGTGTATCCCCGCGCGGGATGGTGCACGCAGCTAATCTGATTCGATGATTCTATATAGCGTGCTCAGAGACGAAGAGATGGCGGAAGATCGAGTGTGGCTCCGGCCTGAAAACTCGAGCAACGTGCTGATACCGACGGCGGGACATCTGGTACGGATTCAGGCGCTGCTTCGAGTGTTACGGTGGCTGACAAGGGAGGGTGTGGGATGATAGGCGGCACAGGACAGCCCGCGTGAAGTGGGTGAGTGGAAGGTTATGTTTATCTTGGATGCGGAGCTTATACTGATCAATGCGGGGATGCGGACCAGGGGAGGAACTGCACCTGTTCTTGAATCAGAAGTGGAAGGAAAACAAGGCGCGCCTGTGAGAGCGGGACCTTGAGCCGGAGCTCGAGAGGGGCTGTGATTATGATGGGTATCTCTGGCGAGTATGGAGGGAGGCAAACTTGGGCGGGCGACGCGACACCGAGCTGGCCGTAAAAGAGAATGATATGTAAATTTTGCGGTGCAATGATTCGAGGGACGGATGTGAGGATGACGGAAGATGAGGAGAATAAGCGCGACTCAGCCGTGGCCGAGCCCAAACGAGCCTGAACGACCCGAGCTTCGAGCGCCCACCGACGACTGACCTTTCCTTCTTTCATATCTAACACCACCGCTTTCTGTTCCTTCTCTCTTCCCCTCCACCTCCCTCGCTGTTTTCCGTGGCCCAGCGCCCAATGCCATGTCGCTTAACGGCCATTTCAACTTTCTCCTTGCTGCGCTCTTCGCACTCGCGTTCTCCGCGCACGCAGCTCCCACCTTCGAGAGCGAGATAGTCCCAAGAGCAGATGGCGGAGGGAGCTCGAGCTCTCTCAAGATATGGGTCAGCTCTCGGTTCCCTTCTCATCCTTATCTTCTTCCTCACAGTGGAACCCCCGCCCGCTCAGTTGCCAATTGTCGTCGTCGTAATCGCCCTCGCCCTCGCGCTGGGCTTTCGCTTCAGGAAACCCATCGGTGCGGCAGTGGTCGGTGCCCTCAGCGGAAGCTCCGGTCATGTCACCCCTCCCCGCAACTCAAACAATGGCCAACCTCGCGAGCTCACCGCCGCTGAAATGACTGGCACACGAACCAATCCTGTGTCCACTGCGGCCAACAATCGCTCCACCCGGGCCCCTCGCAGAACCAGGCGTACCCCCAGTCAAATATCCACCATGTCTCTTCCCGCATACATGAAGGAGCCGGGCGAACACGAGCTCGTTATCATACAGTGCGTTATCCCCGTTTCGCGTTCGTCCCTCTGTCTCACGTCTTGTCTCAGAGGCTCGCAGGACCTGGAAGATGCCCCAATACCACCCACCACCGTGGTCATGCCCGTCCTCGACGAAGAGGACAGCGAGAGCACGCACACGCACGCCCGAAATCGCTCCAACGCGTCATCCTACGTCGTCGTCCCCCAAGGCGACGGCGAGAATTCCCATGCTGGAACGCCCCTCCTCGACGAATTTAACGATAACAATGACACTAACGCTAACGTTTCCTCTACGCGCAATGACATCGATGACAGCCGTGCCGCGCTCCTCCCTGACGCCCAAGCCCCCGTAACCCCCGACCCCCGCGGTGAGGCCCCAGCTTACTTTGAAGTGATCCCCGAGGGTGAAGACGGAAACATAGTTCGGCAAACGGTGGACCTCACGCGCAACGAGACACGGGAGACTCTGCCCATCGCCCCAGCAACAAGTCGATCCTCCGAAGACGGGTCTGCACAGAACGAGTCCGTACCGACGACGGGCGCTGATGCGCCCCGCAGGCGCTCCGTATTCCGTGGCCTTATCCACGCTCTAAACCCACGGGCAGCTCCGCTGCTGCCTACCTCGCAAGGGGCCCGCCCGTCCCAAGATGGCTCACGGCATACCAGAGATCCCTCCATGGCCACCACTGCGGAGTCGCACGAACCGCGGCGTTCGAACCTGTCGCGGCTCAATACGCGCTCGCCCACAGGTCACCGTCCATCGCACTCCGGTTCGGGCTCGATGTTCAGCCTGTCCTCCTCCGGATTCCATCGCACGATGTCGCGGCCGTCGAGCTCAAATCTGAACCTGGCCAACCTCACCTCTCCGTCGGCCATCTCCATCAACTCGATCTCGGCCCCGCTAACGCACACACTCGTGCGCACGGATTTCGTGTACCCGCGCTCGGGCCCAACGCCGGAGCAGCTCAAACTCATCTCGTCCCGCGAGGCTGTGGGCAAGTTCGGCGTACCCTACGGTCCTGACGCACGCGCATTTGCAGCGTCTGCATCGAGGGTCAATCTGCACGGCCCGCCGCCAGAGTTTGAAGAGAGGCCGTCGATCGACGGGCTGCCTTCGAATTCCTCTGGACATGGAAGGACACGCTCGGGTACGAGCGTGACTTCGCCTGTCCCGTCCCCCGATACCACAGCTTCCTCTAACCTTGGACCCTCCCCCGACACATCAGTATCTTCAAATGCAGAACAAGCGCCCACAGCTCCGAGAGACACGTCCCCTGAGGCCGATCTTCACGCTGACACAGGTGCAACCGCTAATGCAGATACTGATTCAAGCTTGGATGAGGAGTTTTCTGGGCCCTCACACACTCAGGAGGCCACCATCACTCAAGCCACCTCTTCTTCCGCGAAACCCACCCCTGAACTGCCAGAACCCCCAGCTCGATTATCTGACCCGTCTGATGCATCGAAGACGGAGGCTTCGGGCCCGCCTTCCCCGACGGCATCCCGCATGTCCACCATATCCACCGCCTCCAACCTCACAGCGAAACCTATCCTCAGATCCTCCACGCCTCCCCCTGTACCCTCTCCCTCCTCTCCTCCTCCCTCTCCTCCTCCCTCTCCTCCTCCGTCTTCCTCTTCAACCCGTTCCTCCACAATCGCGTCCAAGAAACCGGCGTCTTCAGACCTCACCATATCTGTTCCCCTCGCGTCCGTCCCAACCCCAATGCTCTCAGCGAAGAAATCAGCCACCGCTCTCTCCGCCGCGCCCACTTCCTTCCGTATGCCTTCCACACCTGTCGGTGGCGTTCGCCCCGAGTCCCGCGCGAGCTCCGTCGCGTCCTTCGCCACCGCCGAGTCGCACTTTTCCGACGCGCCGCAGACACCGGATATTCGAATAGCAACAGCGACGCCAAGGATGGGGTCGCCCCTGCAAGGGGGTGACGAGGAGGACATGGAGGCGGAAACGCCGTCGACGCCGAGGGTGCAGCAAGGCGTGCTTAGCAGGACCGGCGCGTAAGGAATCAATGATATGGAGAGCAGATTTCTGACCGTCGGCCTACGCGGGGCAGGGTCTACATTATTTCGGTGGGTATGTATTGCTGTGGTGCTGCATCTTGTCTTCCCTTTGGCCGCCTTTCATCTCTTGCATCAGTAGGCCTGCGCCGGACTTATCCATCCCCCACTTTCATCTACATCCGATCTATCCTCCGCGTGCTGCTTCGGTCCTCGTTCGCAGACTACGTATCATTTATTGGTTATCGTGGCCCTGCTCGGCTTTGCTGTATCCCAATTTCTTGCTTCGCATCTCGTCATTCCGCTACTTCTACCGACCCCCGGACGAGGTTTGCTCGTTTCGTTTTGTCCTTCATACGTACTCGTGATCGCCGTTGTTTGCCGCCTTTACATCCCTCTATACTACTACCTAGATTCTCAAAATAGTGTTCATTCGCATGATTGGGTGTCTCCAACCCCGCTCCGATTTCCGTTATAAACGATATGGGAAGTTGCATTCGAATTGTCTACATATGTACTTACGGAAAGGACGATACCAGTTCAAGGACGCCGGAGATCTATATGGGTGTTTCGGAAGGAGCGTCTACATCCATGGCCACAGGTGGACCAGGTTCTTCTCCTGTGTCTGTAGGAGCCTCCATGACGGTGTCGACCCATGCAAGAGCCCACGCCCCGTTGCCCGTCTTGGTCCCTCCCAGCACTTGCCGCTTCTCCTCAGTTTCGGGAAGAACCTCCCAACGACTCCGTGTAGGCTGTGTGTCTGCGCGATCTGTGTGGAACAAACGCGATCAGCCGCGGACGGAAGGACAGGGGTGGAAGGGTGGGATACGCACACACGACGATGCCCGCGTGAGGCTCGTATATACCCAAAGGCATATCATCCTCCGCCGTGCGGACCTTCTTCCTCTTCTTCTTCGCCCCGTCCGGGCCCGCCTCTCCCTCCCTCTTCCCACCCTGATTCTGGGTCTGCGCCGACAGCGCCTCGATCGCGGCCAACCCGCCTTCGCCGAATATACCCCCGCAGGGCTTCAGCATCTTCCGCCTTTGCTTAGCCCAGTCCGCGCTCGCCTCCGCTGTTCTTTGCGCCGCGATCAACATCCAATTCTCCTCGTTCAGCCCGTCGCGGTTGAGTAGCGACTTGCGCACTGCATTCAGTGGGCCGTCGCTATAGGGCCCCCAGCCAGAGCCACCAAAGAGTGTCGTGGGCCCGCCCGCGCGGTACATTCCGAGTCCACCGCGGTCGGCCTTTTGGTTCGTGTTAGTATCCGCATTTGCGGCGATGGTGACGGTTTGGGGCTCGGCGAGGTCGCCGACGAGATCTCCTGGTTTGAGTCCTTTCGCTGTTATCTCGGCCAGGACTTTGTCTTCGTAGTAATCATCGACGACCCATCGACCCTCTACATACCACGCGTCGCGTCAGCCACTTCTATTGGTGAGAGAGAAAACCGTAGCAGACCTAACAGCATTTTCGCGCCATGCAGTTTGAACGCGCTCCGCGCCGTGATGATCGTCACGCTACGCGTGCGCAAATGCGAACCTAGCTTCCCTTGTTCAATGAGGTAGTCTTTCTCGGGCTGTGTTGCGTTGAGCTTGCGCGCCAGCGGGTTCCGGCGGAAATAGTACAGCGAGTCGCGAAAGCCGGACGTGCGCGCGGCGTCAATCGCGAGCATGTACATCCGCTCGGGATGACGGTTGGGGAGCTGGAATGTCTGTGCCTTGAAGCGACGGCCTGGAGAGGAACGGGATGCGTTGGTGAACGTGAACAGGAGGGACAGCAACGGGGCGACATACCGTCCAAAAGATTCCCGTTTTTGTCGATTTTGGTATCGCCCTTCGGGTCGTCTTCGGTGACGAGCTCGTCGAGGTCGAGCACGTATACCTTGCCCTGGACAGTGACGAATGGCTTCCCACCAGCCCATAACTTCCGTCGCGGCATCCGGCGTGCCTTCTTCGCCCGTCCCATCGCCTGGCGTCGCCGCCGATGCAACACCATCGTCCTCGCCTGGAGTCTCGTCGCCGCCGCGTCGAGGAAGCTTGATTGTGATGCCCCTCCCCCGGCCTCTGCCCCGTCCGCGTCCTCTCCCTCGTCCCGTCCCCCGCGCTCTCGAGCTTCCTACTAGTGCTCCTCGTCCCCTTCCCCGAGGACGTCCTCTGGGTCTGGGCATGGGTACAGGCTCCGCCTCGGGCTCATCTTCCAGCCTGTTCTGCCTCGCCGTCATTCTCGTCCAGGCCCTCTTCGAGGGGGCTGTCTTCAGTCTCCGCCGTTCGCAGGCGTGGTAGCCTCCGAAAAATCACCCTCATCCATGGGTGTTCCGCGAGAGACATTGTCGGGTGAAAGAGTTCGTGAAGGCCCGGCTTGTCCTGGAGCAGATCCGCGTCCTCGACGAGGTTTGATGATGATTTTGCCGCTCATTATGAAGTGAGGATGGGCGCAAGAAGTAATACAAGTGTGTTCTTCAGTGACTTGTACTAGTGAATGAGAAGGAATTCGTGAGGCGGTCGTGCAGGTCGTATAATGGAGGTGACAAGGGGTGGAAACTGATCCTAACTAGTGCGCGCGCGTGGGGCGGGAATTTCAGACGCGACGGTCACATGACAAGTACTATATGAAGACCCGGTTCAAACTTCAAATACGGAACTGACGGCAACTGCTTGTACTTATGGACTACAAAACAACGGAAAAACAGCACTGGCTGTTTGAGCATGAGGACATGGCGATCGGATCGTTGTTTGGTTTGTACACGAAATACATTTGATTTATTACGGCGATGGAGCAAATTCCCTCAGAACCAGCAAATTTACAGGCGATCTACGACACGTTGATCAACCACCCTTGAAGAAAACAAAGAGCGATGACTTACCGACGTTCCCGAGATCCGTGCAGGCCTCCTTAACGCGAACGGTGAGCGTCTTTTCGCCCTCACGGACCCAGACACGGGGATCGTAAAACTAAACGTCTCCTTAGTCGACAGCCGGGACGCTTAGAGGATGGAAAGAACACACCTTCTTGTTGGGCTTGTCAGGGCCGTCGGGGTTGCCAACCTGGGCCAGCAGATATTCCTTCTTGTTGAGGACGAAGTCACGAATACCAGCCTAGGTACGCAAACTGGGTGTCTGGAGGGAGGATCCATCGGAAACAATTGAGTGAAACTAAACAGTAGGACGCACCAGTGTCAACGTTCATCTTCACAACACCATTTCCTACGGCCGTCTTGATCTCCTCCTTCGTGGAACCAGATCCACCATGGAAGACGAGGAACCTGACAGAACATGAGATATACCTCGCAGACATGATACAAACGCACGTACAATGGCTGCTCAAGCTTTCCACCGACCTTCTCCTTCGTGTATGCCTGGTGCTTGGCAAGGAGTTCAGGGTGCAACTTGACGTTACCAGGTTTGTAAACACCGTGGACGTTTCCGAATGCAGCGGCAATGCTGAAATTGGGGCCGATTTTGCTCAGCGCGGCGTGGACGTCGTATACATCCTCCGGCTGGGTGTAAAGGCTGTTGTTGTCGACGCCAGTGTTGTCCACACCGTCCTCCTCACCACCGGTGATGCCAATCTCCATCTCAAGCCAAAGGCCAATCGGAGCCATGCGCTCGAAATACTTCACGCAGGTGGCGATGTTCTGTTCCTTCGGCTCCTCGGAGAGATCGAGCATGTGGGAGGAGAATAGGGGCTCTTGGTGCTGCTTGAAGTATGCCTCGTCGGCAGCGAGCATGCCATCGAACCAAGGAAGGAGTTTCTCGGCACAATGGTCAGAGTGTAGGATGACCGGGCTGGGAAGGCACGAAGTAAGGACCCGCGTGATATCGGATCGGGGGAAAGCCTTACACGCCGTAGGCCTTCGCGACCGTCCGGATGTGGTGAGCGGCGGCGACGGCACCGGTGATAGATGCCTGCTGCTTGTCGTTGGCAAGGCCTTTGCCAGCGAAGTATGCGGCGCCACCTTGAGAGACTTGGAGGATGATGGGAGCCTTGATATCACTGGTAGAAAAGACGAATACCTTGAGCACAAGGAAGATGCCAAGAAACCAAAAATGTGCTACGCACCGAGCAGCCTCGAGAACAGCGTTGGCCGTCGATGAGGAAGGTGACATTCTAGATCCCCTGTCAGCCCTATGAATGAACTCGAGATTGAGAGGGTGCACTTACGATTGCCTACGATTTGAGCGGCGTTAGGAAAGATCGATAGATGTAAACTTAAGATTACTCACGGGGATGGCAAACTGTAGAGAGAGGATATTTCACGTAGGTCAGATAGAGAACCTTGCTGGATGTGAATATGGATACGGACCTTGTGTTCCTTCGCATAGTCGAAGACCTTGCGGACGTTGTCGCCGGTGAGAACACCAGGCCTGATCTAGACATCAGTTTCGCGACCAGAAGATCAAACGCGGGCGAGACGCACGGGCACGATGTCGAGGATACCCATGATGAGGCGGTTAATGTCGAGAAGGAGAGGGGAGGGAAATGCGGACTTGGTCGTGGAAGAACGGGAGGGTTTTATTTGCGCGGCCTACTGGAAAGCGGCTGTCTCCGCTCCGTTATCTGACGTCAACAAAGTCCACGACAAGCCCGTGCTGATAACATCGCCTGGCAGCTTTGGCCCAGCTCATCGAACCACGGCCCGCTTGACTCTACGAGTTTCCGCATCGTTCTCATCTCCTCCCAGATCACTCTCACACCGTCACGATGATACCCTAGTAGGTCCCTCCTAGTCCCCGACATTCATCTCCGCGCGCACCCTTGGTCTTTCCCTATGGCCACTCTGGATCCCAGTTGAAAAGGAAACTTCGAGCCCCAGTACCAGCGCTCTGACGTCCAGGCCTCGGCGCTATCCTCTCCGAGTGTTTGAACTTGGCTGTGGACTTTTCATTGCAACCAGCGTGAACGCCGGAATAAATCGCCCCAATGTCTCCTCGTGTTATGAAAGAAAGGTGCGCACCACTTGGATGCAGTTGATCCCTCACTAACGGATACTAGGGATGTTGTTGTTGCACGAAAGGTCCTGATGATGGCAGTGTCTGGCCCACCGCTCCACAGTCTTGTAGCGCTACCCGCACACCTCTCGGACCTATGGTCCATCTATCCTTAGAGGGATGAATAAATGTGGAGTGTAAGAGCGCTCTGGTCGAGCTCGTACACTGTGGGCACCGGGAGCCGGGGAGCAGGCGAAACCAAGGAGTTTGCGTAGTTGCAAAATGCGACTACAGTGTATCGTCATATTCAACAACAACGGACAACATAGGTAAGCCCTTGAATTGGACCTTGATGCACCGGGTTTACCAGTCCTATGTCATTACAGTTGCAAAAGTTAGTTGACAGTAGTATCAAACCCATCTGCTTCCCGCACTCGGCGTCGTATGCGTTTTCTCGATGCATTTGGTCTCATCACCCATTGTGCACCGTGAATCCGACAAATACCGGTCCTGGTCTCCCTGGACGGTCTCCATGTCTGCGCCACGCTATCATATTCATGCGGTGTCCCTGCCGAACTGCAGCACATCCCCCTGCTCAGTTTGTATGAGCACCGATACTACCAAGGCCAAGGTATAAAGCTCTCGATGTCTGGTGCCTTTCCCCGTCATCCTATATGCACCATGTTCGGAGGATCGGGTGGCGAGCACTTACAGTCCCAAGCCGTCCGCGACCAGCTATCCGGCATCACAAATTGCCGCATCATTAACATTCCCCAGGTCCTTGAGACTGCATTTTTTGGTGCGCAAATGCCTTCCTTTCCGACAGGCTGAATCTAAGGCAGCGATCTCAGGCATGTTCACGGCGCTAATTCCCATTTCCACCAGTGTGTTAATGTAAGCGCTTTCGGCATCTCCACCTTATGGAAGCAGTAAGGAACTCATTCCTACAGCTCAAATGGTCTTAACAATCGGCCCCGCTGTATCATGCTATCAGTTCTCCTGTTCATGTATGCCGTATCTGCTTCAGGGTGGGCTATCAATATGAAAATTGCGTGGGATGAGCTCAACGTCCTCCTACCCGGGTCATTCCATCCAGCCTCCGAAGTCAGTGAAGATCTCGACGCTATTCGGCTTGCGCTGGACGGGGCCTGGACGTTCACTTCCAATATCCTTTTTCAGGTCAATGTACGTTGTAATTGACCCTCCTCCGCTGTTCCTTCTATCTGAGAACTTTTTCACCGAGAATCTCCTCAGCGATGCTATTGTTCTCTGGAGGACATGCGTTATATGGAACTTGAGCAAGGCTATCGTCAGTATGACGGTTTTGGTCCTTATATGCTTGCTTGGTGCGTGCAGGTTGTATAGAAGGTGAGCTGCTATGGCTAAGTCGGAATTTCGTCACAGGTATCAACGTAGCCTATACATTGACGAGCGCTGCGTGGAGCATTCCTTCTATATCCAAAGCCTTCCCGCATCTCTCAACAGTAGAAGAACCTATCCTCGTCGCACTTTTCTCGGCGTCGGCCTTTGCAAATGTATGGGCTACTAGCATGATAGGATGTAAAACTTGGTACGTTCATCATGCGCGTATGGACTACTCTAGTTCTGACGGGACTGTCTATGCCATTACGCTGGCGCAGGACCCATCAACGTGATATACGTCGGTACCTACGAGATCGTCCCACAAGGTCCGCAGTAGGAGATATCTTGCTCCTGCTCGTGGAATCCGGAATTGTATACAGCATGCTGACGGTATGAAGCGTCCGACCCTTCTTTTCGGTGCTGGACGAGTCCCTGACCTTTGTCTAGACAGTACTCGCACTCACAAGTTTTTTCTTTGTACCTCCTCTTACCTTTGGTGCATTCCCATCATATTGGACATCCACTATGACCCAAATCTCTGTGAGTGACGACCGATGTAGTACATTATACCGGGGTACTTACCTTGTGAGATTTTTCACAGGGAATGTACCCAACACTTGTCGTGGTCGTGATCATGGCACTGCAAAGGATGCTCTATGATCCCCAGGTCTCGTCTGTGAAAAACGGACCAGACGAAGCACCGATCTCCTTTGCTATTCACGTTCTGCAAAGTTTTATTTCAGAATCGTCTTCTCTGCCCCTGCAGGTAGAGGCCCCCTAGGAAGTGGTTTACCCCCCGCAAGACAGCAACATCTGAACGCATATCCTAGTCGTGATCGCGTTCATTCTTCGAGTTCGCTTTCCTCTTCCAACCCGACCTTCTATGTACTTATACTCAATCTATGCTCTGATATTTACTTAGGCTTCGAGTCCATGTGCCGGACACTGCTTATTGTATACTTATCCCGTTCAAAATCCTTGCGGTCCCCTGCACTTATACATTCTCTAAACATGCATACACCTGCCAGCATTGAAGCTTGAAGCTTGAAGCTTGAAGGGCGTACGGTACTCCACCCTGCTACTTATATGAGTAAGTATTTACTTAGTTTTGCATCTGGAATGCCAGAAAGAGTTGTGACTACATACTCGGTAAATTCCGAAATTGTCATTCAAATGTTCTATCCGATTGAATTTACTGAAAGTACTTATGAAAGTCTGACTCTTCGTCTCCTGGAGGCTGGCGTCCCCACATTCTACATCATCATCCAAATGTCGGACCCAAGTGATCAAGGCTGCCTTGCCGCTTGTATTGGACTCTCCTGTACGCTTGTGCACCCCTCCCATTATCCTTGTTCAATGCCGCTGACCACTCTACAGGCTTATCCTTCTTTTCATGCTGTGATCCCGCCGTAAACAACGCCCGTCAGCATTTCGTTTGCGTCCCAACATAATCCGAGTCGTTGACTGACGCTGTCTCTGCTTCTAAGGTCCCGGGGGTGGTGGAGTCTGCACGAAATGCTGCTCGGGCTGTTTCTCATCCAAGATCGACGATGGCGATGACTTCGACGACCCTAACCTCGAGTGGAACCCGCGCAATGCGCAGGCGCCCCAGTCGACTCCGTTGCAGGAGGCCGCCCCAATGACGGTGAAGCCGTCCAACTGAAGTTGAAAGCACCGGTTTGTCTACGTCCTCCTGAATGCAATATCTACTCTGACCTTCGTCAGTCATATCCACCTACCCAGATACACGACATGACACTCGAACCACTTCTCCCACCTCCATGGCCCCTCATCTCTTCCTCTGGCATTGTCGGTTCAGTCCGCGAACATACTACTACGCACACGCACTGTCTATCAGAACAATTGCAGTACGTTTCATGCGTGCGGTTTATCGCGAAATCTGATCCCAAATTGCTAGAACCAGGCAGCAGTGGAGCTATCTGTGTGAAAGAAGCACGTTGTGGTGGCAAAGTTCGACGACGGCGACAGCTTCGAAGACCCCGACGCCGAATACACTCTGAACTCTAATGTGCGGCCCTAGGCGACAGAATCGGTGAATATAGCGTCAGCTGTTCCCCCGTGGAACGGGAGAACCCTACTTACGTACGTTTGCGCCTTCCTAGAATGCAGGGATATACGTTACCACAACCACATTGATGACGTCGCCATCCTTTTCTTGTGCCCGCACTGAGAAACTGCCTGTCGCAAAATACTGTGTTTCATGAATACGGATCTCGGTTACTCCTGCTCGGCGGGACTCTCATCATCGCCCCAGATCGCTCCATTCGCGCTGCTCATCGTGTCTGGTCATGGGGCTGAAAATGCGGCGAGCCAAGTCTGTTGGCATCCCGGAGGGAAGGCATGTTCATTAATGTTCAGCGGAGTTCGACGGTATGAAGGTGATATACCCCATCCACGCGTCGGCGCGTTTCGAGCCTCACACAATCTCCACCCGCACACACGCAGCCATGTCAGATATAGGATCCGCTCTCCTCGAACTCACCATTGGCTGTGTGGGATTTACTTGTGCGTGACCTCTTCCGACCACCGGGACAGCGAGCGCTGAACTTGTTTTTGCGTGCATTGTAGGCTTGATATGCTGTCCTGAGAGCTGGAAGTGCTGCAGACCCAGTGCGTAGCTTGTCCCACAATACTCGTGTTTAGACGCGCTGACGGCTCGTCATCAGAGAAGCGGCAGGTGTCCACGCACGAAGAGGGAGACCCGGGTGTAGTCGACACTCAACCTGTTGAATCGCACCAGATGAACGCCGTCGGATTGAAAGACGAACTGGGCGTGGGTCAAGCGCAGGACCCGACGCATACATGACCAGAGGAGGGCGGGTACTTTCGGTATGTTCTCGTCAGTTATGTTCTTGCCAGTCGCACCGTAATAACAACACTTTCTACAGGCAGCGTATGGGACGTGGCTCGATTTCACGAACTCTGTTTTAGTTTATCGCAAAGATACTCGAATGCTTAATTGATGGCTAGAATGGTCACTTCAGGCTCACGAGTAGGAGGACACAGTCGCATAGTAGGTTAACCCCTAGGATTGTCTTTCCGTCTCCTTCAATCCATTTCTGTTATATCGCAACATCTGACCAGAGCAGTCGTGCAGTACCTGGCGGTTGGCTGCATGCCAAATTTTCCTACCAGAACGATTTTCAAAAGGGCCGTCAAGTGACTTGCCACCAAAGACCTTGACGCCCAACCTGTGCTCCCACCCCGCCTGTGAATTGATACTTCTAGTGAGTGGATCAAGTACCAAAGGCGGCCACCCATTCGACGACGATCGCATTCCGCCCTTTGCACCCGGTTTACACTTCTTCAAACGCGATGGGAGACAAATCGCACTCTTGTGCGATGTGCTGTGTATGGTTTTGTACATTTGGCGCCATTGTTTATGTGCTCGATTCGTGATTCTGACCATGAACCTACCCATACAGGGGGAGCCGTGTGCTCATGCTATCTTCCTGGTCGTCAATGCCCCCCCCCTGGCGTCTGAGCATGAAGCGATGCTGATCAACTTATCGCAAGGCCGAACATAGCTTGCGGCTGTGGAGGACGACGATACGAGAAAGATGGGGACGAGGACAGTGATGACTCGGAAGTGCGACGTGCCCAACTCGGACCGACCTTGCCAATGTGATAGACCAACAAACAATCCTGAGCGGGCCCTTCGAGGGTGTGAGTGAACTTGATCCTAGTTCATTCGTCATACTGACCGCTCGGCTTACCAGAGGTTTCCGTACTACTTATCTCTTGGGGAAACGAGCATCACATCCACATACACACGCACTTTGCAAGCCAACACGATGGTTGTGAACCTATATGCCGAACGGCCGGAGATCATATATCACAGTGTAGGTTCTTGAACGGAACGATGCTTCATCGCCTCGCTATCTGTGAACCTACGACGGTCATTGTGTCAGGAACGCGGCGCTTGGTGAGGGAAAGGCCTCGCGGTCCGCGCACGTCAATGCAGAATCCTCGAACACAGCTTCAAGGTTGTCAAACTTACCCAAATCCTATCCCCGGTCCTTTTAACGACGCACGATGCGCTCAACTCTGAATACTTCGAAGCGTACGCGCTTCGCTCGTCACACCGCCATCCGTGATCTAGGGTACGTTGGGACACGCGTTCCAACTTGCCAACGACTCGTCGACCAATCGTCTCACGGAACCTTTTCTAGTAGACGTTCTGTCGCACAGCATTTTCCAGTGCTTTTCATTGTCCCCCCGTCATTGATGCGCGGGGATCGCGAGCCGTGATATCGACGGCCACCTATAAAAGGTGCCGTCTCGCGTTGTTCTGTATTCAACATTTCACCTTCCTCCTCTCGCCGGACGAGCGCCAACACCGGACGAATATGGCCGACCCATGTGTATGCTTTGGGGAATGCATCGGGATTCTCTGTAAGTCCCCGAACGCGTCTTTTCACCCCTGTCTTGTCCTTTCACTCAACGAGATCTGTGCAGGTGCGGGTTTGTGCGTTTCTTTCACCCCCTCGAGTAAGCCTTTCCTCCTCCTTCCTCCCTCGCCCGATCTCTCGTAGAAAAGACGACTCACCCCAGAGCCGGGACGGCCGATTCAGCGGCTCCGTCGGGATACTGCAGATGCAAGCGGCGCTACCCGGACGACGACGACATGCAGTTCCCGGAGCTGAGCGGCGATCCGAGCCTGTGGGGACGGGACAGCCAGCCTGGGCCCTCGATGCCGATGATGGAGACGGGGCTCGAGAGTGGCATGGGCAGGCGCGTTGACGCGCATATGGAGAGCACGCGGCAGGCGCAGGCGCAGGCGCACGGGCGAAGCACCAGCACTGTCACCGTGTCGGACGGGCGAGAAGCAGGGAGGGAGAAGCCCTCGATACCGTCGGCGATGGATCAGCCTGGAAGCTGAGGTTTTCTTGTGAGCGCTCTTAAATAAGGTCGCTAAAATCCTGCCATGTGAAGTGAACGGACGGTGCTCAAATAATATGTACTACGTGGGCGCTGGGATATGGGTAGCTTCGGAATTGGTATGGACGAGAGGAGGTGATCTGAAATAAGTGGCCGGCCTCAGTCTCGAACTTGTCCTCGGCAATAACCGAAACGCGTCTGGACTCTGCACGTGGTCAAACGCGGTCGCGTTGTGGTCCCGTGGACCCTCGCCTCCTCGTACCTCTTGCAGCAGTCTTCCACCTCGTTGTACCAACAAAAATGGTAAAACAATGATTGCCTTGCCATGACGAGAGTGGGATTCGAACCCACGCCCTGATCGGACCAGATAACTTGCAGACGTGGGTTCAAATCCCACTCCTTAGTCTGGCGCCTTAGACCGCTCGGCCATCTCGCCTATGGAGATGGCGTTTGATCGAGCTGGTTAACTCCCCACAGCCTTTCCAGGCAAGTACCCTTCCTTGTATAACTTGTTCTGAGTTGTTGGTAGGCGCTCATGCACAGTCAAGCAAGTCACGGCTCAGCGCTCAGCGCTCACTGCTCAGTGCCCGTGTGGGAGCGCGCGCGAGAAGGTAGATCCAGAAGAGATGTACATGAACGAAGAGATGCATGGTGACGTGCTGGGGAATATATGCATTGTAGGCATACACTCATCTTGTCTCTAGTGGCAGAGTAGATAGACGTCAGCGCTTCGGCCCTCGTACCTCGAGTTCCTTTATCGCCTGTGATCCTCTCGTTGATTGTCTGGGAGCGGGGCAAGCCCTCGAAAGAGTGAGTGTCGCAACAAAAGAAAGAGGCAACTTGCAGAGTCATCCCTCATCGCGCTTTTTGGCCCAGTCAACTTGGCTCATGAATAAGCCTTCAAACAACCCCCGCATGTCTCCGGGGGCCAGACACGTACTCGGCTTTGAATTAGTAGTGGTGACGGCAAGCGGATGTGAGCGCTCAGTCGCGAGAAGGTAATTTCTGGGTGAATGAATGGATTCATGCATGCGGACAACGGATACTACGCATGGCAGTGTATGGAACGATCGTGTACCGCCTAACGCCGCCTCGTTCTCCGGGAACGCGGTAGGACGTACGGCCAGGTAGAGGAAGGACATTCTCGAGTGGACGGGAATGTCCGACGACGGAGGACCCTGCAAGTGAGCAAAGAAAAGGTGGTGAGAAGCCCGCAATCTGATGCCAGCTACGTAAATTCGTCCTGAGATGGCCTTCGGATGGGGTGAAGACCAAGAGCTGATGAAGTTGGCCCAGGCAAAGCGACGAACGCCTGGTGACCTGACAAGCCCGGGCATCGAGGTGCGGACATCGTCATAGCTTACGGTGGTCGGAAAGAAAAAGACGCCTGGACAGCGGATGACATGGTGGGCGCTGTGAACGAGGAAGGCGAGGTGGGGAAGACGGACGAGCACGTACCGATCAAGATCGGCGGGGCTCCTTGCGCAGGGGAGAGGAGGGTGGCGCCCGATTGCAATAACCAATATCGAGAGGTCGGGGAGGGCGACAGGAGAGCGGCTGGATACGTCACGCGCACCGAAGAAACGCGTGTGTTCCTTTCGGTTTGCCAGGGCGTGCTGGCGAACATGGACGGGAGGTGTGCGATTGCGCCCGACGTCAGGTGGGACGGAAATAACCTGTGGGGATCACACGAGAGGAAAGCGGCCGAAGGGATGAGGTTCACTGAAGCGAGCGAAAGCGACGGATACGATGGGACGGGGGAGTGAAGTCGACGGCAACGGGGAGGGGAGGCGGAGGAGCGTAGGCGATGCAGGCGAGGAGGCGTGCAGGGCGCGTGGAGACGGTCGGGAGGAGAAAAGAAGAAAGGACGGCGGGGAGGAGAGGATCGGTGGGGGGCGAGAATGGAGGGGAGAGGGGGTGGATAAGATGGGAGGAGGTGAAGGGAGGAGAGGAGCAGGAGGCGTTGAACGAGCCGGTTCCTCAATTGGCCGATCTCTTCGTCCAGATCTCAGTTTCATCCTTTCCCTTCACCCGCGACTCTTCCCCGCCGCCCCCGCCCTCGCCCCGTACGCGTCCTCCCCGCGATCTCGTCCGCTCCCCGTCCCCCAGTCCAACCCGACTCCTCCCCCGAAAGTAGGTGGCTGACGGTGGCGGGTCGCGTGACTCTGTGACCCGTGACGGGGCTCGGTGTGACCGTTGACCGAACATGGCGCGCGAGTGTGGCCACGACGTTCACGACAACGGCAAACCCCCCCGCGCTGCCCCCCCCGACCCCGACGGTCGCTCTCCTCTCCGAATCTTCATTCCGCCCACGCTTTGACTCGTCCCAGGGACCGCGTGAGCGAAGGGACGGCTATCGCGCACATCGTGGACGATCAGTCGTGATCAGTCGCCAACCAGCTCCGAGTCCGTATTCCTGAGGACACACGCACGCCCCCCCTCTCACCCTATCGCTCCTCCATATCGTAAGCGTTCCCTTTCCCGCTCTCCCGCCCTCTTCCCTTCCCGCCCTCTTCCCCCGCCCCCCGCTCCCCTTTGTCCCCTCCCGCCCCTTCTTCCCCTCGTCGCCCCACTCCTTGTAGCCGCCCGTTCCCTCCGCTCCTCGCCGCCGTCCCCGCCCTCCCTTCTCCCTTCTCCCGTCCCCGCCCTCGTCCCCTCCCCTTGCCCCGCCTGAACATGTCCATACCCCCTTCCTTCCCTCCCCTCCCTTCCCTCCCTCCTCCGTGGCTGTGCTCCCCACCTCAACTCCGATCCCCTTTCGCTCACTGTCCTCCCAACAGCCTAGTCCCCTCCAGGACTCCGCCCTCGGCGCGCCATGAACGCCTCGAATGGCTTTTCCACCCCCCAACTTCAGCAACAGCAGTTCCCTCCCAACATCACCCCCGCCATGCTGGCACAGTCTCAAGCCCAACACTCCAACGCCTTCCCCCAGAACGCCGGCTTCAACCCCCAGATGTTCCAGCAGTCCTCCTCCAACCCCCTCCTCGCCATGGGAATGGGCTCCATGCCCATGAACGGCCGCCCCATCCAAATGCAACAACATTCCCCTCAGGCCAACATGGGCATCAACCCTGCTTCCCTCGCCATGAGCATGGGCGGAAACCCATCCGCTAACCTCGGCATCGGTCTCGGCTCAGGCAGCGGCATGAACATGGCTGCAAACAACATGAACATGTCCGCAAACGGCGGCATGAACATGTCCGCAAACGGCACCAGCGGAGGCGTCAACTTCAACGCGATGGGTCTCACCCCCGCTCAGTTGGCCCATCTCCAAAGTCTCAGCCCCCAGCAACTGCACCAGCTCGCGCAGGCCAAGATGGCGGTAGGTCATCGCCTTCTCACCCCGACTCCTCCGCCTAATCCAGGTTTAGGAACAGCAGCAACGGGAACGCGCTCAAATCCAGCAGAACCAAACCTTCAATGCCAACCAGCAGCAGCAGCAGCAGCAGCAGCAGCAGCAGCAGCAGTACATGGGCGGAAACTCCCTCCAGCAGCCGCAGCGTCGCGAACAAGGTCTGCAGAACGTGCTCGCGCAACAGCAAGCACAAGTCTCCGCCGGTTCCTACTTTGACCAAGGCCGTCCGTCTTCCACCTCATCCGCGCACTCCTTTCACAGTCAACCGCAACAAATTCCCCAACAGCTTCACCACTCCAATTCGAATTCAAACCTCGCACAGAGTTTTAACCCGTCGCAGAGTCAAAACGCCTCCTTTCCGTTTCCTCAGCAGCAACAGCAGCAGTCCATGATGCCCCCGCCCCCTCCTCGTCCCCCATCCGCACGTCCGGGCACAAGCCATTCGCAGCGCTCCACTTCCGCTGCCGGTCATCATCCACAGTCCCCGTCCTTGAGTAGTTCGGTAATGGGCATGGCTATGGGCATGGGCGGATCAGGCGGCTTGAACATGGGCATTCAACGTCCGCCCAGTCGTCAGCATCCCTCCGCAGGAGGGTACGCACCCAGTCCAGGTCCTCATCCCGGTGCTGCCCCGTCTACTCCCAATGGCACCAGACGCCCTTTGTCCGCTGGTTTTATACCTCCGACCCCCATCCAGTCAGCTCAAGGCATCCCTCAACGCCAACCCTCTCAACCTCCCCAGCCTCAAAATTCACCCTTCCCGATTCCAGGCTCCCCGAGAAGGCGCAAGTCAACCGGCGGGAGCATAGGCTCGGTTGATTTCCCCCTCGGGAACACGAGCATGGGTCCGGGCGGCGCACCTGGAATGGGGGGTATGGCGTCCATGCCGATGACCGTCAATATAGGTCAAGGAGGGCTCATGTCCGGCGGGAGCGGCAACGCGAACATGCTCCCCGGCTCTGGCGGAGGATTGATGGGTCCACCCCACGTCGTCCCTTCTCGCGGTCCTTCCCAAACGCCAGGCCCCGACATGAGCATGGGCATGGGCGGCATGACCCCGGGAGGAGACGCTCGTATGCGCCAAGGTCAAGGCCAGAACATGAACATGGGCATGGGCATGTACGAGCAGGCCATCAGCCCGGTGCAGCCCAAACTGAACCCGGCGGCGGCGATGGCTGCCATGCGTGAGCGGGAAATGCACTTACAGGCAATGGGCGGTCTCGGTGGTATTCCGAATGCCGCGGACCCCATGGCGATGTCGGGCGTTGGGGGCGGCATGCCTTTGAATGTCGGAATGGCGGGTGTCGATGGGCCTGTCAGTGCACCCCCCTCGGCCGTGGCCCCGCGCCTCCCCAATAACGCGATCCCCCCTTCTCTTCCCCCTCCCGCGTCTGCTCCGCCCGTCGCACCCTCTGCAAGCGCATCTACCTCCGCGTCACTGCCTGTACCGGTGAAGCGACCCCACAGCGGAAGCACAGACCTGAAAGAAGCCACCACGCGCATCACGTACGTTGGGCCTGACGACATCACGCCGCTGACGGACGAGGAAATGGCGGACGTGAATGCTTGGAGGGCGCGCGACAAGGCGTACGATGCCATGTTTCGTGGCATGCACGCGCGCATGGACCAGGAGCGCGCGGCGATTGGTCCCAAGGCGGCCGGGTGGTGGGAGGAGGCGGACCCGACGAAGCCTCGCGCGCGGTTCTCCATCACGTACCCGGGCCATCGCGTAAGGGAAAATAAGAAGAAGGGGAGGAGGGAGGGGTTCAAGCTGTGAGCGTCCTTTTTCCCCTCCGATGTATATCGGTCGCTTATTTGTCTGTGTGTCTGTCCAGCCCTCGGACGCGTAAGCACGAGCAACCGGAAGATCCGGAGGTGTTGGTGCCCATTCGCCTGGAGTTCGAAGTGGACCACAACAGGATGAGGGACACCTTCGTATGGAATCTGAATGGTACGTTTTTGTGTGCTGTCCAGCTCGGGTTCAGGCCTGACGTCGTGTCCGTGTGCCTAGACGCGGTCGTCACTCCAGAGATCTTCGCACAGTCGATCGTGGACGACTACGCCCTCACGCCCAGTTACGTCAACGTCATCGCCAAGGCCATCCAGGACCAGCTCAGCGACTACAAAGCGCACAGTATGGACGACGTACATCAAGAGCCCATGCAGGGCAAGCTTGAGGGCGAGGAGAAGCAGTGGTGGGAGGGCTGGCGGAAGCGGCTGTGGGTGGACGGCTCCCGTCGGCGTAAACGCAGACGACTCGCGGTGGAGTCTGACGCAGAGACGGACGTGTCGATGATGCCGTTCGGCGTGAACGATGTCGAGGTGAACGACGACGACGCGCCGGAGGAGATGCGTATCTTGATCAAGGTGGGGGGTATTTATTCGCGTCTCGGAGCGAGGTGGCTGACCGCGTTCCCTCGTGTCAGCTGGACATCACGGTGGGATCGATGAAGCTCGATGACCAGTTCGAGTGGGACATGGAGAATCCGGGCGCCTCTCCGGAGCAGTTTGCGGAGATATATGCGAGGGATCTGGGGCTCGGGGGCGAGTTCAAGTGAGCGTCCATCGTTTAGCTCTTAATCTCACGCGGAGGCTAACCGGATCCTGTAGGACCGCGATCGCGCATTGCATCCGCGAGCAGGTGCAGACGTACCAGAAGTCGCTCTTCCTCGTCGGCCACCCCTCGGACGGGACAATGGTGCAGGACGACGACCTCCGGATGTCCTTCCTGCCCTCGCTCTCCTCGGCCGCGCGCTCGATGGACCAAGTGCAGTCCTTCACGCCGATCCTCAACTACCTCAGCGACAGCGAGCTCGAGCGCAACGAGAAGGAACGCGAGAAGGAGCTCGCCCGGCGCAAGAAGCGCAACACCCGCGGACGGCGGGGCGTCGCGCTCCCCGATCGCGAACCCACCAAGACCTGCCGGACGCCTGCGATCGGGTTCCCCGAGGCCGACCCTGCCGTGTTGGCCCTCGCGCAGGCGGCGGCCGCGCCTGCTGGCCGTCGCGCGGCTGCGGCCGGCCGCTTCTCTCACCATCGCGAACATGGTGGCGTCGGAGAATGGCACGGCCGTCATCGCGCCCAGCGCGCCCGTGGCGACGCCGTCCGCGGCGTCGGCTCCCAAGGAGAAGAAGCCCAAGGGCCTGTTCAAGGCCCCGCCCGTGCCCCCGTCCGTTCTCCATGCGCGAGCGCGCGTCACCGCCCCGACACCGTCGACGGCTGTCGACGCATCGACGCTCCCGCCGCCCCTGGAAAACGACCCGCCGTTGCCGATGGCGGCGACGCCGCCCGACAGCCGCGCGATGCGGACGATATCCGCCAAACGCGCGAAGGAGCTGGAAAGGGAGGCCAAGGAGAAGGAGTTTGTGGACGGACAGCACGCGAACATGATTAACGGGGTGTGGCACTGCTCCAACTGCGGTTGTCCGGAAGATATCGCGATCGGGAGGCGCAAGGGTCCGCTGGGCGATAAGAGCCAGTGCGGCACCTGCGGTACGTCTTTCTTTGCCCTTTCCGAGGGTGTTTTATGTCGTACGTGTGTGGGCGATGCTGACCGCGGTACGATGCAGGCAAGTTCTGGCACAGACATCGTCGACCACGGCCGGTGGAATACAACTCGGATCCGCAGTTCCATCTCAAGCAGCGGGCCGACGCCGACAAGTCGAAAAGCTCCTCGAAGCGGAAGCGCGGGGGGCAGGCCGTCGACGAGGCCTCGACGCCCGCGCCGATCCCCGAACCGGAGACGCCGTCCAAGCGGTCCGATGTCGAGACGACGAGGGCGCCGGCGTCGAGACGCGCCGGCGGCGAAGAAAGGGCGATCTCCCCCGTCTCGAGCAGCTCGAGCGCGTCCGAGCCGCCGCTGGCGCAGAAGATCAAGCTGAACGGCGCGAGCGCGAGCCGGGCGACGTCGACCGTGCCCCCGCCCCCGCCCCCGCCCCCGCCACAAGAAACCACGGTCTTGAATGGGAATGGGAATGGGGAGGATGTTGGGATGGACTCTGGGCCGAGGATGATGACGGAGGATGGGCAGGGTACCGATGTACGCTGACTTTTTCTTTTGTTTATACGGGCTGGGCTTTGTTGGGGGACGAAGGTGTGCTGATGATAGGTTTCGGTTTGTTTTTTTGTGGAATGTGCAGGATCTGCCGCCGGATTGGCTTGTCGAGAGCACCGCGGCTGCTCAGCGCGATCACCCGGACGATCGATTCGAGATCATCGCGCGGGACGGGCCCACGGGGATGCGCGAGTGGAGGATAAAGTGTGTGGACTGTCCCGGCAAGGTTGGTTTTCGGTCGCTCTGCGGTTCGTTGTCGTTCCTGAGGCGCTGACGCGGGGTTCGTTCGTTGGCGCGTCGTGTAGCTGTATAAGCCGAACTTGAAGACGGGCGAGCTCGGGCTGTCGAATTTCGTCGTGCACCTGCTCAATCGGTTGCATCGCAACAGGGTCAACGCCCGGGTGACCGCGAGCGGGGGGATACCCGCCAACCAATCGTTCCAGTGAGGTTGTTTTGGTGGACCTCGTTGATACCTTTGTTACATTTCTGGTTGGATGATCTCTCTCTCTCTATTTCTCTCTCTCTCTCTCTCGCTGCTCGCGACTGTCGCTGTTATTGCTTTCTTCATTTATTTTTTATACTCTCCGTCCTCTGTCCCTGTCTCACCGTTTCTCCTTTTATAACAACGCTTCGTACTCTCTCCTTATGTCTCTGATCTGCCTCGTCTCCTTTGTCTGTTGTCACCCTTTAGGCTGTGCATACGGGTCCAGGTTGTCGCTATCCGCTGGGTAGGATTGGGAGGACTGTGCATCGCAGAAAAAATGTGATTTGTATATTTTACTTCTGTTCCCCTGGACGATCGGAGCATACAAGTAGTGCAAGAATGGGAGATGCGAATCGTGCGAAGGTTTGGAATACAGCAAAAAATCTAGCAAGAGGGTTATACTCAGAACGACTGTCTTCTAAGTAAGGTCAGCCACGGAGACTAGCAAGAGGGTGAGAAAGTATTCCACATTAGGAGGGCCATAACTGGTTCAAGTTGAGTCTCGAGGCCCGGGCGACATGGTAGCACCAAGTGGCTAGTACTAGCGGTAACAGTCCCCTGTGAGATGCTCCGGCCAGCTTATCCACGCTCGCTTCCCACACGCCTTCGCTAGCTTGACCGTGAGCGCCGCGCTCTTGTCACGGCCCTCGCCCTGCACGAACGACTTGCTGGTGCATATGACGAGGCTCTTCTTGCAGCGGGAGAGCATGACGTTCGATCGGCGCTCGTCGCGAGCGAACCCGAGCTTATCGCCGGAGCGCACGAGGCAGAGGATGATGTGGTCTTCTTCGTTGCCTGCGCCGCGTGGTCAAAAGCCCGAGGTCAGCGATTCGGTTCATGGGAAGGGGTGAGTGTGTGTGTGTGGGGGGGGAGCTGAGGAGATGGGGAGAATGAGGAGATGAGGAGAAACCAACCTTGGAAGGAGTCCACGTTGAAGCAGCGGTCCTCCCAGGGCAGGCCAGATGCCTTGAGCTTCTGCTCGAGCATCCCGCGTTGGGCGTCAGTACGGGCTTATGATGCGGTACGATTTTCCCTTTTCGTGGTATTTCCTCGCGATGCGGATCGCCGCGTCGGCTTCATGCGAATTCTGCGGGCGAGGTTTAAACAAGTCTTGTGAGGTTGAACCGAGGAGGAAGTATGACGTACCGTCCAACTTCCGCCTTGTGACTGACATTCGGCACTTTTGATCACGTCGACGAAACGGCAGGCTTTCCACGATGTGATCTTGTGCTGCGTCTCGAGGAACCCGTTGTAGACGTGTTGCGAGATGAAGTTGCCGATGATGACAGGCATGCGGTCTACGACGACCTCGTAAGTCACGGCCGGAAGAGGATATAGAGAGAGGCTACACTGAGTGTCGAGGAATATGGCGTCCTCCCGTAGAGAAGGTATCTCGAACACACTTCGTAGGGTTGGGATCTCGTCTTGTTTGAATGGCGGTACTGCAGGAGATAACAGGTCGGCCTTGGTTCAGTTTCATTCTTCAGAACAACTTTGGGGCACTTACGCTGTTTGTCATCCCCGATGAACACCAACTTCGCCAAGGTCTGCTTGAAGTTATGGATGAGCGGGATGTAGTCGCCTATCTGGATTTGGCTCGCCTTCGTCCACGATGACGGTCTCCACGGGTACCGCTCGCGTGAATGGCCAGATGGCGCTGTTCGAGAGCATGCTCACAGTACAGAGGATCACACGAGCTCCTTTGAGCAGCCGCTCAGCACCAATGAGAGTTTTGGGAAATTCGTCCGAGCGAATAACATTGCCTTCGATTTTCTCGTAAAGATGCTCATGCCTGGCCAAAGGATCGTCAATAGCGTCATGGAGTAGAAGAGATACGAACGAACCAGTCGAAGTCGAAACTCCTCCGACACCAAAAGACGAAAGTCAAGGAAGTCTACGCGGAAAAGCTTTTCCGCGATATTTTTCACCGCGACATTTGAATTGGCCACCAACCACACGCTGCGTCCTGAACCCTGGTATACGATTGTGCATACAGACGCCGCGATAACCGTCGTCTTCCCCGTTCCTGGTGGCCCATGTATCACAGACAACCGATGCATGTCTGCATTGGAAAGGATCCTTCGCACAGCTCGCTCTTGTGAACCATTTAGCGCAGCTCGCTCTTGTGAACCATTCAGCGGGTTCGGGGGGAAGCAGTGAATGACTGGAGACGGAGACGGAATACTGGCGGTGGAGTTCCAGGGACCCAACAATGAGAGCCATATCGCCTTGAAAAACGGATTTTTGTCAAGGATAGAAGGGGTGTAGAAGGCATCCCAGACAATGCGTTCGCGGGAACTTTCGGAATTAGTGTATGCCTCCTTGCCTATGGTAGTTACCGAATGAATGGACGATCCGTGCATCGGGCTTGGACCTTTCAGTTGTATATCAGCCGATCGGCCTTTCACCCGTGCTGCATGACCTTCGTGGCGAGATGATCCACCATTCTTCGTTTCTATTTGGACCACGATGTACTAGTTCGGGATGAGTCGATGTCATGACTGAGCAGGACACGTACTGCACCTGGCCGGTCGATCGTCGGGGGCGCGTCTTGAACCTCTCTGCTTGTACCAATATATTCCCCTTCTTATGCTTGTACTCAGGCCTTGACGTCGTTCTTGGTCATAGATGGTTTTACAGCATATAGCCGATCAGCATCGCGTACGAGCTTGGATAGTTCTTCCAGCACCTACGGCGTCGATTAAAAAGGTTCTAGGTGAAACCTCGCGCTAGGTGCTAACTGACCTCTTTGCCATAGAGGAAGGCGTTGACAATAGGTGCTCTTGCCAGTAGTACCCTATCTACTTGAAGAACAGCTTGACAAGTGACCCATGCTCGAAGTGCAGTATGCGTGATGGATGTGTCACGATTCTTCATGTCGCCTCCAGTGTAGTTTTCATCCTGAAATATAGGACCGCACGGATTTCTGGTAAAGGTTCTGCTCGCCTAGGGTCGAATTGAGAAACGCCACCGGGTAGAAGTCCTTCTTGGTCCACAGAGAGAACACGTCGAGTATTCTTGTACCACATAAATTTAGATCAAGATGAAGGGAGGATACGAGTCGGTCTGCGCGGAATGTCGCCTTTGTAATGGTAGCTCGGGAAAATATAGTAATCTCTAAGGGCCTTTCGACCTTTGCTCTTGCTTTTCTTGGTGGCGGAATGGGATCCCGGTGAGAAACGCACGTGAAGAACCTGCGTGGGGGTAGCGAAGGCAAGGGCAGCAAGTCGACACTGAGATCCGAAGGCAGGAGCCACACCGACAACGTCGTTCTGAGCGGTTTCGAGGAACTTTGCCAAGGCGGCTGCGGTTAGCTCGTTTTCGTGGATGTTGAGAACGTCTATGTCCGGGAGCGGCCTTCTTGAAAACTGGTTGAGAGAGATGCATATATTGTTCGGCCATGGCGACAGTTGTAACAGGAACAGAACGAGGCGGGATGGCAGGCGAGGGCTGTAGAGGACCGTGACTAGGTCTGAGCGGCGAAGCAGTCCCTATAAGGCCTTCAGGTAGATTTCGCACGAGTAGTGTCCTTGGAAAAAAATGACTGCTTGTACTGATCCGCACAGTCCTACGCCGTGATGGACGGGGTGACCAAAAAAAGGAAGCAAAATTTCGGGAAGCACTATCATAGGCTCGAGAATGCATGTTGCGACAGCTCTTTGAAGCGGGTTGCTAGGTTGCTAGGTTGCGTTGTTCGGGAGTCAGAGGGATATAGTGAAAGGCGATTCAATGGACAGTGGAAAGGGAGGGAGACAGAAGTTGGAAAAGCAGAGTGGCGCGCACGCGCCCCGGCCAGCTCCGTCAATCTGGACCAACACTGACTGTGCCTGACAGGACTTATCCAAGACGCAACACTGACTCTATACGATCTCACTTGGTCGTCCTTCCAACTGTATACATCGACGGCGAGCACTTTATCTTACAGGTCTTGGACCACGGTGTGACAGCAACCTAAACGACTGGCGTAAACAGCCACAAATCTATTCCGACCCTTGGGCGAGACCAGGTAGGTAAAGGTTGGTCTAGTGGCCAGCACCTGCGAGATGTCCAGCCTTGCTGTTCTGCCACGCGTCGCGCTTCTTCGCATATGCATACGTTGAATAGCCTGGATAGACAGAACATATGAGTGAACGGAAGGTGTGACGTTGTTTAGTGGAAAGCGCACCAATGGCGAAAGGGATAGCCCAGTAGATAAACTGGCTGGAGAGGCGGCGGTAACCGTTAAACAGGTATGAGCGGAATAAGTGCGCGGTGGGGTTTTGGCGGAATGGCGACACGGCTGCACGGGGTGGCGAACGGGAGAGAGAGTGGGTTAGACGACAAACGGCAAGTCGGACAGCACGAGCACGAACAATATTGAGTGATGCCACGCTGCTTTTGAAGGTTGTGGTAGTCACCCCACCAGACATTCTGCAAAAGTGATCAGCGAGAAGGCGTGGAGAAGATACAGAGAGTACGCACTCCTGCCTTAGCTACACAGCGGTAGAACGAGCAGTGAGTCTAGGAAAAGACGAGAAAGAGCGCGACGTACGTCCAGGCATCTCGCTCATGCGGGCGGAGGAAGGCTTCATGTTGACTACGAGGAATAGACGGACAGAACGGAGAAGAAATGTGTGGAGGTGGAGGAGTTTGTGAGCGAGCTCGGCCTATTGGCGGACGTTTCCGGAGCTGCCGTTCGGTTTGCGGGATTTCCCGAGACCGATTCAAGCCAGCTTGGTACTGATTATCTTACCTCTGACATATATCTCCAGCTTTCTTCTCGACTCATTTTCCAGTGTCTTCTCAGTTCCTACGATGTCAGATCCCAATGTTCATCCAGAACTTCAAAAACAACTTGCAGATATGGGCCGAGTACATGCGTCTATCGTAGCTTACCGCTCCCCGCAGCCACCCATCCTCGACTCTTCTCTCGATCTTAATCCCTCTCGCCCTTCAGACAATATTCCAGGGATACGTCCTTTTCTAGACTCAGTCTTCCGCGACAAGGAGGTGATTCAAAAGGTAATTGCTCTTTCTTATGCGACTACGAACCCAAGCTAATCGGTGTTCTCCATCATATCTTCAGTAGTTTTTGGCGGAGCCCCACGTCGCTGAGCTCCCTCCGCCGTCTACAAACGCGCCGTATCTGATCTCTGTCTGGAAAGAAGTCCTATCCGCACGGCTTCCCGTCGTGGCCATCGGCAAGTCTTTCCGTGAGGGCAAACAGCGACCCAAGGTAAAAGTAATCGGGAACGGCCACAATGATAAGTCAACAGCCGTCAAAGTCGATGTCGTTGCCGACAATGGTCGATCTTGGATCCGGGTGAATACGTATGTGCACGCCCATCTAACTCGTTGAATTAGTCTGAACCAGCTCTTTAGGACCAAGAATTCCCGTCTACTCGCCGAGCTTCGCGAAATCGATTCTTACATGACCGACTCGGATTCGGACTCTGATACATCCGCTGCCCTCCCGAGCCTGGCCCAGACCACCTTCGACAATTCTATTCTGCTGTCAGGACGCGCTTTGCTCGCCGCCGCACAGGCCAATCCCGTGTCAACTGCCCACGGCCCACGCCCTCCTACCGTGACCATCCGCTTCACGAGACTCGACCCCACCGCCGGAGACGACTTGCGTGTCGCATTAACTCTCGACATGGTCCGCGACATGGGAATCATTGTCGAACTTGGAGACCGAGGCGACGAAATCCTTTCTGGAGAAGTTGCTGTTCAATCTGAGGCCAGCGAGAGTCCCCGTCTTGCCTACTTTACATATCAACCTCGACCTTTCCATTCTCATCGCGTTGGTCTCGGACTTAACCCATGCATCTTTGCCCTCCACCCTAGACGAGGCGGACGCGCGTTTCGTGCCCTCAGCTGCCTATGTGGAATGGAAGCGCGCTCGGCTACGAGCCAGGCGGAACCCCGACGAAAGTGCCGCTGACGGTGAAAACTGACGACGACGACGACGACGACAACGAGGGAAGTCTCGATGTGGGGAAGCACTCGCGAGCGCTTGCTGAACAATTACAGCAAGAGATGCGGAAAGGACTGTTGCAGGAGATGTACGATCGACTTACAAGTACTGCAAGCCTTTCTACCTCCACCTCGTCGTTGGACTCGTCAGATACAGAGTTCTGGACAACACCGGAAGCGCGTGACCGCTGCCTTCGCATTATCTCCAAGATCGGGGGACCCAACGAACAAAGACGGGCATCGGCGCTTTTCAATGCAGATTCTACGTCGCTAGAGAATTGTCAACGCGAATACTGGCGAGACTCACGATACCCCGCACTCTTCTTGCCCCTCCTCCCCATGCGCATATTCCTCTTCTCATATACCATCGGAGACCTCAATATCGCGTTCTCACTTCTCTGCCGCACTTGAGACGACCTGTCGCTCGCTTTTGTCCATGGACTCTACATCTGTGGCCCCGTCCACCACAACGGTAGCCCCAGCCTCGATAGATGGACAAGACACCGGTATAGCACAAGACGAGATCGGCCGTGCGGCCGCTGACGCAAGCAAACCCGAAGTTGACGGCACATACAGTGCAGAGCCTGCTCTGGGGCGCTGCGACCTCGCGCACGACACTCACCGCCAATCGAGGTAGCGTCAAAGCGCTACTGCGGGAGATGCGAACCCGGGGTGCAGATACGACGGCGGGCAGCGAGAAATCGGGCGATGCGAAGGGTGATTGCAAAAACATGGAGGCAGCTGCGATATGGGTTGTAGATCCAAGGAGTCTGGCAGAGGGCATGCGTTCGATATGACTTAGTATCGACTCTTGTGGCGGACAGGTCGTAGGAGCGCTCAGTATCACTCTGTTACGATTATATTTTGTTCTTCATGCCCGTTGTGCCTTGGTTGTGTTCGCCGACTGCTCGTTGACGTTGATCGCTGAACGTTGAATCGCGCTGAACAGGTTATAGCGGGAGCCGTCGCCAGTCAATCTCTCTATGCACTCAAAGGCGGCGGTCATGTATTGCTTTCTCGTTCGATGTTCATGAACACCGGAAAGAGATCTTTCCAGTTCAAAGCCACAATACAGTGCATGGATATGATTTCAATTCCCTTGATTCTTCTGTTACAACAATTGACCGTACAACTACTCCAACTCAACTTGATAGTTGGCAGTGCCGCTCCCGACGATAAACGGCGAAGCGACCGTGCACTTGAGCGGAGCCATAGTGAAGGTGATCGAAGCGGTGGCGCATAGCGCGCGGGTTGGTTTTGGGCAAGCCCCCACCGGTGGAAAAGATTCGATCACCCCACCAAGCAAGGCTCAGCAGTTTTGGTGCCAATTTACTCTGCAAGATATGGTTAGAAGGTCGCAAAGAACCGTAGAATAGTTGATAGACACGCACTGGAGCGAGCCCTCATCTTTCGGCGTTTGCGTCTGAGTCTGCGGGAGCGCTTCTTCTTCCACTTCTCTCTCATTCTGGAGAGTCCATTAGCGAGATGAAATGACGGAAAAATGAAGAGGAAACGCACGTTGTTCGTGATAGAGAGTGTTAAGGGAGCGGCTGGGTCACTGCCCCCAGCCTTATAGTACGGATCGCCGGCCCGTGGTAAACTGTACAGTTTACTTACCACAGTCATCAGTCACGTGCAATAAAGCCTGTCCCAACGCCGTTCCATGATGCCGCCGGTTGAGGCTCGCAGATGAATTGGCCAACTCATCATCCTCACCCAAGTAGACACCAATCCATCGTTCGGATACATCGCATACTACAATCCATCCATTGATAATTCGAGCAACTCTGGCATAACGATTTCATATCGTGTCGTGTCAAGTCACATCCCCTGCGTTAGGACCGCGGCGCGTAACGCATTACACTTTCTTTACGCGTCGTACCGTACTACCATGGGTAAACGCAAAGTGGTCCCTGCTGCTCTGCACTCTGAACTTTCCGAATACGCTTCGCTCATCCGGGTACTACGCACAAATTCTACTTTAGATGTCGCCTCTCAACTCACTCGGCAACACACACCACTGTCATCAACCCCCAATCGGTCACACCAACATCCCTCCCCCACATCACCTTCCGTCGCTCCTACCGAGGCCACATCGATATCCAAAGGAAAAGGCCGTGCTAGCACCACGAACAACGAGTCCCCCAAATCGAGGGATACGTGGACGCGATGGCCATTGCTTGCCGAGGAGGTACACGTACCAGAGTGGGACTTCCAAGAGGAGATTCGCCTACTTGCGCATCAGTCTCTCGATCTCCATACCTGGTCGTTCCCTCCACCTTGGCGCGATCCTCAAACTCCACGCGGCTGAACTCCCCAACGCTCTCCATTCCGGATGAAGAGTCTGACGACGATACAGATAATCTCCTTCCCGAAGACTCCGTGCGCGCTCTGGCAGACGTTGCAGTCATCTCATCTCGAACGTGTCCTGGCTGCTTTTGTCGCATACGTGCCACAAGCGGAGAAGAGCTCTCAGAACCGATACAAGCCTATAGGTTGGGAGATGGTGCTCAAGGTCGCCGAGTGCGGCCGGACTCGCGGACGATCAGTCAGTTGTCAATTATCTTGCGTTCAGTAATAACCTGTGTTATTCATTTTCGTTCCTATATCAGGGTGGTTAAAAGCTTGCAAGACCGTCTCGAACGTATATATCCTCGCAGCTCCTATCCTTGTTTGTTACTTCTTTCACGCTGTCGGAATCTAACTGACCTCAGTTGTAGACGTTGACCGCATCGCGTACTCGGCTTCGCACTGTAGTCAAAACTGCTGATGCGCTTGATGCTTATGACTTGGACATCTTGACAATCCCGGGTGCTGAAGGACCTCGAAAACGTGACGCTCCTTTCGCTTCACCTTCCTGTTGCATAAACCTCTCGTTCTAATATTATCCTAGGTAAACGAGGCCAATACGTCCGGTCAGGCAAATACGCTGGCAACAACCGCAATAAGAAATATCGGCAGTCTACAGAGCCCCTATCCGAGGACAATGCTCCGTCCACCAACAGCCATCCTATGTCCCGCGCTCTCATCCAGTGGCAGATACCTTCAACAGGATAGCAGACAGCCAGCGGCATAATTACAAGATACTCCTGCCATGAAATTCCCGACGCCCCCCCCCCCCCCCCCCGCTCCGACGCCCAAACCTTCGCCATGTACTACCACACCGTTCACGAGTACACTGATCAACGGGAGACTTTAGAAGCTCAACGTCCGGACACAGAACATAAGTACTAATCAAATGTTCACTGGACGCTGCGCCAGGAGTCGGGACGCATCAAACTGGTTACTGCTCGGACATACTGTATGTACGATTCAGCTGCTCTGGCTGCTCGTCGACCAGCTATTGCACAAGTCTTGCATATTGCATATCTTCTTCCCACTAGTCCTTAGAACCAAAATCACATCGCTGTCATTACTTATGCATGCGTGTTAAAATCTGTAGGTGGACATAGCCCCTTGTCGAGCTTTCAGAACGAATTTGTCCCGCTCATAACTTCGTATAACCCTTCAACCTGCCTCCTTCCTAATCTCTCACTCCAAAACTGCATGATCGGTGCCCACTCGTCTTTGGAACGCGGCATACCTTCGCCACTCCTCCGTACCTCCCTTACATCCGAGAAGCCTTTTTTGAAGGCAGCTATCGCACTTCGCCGGCATGGCAGATTCTGAGGGAGCCGGACGAAAGAAAACGAGAACGGGCGTTGGACACGGGTGTGTGAGAGTGGGGTAGGAAACTAGTGGTCCTGCGACGGTGACGACCGAGCCAAGGGCGAGTTGTCGTGTGGAGGAGGTTGACGGTTGCCCCCGCCACCATTTGAGGGCGCTTTCAGCAGCAACGGTGCCACCTTGAGCAAAGCCAAAAATGTGAATGCGATGTGGAGGCCAGAGGCAATCGGTGATCAAATGGGAGAGGACAACAGAGAGAAGATCGAGGGCGGGTGTAGGGTTGGGAGATGCGAGCAGTTCGCCCAGCATATCAAACGAATTGTACCATTGGAAAGCTTGCTCATATAGATATGGAATCCTTAACAAAGAGAGAGTGAGGGGTCATGAACAGGATACGGGCGAGGGCAAGAACAGATGGGACGTACTGTTCGGGGGCGCGTAAGGCGAGAGTTGCGGTCTGAGGTAGTTTGAAAGAACGACCGAGTTTTCCAAACGGGGTGTGGGTGTCTCCTGTTGTGACGGCCTGTGAGATCTGTGAAGATGAAGGCGGATAAAGGTGCTTGAGTACCTAGGCCGTGGAGGAGGAGAAGTAAGTTCTCGTCCGTGCCATCATCGCTAGGAGAATATGTGAAGGGGACGCCGATAGCTGTAGATTTTGGGTGGGGTTTCGCCCTAGGACCTGAGGACGATGGGACCGGGCGGACGTGGTAGTCTGGGTCAGAAGACATCATTGTATGCGGCTACGGGTAAGTAGGAGGCTTGTTGTTGAGGAGTTTTTGGTATGTATGTACATTGATCAGCTTTTGAGAAAGTGATGGAAATGACGTACGGAGTCTAGACGCCGGTACTTATGGACCTCCAAGTTTTTAGTACTCGCGAGATCTTCCTTGTATTTGTTTTCAAGAGTCAAGGGGGCTTGGACGGCTCGGTTACATAGAATGCGATGATGTCAACTTGCAGCCGAGTTACATACACAGACTCTTGAAATCAGTATGTGCGCAGTTGCTACTTACAGTGTACCTGCATGTTCTCCTTCTCGACGCCCTCGTCGGCATTAATTGCGGTTCGCACATTCTCCTATGTAACGCCATGCTTTGATCTTATAACAAAACGCGTCAGAAATTTTCGGTTGTCGGTGAGTCGTCGCTCTCTCGACACGGCATGGATGTGACGCTGAACCATTCTATCTTTGCAGGCATGAGGACACTGAATCACTTGAGGGTAGTGGGTATATAAGAATGACAGCGCCGTTACTCAAGGTGTGGTTGGGCACCGTTCGGTTGTGACTGCTGACCACAAGAGTGGGGCATTTCAGCTTTGGGGATGGTGAAGACGGCTTCCAGTTCTCGGGACATCTCGTCACAAGGCTGCTATCCCATGACCTTCCGGGCCAAACGCTCTGGAAGATCGGATTCTCCTTTGGTGGGTGACCGATCCTCTTGCCCACCTGACGGTGCGCAAGTTCAAAGTCGGGCTCGTCATCCAAGGCTATAAGGATGTGGGCCACGCTGCTTTCACGGCCTACACTTCCTCCCTTCTGTGTGGCAGATGTGGGCAAAGACGCCTTTTAAAACAACGTATCTCGCTTGTGCATTGATTTTCCAAGATGTTTCTGCCTCCGCTATTCCCATCGTCGACCTGGGCTATGTTCGCTATCGAGGCAATCTAACCTTCCCGGACTCCGTGGCCTACCTAGGTATACCATATGCAGAGCCTCCAGTTGGCGACGGGCGTTTCCGCGCTCCTGCGCCTCTCAACATCTCGCGTGTGCGGTCGGAGGCTGGCGGCCAGGTCATGAACCTCACCAGTTACCCTGATTTTTGTATCCAGGGTACGACAGGGAGTGGGTTTACACTACGTGTCGCACGTATATTTCTGATTCTTTGGATCTGTTTAGGTGGGGATGCCGGAGGTGCGGGGAGTGAAGACTGCCTCAAGATCGATGTGTATGCACCCTTGGGCGCAGGAAAAGATGACAACCGTGAGTTACGGCCCTACTTATTCCTGTTGTGATAGTGAACACGACTAATACATCGTAGTCCCTGTACTTGTATACATTCATGGAGGCGGTTCGTCCTCATCTCTCGCATCTACGTGCCCTCTGAGCGAATATGGTCTAGGTTACACCTACGGAAATCCGGCAAACTGGCCGTTCAATCACTGGATCCATCAAAGCCAGTCCGTCGTGGTTGTATCAGTTCGTTATCGACTCGACTCCTTTGGCTTCCTAGCCACGCCCGAATTCTCAGACTCTCGAAATGGCGACTTCAACGTAGGCTTTCGTGACCAAATCCAGGCTCTCAAGTGGGTCAAGGCGCATATTTCTTCCTTCGGCGGCGACCCAAATAAAGTTACCATCAACGGCGAAAGTGCGGGCGGTTCCTCCGTTGAGTTACACTTGGTCGCTCACGAGAAAGAAACATTATTCGCGCGGGCCATCGCACAGAGTGTATATCGCACGCCGCTACCAACTCCGGAAGAGCAGAAAGTACGTCCTTTCTCATCATCATTTCTGTCCACGCGTTCATGTGCCTATTTCCTCATACTTAGCCGCTTTTTGACGTCTATACCGAGGCGGCCGGGTGTCCCTCAGGATCTGCGAAAGACCAATTGGCATGTCTTCGTAAAGCGTCTGTTAGCGCCTTGGCTCGCGCGCAGGATAAGGTTACCTCGTTTGCCCCGTGTGTCTGTTCTGTCCGCCCCTTTGTCCTATGCTCATTCCGTCTCTCAGGGCCACGACTTACAATGCATTCCACCCGGTATTAGACGGCCAGCTTTTGACCGACTACCCCACTCGTTCCATAGTTCGGGGAGAGTTCCGCCAGGTTCCTTTGATGGTTGGGTATGTCTTCTCTATATAAATTTCTCCACGAGAAATGACCGCCTCACTACCGACAGTGCAACTTCGGATGAGGTCTTGACTGACACGACTGTCCTGGGAGCTGCTCTTCAAGCCATGTTCCCTGCTGTCACGAACACAACTGTTGCTCGTTTTGAGGCCGTGTACCCTGTCACGGCCTATGCCAATGAGTCGGATAGAAACCGGGTTGCGCTCGGCGAGTCACAGCTAATCTGCGCCGTAAGGGAATGCGTTCTTCCTTTTTATACGCGGTATTGAATCGCGTGTTCAATAGCGATCTATCATGGGCAATGCTTGGAGGAAATCGAACCCCACTTTCACCTATCGCTACAACCAAGCAAATCCTACCGGAAGCGATCTCGTGCATGTAGGGCACGCCGCTGAGAACTGGATGATGTTCTTAGGCACGAATACCGGGTATGTTCGAACTTCCCCGTTCTTTCTCCTTACCCTTTGTTCCCTATACGCTCGTAGCTGAATGCACTTCTTACCCCGCCCTGACAGATTCAACGGTTCGACCACGTTCTCCCCGATGACACCCACGGAAACCGCTTTCGCCGAAGAATTGATCGCGTACTGGCTGTCGTTTGTCCGTTCCGGAAACCCAAACACCTTCAAACTGGACCGTTCGCCCGAGTGGAGGGCGTTTACTAGTGGTGATAAGGCGAGGATAGTATTGCAGCAGGGTCCTAACAAGACGACGACGGAAAGCGGAAGCTTCCTTGAGGTGGAAGATGGCGGCCAAACAAAGAGGTGTGCGTTCGTGGCGAGTGTTGTTGGGGAGGAACAGAATTGAATGCTGCAAGTCGAGCTTGCCAGCGAGCATCTTTGTCTTTGTCGAGATGATCAGCCCGAAGCCTGTTTGTATGAGAGGTTTAAGACCTGCAAGGCTTAGTATCGACGCTAGATGAAGGACTGCCTGGATGGATGGGAGTGCGTGGCAAGGCAGCAAATATCTCTTTTATCAATGCATGCTAATCGTTTAATCGTCGGGCGGCAGCACCCTTCCTAGCTTCGTTGCTCCCGACAATTCTCCTCAGAGTTCCACGCAAATTTCTTTTCGCGACAGTCTTTGTCCCGCATACGCTCAACTCCGGACGTCGGGCTGGCTATCACGTTCCTGTTCCCCGGAACTTCACATACCCAGTGAGCATCCGTGTGTACTCACGGTGGTATACGAAGTACAGATTTTCGGAGTCATAGTACACCTCCCAAGCTTAAAGTCGTTCCGCGGGAGGTTGTCTGAGACGAAAACCGTAGCCATGGGAAATTTTCGTCGCACCTGTCACAGTCACAAGTGGGTGACGAACCGATTCAATTGGTACAGTACTTATATCCCTCTTGAATTGGCGCTGTCACCAAATGGTGGAAAGTTCAGGAAGGTGAGACGGTACCGAGGACACGAGGCTCTCACTCCTTGCCATTGTAATCATATCTATTACAGAAGACTTCTTTATGCTGACGTGCCCATGCATCCCCAGTGGCGCAGATGTTGTACTCGTTGCTGGGCATTTTGAATACCAGGACTGGCTGTATCTAAGACCACGGTTTCACGTTCATCTCTGACTTCATGGCAGGGACTGATCAATCGCTCAGACCAACCTGAGTACGTAGCCTCAGCCTCTCAAGCCTTTAAGTTTCAGGCTCTGCCAGTCCAAATCTGACAGTTGGGGAGAATAGAAGCCGCTCTATTTGTAGTACTTAAGAGTGCATACTCGCTGTGACTCAGGAACCCTGGATGATGGGCACCCCGGCGTTAATGCCATTGTTCTTCATATGGAGCTCCGGGATGATTTTGAGAACCACGCTGACTGAAAGACCGGCGAAAGTAGTGTCTTACAATTGGTTGACCATGTCATCGGTGAGAGCTCCCCACAATGTTCAGCGTCTCGTTTGCTCCTTCTGGCAAGCCGCGGGCCGCGCGGCGTGTCCGGCGACTCCTAGTAAGGAACTTTTCACCCAGTTTTAGAGGACCAAGTTTCAGTTTTGCAATGCCGCCGCAAGCTTTGACAATGACACAGAAGTGCCACGAAACGGTGAGCTAAACCTAAACTTTAGGTTGATTCTCCGGCTTTCTTTCCCCTTATGGGAATATAGCCCTCTCGATTACTTGCGATATTTTAATATTATTTAATCGATTTGTTTTTGAATGATAAATGATCTTGTCTAATTTCAAACAGCTAAGTTAAGGACATAAACTATAAGGACAGTACAGTGTATTATAATCAAGTCTACACTCCGAAGTACTGTAGACGGAGAATGTCAGCTACGATGTAAAGGTATCAAGGAGCAAAGGGGACGTACCGTGCGCTCACCCAATGTCTGATAATAGGGCCTCTAAGATACCATGGATGTCAGTTCGCGGTCAAACTCGAAAGAAAAGTACACGCACCTTGAACTTCTCGAAGTCGCGTCTCCGGTTGTTGGAGAGGCTGGCTGAGGGCGAGGTTTGGCCCTCGCAGCCCTTCGAGTTTCGACACCCATTACACTGCTAATATGCGGAGTAGTAGACTCGGAGCCTGGACATAGATCATCGCATCGAGCACATGAAACAGCGTGGGTTTCCTCGATGCGCCCTGACCCTGGGTCGAAGCCGTTCAAAGTTCAGAAGCGGTAGGGCGTGCCTAATTGGACTCCTCACCATCGTGTATCCGAACCGACCCTCGTAATTATACATTGCCATGTGGACAGCGGTAACGTATAAAAGTATGGCGAAGTCGGACGGAATTTATCGTCCTCCCGGCGACCATCGCCCCCTTCAAGTTCGATCAGATAATGGGTGTTCTGTCGGCGTCGGTTACCGCCTTGCTTCTTCTGGTGACTTCGTACTCCGGACTGCCTGTCGTTGCCACCTCCGGACCCCGATCCCCTTCCGAAACTGACCCTTGTACCAGCATCTCAGGCAGTCTATTTGCCAGACCTGCGGACGCGCTCGCTTGTCAGAGGTCATTCGTTTTCAACGAGACCTTGCGACAAAATGTCCTGTCCGTCGTTGAAGGGGTATTCGATTTTTTTACCTTCGAGGATTACTACGTGAACTCCCCCCCGCCGTTCCAATCGTCCACGGTCAACATTCGTGCCGAGATACAACGAATCAATTCCACACATTACGATGTGAGTGCGATCGCGTTACAGCTCCAGGCTCGAACTTGACTCACCTTTGTAGACTGATTATGATTTCAATCGTGATCTCTACAACTTCGTAAACCGTCTCAACGACGGGCATACGCGTACGTGTTGGTGGTCGGGATTGACGTCTTTTGTCTAACGTTGGTATAACGACGGCTGATCACAGAATGGGTTCCCAATTGTTATACCACGTGGGAGAACCTTTTGCCTACACCCATCGTTTCGCTGGATGTCGATGGCGCCGAGAACATTTACATCGTTCCAGATGCTGTGGACTTTGTTTCGCTCATCCCACCCGGCTTCACCAGCTTCTATGACTCGATTGGTTTAGACTGGCGCCGCCTTGCAGGGGCCAAGGTGCTTCAAATTGAAGGAATGGATCCATATGACTACGTCGACACTATCGCGGATACATTCTCTGGCAACTTTCTGGACCACGGCGTTCGCATCAATAGCGTGTACAGCGGATATCGGCTTCAAGGCTCGTCGTTCTCGCAGAAGTTTGGCGACTTCGCAGGACAACTTTTCTCGACAACGGACAACGTTACCTTCGTATTGATCCCCGCCAATGCTACTACAGAGGAGACCGTGACGGTGCCCTATCTGATGGTTTTTATGGGTGACGGGTTCACAGACAGTGAATCGTAGTAAGCTTCATTGAGCTTCATTGACGGAGTCCGCGCTGACACGCTTCCTCGGTGAAGTTGGGCCAATAATTGTGCAGCAAATGGCGACACAAACGGCGTGGATAAGCGCCTTCAGGCGTCGCTCGTCGCGCCGAAACGTCTATCACCTCGTGCCGTCGTTCGGTCACCCGCGGATGCCATTGGATTACCATCGACTTTTCAGCCAAGTCTTCCGCCGGTGAACAGCCCAGATGGAGTCGTACAGTCGTACATCCTCCCCGACGCAAAGACGGGGGTGGTGAGTAGTCTAATTCAACTGTTTGCGCGATGTCAAGGCGGGCTGACGGGTCTCACGGGTAGATATTCGTGGGTTCTTTTGAAGGAGACCAAGCGGAGTTTGAGAGCGACATCGCTACGGCCGTCTCAGCTTTCAAACATGCTGGCGTAGATCGCGTGCTTATTGACCTGTCAAACAATCCTGGTACATATTCCTGGTAATCTCCAAAGCCCCATTAGAGTTAACTCCCCGCAGGTGGCTTCATCTGTTTAGGTTTTTTCCTCCACTCTTACCTCGCGGGAGGAGCCTTTGGATATCCGTGAGTTAGTGTCTTGTTCTGTAGGATGGTATATTAACTTTTGAATGATATGATAGGGCTTTTGAAAGCACTATACGGGCGCATCCCCTCGCCATGAAGATATCTCAGGCGGATCTCCTCAATGGGATATCACCAGCGCTCGCCTATTACGCACCTGGATCCTGTGAGTCACCAACGCCGTACATCACACCTTTGTTGCTAAGTCTGGGATTCTCCAGTCGCGTTCTTGAACAATAGTGTCATCCCTTCAGATCTTAACTTCCTTGCTTCTGCATTTAGTTTGAAGATCAATAATCAAATTGATTCAATATCCCAACCTCTTCATGTAGGAACCCCCTCGAGATCTTTGATGTCATGGGCTATACCTGCTCATGCTATGGTTTCATCAGGACATTTGTTCATTTAACACACCCATCCCTGCGACTCCCCCATTTGACCTAAAGTGCGTACCTAGGCCTCCTATCGTCCCTATGCGTGCTGACTCGAAGTAGGAACGTCGCCATAGGTAAATCAAGCGACTAGTACCATTTTCGATCACGTTCTCATCCACTTTCATAGTCAGCAACGGCAACTGCGCCTCAACGTGCGCCATGTTTAGCACCTTGATGTTCGAGAGACATAACTCCACCATCGCGGTGTTTGGTGGGAAAACGGGCCTCGACATGGAATATAAAGGTGAGCTCATCTCCTGGACCAAAAAAGCGCGTTCTAAATCTTCATAGGCATGGCGGGAAACCAAGTGTTGGACTGGACGGAGCTGGATTCAGAGATCAAGACGGCCGGTTTGAAAGACGTACGTTATTGGTTCTTCCGCAATGTGGCGAGTGCTTAACCCGGCGTCTCTTGACCAGGACCCTCTGGCTCCGCCTGACCTGTGAGCTTGAATTTGGGTTATACAGCTTTTTTGAAAAGGCTGAATAACATGTGTATCCCAGACTAGTAAACGCAAACATGCGGTAAGCCAATTACCTATCATGTTACGTTCCAGGCCGTGGTTTGACATGGCATCGGTAGCCACAATTGGAGGACAGCGTACAGCTGGCTGGACGAGAGCACACCTATCGGTATGTTCCACTGGATCCATAGACCTTGGAAGGTGGACTGACGAACTTCAGAATATCGTTCGGAGCACCCAACATGTGAATGGTCCATAACCGTACGCCAACATACCGAATACTGATCGAACTGCATATATTCTAGTGCGGTTCCCCTACACCATGGACACCTACATCGATCCTCAGGCAACTCTGGATATTCGCGTGCGTGATCAGCTGCACATTTGCCTCGCAGACTGCTGATGAACTATCAGCGCGAGCCAGATATTTGGCGACTAGATCTTACACTATTCGAACTTTCACTCATCTGCCACCCCACCTAACGCTTCAGCCTTTTTGTATCTCATTGTGCCACAGATTTCCAATGATCGGGCACAGTGCACGTAACTTGATATACCCTGTCTGTACTCTATCATTCTTCGCACTGCTTTCGCATCCTGCTTGTAAATTATGACTACTAAACATATACAGTACAATATACTTGCCCACGTTACGTGATATTCCAAGGAAGGTGTCTGCTCAATGTACCCTCTACATCTGTCTCTGCATTCTTGATCACAGATTCCCAATCAAACGCGGGATCCTCGAGAATTGACCAATTGGGCGAGGGCGTAGGGCGGATATGAGAGAAATCTTGAACAGATGTGTGCTTGCTCTGATCGCAAACGGGACCATTGTGAGCATCTGCCAACATTTATGACTTGGGGGGGGGGGGGGGGGGGGGACGTACAATCGGTGATAGGTTATCGGCAAGTTTGAGTACTGTCGAAGACAAAAACGGAGGATATGGTGCGAATGCAATTTCTGAGCAATGCTCGATGATAGGGTTCGATGGGATGGATACAAATATTTGTACTCCTGTTGAAGTATGCATACGGAACTACGAGAAGTCAGATCGTTTGGCTGGATGTGGTGGAAATGGAAAAAAAAACTTTACTTGATGGCAGCCCACTGCTACGACGCTCCGCGTGATGTTATGTAGGAGGACACTGCCGCGCACGGGGGGAAGTACCAGGACAGAGTCCGTGATGTCTCGAATATGCAACGCGGTGAAAAAGAAAGGTTCGTTGGAGTTTGAAGACGTCGACGAGGAACAAAGGTCAATGATGCAGCTACGCATGTCGGCGATGGTCAAATCTGTTTGAGATGGTCCGGCCTCGGAGGGTGGTGGCGGAGGCAAGGATGTCAATTTAGATATTTGTGTGAATGGGAAGAAAGAGTGCGGAACATCGAAGGGTCACTTGTTGGTGGAGCAGAAGAAAGTTCAGTCGACGTTCGAGCCTGAGAACCAAGGGTCTGAGTCTGAGGATTGTCCGACTGTGCTGCTGGTTTCTGAGTCTTGCGTTTGAAAGCGAACTTCAGCTTTGTGGTAGACGACGAGCGGAACTCCTCCAACATGCCCTCCAGCATCGTCATTTGCTGGCGAACATGACATGAGGCGGGTAATAAGAAGCCTGTTCGTGAATGTCGTACCGTTTCGCATTGTTTCCGGTCGTAAGCAGGCAACAGGCTGGTCCCATCGACAAGACTCTTTCGAAGCTTTGCAACTTCGACAGATAGATCTGGGATGTCATTGGTTTGATTCCTGGATTTGGATAGTTCTATACGGGCGACCAAAGCTGTTTGTCCAAGGTTTTGGTAAAGACGCTTCCAGAGATCAGTGGATAGATCGAACCAGTGCGCGAGCTTTGGAACTGGGCGTAGAATTCATCATACGGTGCTTTGGTCGATCGGGAAGACGCCATAGGACAGAGTTGCGGCTGACAAGGAAATACGACTATGCTGGTCCCGGCGGTGCGGGTGAAGGCAAGAGGAAAGGCGCGTTTTGCCGGATGTCGCGAGGCGGCGAGGGCCACTGGGGCCACTATAGTACTATGCCATTGCCAGTGATTCTACACGGTATTAGCTGACTTTCGGTTTGAATACTGTTCCAGACTGCAGATATCCAGTCAAGAGGATCTTGAAGGGCTCGCAAGGACTACAGACAATCGGTCTAGTGGTGCATCACACCACATGAACATCTATACTGCATGGGTACGCGGTCATAGAAACACAGAAGGGTACACGGACACGGGGACAGTGATATACAGAGAGCTTGCGGGAAAAAGACGTTGTAATATACAAGTAATGGCCTCACCGACCGTATCTGCCGTGCGTTCGTATTAGCGTATTAGCATATGCCTGTAAATGGAATCGGAGACGCACTTCTGCAATTCCCACTCCCGGTTGTCCAGCGGACAAACATTACGAGTTTTGAGCCAGCGTGAAATGCAGTGGAAGTGGAAAGCGTGCTGTGCAGTGTTAGAGAGGAGATTGGGTCGTATAAAGCCACATACGTTGCAAATCCCCCAGGCCGCATTGCATTCTTCACTCGTCGCAGATACTTGGTTGGCCTGACAGTCAATGCCTAGAGCAGCCCGCTTCGATATAAAGAGCGATAGAGTTCACGAAAGAACAACGTACAAAGGTCCATGATGTGGTTCCTGCAGATGGCGCAATTGTCTACGACGATGTCTGGTAGTGATGAGAGTGAGCGGCGATTCGGAAAGACATGGAGAAACGTTCGCACCCCACGCCCATAGGGCAACGGCGTTCCACTACGATTGATGAATGAGCGTTGTTGTGGCGAAGGTGTAGATCTATAGACAGACCTTCTTGACTTCAAATCGCTTCTTGTCCTCGGCCTTCTTCACGGCGACGGCGGTAGCGGCGGGGGGATCAACATCCATTTCAGCCATAACTGTGAGATTATAGGAAGGGGAAGCGAGGGGAGATGTAACTCAATGTAAGCCGCGAACGAAGATCGCGACTGGGAGTCAAGCGCCACTGGTGTTTGCCACTGGCCAGGATCGGTGATGGGTGACGTTACTGTGACTGTGACCGTTACGAACGTTACCGAGAGCACGATCACATGACGGAGAGCTACACGTAAAAGCGAGCACGTGCGGTGAATGTTGAAATCTGGTTGAACGAGTTTGGTTATCGCTCTTTGTCGTGCTCCTTCCCCGGCATGTACTGAATCTCGCCTTGGCCCGTTTCTTTCCCAACCATGTCAAGTTACACATCCTCCGATGCTCCCAGGGGGCCTCGCTCTCCTCTCTTCGGCACTGCAACATTTACTTCTCTCACCGACGCCACGCCCATGTCACCCTCCAGGTATTCATACTCGTCCCGTTCAGGTAAGTCTCACCCTTCCCGTTCCACCTCTTGTCTTCGTGCATTTTCCTCCGTCACTCACATCTGCCTCCGTCTCCCCTGATTCAGAAACTCCCCCACCGTCGTCTGACAGCGATGTGTCTTCACGGCACTACATGCGCCGCGTCAACATCTCGCCCGAGCCCTCTCAATCTTCATACAGGAACTCAAACTCCGACTCTTACACCTATTCCGACGATAACTCTTTCGATGATGCTGCCGAGGTCGAAGCTGCCCTCAGTGTAGTAGACAACGAGCTGGATGAGACCGAGACACGATTGTCGGAGTGGTCGCGAGGATCCTCGGCAACTCCATCCTCTTACCTTAGCGGATCTGCCTCGAACTCCTCCGATACTTTCAGTTCCACCAACTCCAGCTACATCCCCTTTACCAACACCCTCCGCGATGGTCGCATCCTCAGCACCATAACCGAAAGGACAGAGAACCCATCTTCCCGTCCTACTTCTTACAATCTGTCTGGCGCGGGCTCTCGACCTAACTCAGGCGCATTTGGAAGACCTGCTGTAGGCCATTCTCGTGGGGCCACTGACCCTGGGCCCAGTGATCGACCTAACCCCCCTCCCGGTCGTCGGGCTGGAGACCTCATTGCCTTCTTCGAGGATAAGAAGGCGACGCCGGACACAGGATTGCACGCTCACTCCCGGACGCCCTCAATTCCCATGGGTCCCCGCTCTCCTAGCCCATATGCCACGAGTCAGTCTATGCCCACGTTTGGAACACTTTCGGGATCGACGAGTTATGGGTACGGTAGCACCTACTCGCGATCTTCTTCTCCTACGAAGAGCTGGTCTTCACAGTCTGGTGCACCGATGACGCCGACCCGGTCGTCTATGCTCTCTGCCGCGCCCCGTCCATCGACGTTCACTGCAACAACTGCAAGCCCATATACGGCTGGTACCAGCACCCACACGTTCACCTCAAATACCTTTACTTCTACTAACTCCAGCACGATCACCCCGAATGCTTCCTCCCTTCGTCGTCCTCAAGTTTCACCTCGCTCACCTCTGACGTCGGTTCGCAATATTGTGGCCGCCTGGAAGGACCGCACACCTTCCGTTGACCAGTCAGCCAAATCATCGGACGCCGGGTCTTATGTGTCAGCAAACAGTCCAAGCACCCCGGAGGAAGGTTTCTTCAGTTTGCGCAAGCGAGCAGAGCGTGGATTTCAGAGGCACCGCGAGTCATTGGACGCACAAGGCGAACCCAGCGGTTCAAATCGCAGGAGCGACCCACCTGCCGACGAAAATAATCCTTCGACGCCACGTTCGGGGGAGACATCCCTCAGCTCGAACGCCTTCCTTCCTCCTCCGTTGGATTTGACAGAGCTCAGTCAATATGCGAAGGCAAATCAAGAGGTAAGCAGCCAGTTTCCTTTTTAGGCATCGGCGATCAAACTGTTTCTTTTCAGCCCCAACGTATAGGACTGCTATGGTATTTGAACGTTCACGCGCCTCCCCCATACCGTTGGCAAAGATGCCAGGCACTGCTGTACCCTCATATGCTCCTCTTATCGTGGATCGCACCTGGCGGAGGTCGTGGCATCGTCACTTTGGATCTTCTCAATTGTACGGAAGTTCGATCGGTTCCCTCTCCAATGCACCCGATCGCTCGAGACGACGTTGGCACCATTGCAGCCAGGATGCAGAGCGAAGCCGCTGAGGCAACCGGCGGCGGAGAATTCGGCGACATGGGGTTGATGGAAACACTTTGCCCCTTTCAATTGCTTTATGGCGACGGAGTAGAGCGACTGGGAGCTGAGTCCGCAAGGGAGAGAGTACGCTGGGTTAGTGCTATTTGGTGAGTGCATACCCATCTATACGTCGTTTCATGATGTTTACATTTCATGCAGGGAGGCTCTGGACAGGTCGGTTACGATCCCCGACCGCTCGGACACGCATTCTCCAACTGGTTCTATCCGCACCATACGGTCCATGACCAGCAGTGTCCACTCATCTGCGTCGGGGTCGCGTTCCACGACGTTCGTCCCTCCCATGGATAGCATGCCCGACCTTTCCGACTTCCATTCCATGTCTGGTTCAAGCTCTGGTTCCCTCTCTCGTCGTCAGTCGTTGGCATTCTCCCACACCCGTGCAACCGACGATGCCGCCGTGTCAGGTCAAGGATACCTTTACCCCGGAGATCCTCGGGTGATTGCGCCTAGTCGCAGCAGCTCCTTGCGCCGGACGAGCTCGATGACGGACCTGGACGAGGAGTTTGCGTCGGCCCTTCGTCGTGCTCGGGACAGTCGCCCGGGCCTTGGATTCGGCCTTGGCCTTGCGGGAGGGATCGTCGCAGGCGATGGATCTCCTGTCACAGTGTCGAGTGGTCCTACACTCAGGAGAGATGTCTTCGTGACGCCCCCTCCCAGTGCTGGTGGACGGAGCTCTCGCGTACATGGTGCGGAATTCAGAGACGTCGACATCAGTGTCCGATGAGGCGTTCTTTTCTACGGGTGCCCGCTCCAGTGGTGGTACATTCTACTCCCCTACATCGTTACCCCCTTCTTCGCAGAGTGGTCGTGGCAAGTCCGACAGCGGTTCCGGTGGTGTTACCGACGACACTATCACTGCACAAACCCGAGTGGTGGCATCCAGTCTTTCGCTTCGCGGATCGTCGTCTGAATCCCATCTCGGCGACTCTCACAGTGAATCACAAAACAGCTCTCTCGATAGTGGGTCGTCCCCCTCACGGTCAGGGTTGTCGCGGATCTCGAGCCACAAGAAGAAGCAGGGCAACATCAAGGAGTTATTCGTACCTGTCTGGGTCGGAAATTACGTCGGACAAGGAGAACTCCCTTGGATATACGGGATCGCAGTCGTATTCTGACGAATATTCTTCACAAGGAGATGGACTCAGCACTCTGGAGACGTACACGCGAACGCAGACTAGTACGCCTTTCCAAGGATCTTCCCGGCCTTCGTCCCAAATCGAGGACGACAGCACCGTGCAACCACCTGCCAGCGACACGCATTCCTCCACACACTACGAAACTCCTCACTCCCCGTCTGCAAACTCGATCACGTCTCTCCCTACGATCCCGGACTACGAAACTGCTGAGCTCTGCTCAAACTCGGATTACGAAACGGCGGATAGGAGTATGACAAGTGTGTCCACAGATTTCGCTACGGCTGAGCCATGCCAGGCCGAGACTATGTCAGAGTACACCACAGCAGCATGCCAGGCGGAGACGATGTCGGAGTTCACCACAGCGGAGAGGTGCGCCAGTGAGGTGGTTACCCAATACGACGATGCGGAGTGCCGATGCCAGCCTCCCGCTGTGGATGAAGGAATACAGACGGTAGAGGAAACCCCTGCACCAGAGCCTCAACCTATCCAGGTGGTACCCGCTCCTGTCCCTGTTCCCGTTATCGTAGCGCCGCCTGTTGAACCCAGACTGCCGATCCCAATCCCGGTCATAGTTCCAGTCCCCGTCCCAGTCCCAGCCCTTCCGTCACCTTCCACGCCCCGCGCCTATCCCGCGCGAGACACTCTCAGACATCAGCAGCCCTACTTTGTCTTCTACGCTTCCGTCGATCTCATCGGAGCCATCGTCAGCGGCAAACATTCCTCTCCCTCCCTCGATTTACAGTCCGTCCTCCGTGTCGCTATCGCTGGAAGACTCTCCTACGTCCCTCGAACAGTTGCGATCCATTCCGTCGACATCTCTGTTGAGCTCCGTGCCATCGCCCAGCGAAATCAGTCCGAGTGAAGGAGAACCAGAGCCGGAGCCACCTAGCCCCCAGCCACCTCGAAGCCCTTCCATCCACTCATCACTTTGGGCCGCCGAAACTGATGAGTCTTACGAGTCGTCCTTGTTGCGGGCGTCGCCTTCTGTCCAGTCAATGGCGCTGCCTGAAGGTCCAGATATCTCTTTTGACACGTCTTTCCTACGTCCCAGTGCATCTGCATACTCGTCGCAGGAGCCCACACGACTCAGTACAATCACAGAGAGCGTTTCAAGCAAGTCCTCGACCGTTATCTCATCGTCATCGTCGTCCTGTGTCGTCCGCTCCTATCACACCTTCAGGTTCCGTATCGCTGACGGCGTCACCCACTTTGCCGCCGAGTACTCCTTCCCCCACGCCTGAGCGCACGCCTTCGTTGCCGAGCACAATATCGCTCCGCACTCCCACCGCCTCTGTGGAGACCCTCTTCGGTTTCTCTGACCCGGACGCCATCGTCAGTTTCAACTATCTCCATGAGGTCATCCATATTCGACTTCGCGTTCTTTAGTCGACTACGAGGAGGAGGAAGAGCTCGAGGATGTCAGAACGGAGCCTTCGCTGTTGTCGACAGCATAGGACCGAAACACCACGAGCGGTAAGTACAATTGCAGTTTGTGTCTCAGGCTCGCCCGATCCTGACTCACGAATATTATACAGCTCTCCCCAGCCCAAATTCCTCTCCCTAAGACTCCCTCTTTGCTCTCGCTGGCAACCACGCCATCGCTCAGCGTCAGTGCTAGCTCGCCCCACACTAACATTCCATCCATCGCGGAAGACTTGAGGACAATCACGTCAGAGCCTTCGAGCATAATCATCACGCATGATGTGAATCGTCTACTCTCGTTTTTAAACGAGTTAGAGGGCGACAGGCAACGGGACAATGATGGCCTTCACGAGCACTTGCGGGATATCCAAGACGACCTTCGCGTGCTCGCTGACGAACTGAAGGACAGAGCCCGCCCGGCCACGCCGCCGCCTCCTGCCCCCGCTCCCGCTCCCGTTCTTCCTGCTCCTGCCCTTCCCGCTCCTGTCCTACGCACGGATCGCTCGGTGGGCAATACAAGCGTCATCCAAAGCACTCGATCTGTCAGTCCTCGTATGGTTCCCATTTCCTTGACACCACCGCCCATGAGACCCGACTCTCCCTCTTCCTTTACATCGAGCATGTCTTTCTTATCGTCTCACCATTCGGACGATTTCAGTTTGATGGAGTCAGAGGAGTATCCGATCGGTTCTATATCGCAATCTTCTGCCTCTTTTGCCTCTCCCGCCTCTTCTGCCTCTTCTCCGTCATCTATATCGGAGAGCTCGTACCAAGAGACGGTGCGACCACCCTCGATATCTCAGTCACCCGTTTCATCAGGAATGTACCTCTCGCGGACGTCTGCCTCAGTCGGAAAAAACACCCACGACGCCGCCACTGTCGCCATCACCCTCCACAGATTCAAGCTCTACTATCACACCTCGCGATTTGACGGATCCTAATGTTCTCCGAGACATCCGAGACCTGGTCGGATCGGTGAAGTCACAGACCGACGCATTATGGGATGGTCAACTTTCCACTAACCATGTTCTGGACGAACTTCGACAACGCTGGCCACGCGGAACCGATCAAGACCTACATGACCGGCTTCAGCATGTGGAAGACCTCCTACAACAACTCCTTGACGGGCAAAGAGGCATGCGTCCCATTGTTCCACCTGCCCCCCGGACAGAGTCGGACGCTGGTTCAGATTCTTCGTCGGCACGAAGAGAGCTTTATAACCTTTTGGGCATCAGTCGAGATCAACCGGATATTATCCAGCCGACACCTGTTCGTCCCCGGGAATCTTTCGAAGGGATGATCGCTGAGCTTTTGAGGCCCACAACTCAAGCAGGACCACCTCCCCCAGTACAGCCTCCACCGGCTTTGGTGACATTGGACTTCCGCCCACGGGGTCGTCCTAGGAGCCCGAGCCCAACCCTGCCAGAGGCTCCCACTCGGCCGTCCACCGTACCAAGGTATGGCCCTATGACCTTTCCCTCAAACTCGACCACCGTCTACACGGCCCCGGCCCCCTCCTACTCGGCGACGTCCCGAGCAACCTCCCGTTCCACCATCTGTGCCATCAATTGTTATCCCGCAAACCCCTGTCATCCCACCCGTAGCTCCCACGACTGTCCCTCCTGTTAGTGGCCCGGACATCGATTTCGACCGCGAGGTTCGTCAGCGTCGCCAAGGAAGAGATGGCGGAGACGGCTGGATTGGTCCTCGACCAAGTGGCCCGCCCGCGGAGCCTGTCGTGGTGAGTGCACGTATATATATCGCATACCCGATCGTGATTGACTTTTCTTCTTCTTAGGATATTGTGGATCATGAAGATGCTCGTATCCCGGGGACAGCGTCAGCACCCCCTGTGGGCCACCAACCTTGGTACCGGGTTCGTGGCTCTCTTTTGCATTGAGAGTAGTTTTTCGTGGGCTCACGTACGCACAGCCTCCTCCGACTGCTTGCCCCCGGCGATGGTGCTGCTCCCGGTGGCGTTCCTCCTCCGGGGGGGCCCGCAAGATATGCACCCTGGACCTGCGCCCCCGATGCCGCCGCCTCCGGTTCTTGGACAAGGTCAAGGCCCAGTACGTTTATCGAAATATGTTCGCATTTCTCCCCGCTTACTGTTTCATCTCAGGCTCTCTTGCAGTTACCTCCGATTTTCAACGACATGATGGCCATGCTAGGAGTACGCCTTCACGTTTCTTGCCATGTTGCACATGATGAACCTTGGGCTTTAGGAACATCGACACATGCAGGTCGCATCGCTTGAGCAGCAGCGAGAACTCATGCGTTACATGACGAGTCTGAATGACTGGCTCGGTCGCGATGTGAACGATCGCCACGCTGAACTTCGCGGCGTGATGGCAAACCTACAGCAGCTACGTGAAGAGCTCTATGCGACACGGCAACCAGGCGAGTCATCTACGAACCATATCATAAAATGCAAGTCACTCATGGATGCTATTTCATATAGGTATAGGCGTTCAACCTTTTCCGATGTCTATGCCCGTTCCAGTAGTGCAGGGGCCGGCTCAACCTCCTGTAGGACCACAGGGCCCTGGAGTCGCCCCTCCTGTTCACATTCACACTGGTACGGGTCAAACGGGTCCATTTGTCCCCGGTTTCCCCCCAGCTCGTCCCTTTGAAACTCCACAAGCTCAGCATACACCTGTCATCCCATCCTCCGAGTCCAGTTTCTCCGATAACGCCCCCCTTCCCGGTCTTCCGCCCCCCACTGTACATCTTGCACCCGTGTACGAACCCCCTCGCCGACCAGAATTTGGCGGTGACGGGCACTTCGAAGACGGAGTATTCGTTCCTTCGAGCCCGACCGGATCCAGCATGAGCTCGGGGCGTGGGTCTGTAAGACCGGTGCCAGTTCCACCTCCGGCTGCTACACACATGGGTCCTCCTCCTCCGACGGTTGTGATCACGCCAAGTGGGCACGGGCCTACGCATATATCCCGTTCGCCTTCGCCTCCTGGCGTACATGTCCAATCACCCACTCCTAGTACGCAGGACTACCCACTCCCCGTTCCCCAGCAAGCTGGGCCCACTATCATCAACATCCCACCCGCCCAGCTGATCCAGCAGCCTCAACGCCTAAGTGGTGCTGATGAGGATCGGGCGGGGTCACCGCAGAGGAGCGACTATGGTCCGCCCGTCGTCGAAATCGCTCCTGCCCCTCCTGCTGGATTGGAATTCGCACATCCTGGTCAGCAGCCTGGGTCTCAACCCATCATCATTCATCCTCCACCCAGTCAAGTAGTCTCGTCCGGTATGCCCCTGGGTTATCCACCAGGTCCTCAGATGCCAATGCCTTTCCCCGGCGTAAGCCAAGGACCAGGCGTTCCCCAAGTCATCATTGCGCCATCGCCAGGACGTCCTCACCGCTCTCGTTCACCGATCCACCCGTTCTAGTTCAAGCAGATCTACTCGCCGTGCCTCATCTCCTAGTCACGTACAACCAATCCCCGCCCCAGGAGTTACGGTTGTGATACCTTCACAGCAGGAGTCGCGGCGTCCTAGGTCGAGGTCAAGGTCGAGGTCAAGATCACGGTCGAGGTCTCCTTCACGTCATCGCCACGACGAGCTTCCTCCTGTAGTAGTAACTGCGCCGTCAGCAGCCCCATACCCTTATCCCACGACAGTCGTCCAACCGGTCCCTCCCCCGGGTACTCAATATCAGCCCGTTCCTGCCCCCCATATCCTTCCGACAAGCTATACCAGCCATCGTCCTAGATCGCGAACTTCTTCACCGTCATCTAGTCGATCCCGTACGCCCACTCGACACCATGTGTCCTCTAGACATCGCCCCCGGTCGTACTCCCGATCCCGATCCGATTCGCGCGGTCACAGGCGTCCCCGGCGTCGACGTGATGGTCGCGATCGTAGTCGAAGTCGCTCTCGTTCTCCCTCGCGGTCACGGTCGCCCCGAGGTGACCACGACCGCTCGCGTGAGCGTCGCCGCGGTGACCGCTCTCGATATCGTCCTCGTTCGCGCTCCCGTTCTCGTTCGCGTGAACCTCGCCACGGTTCCCGCGCTCGAGCTCGCTCCCGTTCACGTTCGGATGAGCGTGATCGACCCCGCTCAAGGGAGGGCGATCGTGGTGCTCTTCGCCGTCGTCACCCGCGATACGAACGCGAACGATCACTCACCCCTGAGGATTACGACCATATTCCATACGATGATAGATCCCTCGCAGGTAGTCCGCGGCGACCAACAACCCGCCCGGGCTCTACCCGCGGCTACAGTCCACGACCGGCAAGCACGTTACAATATCCAGGGGAAGTGCATGTTCGGCCGAGTCGTACATCAAGTGTCGAGTCTCGCGAAGGTGGACATGAATATATGCCTTCAGCGTCACGAAGGTCGTCAAGAATCGGTGTGACGCCCTCCCATATCAGTGCCCCACGCGCTGCGCCAACGGTCGTTCAAGTCCACCAGCCGGAAACAATTCAGGTGCATCGCACAAGGTCCCCCAGTGCTGAAGGTTAGCAAAGCGGCACAATTTCCTTCTTCTGGAATAGCTTGCTGACGAACTTTTTAGCGTCGTTCAAAGACGAAGTGGAAGAAAGGCCACCATCCCCACGCTCATTAGAAAGTCAAATTCGTGGCCATGATCCCGCCATCCCGTTGATACCCACCCTTCCTTCAGAGGACGGCGGGCGTGCGCAACCCTGGGAAGAGGGCACTTCCCGTCACCGGAGGTCATGTCGCCCGCAGTATCACGCCGCCTATGAGCGAAGATGAAGAAGGACTTCCTGGCTCTCCACGGTCTGGTGTATCCGTCGCACCCACGCTTGTTTCGCCACATGCACCCCATGTGGTCCCCCCAAGCGAACCTAGCGAACTTGGCCCCGAAGACGCGGACAGGGGTGCCATTCGAGAACGTTTCGGTGAAATCGAGAGGCAGATACAGGATACGTCGGAAGCAGCGAGGCAGGCTGAGGAGCAGCGTGAGGCTGAGTTCCGCCAGAACGAGGACGCGCGGGAACAGACTTTCCAGGAAAACGAAGCTCGGAGGGAGAATGTGGCTCAAGAGTTCCTTCAGGAGCTTGAATACCACCCCTGAGCTCGGAGCTCTTCCTGTTCCTCCACCTGGTGGGTTTGGTGGACCGATTGCGGAAGGCGACACAGCGTCGATACGGCCTCCCAGCGAGGCACCGGTTCAGTCAGTCGTGGAGACTATGGCTAGTGCAGTCCATGATGCCTCCGCCCGTTACTCGGAAGATCTGAAGGAAATTGTCGATCGCGAACGCGAGGCTGCCGCACGTGAGCGTGCGGAGATGCAAGAGAAGCTGGACGAGGCGCGCGCTGAGAAGGACAGGCAACGTGATCTGCTCGACGAGGAGCGTCTGGCGCGAATCGCGGAATTAGAAGCAGAGTTGGCCCGCTGTCGCGAGGAGTCGGCGAACGAGAAGCAGATGCGCGCGGCCGAGGAGGAGGAACGTCATGAAGCGGAAATCCGGGAACGGCAGGAGCGTGATGATGCCCTGCGCCAGCAGCTCGTTGATATCACCGATATCCTGCAGCAACAACGGGACGATTTCGCGCGGAAGAAGGAGCTGATGGATTTGAGGCTTGAAGACAAGGATCGGCGTCGGGATAACAAAGACCGCCAGTGGAATGAACTGTACTCTCTGGTCGAGAGTATCATCACCGACCGTGAGGCTGAAAAGGAGAGGGCGCAGGCTGAGCGCGACGCTGCAGAAGGCAGGCCCAGTGAGTTTCATGCATTATTCGCTTGTGTTTCAGTTTTTTGACCATTGGTCCCAGCTATCGAAAACGTCATCGAGGAGCTCAAGAAGGAGAATGGCGAACTTCGTGCATTGTTCGAACAGTTCTCCGACGGTATGTTTTAATCAGTCTGTCACGCTGACCTGCTTCTGACGTTTACAATCTAGCTATGCAAGAGAGCTGCAAGAAGGAACACGAAGAGCTTTTGGTGGCAATCCAGAACATGGCTCACGAAAGGGTGCCTTTCAACGTACAGCAAGTAAGACGCCTCTTATCTCCATGTTAATCTCGTCTTATGCTCTGGATAGTACCTCAACGACTTCAGCAAGTCTCTAGCAGATGAAGTACGCATGTTGCTTCAAGAAGTAAGCAAGTTGCGTGATGAGAGGCGTACCATTCAATTGTAAGGCTTCATTTCGCCAACTGCGTCCTCAATCTTTCTGACATGGTGGCTTCAGTGAAATCGGTACTCTCATGTGCTTGAGGAGCAAGTACGGCCCCGGTGGCGAATTTGATCCCGACTGGTTAGTTCATCAACGTTGCTCTTATGGAGCGTAGGCTGACGCCTCACAGGAAACCCGCGACTGGTCCTCTCGCTCCCGGACCTGCTGAGCCTGCACCTGCACCAGTACCTGAGCCAGCGCATGAAGCTCGCCCCGGATGGCGGCGCACCACAGGTGCTGGAACGAGCCGTCGCACGCGCAAAAAGTCTGAGGCTCCGGCAGCTCATGTCACGGTTCATGAGCCTCCGCAAGCCACTTCGAATATCCGTGCGGGCTCTTGGGCGACTTGGCAACGTGAGTATATTCGTGTCTTTGGCGATATGGCTCTGACTAAGATACCGCTCTCCTTCAGCTGACCTGAACTACGACTATACCCCTCCCCCCTCCAACCCGACGGAATTGCTTGCGCCACCGCCGGTGCAAATGGGATTGTTCGGGCCGCGTTCTCCCAGGGACTCTATGACCCGTTGAAAAGTATTAGCGTCTGCCCAGCTGGGGAAGTTTTGTTTATCTTGTTCACCTCATCCGGGATCCTGCAGTGTACGATGGTGGTGGTTGCAGCAGTCTACTTCAGACTTGCACTTTTCACGATTTGCTCACGACTCCGTCACGATCTTGCTGTATTTCTGCTCCAGTACTTCATTTACTATCGTCTTCTCGATGTGCTTGCTTGACTCTCATTTTACTGACTCTCTTTACATCTTCTCCCATCTGTATGCTCTCTGTCATCTGTTATCTTCCATCTATGTTGTTATTTGTAGTGCAACGAATTATGCTTATGATTTTCGTGTCATCACCGTGGGGTAGGGGGAGCGCGCGAAGAGGTCCGACGGTGCAGAGGAAGTATTATAGAACATTAATGTTGCTGAACAGAGTTGTTGTGTAGTAGGTGCATGTATAATGTCGTAGGATCATGTCTGAGATTCCTCTTGCGCACGCTGCTGTAGGACTGCTCTTAATTTGGCAGCAAGACCGTCTGTAAGCCTAGTGACACCGTCGGCGGTACAGAGACGATAGGAGGGCATGGGCTGATATGTTTCTGCCATGATCTGTGATATGATTCGAAGTGAGCAGACGAGACACGGGGGACCACGAGCTTCACGCACTTTACCATCTTCGACACGGACGGAACCAATGATATCGTCAGGATCACCGATACGACCCAACGCGGGAACGTTGCGAGCATCTGGAAGGATATATTTGTAAGAAAGAGGGGAGTGAGAGGGGACACCCAATAACCATTGATATGCATCCAGCCTTGGCGGGTCTGCATTGCGCTTGCTATTTGTATATCGTCGACGCCTTCGGAGAGACCGGATGATATGGCGCTATGAAGAATTTCACGAAACCCTTCTGCAATGTTGGTGAGGACGGCGAGGTAGTCGAATAAGCAAGGTATACATATGCACGTAGTTTGGGAAGAACGCACTGTTTTCTTTGAAGTCGTTCAACCCCGCCTCGTCTTCTTGACGTGGCGCTTCTGCAGGTAGCCATCCCAGCACAGTAGAGGAATTTGACGAAGGGGGTGGAGATTCGAGGAGGGAGACGGCAAACGCGGATCGGGCGGAGGAGAGGGGATTTGGTGGGGGAATGAGGTGATAGAATAGATCCGACCGAGTTGGGTCGGTGAATGTTGTCTGCGCGTTATTTCGAAGGTAATGAGAACGTGAAAACGGGCGAACTCGAGCGGGAATGAGTGATGGATATCTGGCCAGAGAACAAGGTGTGGGTCGCGCGGGATCTGGCCGTGAAGTTGACTGAATGGAAGTGGAAAGAGCACGCGACTGTGGTTTTTGGGGGTGAGCCAGAGATGGAATTAGTTGTCGGCTGAGTGTATGTGAGGATATCCGAAACCGAGAGGGGTTCATGCTGGTTGAGTTGGCACTTGGCTAACTTGGCCCAAGAAGTGTCACTGCCAGTGACTGTCAGATGAAAGACGCGTCGGGACTCGACCGTCGACGTCATGGGAAACGGGTCATGTGATCATCTGCTTGACGTGGCTCAGGCACGCGTTCGTGTCTGCCTCAACTTGCCTCCTCCGGAATACATCTCACGGTAAGGATATTTCTACTCTTCACCACCCTAGCAGGATTGCTCATACTTTCGTACTATCCTAGTCGCTCCTTCGCCGCCATGATCAGCCATGACTACCCTTTACACCCTCGCAAACACCCTTGGCTCACTAGCCATGATCTCTGTCGTTGCCTACCACTTCATCGCCGTAAATGCGAAGTACGTTTCGAAGGACGCCTGCAAAATAACTGCTGGCCCGGGTTCCTGCGAACAACCTGTGTTGGTAGGTGCGTAGCCTGCATCTAGTGCGACTCTGTCCTTACCTTACCCCAACCCATTTCAGGCCTCCAGTACCATCTCACCTCCTGCGATTAGAGTGCCTCGCCTTCTTCAGGACTGCTTATAACGGCTAGGTGCTGGCCATCGGACTGGCCTAGGCATGTATCTTTGACTGCATGTACTCTCGTCTGTACTCCCAAGAGCCATTGTCGTTCTTTGTGTAGCCAGGGATTTGGGAGAATATCTCGAGTAGCGAACCGCGTGAGCCAGTGACACATCGGTTCCGTCCCTTCGCAATTGCCGATATTCTAATACATGACGTTGTGCACTGCCGTAAGAACGAGAGACTGGTACTTAGTGGTACTGAACTTCCCAACTGTTCAGCTGGGATGCCGGCCCGACCCCGCGACGCGAATTCAGGTGTCTGCTTTGAACTGCTAGCTAAAGCCTAATAGTCCTTACACCTCGACTTTCAACACATCCATCTCCCTCAAATCCCACAGCACTATCGACAAGTGATACCCACCTCAACATCGTCATCTACCGTGATTGATTGACTGAAGGACACTAAACCCGCATCTACTTCCTGGGCCGTCCAGGCTTTCCTCGTCTCCAATTATTCTAAACACGCTTCCTATCACCAGCGATGGGTAATGCTCAATCGGGATACCCCATCAACAGGAATACAGGTGCCTTGGACTCTTTCGTTGCAGAGCTAGGCTCAGAAATAGTATACGAGAAGAGGTGCGCCTTGTCCAGCCCTTTCTCGTTCACGGTGCCCATCTTCGTTTCAGTCTGGGGACGTCGCGTTTCCTCAAGACCGTCCGGTGTCGGCACAAGAATGGCTACCTCATAGCGAAGATATATATCAAACCCGACCTCGGAATGAGCTTGCGCAAGTACCAGAGGCGACTGAAAGGTGCGCTTACCCGTAATCTCCGTGCGGAGCACGCTCTAACCGCTCGCTCTTCACTTCCACAGTTGAACGGGAAGCACTCTTGGATATCCCGAATGTGTACAGTTTTCAAACATTCCTCGAGACCGATAAGGCAGTGTACCTTATTCGACAATGGGTTGCTAGCAATCTATACGATCGTATAAGGTGCGTCCCCGCTACAGGCATCCAAGCCTTGGTATTCTGACCGACACGCCCTCCCTAGCACGCGACCCTTTCTCAGTTCAGTCGAGAAGAAATGGATCGCATTCCAACTCCTTACAGCCCTTCGCGACGCGCGCGCACGCAAGGTCGCTCACGGTGATATTAAGTCGCAGAATATCCTTGTGACCTCCTGGAATTGGGTCTACCTTTCCGACTTCGCCTCCCACAAGCCCACGTTCCTTCCTCTTCACGACCCGACCGATTTCTCCTTCTACTTTGACACGTCCGGACAACGCACCTGTTATGTCGCTCCAGAACGCTTCTACGAATCTGCCCCGGGTCGTGCCACCGGCAGCGAAGAGGCCGAAGATGATGGCAAGCGCGAGGCGAAAGTTACAGAGGCTATGGATGTATTCAGTGCGGGTTGTGTCGTCGCGGAGCTCTTCAGGGAGGGCACACCGTTGTTCACGTTGAGCCAGCTGTTCAAGTATCGGGAGGGGGACTTGGCGGTGGATGGTTTACTGTCGTCCATCGACGATGGGGGCGTTCGCGTGCGTATGTCTCCGTCTTGTACCTTATCGCTTTCCTTAACATATGCAATCCAGGACCTCATCAAGGAGATGATCGCTCTTAGCCCTCACACCCGTCCAACCTTTGAGGCCCTCCTTCACAAGGCCCGCGGAACTGTCTTCCCAGAAGTATTCTACTCCTTCCTTCATGGTTACGTTGCGTCTATCAACGAACTTCCCGTACACTCGCCCTTCTCCCCGGCTCTTCCTTCTGCTATCACACCTTCTGTTTCTACAGCGTCAACGTCGACTGTGACGGCCAAAGGCGGTTCAACAACTCCTGTTCCTGCAGTCCCAGATACCAACTCCAATACGGCATTACCTAGTGATGCGGACCATCGGATGGAGAGGATATGGGCGGACCACGAAAGTGTAGAGTCATACTTGGTAGAGGCTGCGGGAGAGGAGACTGTCATGGACATCAGAGTGGAATATACACCAAGTGAAATTCCGTCGAAGCCTTACCAGGTACGACATTCCAGGTCTATGAAGCCTTGTCTTCCCACTCATGACGTCAAAAATAGGACATATTTCCGGTGGAACTGCATATCCCCAATCGCGACTCGAAACTCTTGCGTCCCGTATCGTCTCGCAGGCGTGCTGCTACCGAAGGTACCACCCGTTGCTCTTGGACACATTTTACCATCCTGACGGTGTGTAGATGGCCCTGCACTTATTATCCTTGCCCTCGTCTGCTCCAATGTGCGCAACTGTGCGCAACCCTCAAGCAAGCTACGCGCACTTGACACGTTCCTTGCGCTCGCTGTCCATCTCACGGACGAGGCCAAGCTTGATCGTATGGTACCTTACATCGTCGACCTGTTGCACGATGAGGCTGCGGCAGTGCGCGGTGCAGCACTTCGAACGCTCATGCAAGTGGTGAGCATAAATTTCACGCTTTTCTGTCTGAACAATCTCGCCGACTCGACGTTCTTCTAGCTGATGCTCGTAACGGCTATCACACCCTTCGAATGCGTCGATATTCCCCGAGTATATCATACCAAACATTCAAGGTTTGGTTCTGGACCCTGAGGTCTCGGTACGTTGCATATATGCGCAATGCATCGTACCATTGGCAGATACTGCGGTACGATACCTCGAGATGGGTCAAGCTCTCAAGGCTCACGGTACCTTCAAACTTTCCGAGGACACGGTTGAGTACGACGAAGCTCAACTGGAAGTAAGCCTTCGATATTCCTGTTGTTACTAATCCTGCTCATACATATGTGATTAAAGGTCTCGTACGATGCTGCTTTGCAAGATCTGCAGGCAGCCATACAAGAACATTTGACTACGCTACTCGTCGACCCATCCAGTGTCGTGAAACGCGCCGTGTTGCATGACATTTCGGCGTTGTGTATCTTCCTAGGTCGCCAGCCCACAAACGACGTGCTCCTGAGCCATATGATCACATACCTCAATGATCGAGACTGGCTCTTGCGCTACGCATTCTTCGACGCAATCGTGGACGTTGCGGCCTGTGCGGGGGGACGGAGCTTGGAAGAATACATTCTTCCATTGATGATCCAAGCGCTTTCCGGTGCGTAGAAACCGTATTGTTGACATGTGTAGATCGCAGGCTGACGGGGAACGACCATGCGTAGATGTCGAGGAGACGGTAGTAGCGAGAGTGCTGGCGGCGTTGACAAGCTTGTGCGAGCTCGGCCTGTTCCAAAAGATGCGGATATGGGAGCTGATGAGCGCAACATTGGGGTTCCTATATCACCCAGATGTGTGGATACGGCAAGGTTCGTTACTCTGGATATCACCCCGGGTTTCGACATGCACTGATCGCTATGTTGGACGTGCTCAGGGGCTGCTGCGTTTATCGCCGCCGCGGCGAAGCATCTTCCGTCGAGCGATGTGTGGTGCATTCTTTATCCTTCTCTACGACATTTCCTTCGGTCAGATGTACAGGGCGTTACCGACATGTCTTTGTTGGTTGCCATGAAGCCGCCGGTGCGTCCTACATATCCTTGGTGCGATTTTATCCTGATACACTGTTTGCGTGTAGCTTTCTCGCCAAGTCTTCGACGCCGCGGTTAATTGGGCAATGAAAGCAGAAAAGTCGAGTTTTTGGAGGAGCCATAGAAGAGTCGTATCGAAAGTCGAGTCACCTCAGGATAGCATGGCGAGGATGCGCAAGACAAGCACGACAGGGGTGCCGCGCAGCAAGTCAGAAGAGTGCGTAAATTGAAATGAATCACTGCATAGACCTGACTGGTGCCAAAGGGACGAAACTCAACTGAACAAGCTGCGCCATCTCGGCATGACGGCCACAGAAGAACAGAAACTTGTCGCCATGCGTGATTACATTCTCAAGCTCGCCAATGCGACTGCGAGGTCGGTGACATCTCTATCGAATCGCGCCGTACTTGAGCTCACCCTATATGTAGTTTTGCAATGCGACTACGTATGGAAGACAATGCGGAAATCCTCAAGTCCACGTCGGATGTGGAGCTTCAAAAGCTGAAGGTCGTGCCCCAGACGGTATTCTTAAAGACTCGCGCGCCGGAGACACCTTCTAGAGGATCCCGTGTGGTATCCTCGTCAAGGCGGTCAACTGTGGAAAACATGCGTTTTTTGGTACCAGAAACCCCTCGGGGATCACGACCCCCGAGTGTCGACTATGGATCACCAGGTGCACCGTTTGAAGACTTGCGCCGCCGTCTGTCTGCATTTAACGGTTCCGGAACGTCTTTACCCTCCGCTGCCGCGCGTCCGCCTTCGGTATCTAGCCCTCGTGCTGTCACTGCGCCCATCATTGGTGACTTCCCACCCGTGTTCGATCGACCGGGAAGCCCGTCGGAATCAGTATTTTCAACCACCACGTCGGCGGCCGTGCGCCCCATGCAGAGGCTGCAGATCGGAAGCACGGATAGTCACAAAGCCGCGCCGGCGGTGGGTTCGTCCAGGGCGAACGCGACGGGTGTGTTGGAAGCAACGGCGAGGATGAGATCCGATGGATCTCCAGAGAGATCAGGAAGAACATCGCCGGTGTCTGTGACGGGGACAATACGAGGGCAGCAGAGGCGACCGCTGTCATTATTGCCCATATCGACATATGGTGAGTGTTCGTCTCTCAATCTCGATTTACATAAATTCTGATACGTGAAATAGATGGGCAAGAGCCCGGGGTCAACAATCTGCTGGAGCACATGTACCTCGACAGTAATCGGGAGTACCAGAATGACTTTGGTCCTCGCGTGCACGAGGGTCCCGTCAGGAGGCGTAATGCAGTCCGTCATACGTTCACACCGCGGGATGGGACTACGCGACGTCCTGACGCGACGCTCGTTGCAAATCTGAGCACACACACGGATGCGATTACGGGGCTTGCGGTGTCGCCGGACCACACATTCTTCGTTTCCGCGTCCGACGATAAAACTGCCAAGGTGTGGGACACGGCGCGTTTGGAACGGAACGTGACAAGCAAACCACGATACTCGTATGCGCAGCACCATTCCCGGGTCAAATGTGTTTGTATGCTCGAGGGCGTGCATTGCTTTGCAAGCGCGGCCGAGGATGGAAGCGTGCATGTCGTTAGAGTGAACGTCAGCCTTGGCGGGGCACTGCCGAAGTATACGAAGATTCAGACGGTGCGCGAATATCGGATGGATCGGGCGGGAGAATACGTCACTTGTATGGCGCATTTCAACACGGGTTGGTCGTTCACTATTCCTCAATCGAAGGTGGCGCTGACTGACTCTTGTGTGGGTTGGCAGATTCGTCCTCCAACTTAGTGTATACCACGACACATTCCGCCATAGCAGTGCTCGATCTGCGGACGATGCGGATATTACAAGCTATGGAGCAGCCAAGCCACTATGGACCCATCACGGCCATGTGTTTGGATCGCAAGCGCGCCTGGGTGTTCACGGGCACCGCGTCGGGCGCTCTGACGCTGTGGGACATCCGGTTTGGCCTCCGACTCAAGTCCTGGAAGACCGTGGCCGCCTCCTCTGGAAAATCATCACGGGTGTATCAATGCGTAGTGCATCCAACGCGCGGCAAGGGTCGATGGGTGGCAGTCGCAATTGAGACAACAAGACCAAATTCGGAGGAGATACCAACGCGCTTGGTGGAGGTGTGGGACATCGAGACTTCGACGTTGGTAGAAACCTTCGGGACGCGCACGGTCACGAACGTTGCGCCTGTGGATGAGCCTGAACAAGTCGTAGCGAATCTCGCTGAGCCTAGCGCAGCCTCTGCGATTGCGGCGCTGGTGCGTGCACGACAACAGGGAGGAGGGATGGGCGCATCGCGTCGGCCGTCGGGGGATGTGGTGACGCGGGACGCGGGACCCTCTGGTTCGTCCCCGGACGTGAGAGCCATGCTAGTGGGGCACGAGTTTCGGAGGACATTCGACGGTACATCGGGGAGTGTCTGGGCTAAGCTCCGATGGACATCCTACGGGTGGACGCGGGTTCATGGTGACGGGTTCAGAAGATCGCAAGCTGAGGTTGTGGGATCTGGGGCGAGTGGAGCGGACGACGGTGCTAAGCAGTGGGGACGGCGACGACAAGCCCTCCTACAGGTTCGTCTCGTTTATCCAAGTATGGGACCTTGTGCTGATTTCAGTGAACGTAGCACGACGCCATCCTCGGATGGCTCGACGACAGCGTTTGTGGAAACATGGATGCACGCGTCGCAGCTGAGCACTCAACAAACTAAGTCATCGCAGCGAATGTCGCTGTTGAATAATAGCCAGCAAAACTTGCTAAAGCCACATCAGGACACAATCACCGCGCTCGCGTGCATTGACTCGCCGTTCCGGGGTGGGATCGTGAGTGGAGACCGGGCGGGGGTTATAAAAGTGTGGCGGGTGGATGGAACAGATTTATGAGGGAGCACGTGTGTTTGAGTCCACGTTGTGCATCATGTAGCATAGAGATGTATTTTACATTGTAGCATATGGATAGAGAGCCATGATTTTGACTTGAACCAGTCGCGGGTGGTCCAAGTAAGAACGAAGACTGTGGGAAAGTTTACATGGGTATGACGGAGGGCCGGCAAGGGCCGACTTTGGAACGACCGTGACTCGACCGAAATTCGAATGCACAAGTTGCTCAATCGATTCCAGTCGCCCCTCCGCTCTCATCTTCGCCAATCGCGACCTCCCCCTCGTTGGCATCCCACGCACATTCCATCAAGATCTTGCTCCTCTGCCATGGCTCACCCCGTCGCCTCGTCTTCCCAACCTGTCCAGATTCCCGCTCTTGAGAGCGAGCATGCTAAAACAGCCCTGACCGATCCAGCCGGCACGAAAAAGCCCAAGGACAAGAAACCCAAACCGGATGCAGGCTTCCAATACCCACTCGAGGTATGTTGCGCCACGATCGGGACGCGCTCTGGTGACAGATTCGACATACATTTCCGCGGGAATAGCTTCAGCCCCCACCCGATTTCTTTGACCACAGGATCAAGATGTTCGAACAGCTCAAGGCCGAGCAGGATGCATTTGCTCAAGGTCCGTCTTCTCGCCACGATCCGATCAGGAGTCTTCAGAAGTGACGCGACGGCGAATGTAGCCCAAGCCCGGGAGGAAATTGTCATTACCATGCCCGACGGTGCAGAGAGAAAGGGAAAGAGCTGGGAGACGAGTCCGATGGATATTGCGAAGGAGATCTCAAAAAGTCTGGCGGACAGGCTCGTCATCGCCAAGGTTCGTCGCTCTGTGTCAAACAGAGATGTGCTCTGACCCGTCCCTGCGTATCTCCCTTCAGGTGGATGGAGTGCTGTGGGACCTTGAGCGACCTTTGGAAGGTCCGTGTAAGCTAGAGTTACTCGACTTTGAACACCCCGAAGGTACGCCCCATGAACACTGACACCTCGCTAAGTCTCACGCGCTTCGCAGGGAAGAAGGTTTTCTGGCATTCGTCTGCTCACGTCCTCGGAGAGGCTACTGAAAGACACTACGGTTGTCATCTGTGTCTCGGTCCTCCTACCGACGACGGGTTCTTCTACGAAATGGGTGTTCAGGAGAGGTGAGGTTCCAATACCCATTTCGATGACTACCGATGTTTCAACGGAGATAGGCCGGTTTCGAACTCGGACTACCCTGCTCTGGAGAAGGTCGTTGATTCCGCGGTCAAGGAGAAGCAGAAATTCGAGCGGTTGGTCGTGTCTAAGGAGAAATTGCTTGAGATGTTCCACGTACGTGGTTGGCGAATTCTTCACGGCATAACCGCGTTGACATACGTAAATGCACAGTACAACAAGTACAAGAAATATCTCATCGAGACCAAAGTTCCCGATGGCACTTCCACCACAGTATACCGTTGTGGACCTATGATCGACCTATGCGTGGGGCCCCATATCCCGCACACTGGCAAGATCAAGGCTTTATGATCACCAAGGTAGGGGAGGATGCCGTTCTTCTACTCTCCCCTTACTCACGACATCTGGGTCGCAGAACTCGTCCTCTTACTTTTTGGGCGACTCCAACAACGACACCCTTCAACGTATCTACGGCATCTCGTTCCCTGACAAAAAGCAGATGACAGAATACAAGGCCTTCTTGGCGGAGGCCGCAAAACGAGACCACCGAAAAATTGGCAAGGTACGTTCCATCATTGAGGTGCTATCGGCGTTGCTCAAACAGGCTGCAGGAACAAGAGCTTTTCTTCTTCAACGACCTTAGTCCTGGAAGCGCATTCTGGCTTCCCCACGGAACGCGTCTCTACAACACCCTTACAGAACTCATGCGGGTACGGTTGCTTTGCATGACCACGGAAGTGTTATCTAACAAGGTCTTGTAGGGCGAGTACTACAAACGCGGATACCAGGAAGGTATGCCATCACTAACTTCTGTCACCAACCTCCACCCACTGACCCCCTTTCTCGTCAAGTCATCTCGCCAAACATGTACCACTCCAAGCTGTGGGAGACATCTGGTCACTGGCAAAACTACAAAGATGACATGTTTACTCTGGACATTGAAAAGGAGAAATGGGGGTTGAAGCCTATGAACTGCCCTGGCCATTGTCTTATCTTTGACTCTCGCGACCGAAGTTACAGGGAGCTCCCTATTCGCATGGCCGAGTTCGGCATCATCCACCGTAATGAGGCCAGCGGCGCCTTGACTGGTTTGACCCGAGTGCGCCGGTTCGTGCAGGACGACACCCATGTTTTCTGCATGCCCTCTCAGGTTGACTCCACCCTAGTGTCGCCTCTCCTCACGGCTAATCGTTTCTTCTTCAGCTTGAAACCGAGATCAGTGCGCTGTTTGACTTCATGCAGCACACATACGGTCTCTTCGGATTCGATTTCAGCTTGGAACTTTCCACACGCCCGGAGAATTTCCTTGGCACAATTGAAACCTGGGATGCGGCAGAAGCTGTACGTCCCCCGCCTCAGTTTCCAGCCGCAATTTCTCACACAGGTACTTGTAGCAACTGAGCCAAGCGCTAGACAAGCGATACCCTGGCAAGTGGGAGCTTAACCCCGGCGATGGCGCTTTCTACGGCCCTAAGATTGATATCACTATCCGAGACGCCTTACGCCGATCCTTCCAATGCGCTACTATCCAACTCGACTTTCCAGCTACCGGAACGGTTCAACCTCAAGTACCGTGCGGGAGACGAGGCCGCGAACCCGGACAAGGTGAACCGTCCAGTCATTATCCATCGCGCAATTCTCGGAAGTCTAGAGCGTTTCATCGCTATCATCACCGAGCACTTCGCTGGAAAATGGTACGTCTATGCTAATAGGGTTGGTATCTGTAGGAAGCGGACTCAGTAATACGTTTACAGGCCCTTCTGGCTGTCCCCTCGTCAGGTCCTTGTTATCCCTGTTACGGGTGTCATCGTATGTGCCATGAGTCCTTTCATTGGATTGTTCTTAATTTGGACTGGATAGAATGACTACGCCAACTGAGGTCGCAGCCAAGCTCACAGACCTTGGCCTGTACACCGACGTCGACACAGGTCCAGATACCCTGAACAAGAAGATTCGCAACGGCGAGATCGCGCAGTACAACTTCCTCCTCGGTACGCGTTTTCCCCTCGTCTTGAGACCCTTCTTATCCTTGCTCATACCTATGCGATGCAGTGGTGGGTGAGCAGGAAAAGGTTGGTCGCGCGGTTAATGTACGCAACCGGGACGAGGTTGGCACGAAGGCCCGTGGGACGATCATCCCGTTGGATGTCATCGCGGAGAAGCTCGTTGCGCTCAAGGCCTCGAAGAGCTTGAAGAATGAGTTGCCTGAGTAGGATCGTCTCGTCCACGGGAGGTGTTGTGGTGTCCTGTCCTATTTTGTAAATCAGTATTTGATCCTTAGATTTTTATGCGTGTATCATAAACAAAACTTCGGCCTCTTCGAAGGGAGAGAATCGGTTCGACCCTAGAGGGCGGCCCCGATAGTCGCGTGAAGTATGTCTTCTGCTGTTCCATGGGAAAGTGTATGCAATGAGTTCCGAGTAGGCTGTGGTAGTCGTGACCAACTGTAGCCTAGACCGCAGCTGTTGTTTAGTGCGATACCCAACTATAGAAAGTCGTGCTCCCGCGTAAGGTGAGATGGTAAGATTCGCTGATGTTCAAACCCAACATGCAGACACTACACACTACGTACAGTACAGCATGGACACTCGGACTCGGAACTCCGAGCGCAGCGTCTCCTCATTCAAATCCAAGTCATCCAAGCATGGTCCAAGCCCGCTGCGCGCCTCGTCCCGTGACCGCGTCCGTAATCCATCTCCCACCGCACAGGCTTTGACTTAGCTCCTTGCCCTAATCTCTCCCATCCTAGTCCCACAACGACACCTCGTGGCTCACACGCACACCTGCCTCTCCTTTTTCATATCAGACTTCGAGAGGATACAGGCATGGTGATCGCGATGGCGGGCACCGTCTCCCGCGACGATGCGCATCATCGCGCTCCGGCACCCGCGAGAGAGGACGCCAACCCTCCAAGCTGTGTGCGCTGCATTTACACCAGATTCATCAGCGATCCAGTCCACAAGCGCGGAGGCAGACAGGATGTAGATGGACAGGTGGTAATGGAAGGTATCACTCACCAGCGCGATCATCGTATCCCGTTCGTTCGGCGGGTATTGCGCGATCTGCTCCGGAGTGAAGCTAAACACTTGGACGAGCATCGCCTGCGTTCCGTGCGCACCAAGCACCAAGCAGAACAAAGCTTGTCAGCATCGTCTCTTTTTGAGGATGTGAGAAGATTCCCTACCCTCGCCTGAGGCGATAGCCCCTCTATCGCCGTCGCGGTGCCCCCTCCCGCCGTAGGCGCAGGAGCAGCTACCGGCATCGGTGTGGGAGCCATTGCGGCTGGCGCGATCGGCGGCGTCGGCTGGACGGGCAGGCGGGGCACACCTGGGGGCGGCTGAGCGGCGTAAAACGTGGGGATCGGCGGCGGCGTGTTGTAGAACGGCGGCGGCGGGTGCTGGAGCTGATGTTGAAATGGCGCGACGGCAGGTGGCATTGACTGTGCGGCCAGGTGCGGCTGGGGTGCTACGGGGGCTTGCGGGGGCGGAGGCTGAGAAGCGGCCGGACCTGAAGATCCCGCTGTTGCGGAGAGCATACGCTGTGCAGATGGAGAGATTTGAGCGAGATGATTTCGAAAGCATGACGGACGAGGGTGCGGAGTGAATGCGGGGTTGGGGTCGAGGAGGCTCAATCGGCAACCTTCTTTTGGGGGTTGGGGGATAGGGAGGCTTTCCGCTCTGGCCGCCAATCGCGGAGTTGGAAGAAAGTAAAACGGCAAATGCCGCGATGGATAATGCGGGGGAGGGTAGGTAGTATAATGACACATGTTCGAAGAGTACGGATGGAGTGGCGGACGTCCAACATGGCAGGATGGACGAGTTGCGAGCGCCCCGGACAATATAACCATCCCAAACCCCACCACGCTGAAAAGGCGGTACACAGATTGACAAAAAGGATATGTGAACGAACCTGGAGGATGGCGGGGTCGACAATCTTGTTGAGGAGCAGCGCCTGGAAAAGCGCGTACGCGAGTTGTGGATGGGAGATGAGCAAGGTTCGGGCTTGGTCCGGATGTGTGATCACAAACGCCTAGATCAATGCCATGCAAAAAGCAGGATGCATAAGGAGACAAATAATTGGTCAGCAGGGAGATCGGGCGAGCAATGATGAGAGCAAACTCGAAAAAAAAACGCAGGACGCAAAGCAGCACCGAGTACGGGAGAGGAATATATAGGTGTGTCATCTCAATCGGCCATGTTAGCAATCATCTCAGTCAAACTGCTCTGGAGATGTAGCAGAGTGGGTCCAAGTCCGGACGCCGGAGGAAGGGGTATTTGTTGATATATGCAGAACGCCACAGGCACTACGTCGGGGAAGAGCGGGATGACTCGGACGAGTGGGTGCGCAACACCTCGAGCCGACGAAAAGGACGGCATATGTGGGACAATGTGCCACCGCCGGCGAAAGGGGTGAAGTCAAACGCGCAGAACAGTAACACGCTTGGTCGACTCTGACTCCAAACAATTGCACCAAATGACGCATACATCGACGTCGAATCGCCCACACGCCGATCCAGGTTCCCATGTGTTCCTCCGGAGCCCGCCACCCGTCGATACCACTGTGTCCATCGAGCACAATGAAAAAAGCGCACCTTCATCTGGGCGAGGACTTCCACGAGCTGTTGCGGGTTTATCGACGCCAAATTTTGACTGATCATGTCGAGGACTTGCATGCCAGGTGGAACCGGCATTCCAGGGGGCAAGGACCGCATGAACGCAGGGAGCTCCTTTCCCCCTGCCCCGTTCCGAGGCCCGTTGTCGTACTCCCTGTATCCCCCGCCACCGAAGCCTTGATTACCATTATTCCAGTTGGTGGGCCCGCCGGCGTGGTTGTTTCCCGAGTCGACGAGTTCACCGCGAACGGTAGGTTTTGCCTTCGAGGAAGGGATCCGAGTCAGCGAGATCGATCCGGAGGGGGCGGCCGCCGACATCGGCGTTGTTGAGGTTGCGTACAGCCGAGAGCGCCGTTTCGTGGTCTGGGCGGGATGTCATGTGAGTATATGCGCCTATGAGAGGGGAGAAGGAGGTGTGTGGAGGCCGAGGACGACGAACCTGCGAATTCGCAAAAACCGTAGCCTCGGGGTTTGCCCGTTTCGCGGTCAAAGACGAGGCTACCCCATTGTGAGAAAAAGGAACGAAGGTGAAGGCGGTTGGACACACCGAAAGCCGACGACCTGACCGACCGACTTGAATACGTCTATCAATTGTTCCTAAATGCACCGCCTATGCTTTAGAACCTTGTCGTGCGACTAAGACATCGATGCACGCACTTCGCCATAGTTGTATGGCACGTTGCCCACTGTGATCAGGTGTGAGTGACGCTGTGTCCGACAAGAGGGGCATGAAGCATACCAAAGACAACTTTGCTCATGGTGTAGAGTGTACTATGATATGGACGGTGTGCCGAAGAGATACTTTGTGAGAGTGAGAGAAAACAGAGCGTCGACGTCGTTGTGCCAGTGGTCGTCGATGTGGCGCGTCGAGCGCACGGCGCATTGCCGGTACCGGAACCGCGGAACCGCGTTGCCGGCGGCATGGAGTTCGCCGGCAACGCGGTTCCATTTCGATGGCTTCGTCGACAAATGAACATCACCACCGGCAGTAAAAACATGTAAGTATAAGTACCACTCATACTCTTGCCCAACCTTGCACCACCAAGGTCGCCTCCCTATTTTTCCAAACGCAGATCTGATCACGTCCCACCGAATTGGCAATGCATTCCCGGGCGCATGGCATCTACCGTAAAGCGGCGCACCCGCCAGGCATCGACATCATACCGATATGAAGAAAAGAACAGGCCCGGGCCTTTCAGGTCGTCAGCGATGTTACACTGTAGCTAAATATTTGGATCGTTGTGCGCGTGGTCATCTGAGTGGCATGTGGACGTCTCTTTCCGATAGGGCCCCATGAGTGCAGATCGTATCACCAGTCACTCGAGATTGCTTGCAGGCGTGGCGTTCACCGAGGGAGACCTTGCATACAAATATGGCGAAGAAGCCCAGGATCCCGAGAACCCCACCCCGACAGGCCCGTGGTTGAGCCTGGCTGACGGGCTCCCTGGACTCGGAGATGCCCGCTGCTCACAAACTGTAAAAAAATCTTCTCATCGTCCTGTACGCTTGCAGCATGGTCATCAACATTCTTCCGAAAAGGGTGCAAGTATACCTTTATACCGTGCTTTGCCCGACATCGCTCCACAGCATTTGGAAGCGTGGGATGGCGGTCTCGAGATATATGGAAAAATAGCTGGAACGTGAGCCAGCGTCGGGAGTTCAGAGCAAGGCAAGAGACATTACAAGTCGGAAAGGATGAGTTGAGGAGGAGCTTTGTCGCGTCTTCCGCGTCCCAGGTTCCCGGATAGATTCCTCTCGTATTCCTCCCTGCGGAAAGCGCTCGTCGAACATGCTACTTACTACGTAGAATTCAAAGAGAGTGCGGACCGCGAAGACCCACATACATCCATGCTCAGACCTACCGATCCTCAACCATAGCGAATTGCATTAACCAGTTCGTAACGTTCCGCGTCAGAGTCAATGGATGAAATGATCCACAAGCGGCGGCCAGTTGGAGCGAGTGCTATGCACTCCCGCTTGGGGGTCAGATGGCCGACGATGGAGGTGCGGGAGGGTCAGGTGAAGATAGAGGGGCGAAAGCGCTCCACGTTCAAGCTCAAGTTGGAAGTGGAAGAAGGAGAATCCGAGTCGTAGATTCGCAGCGACTGCCGCAATGAGAGGATGTGAGAAACTGCAAGATCGGGAAGAGAAGCGGGAGATCACCCGATCCTCGCTGAAGCTGGATATTCGTAGATTCCAAAGGTGGATGGAATTCCCAGTCTGGGGAACATCGGGGACAGGGCGTAGTTCAATTTTGGGGATGCAGGGGAGCTTCGCCCGATACTGCCGAGAAGATCAGGCGGTCTCTGCGGAGAAGTATATCATCGACCGGCGGAAGAAGGAAGTCGCGACAAGAGGAAACAGATCGGGGAATGAGAACGACAGGTAAGAGGGTGGATGGCCAGCATGTCTGTTCGACGGATGTGGCCACGATATGCCTCGAAAAAACAAGCATAGGGGGGCATGTGAGGATCTGGGTGGATCTATCGGGAGAACACCCGACCTACCGACCCGAGGCTGCACGGCCTGAGGCCTCAAGGAACCAAGGTTTCGAAACGGCAGTGAGGAGGCGGGAGGCGGTGGGTCCGAGTGCGAGTCGGGTCACAGCCGAGGATATGGTGACCAACCCCACGCTAGCCCCACGTTAGGGTTCGGGGAGAGAATTACCGAAGTCGGGAATTGACAATCCGTGCTCGTTGGCTCCCCTCTGTATCGCCAGGTATCGCCTGACGCTTTTGCTGGTTCCTCTGTGGAGTAGCTAGCCGTCACCGTCACTGCTTACTCCCCCCTCATGCTGCACTGGCCACACCTTCCTTCTCGCACCGGCTGTGGTTCATCCCCCCATTCGGCCCCTCTATATCCCCCTTATTCACAAAGTCATTGGAGCATCCTTTGAGATGTCGTACGACGAACAATGGGACGGACGCCGCGGGTAGTAGCCTCAACTGGCACAGGCCGAGGGCCGGGACAAGCTCAAGATCACCCTCGTCCTGCATCGAGGGCCACCGAGCACATTCTAGTCGTTCCAGTGTCCCGTTCCGACTCGATCCTCCGAGACAATCATCGACACCCTCCTCCGACTCGAACGATCCAGCCCGAATCCAAGATATCAAGATGCGCCGTCGTCTGACGGCGGTCGACCTACGTTATCCTATCCTACCCTCCCCGGACGATGCGTCAAGTTGGATACAGGTGCAATTGCACGTGGCACAGACATCCGACAATCGGGGTGTACGAGCCACGGTTAGCGTGCGTGACTTGCTCTCTCAGCAAGGCTCCGCTGACGACTGCAATAGCTGTGAATTAGGTGGGAACGCTGTGGGAGCGGAAGCTGTGTTCTATAGGGAGACAGATCGGAGATCCGGCAGGCGCCGGCGTGACTCATCCCGGTCGGGTCGATTCTTCGGAGTACCACACTGAGGCACGGACTGAAATTCGTTCGGTGCTATATAACAGACGCCAACTTGTCCAGTCGTGCTCCAACTTCCAACCCACCCCCGCTCTTCTCTACTCTTCCGCCTCCTACCACCGTACTCATCTGCGCTCGTCTCCCTGTTCGCGGAGACCTCCCTATGACTGTCAAGCCCTCACCCCTCGTTCGCAAGCTCAACCAGAGGATGTCCCAACCCCCCACTTCCCCGTACTCCACAACGCGTTCAACCACAACGCGCACAACCCCCTCGGTCCCATTCGACGGTCCTCGCGATGGCAATCCAACACCGCCCGATAACCCTCAGCAGCAGCACCCCCAGTCTCAGGAGCAAGAATTCCGCGCCCTCGATCGTCATTTCGCCACCAAGTTCGTTCAGATCGTGTTGGCCCAACGCAAGCGTGCTGCAGCTGCAGCATCAGGCCAAGCCACACCCATGCGTCCTAGGCGCGTTTTCATGTTCCTCGTCCTCTATCTCCGTCTAACCGATCTTACCCCCCCGCAGGATGCAGATCTATGACTCTCCGCACGCGTCCACCGTCACCGCTCTCTTCGAGCTCCCGGGAATGCAGAACAACGAGATCAACGTTTCCGTCGGGCGTGACGGTCGTCTGACCGTCACAGGCGAGCGTCGTCCCCCGCCCCTCTTCGAGGACCCGGAGGTCGGCCGTTCTCGGTATCCCGTTAGCGAGATCAAGTATGGCAAGTTCGAGAGGACGGTGAACATCCCTCCTGGCATAGAAGTACGTGTCCTTTCTTTGTGTCGTGGTCCCCAATCCTTTCTTCTGTCATGTTCTACCGCGATCTATATGTTCCGTGCCGACTGCTTTGTCGACCTACTCTCCGCATCCTTGCTTTCTTTCCGCGGTATCCTTCTCCCGCACGTCTCCGTTTTGACTCGTCCCTTACATTTCACCCTTTCACCCGGTTTTCACCCCTTGCCACTGGCGCTGACGTCCATGTTTAGGTCAAAGACATTGTAGCCGGCTTAACAGAGGGCATGCTCAGCATCTCCTGGCCGCGTGAAGTGCCTCGCAAGCACAACTCCTCTCCCCCTGTTACATCCGTGCAGGCGCTCATTCACTGAGTCGCGTATCTTCCCTGACTCCCCTCACGCATCGTTTTCTTGGACCCTATGTTGCAACCGCTTCCCTTACGCGTGACTCGTGTTATTGTGAGCAACGCGTGTCTTTCGCCGATGACTCGTCCTTAAATCTTCTTCTTGCAAAGGCTATGACTCTCGCCTTCCCCTTCCATCGCACAATCACCTCTCCATCATCCTTTTATTCCCCATTTCAGGGTATGCAAAGGGTAGCCAGCCTAGGGCCACGCTACATGACGCATCCGCTCTTTTCTCATTCATACTGCGGAGGGGACAGTGCCACACACCATCATCGAAGGACGTACTCCTGGCGTCATTCCCATCCGTGTATTCCCCTCCCCCTCGGCCTGTCCAGTCCCCCTTCGATCTCATATGCGCATCCCCCGTGCCCAGCCTTACGCCCTCACCCCCACCACAACTTCCGCCCCGCCCATTCCCCGAATCCCCACTCCGCCTCGTCTTCCAGGGCATGTGCCTCGGTTCTTCTTCCCACCTTGCTCCCGTTTGCGTCATGAACTCTCCTCTATCGGACGCCGGAGTTCCCCGTCCCAGCTCGTGGCCGCACGCCCGGTACAGGTCAAGCTCACCCTCTCGAAATCGGCTCTTGCCTAGCCTTGACGCAAAGATCATCCTCGGGACCCGCCCTGCGATCGCGGGCGCGATCATGGAAGTGGAAAGCCGTTAGCTATACCCATTGCGCCGAGCTTGACTTCCCGCACAACGTGGCTCGCGTGCGCGCAGGCTCACGAGGCTCTGGCGCACGGCGGGCTGTGTCCATTAATCCAAAATCGCGCCTGTCGGTGCGCCTCCAAGCCAGCGCGTTTGTCGCATGGTCCGACCCCGCAGCTCGTATGGCTGTACGGTCACCGGTCAAGTCGTGTCCAACCTTACCTTACACTCATACATACCCATACCCTAATTCATGTTCTCCGGTTTTCTCGCTCTTGTTGCATACGCACATACACTCTGCTATTTGGGATTCCGGACTTTCTCGATTTGGCGGGCGATTACGGACGCTTACAGCTGTATGTGTGTTACGTGCGATGGTCTCTCCACCTCCCCCTAGACAGTTCTTGTTTCTTGCACGTCTGACTTGCTCTCGTCTGTATCCATATGTATGTACCTGCTTCGCCACCCGGTCGTAGTCAAAATCATTGTACCCATCACATCTCGACCGTATGTGTGCTACTCCTCTTTCCGGACACCGTGTATACGCAATGTCAATCCACATTCACTTCGCCGCCCCCCCCCTCCCCTTAAATACTAGCGGCGTGGAATGACGTCGCTTCCGAACCTGCGAGCACCATATCGAGTCAACAATAGAACGCACCCACATTCGAGTAGCACGGGCCCGAGCCGTCAGGGTTTTTCGGTTTGGGACTTGCCGCCTACATATTCCAGGTCGAGTCACATCTGACCTTGCGGCGTGGCGTCGCAGAAGCTTATTCTTGTGGATCCCAGGGGTACGGCTCGCCCCATCCGCGAACAAACCAGCGAACATGCCGACCTTGCAGCGCCGCAAGGATCCCTCAGGTGGAGACGGACGCCAGGAGCGGTGTAAGGCAGCCACTCAGTGCTTGAAACCCCGGTAAATAGGCGTAGTGACATACGCTCATACAGGGCAAGTGGGCGGCCTTACTAGCCGTTGTAGCGCGGCGCCGCACAACTGTCACAACGTTCCAGGAGGATTTTCAAAGGTTCCGTACTGTGTTTAAGCCGCCGAGCACGGCCTCGTCGGCGGAGAATACAGCTGAGTCGATCGTTCGTCAAAGCACCGAGCCCTGTATCCGAAGGAACAACGTAACTGCCAGCGAAACGACACCAAGTCATGAGTATATTTAGAGTACACGTATATGAGTTAGGGGGTTGGGGTTCGAGTCAAGACGAAAGAGAAGTTACAAGGTATCAATCCAGGCGCAGTGGCCAAAGTCTAGCGATGTGGGGGAAGAAAAAGAGGTATGCCTCAAGGGTGGGAAGAACGACGAAAAATAAAGACCAAACTAGAGAGTCGAGGAACGCCCTGGCCTCGGTTGGGGGGCGGTACTCACAGATGACCACCAATCGTCCCAGCATTCACATGTTGCCCCCCCAGCGGGTGGAAGAGCCCCGCGAACGCCGCGAGCCCCACCGTGGGGCCGTCCGCCTGAGTCGCGCCATCCCCCAAGGCAGCAGTGAAAGGGTGCCCGTTCTGCTGGGGTAGCGAAAGGTGTAACGCGGTCTGCATCTGGTGTGACGCTTGCGCGAGGATCGTTTGATACAGTTGCTGGTGCCGCAGCCTAGCCTCCTCTTTCACCCGCTCAAACGTCCATGCAGGTTCCGGCTCTGGTTCTGGGACGCTCGACCGCCCCTTCCTGCTCCCGTCCCAGACGAGCTCCCGTCCCCTCACCTGCCCTGCAAGTGCATCCACATCGCTGATCCCCACGTCTGAATAACATAAACACGCTTCCTTGAGGGCCGCGGCGCGTTCCCCGAGCGTGGTGTACAACGCGTCGAACGCGGACGTGCGGCCGGACGCCGTGTCGTCGCGCAATGCGGCCTCGTATACAGCGAGGGTCTCCAGTCTGGGAAGCACTGCGTGTCCCGCATTCGAGAGCGCACCGCATGCACCCTCGATGGCACGCGTCCCATGTATACAGAGCTCGCGCACATTGGGAAGTGTGCGAAGAAGCCGGGTCCACTCCTTGGCCGCCCCCACTGGCAACCGAGCGATCGTGGCGCCGTACACGGGATCAAGTCGCGCCATGCGAATTATGTCCGCGAGCGCACCCACGAACCAGGTGTCGTCCAGGACGTATTGAGGTGCCAACGAGATGCGGACTTGGAACTCAGCATCCGGTGCACTGTCCCGATCGAAAAAGTCGGGCGCGCCGCGACGTGTCCAAGAAGAAGGCCGAGACCAGGCGGACAAGTGAAAGGTGCTCGAGTGGAAGGGCTCAGGGGTGGTGTAATATATGAGAGCGGTTTGGTAAGGAGGGGGAGGGTAGGCGGCTGTCATTAATGGGAATATAGGTGCAAATTGTCTTTTGGAAATGGTCTGCAGACGTGAGAGACAAGTTGATGTTGATTTTAGCAGTGGGGGGGAAAACGACGTGTTGAAGAATGTTTGCCGGCATGTTGGGCTCTGTAGCTGTGGAAGTGCTCGTGATCTGCATACGGTCGAGGTTAGAGAGGACGATGGGCTGCTCCGGTGCCAGGGCCGGAGCCGATGTGGCGATTCCATGGCGTAAAGGACTGAGATCGAAAACAACGACCTCCAGGGTCGATTGAGCAGCGGAGAGCAGACGCAGAACATCGTTGGTGAAGAAGGTCGGCATACAATTGAGTTCGAGATGCGTCAGCCGGGCGCAGTGGGGAAGGAGGATCTTCGAAGCAGAAAAGCTGGTCGGGACGGGTACGACGCTCTCCAGCTTGAGCCTCCTTAGCGGCATCACTGTGTCCCAAAACGCTGGATGAAACCTAAACACCGCGCTTTGCTTCGGGTCATGGGACTTGTCTGGCGAGGTGAGCTCCAGGTCTTGCAGCTGCTCTTTCGGTGCAAGCATGATGTCCGCCATAAAGGCCTCGATCTTGGACCCGGGGTTGCGCTGGATGTTGAGACGCAGGGTGTTCGTGCGGGAAAGCTCTGCGATGGCCCGGCGCGCGGCGCGAAGAGACGCGCGGGGTCGGAAAACACTGTCAAAACGGATGGAAATGGGCGCGTGCTTGGAACGCTTGAGCATCACGTTGGTGAGGGTAGGGGTTTGGAAAGCCGAGATGGGTCCACATGGCGGGGTAGTCGAGCGCGATGTCGCGCAACCGCCGACATATCTGGCCAATGACGAAGGCGGTGGAGGCGCTTGTTCCGGGGGCGTCGAACGGGTCGTCCGCAACGCAATAGATGATGACGCGAAGAAGAATTTCGGTGGGGAATGCGAGGAAGGACTACTTGGGAAGGCGTTGTCTGAACACTCTGTAGTTGTGGTGAGTGACGTGGAGTCGTGGACCGTGTAGGACAAAGGATGACGTACGGGTTCGGTCAAGCTGCTACCACCATGCACTGCTCGTATTCGGATTGAGCAACGGAAGGGACTCTCCTACGTCTGACATGGCCACGGTGGAACGGCGGCTCGGTAGATGAGGTGGGAAGAGAAGAAGGATGGGAAGAGAGACGACGAAACGAAGGGGTGTATATATGTAATACCCGCGGGAGTGGGGGCGAAACAGGGTTCGAGTGGCGAGGAAAGTTTAGCGGTATCTGGGTGGCGATGTAGGTTCATCGTTCATCGCTTGGATGGTATCGATGCAATCAAGCCGAACGATGCGTTTTGCTTTCTTGTGAAACGCAATGAGGCTTCAAGCTTCAAGCTGGGAGCACGCGACGCCACGGGTTAGGGCAGCGCCCCAGTATGCTTCGTGCCGTCACACACGAATTCGATTGTTGGGTAGCGCACATAGCAAATGGGGCGCAGAGGTGGCTTGAGGGCGACGGTGACATGAGGCGACCTGGCGAGCGACAACAAACGCTTTGATAGACGATGGGAGTAAGACGCAAGACGCAGGACGCGGGACGCGCGTGTCCTCGAGGCTCACGCTCATGCTTCTTCCCGATTCTGACATCACACCCCTACCTCTGGAATTCAAACCACCGTTTGAAGCTTGTAGAGCTCGGGATGATAGGTAGGTGATGTGCGATATAGATCTTACATTCATACAAATCAACGGAGAGATACAGATAAGAACGCCATGCAAGTTTTCTCGTACAGAATACCGATGCTTGTGCACACGATGACACAGATGCCCACCACCAGGTGCCATACGCCATTACCACTCCTCGAGGGCGTCGTCGAAATCTTCCTCGTCGTCGTCTTCGTCGTCTTCGTCGTCTTCTTCGAATATGGCCCCTTCGTCCAGAGTAATCGCCGGTAGCACTACCATCAGAGGGCCTGGCACGGCCAGCGGCCCACCTTCCGCGAAAACCTCCTCATCCATGTCTGGCGGTCCCAATCCTATCATGGCACCGTGCTGGTCCTGGGGCCACATCGTTTCGGGGGCTGGTGGACTCTCAACGACCATAGACATAGGTACGCTCGACGTGCCACGCTCGCTTCCGTCCCACACAACATTCCTTCGCTTCACGGATTTGGCGATCTCCTCCATATCTCGGGTGATCGTGTCGCAATAGCACACGACGAGTTCTTCCAGCTTCGCCCCGCGGACCTGTTCGAAGCGTTCGAGGCCCGCCTTCAGCGCCTCCAACTCTAGAGTGGGTTCCTTGAGGTACCCCTCGCGGAAGGACACGCCGGTGATGGACAACGTCGTCAGATGCGAGAACAGCTCGGCCGTTTCGCTAACGACGTGAGGCCAGGCGCCGAACGTGGAAAACGCGTAAACGGAGCAGAACTCATGCAGGGCCGCGGGACCGTACACGCTGAGCTCGCGCAATAGAGGAATGTGGCGGAAGAATCGTGCCCATGGTAGTTCTGGTTTTACAGGGGCCACCGTCGCCTCGCGCACGCTCTCAAACTTGGCCGCGACTGCTATATCTCCAAGTGCGTCGAGAAGGCAAACCTCGTCCACGTCCTCGTCCCGAAGAATGTGTAGAGCCAGTGCCGGGCCAGGGTATTCGTCAAGGTTGAATAGATTCGGTGCTCCCCGGCGGGTCCAGGCGGAAAGTCGCAGTCCAGGTCGCCGGTGCATATTGTCTGTTTGAAGGAGGATACTCTCGGTAGGTTGGAGAACGTGTCCGCAAATGCGCCAGGATCGCCGGAAGGACCGTGTTGGGGGTCAAGCGCGACTTGAGCGTGAACTGAAGGATTAGCGCCGCGGTGTCGGGGTACTTGATGTGTTGCAAAATGGAAACCGGTGTGTTTGGCTCCCAGGTGGAGTGCACAGAGCTAATTTGAAGATAGGTGAGACGGGGAAGTGTGACTGGGGTAATGGTCGTGGGCTGTAGATTGCGGAAGGGAAGGTGGTCGAGGATGAGTGTTTCTAATGTGTGTGCTGCGACGGCGATCATGGCCATGATATCCACCATGCGCATACTTCCCATTCTCCCGAGCTCCAGGTGCGTGAGGGCCTGGCAATGCCTCGGTACCAAATTTAGCGAAGGATTATCGAACTGGACGGCCTCGAGGACCAGCTTTTGCAGTGGCATGGCTGCTTGGGACCAAAAGGATTTTTCCACTTTGAACACATCGGTCATGTTGCGCGATATTTCAGACGCGCGGAGCTCCAAACGTTCGAGGCGACTGGCCGTTGGACGTAAGAGGCTGACGACGTTTCGGAGAGGGAGACAGGAGACACTGCGAATGGAGATCTCCTTAACGCGAGATATCTCCCTGAGCGCCACACATGCGGTTTGGAAGCGGTAGCCTCCCGTGGTGGGACGCCTGATGATGATCCTGGGGGTGAGGTCCACGCAAACCGATAGAGGTGTTTGACGCGCTCGCTCGAGCATTGTAGTGAACATTGCCTCCGATTTGAACGAGAGTTTGGCCCACATGAGCGCATAGTCGATTGCAACGTCACGCCAACGGCGGCACACATGGGAAATAGTGAAGGCTGTGGTGGCGGAGTTCTCGGCATCATGTTGATCGTTTTCTATGCTATGGGAGAAGATTTCAAGGAGAACTTCGGTGGGCATCCGTACGGCAATTGGTGTTTGGGTTTGAACAATCTGTGACATATGTTAAGAAGGCGAATAGATGGGAAGACTACAGGTACGCACTTGAGGGTCATCGTGCTGCGTGCAAGGCGCTGCCGCTTGACCCCTAGATGGTTGTGCGTTGGCCATGAAATTTTACTCGGAGGAGGGTGTAATGTATTGTGCGGGCTGTATGAACGGCCTTGGTTGGAAGAAGACAGTAGACAGAGATCAATGTCGACGGGGATGATGGCGGTAACAACGCTTGCAGTAAAGGCGGATGGTCGTGTAAGTTGAGTACGTTGAGTTGCCAGTGGTCCAAGCGTCGGAGTAATGCAGTACATTCTCATGACGTCATGCGAGATCCGTAATACCATTGCCAAACCAAACCCTCGAAAGAGGGCGCCTTTTTATCTAGCGTACAGTAAAGTAATGGCTGACGCGTGTGTAGCTCATGCTGCCAAACCAGTATCACCGCGAGAGCACAGCTCAATAATAGTTTGGCTCGTCTTCATCTTCGGGATCACCATCCCCCGCTGAAGCCATGCCCTCTTCAACCTCTTCGTCGGGTGTCTGATCTCCGTCATCCGAGTGGGAGATACTGTCATCGCTGTTGTGTTGTGCGTGGAACTTTCCTCTCTTGTGAAGACTGGGAGAACGTTCCCTGAACAGATGTGCAAGATGTCTGGGTGGTCGCGCGATGGACCCGTCCTCCTCCTCGCTGCAGAAAGGCTATGAGCGCCAGATGATGGAGAAAGACAGTGATCTTACTCAGTATATTCCTGGACAGAGCCATCGTCGCTGCCTGCTTGCCTAAAGTCAAGTCAGGCGTGTGGACGAGAGGGCGTGAAAAGAAAAAGAACTCGCTCGTCCTCCTCATCAGATTGAATTACAGGCAACTCCACGAGCTCTTCGTGGGCGCGCTGTTCGGCCATGGCCACTACCCGAAGCACGCGGTCCCGATGTGTCGCTAAATAGTCGGCTGTGAGTGAAGACGCCGCATGGAATGGCTGAACGAAAACGCACGAAAACGCTTCATCCGACGAGACCACGGATGCCCTACCGACACGACGGATTCGAGGCGGTGGTGGAAGGTCCTCGTCTTCATCGTCAGTGAGGTCTACAAGTAAGATCGGTTGGTCATCATCCCCCTGATCTCCACCCGAGCCCCTCGTGCTGCCATCTTCTCCGTCCGAAGACAAGTCAAACACCTCAGGAGCGTCAGCATGTTGATCCAATTCGCCTTCGTCGTCGATGAAGCTGCCTTGATACGATCCTTCGTCAGAGTCATACAGGGTGCTGTTCTGCTCATCTAGGATAGGAGTAGTGTGCCACTGAGGGATGTACCCGCTGGCCAGTCCGTTGTTCAACGCCTGGTATATGTTGTCAATGTCGTAGTCTGAGTCAGATCCAGAACCCTCTTCATCGTGGCCAGGGTATATGCGACCACACTGGGCACAGGAAGCCTTCCCATATCTCGTGGAGGCAGTCAATGCAGCGATATACGTCATCTTCGGCGTCGAACATGCCAAAGGCGCTTTGATCGTTCACCTCGGGGTGGCCATCATCGTGGACTGTAGGCGCAGGGGGGAATATGTCCGTCCACAGGTCCCGCGCTGTCAGCATCTTCGTCGTTTGCGGTCGGTTCATTTGGAAGGTCGTGGGGAGGCGAAAAGCCAGTGGCAAGACCGCTTTTGACGACATTGACAACCATATCTTTGACGGCCCATACTTCCACGGGACGGTCACTCACTACCGATCGACAGTGAGGGCAAGTCTTCTTGCGCCATATCGGGAGTTCATGATCAACATCACCGGGTGGAGGAGTGGTGAACCATGACACCAAGGCAGTCGTAGCATGTCATATGACCGCATGGGGAGAGGGCGAACGGTTTATGGAGTAGATCGAGGCAAATTTGGCAAGTAATGGATGAAACCAGGGACGAGAAGATGGTCCGATGAGCGGCCAGCGACTGGGGGCTAGTTTGTGAGAACGATGCGGTCTATAGCTCCAATGACGGAGGCACACACCTCGCTCATAGTTGCCAACGTTTGCTTCAAGTGCGCCTCGTCCTCGCGAGGATTGTCGGTGGATGGGGCTTCCATGGCTGTTCTGGGCGGTGTAGACGTGGATGTGACGCGCAAGGGGGACCATGTACCCTGTAAGGATGAAGAACCTTGGATAAACTCAGGCGCGGGGGATGGCGTTTGGTTCGTCGGCGTGGGTAACGAATCGGGTAAGTCGGGAGGTGGGGGTACAATTGGAGCCGGCGAAGAGGTTACACTGGGTGGCCCACTGGTCTCTTTTGCGAAAGAGTTTGGGATTGAGGGGGATTGACTTGCCGCCTGCACGACAGGCGTCTTCCTCTTCTTCTTGCGCCGTTTCTTGTCCTTTTTATCTCGGGCTTGCGCGGTGCTCTCTTCTAGCTTGAGCTTCTTGGAATCTGAAGCCGGGGTGTCATCAGGAAGCGAGCGTTTCCTGGATGTGCCCTGGGGCAGTGAGCGTGAGCCTATCGCTTCCGCGGTGAACGAGGGCATGGTGGCGAACAAGGTCAAGGGATTGAGAGCGAACAGAACAAGTGCGGGACAAGTGAAAGGGCAAACGCAGGTCGCGTTCGGCGTTCGCGGTCAAGTTGCCAGCTTTCCCACGACCTCTAACTCCGATATGCGGTACTATCGCCGACACGGCGACACCCCACGAGAAATTGAATTCCACTCGAGTTCCACCAACGCCGTTGCTTTTCTCCCGCTGCAGTTTGAAACTCCAGTCCACTCCATTCTTTTGCCCTCCCTGCTCACTCTCTGCGCCCTCATCGGTCGATGCTGGCATTCGAAAGTCTAGAGGAACATCCTTGATCTCGAGCCATGTCCTCCACCCTCACCCTCACCAAACTCAGCGCATATCTTTCCCCCGCCCTCTCTTCCTCATACCGCCCATCTCAGCGCAAGGGTGTCGTGCACACTTTTTCAGAGGATGGATTCCGGTCTCTCTCCATAACAGGCAGGCCTCTCGGACGCCACACGTCTACCGAGGACAATCTCTGCGGGGCTGCTGAGGGTGTCCACTCGGTTCAAGAGGTCTACCATGCACCGCCATCCACCAGGATCCGCCTCAATTCTGAAAAACTGGATTCTCTCCCAGACGAAGATCTGCTCCCCATGCCCACCATCTCCCCAACCAGCTCCCGCTCCGACCTTTCGTTCTTTACATCCCCCACCTACTTCGCCTCCCTTGCACGGTACTCCAACTCCAGGGCATTCTGGCTTGCGCTTTACTTTGCCTTAAACCTTCTTCTCACACTCTATAACAAGGTCGTCCTTGTCTCCTTCCCTTTCCCCTACACCTTGACCGCACTGCACGCGCTATCGGGAGCCATTGGCGGTCGCATATTGCTACACCACGGTTTCTACAAACCTAGACGGCTTGCGATGGCTGATTACGTCGTCCTGGGTCTATTTAGCATTTTATACTCCATAAATATTGCGATCAGCAATGTATCCCTAGAAATGGTCACCGTTCCTGTGAGTTCCTTGTCAGTGATGATCCAACCCTTGACGCTAACCGTCCGCCTGCAGTTCCACCAAGTTGTCCGAGCATCTACCCCCATTTTCACGTCCCTCTTCTCTTACTATCTCTTCGAGACCCGACCCAGCCGAACCAAGCTTACTTCTCTCATCCCTGTCGTGATAGGCGTCGGTCTCGCAACATACGGCGACTATTATTTCACTTTGTGGGGTCTCTTCCTCACTCTTCTGGGAACCCTTCTTGCTGCCTCGAAGACCATCGTGACTCATACCCTACAAACTCCTACATCCCAACCGGCGCGATCGCCTTCACCTCCTTGGACAATACGCTTGCCTCACCCTATCAACATCACCGTCAACCTTCCGTCTATACCCTCTCTCCGCCAGGCGCGACTGAATCTGCACCCCCTTGACCTTCTCACCCGCATGTCCCCGCTTGCTTTCGTGCAATGTGTGCTGTACGCGCAGCTGTCTGGGGAGCTCGAACAACTGCGTCATGGACAAGAGGCACCAGCAGCCTACCTTCATCATACCCACCCTTGGGCTTGCCCCACCATCCTCATCGCAAATGCTATAATCGCGTTTGGACTCAATGTCGTCAGCTTCGAGGCCAATCGACGTGCTGGCGCGCTGACCATGGGTGTAGCCGGTATGCACTTCTCCTCTCTTCTTTGCGTGAGGTATCCCGGCTTATGATGGACCGGCAGCGAACGTCAAGCAAGTCCTTACAATATTGTGCGCAGTATCCCTGTTCGAACTCAACATCACGGCCACAAACGGTATGGGTATCGTATTGACCCTTGTGGGTGGTGGGTGGTATGGCGCGGTCGAGTACGTCGAATCAAGAGGACAGTCACGGAAAGGCGGGAAGGCACATCTGCGTTAATCAAAACCACTTTGGCACTTGGCGGTAGAAGGACGGGACATGGTACTTTCTGCATGAGCTTGGACTCGACAATCTCAACATAAATTTGGACACTGTATTTTACCCGGACGCATACCCTTGTACCACCTTGTACCACGCGTCCATATTGTTTTGTACTGTACAAATAATCCACGTACTTTCTCTCGCACAAGCACGCCATCTGACATGCCTGACCTCCTGTACTTGGTCAATGTGCGTGATAACTTGAATCTCACCCGATCGAGATCTGTTCTCGTGCACTGTCGAGACTCGCGGGCGCTTACGACTTCGTCCGTCAGTCCACTGTTTCAATTTGGCGCCTAAAATAACCACCTTCTGTTCCTCCTGCTTTCGTGCTTGGTGCTTTCGACGTTCCTTTTCCTCCTCATTCTTCTACCCTTCACGCACTTTCTGGAGAACATGATAGGTCTTAAAAGCTGCATCAACGTGCGTTACCTCTTGCTTGACCGTCCACCTTACTAACTGCGTTCGCACGGACAGGTCATAGACAACTCGGGCGCGCTCATCGTCGAGTGCGTCAACGTGCTCAAAAATAAGGTTAACAACGGCTGGGGCAGCGTCGGAGACGAGATCGTCTGCGTCGTCAAACGCGCACGTCCTGTACCCACCAGCGCAGGCTTGTCCGCCGCCGCCCTCAAGGTCCGCCGGGGCGACGTCCGACGCGCCGTCATCGTCCGCACCCGCAAGGCGGTCCGACGTCCTGATGGCCGCCTCGTCCGCTTCGACGACAACGCGGCGGTATTGCTGAATAACAAGCGGGAAATGCTGGGAACACGGATAGGTGGCGTGGTCAGCGCGGACCTACGGATGAAGGGCTGGGGGAAGATCGTCAGTTTGGCACCTAAGGTATGTGGACTTGTTCTACGAGTTCGCGACGTCGACTGAGCCGTATCTGTTAGGTCATTTAATTTTTGTTTCCCTGGTTTGCTGTATATGTATATGCAATCATATACGCTGTTGATTCTGACGGTCCATCGTCGCGCTCGGACCTCTTGACCCGCTGAAATCTCCCAGGAAGTCCCCCTATCTGTCAGTCCTACTGTCCTGGACCTAAACGTTGAACATTGAACCTTTGAGGTGCCAGCTTCGTTCATTGCGCATGATCTGCTTGGTATCTGACCACGATGTATCGAAGGGATTCGCATTGTCCCCAGGTCACACCACCCTCATTTTCAGGCGATCCATACCTTGAATCAGTATGGTCATGAGACTGTTTTTTTATCCGCAGATCGTTCTGTCTTCGCTAAATAAAACGTGATGCTTGGGCTTACTCTATCATCAACAGAATCCGCTGCTAGTGCTGGCTCAATTTCCGAGCTGTCAATCTGTCGGCTTCGCCCTGTGCATGTTCGCTGAATACACCCCCGCGGATCCTTTTTTGAGTTTGACGAGCCTCTTCACCATCATGGTTCTGCAAATCGTTTTCCGCACTGGGTGATCTCGACATTACCTCCCCGCGACGTCGGCCGGCCAAGAATATTCATAGGACCCTCAAGCCTCAAGGCCTCAAGGCCTCGGATCATGGCCTTTCTTGGCTATCTGCTATATTGTACACTATTCTTCGAGCGAAGCAAGCGTCTGTATCTCATATGAATCTCGTGTACTTGCCGCTACTCAATACCCCCCTCCCATCGTTCAGGTCAAGGCGGCAGCCTGACATGCTACCACTGTATTATACCTAGTTTCCTCGGGATTTCGGGAGTTTTTTTTAGCCAGGATGCATGTAGATCTCGCCCGTGGCTGCATGTCTTTTCGTTCATATATCCTGGCGCGTGCATCTGCGTTAGTTGATGTCGGGGTCGTCGGTGCCTCGCGCAATACTGTTCTATCGATGCGCGGCCTTACTGACCAGCTCCACGGTCGGTTTAGCGTGGAACAACTGCTCGCTCGTTGTAGATCATCTCAAGACCATTCATCTTATTCAATCTCGTGGAATGCATGGTGAACCACTAAAAAGGCCTGTGTTCGCTAAATAATACAGTGTAAACGAGGACAAAGAAACAATAAAGACCAAGACAGAACACCGATAATCTCCGGAAATGCATGGAAAAATATAGGCGTGAGGATATACAAGGAAGGAAATGGTATGATGGCAAACCGCACTACGCTCGAAGCAAGTGATACATACATCTATATACATGAAATGTCGTAAAATGGCGTAAAAGGCGTTATAAGATAGCAGCGGAACAGCGGCAGAGTGGAAGGAACACAGGGGGGGTGCTAGAATTGGATACATGAGAGCATAGCGAAATCGACTGCATATTCGGGGATGGGAAGGGGGTAGCGCACGAAATTACGCGGGTATGGACGATGGGCGGGATTAAAAGCAGTCAATAGAACAACATATTCCTAATAACAGAGTCAGAATGCGAAAGCAGAGCGATGGGGGTTGATTAAAAAGCGAAGGAATCTGGCGGAAAACGCGATCACGTGAAAGCTGAAGTCGACGTCGACGCTACAGGTTGAGACTGAGGGTCGTTGGGTAAAGTGGATCCTCCCTGGCCGCGAGACTCCCTTTGTAAGCGTTGGTACTGCCCACGTCGTGATTTCTCGGGCATCTCGCACTTGCGGGCACGCTTGGCGCATTGACTGCACAGCAAAAAAGCATCAATGAGTATCCACGGCGAGCAAGCTGTAAGCGACAACACCTACGCGCAAGTCTGGTCTTCGTCCTCGGGGGCGGGCGGTCCACAAGCGATCTTGCGCTCGCGACAAAAAAGGCACGCGAGGGCGGGTTTCTTTCGCACCGTGCGCCGGTTCGTGAGCGTACCAGAAGCAGGAGGTGACTTGTCTACACTCTGCTTAAGTTTGGGCTTGCGTCGAGGAGCGGGAGGATCGGGGTCGTGCGGAGTCAGAAGGCGATGTCGGGCTGAGCGGCTCGGGATCGGAAGATGGAGTCGGCAACGACGTGCTGACTTTAGGGCGCTATCAAAGAGATGCCGTTAGCTATACTGACGTGCGCAATTAAGAGCATAATCGCACTTTGCGGACCAGGGGGTCGGGTGGAGAACCTGGGGACCCGGAGGGGTCGTCCTCCTTCGCGCGAAAATGCTCCGATCGCATTTGTGGAAGCGGAGGAAGCGTGGGCATCGAGATGGAAGAATTTACAGGCGGCGGTGGAGACAGAGACGAGACAGCAGGTGGCGTCGAAGTAGATCGGAGGCCGTCAGGCGGACACAGGGCAGCCATTGGCGGTTCCTCGCATTGAACGAGAGGGATATACGGCACTGGGGACAGGCGAGCCAGGAGGCGACGTGATTTTCTTTGGAATTTCTGGTTCACGGAGCGCATCCCTGAGTTCGGAAAAAGTCGACTGTGGCGGCGATGGCACGGACGGCTGGCCTAGATATTGAAAATTATACGGAAGGGGGGAGCCGGCGGCGCTCGAGTTGCTACCTTCATAGTAGTAGCTATTTCCTTGAGGGGGAGAAGAAACATTTTCGCTGTCAATCCCTGCTGAGCAGCTGTCGTATGCGTGGTAATGGCTGTGTGGCGCGCAATTGATGTACGCGGACTGATCGACCAGCGGTGCAGACGCATCTGGGAGAAGGTGGGTATCAATCTGAGAGGCATAGGAAGTTGGGGGAGTTGGGCACTGCTCCTGTGGGGGATGCACACTGGATTGAAAAAAAAACAGGTGAGGAAAGGATCGAGGGCGTAATGAGATGAAAAGGGAACTGACGGGGTACGCGCCAAAGTTATAAGGGGGCTCAGCATAGTTGGTACACGGGGTACCGAAGGCGGTTGCATACTGGTGGATGGAGTGCTCGTCCGGCGAAGGGGTGTCATCCGGATTAAAGCTGACGACGTAGGGCGAGCGATGATAGTACGAATCGTGTGGCGACTCGGGCGGGCCGATCCAGGGGCCATGGGCTGGCGCATACGCGTAAGGGGCTTCGTCAAGGTCGTCTGAAGAGTCGTGGTCCGGGTGAGGGGGGTGGTGGTTTGGGTGAAGGTGGATATGGGAAGAAGGATGATGAAGGTCGGAGAACGGAAGCATGTTCGGAGAGAAACTAAGCAGAAGAAGAAAGCGAGCGTTGACTGTTCGCGGGAGTTGAATCGGACGGCTTGACGGAGTTCGAGAAACGGAGGAAACGAAGGGAACGGCAGGGGCGACTAGTTGGAGAGGGAGCATGTACTACACCTTTAAGAAGAAGAACGATGCGGTCAAGCGCACCCTGGCGCCGACCTCTCGGTAACAGCGCTGATAAACGAGCCGAGCAAACTAATACAAATGGAGCTAACTTCCAGTCTATCTCCTCATTCAATTATTGGTCACCACCAGACCACCCCCCATTCACGTGACACTACGTTGCGAGTTACCCCGGTAGTTGGTCCCCATCGATGGCTTTCCAAGTTTCCAGTCTGCTCGCCACCCGCCGTATGTCTGCTGTTTTCTTGCCTTTTTCGTGTATAACACCGGTTCTTAACAACACAAGCTCACTCTCAAGTCGGAACAGAACATCAAGAAGTTATTCATCTCGATCTCGACGTCGCGTCTACAGCGCAGTGTACTCCCACAATGCCTTGAAGCGCTCATTCTTCGGCCTGCAATTTTTACTAGACGTTGACTAGCAGCGACAGACACATAGGAAGATCGGCCTGTTGCCAGACAGTGCGCGTCAACTTCGCATCTTCGCCTCTCTTCGCCGCTCGCCTAACCACCCCACCTTCCCCATAGGCGTTCGCTGCTCCAGGAATATACTGATATCCGGATCTCGTCCCGGAAAACACCCACACGCCAAGCTCCAACTTGTGGCCCACCTGCCCTATCCCGAAGTGCCGTCTACCGGCACATATCCAGCAACCGATAAGAGGAGCCAACCCTAGCCAGCTAGCCGATTTTCTCTACTGTCAATATCTCCTCCTTCAATTGTGTGCCTATCCTACATCCTGTTGTTGCCTGTCCTTTCAAATTGGGACACGTTGTGGACGCTTCGCTCCTTTTATCTCTCCGATGGCTCCGATTTCTCCAAGATTGAGTTGTCCGCGCGAATTGGAGTTGCGCCTCTCTTCCCACGGACGGTTTTCATCACCTGCCCTCCATTTGAACTGTTTCGACGGCCCCGTGGACCCGTCCGCGGTAGCAAAAAGGGTGCCAGTCCAGCAGGCCAAGGCTCCCACTACCGAAGTGTGTCTTCGAGTCCTATGTTTGGTATCGCCCGCTGACCGTAGCGCTCCCTAGCGCCCGACGATGACCTCTGTAAACACGTTTAAGCAGGGCGACGTGGTGCTTGTGACCACCTATTGAACCTCATACGGTGCCTTCTGACGCCCATTCTGACCTGGCTTGCGTCAGTTCTCCCAATTGCTACCCGCGGCCTTCCTCTTGAGCCTAAATAGCCTTCGACGTCGACATGAGGCCACGATCCATCCCCTTCAGGGTGCGTCGGACTATCGGACTGTAAGGTGCGCGTGCTCCTTTGCAGTCTCGCTCTGTAGATCAGTGTTTTTTTATTCACGATGGAATCAGATAAGAGCCCGTATTGTTCCCACCCCACCCAATACAACAACCATTCTACCTGAGCCCTTTGTTCTCTGCGGGTAACTCCATCGGAATGATGACCCCCTTGTCCCGCTTGTGTGCTCATAGGCCCGATATACTGATCTATATCGTATCCACGGTATCGAAGATGATAGATAGGTACGAGGGCACCGGGTGTGCTACTTTAGTGTGGCGTTAGGCTCAAAGCCATCCGACTCCTACGCCGGCGTTGGCACGAAGAATGGAGAAGCATTCGCGTCTGTCAACAACACAGATCCACCCGATCGCCTGTGCCGTAGTGCTGGAGGGGTGGCGACTGAGCTCGTTGGATAACTATCCTTCGCGGTTCCACGATCGTTCCGTTCAACGGCGGTCCTTACGCTATGTGCGTGGATCGCCACGGCGGCCGTCAATTTATGTACAAGCCTGCGAAGCGTCATTTCCAGCTCTGTTAGCGTCTTGCGGTATTTTTCGTACTGGATGAAAAACTTCACAAGATTCTAACGCCAGTTCATTCATTTAATCTAGTCCTTGTTCTCTAGAGCACATATGCCTTTGTTCACAACTCCGCCCCACGGACTAGCTGTTCATTCACCCAGGGGTTACACGCCCACATTCTCACCCCAACGCCCATGTCCTTAAGCAAATGCGACGAACAGCCATACAACATGGGCGCCCGGCTGTCGGACATCGCCCGCTGTCGCCCCAACCTCATTGCTCTCGCGCAAGGGGCGCATGTATCGAATATGTCGAACGCCCCCAGGGTTCGTAGAGCCTTGCGACTCGCGGTCGGGAGACTGGGCTGTCAGTGCTGCCTCGCGACGATCGCGTTTCCGAACCATCGACCTTCTTCGATGCAATTTCCCGACCTTGCGTCGCAGGGTGCAATACGAAGCACTTTGCATCATGCTTGGTGATCCTATGACGTACCGAAGCTTGGAAGTTGGTCCCTGCTAAATTACTGTTAGTGTCGAAGGTCGATATGGCCGCATGGAGAACGGAACACAGCGGGATGGGGTCAAACTTTGAGTGGTTTATTACCGCTTACGTCTATGTCCTATGCACTTTCTTCAAAGTTCTCGGTGCGGCAACCAAACGTCGAAGCTTCCATTGGCCGAGTGCTACTGGTCTTCCATTTGTATGTTACTTAGCCTCATGAACAAAATTATGGATGCCACTTGAAGGAATCCTCCGGCGGCGAATGCCGCGAGCTCGGCGCTCAGTATTTGGGAGGAAACTGTTATATCCAGGATGTATAATGGTTGTATAACAGAGTCAGAATAAAAGCGCCAAGCTCTAGACAGTCCCCTGTTTCGCCCAGTCGATCATGATACCCCTTGCGTAATGCTCACTGCAAGTGCTTAAGCTTAAGCTTACACGCCTGGTGCTTAGCCGTTATGATCATGCAGGGTCAGATCGCCTTTCAGGCTGTCTGGCTGCAGTACGCGAAAGATAACGTCAACCCTCTTTGAGCAATATCCACCCTCAGTCTGTTGAACACAGTCTCTTCAAACACCAGTACCTTACAATCCCGAATAAGCCCACCACAATCGACCCACGACGCCGAAGAAGAGTAAGAAGCACCCAAAAACCCAAAGGCGACGGGTACAAGATTTGAATGGGCCAGCGTGAGATGAAGCAGGCGACGATGGGGTAGGTGCGGATAGATATACCACAACAGTCGACGGCCTAGAATGTGAGGGAATGAGGATGCGAAATAAGAAAGAAGACCCGGCCGGGTACGCACCGTGGTGCCCCCACTTGCACGGTTCGTATTGTTCCATGTCTATGTCAAGTACTTGGCGAGAAACCGGCCCTTCTTCCCCACCATCCCCACGGCACATTTGGGGCTATGTTTTGCACCTCTTCTGCTTGAACAATACCGATTGATTCCTGACGCCCATGGCCCGTACGTTTGTTGCGCGGGAAAGTAGTCATTGGAGAACAATGCGTTGCGCTCTCGGCCGCGATACCGAGGGAGAGTGGCTACCAGCAAAAAAAGATGTGGGTGGATCGTTGTAAGACGCAGAGGGTTTCGATACGGTCGAACCAGTGGGTGGAGGGGTTAAGTTCGGAGATGTCCCGGGCTTGTCCATGTTTATTTCCTGGGGTAATCCATAAAGAAAGGCCTGAGCGCGGTAGTTGAAGAGAGCTAGACGCAAGCTAGATAGGACCAAATCCGAGCAAGAGCCAAGGTCTACGCTGACAGAAGTGCGTTTGGCTCGTGGTGGGAATTGGTAAGGAAGGTTCCGTGGGAGCCGGTTACTCGGATGGTCACGTTACTCATGCGCCGCTCACATCTAAGTCGACAAATCGCTTTCCCGGTTTACGTTGTGCACACGCCGCTTTCGTTGGGCGTCGACGATTTCTGGGTTGCATGTAATTGTGTTTAATATTGCCCACGGATACACGATGTCCTCCTTCTATGTGCTTTCAAATAGGAACATGATCGAATTGTAGACACGCCGGTGAAACTTGCCAGATTGAGCTTCCGTAAACCCCACGAGCCGGGGCTCCGATTGCACTGACGCCGTAATAGAGTGCAATATAGCAACACACGCCCCGGGAATTCATCCACGAAGTTCTCCCTAGTTCTCCTCAGCTCTCTTAATAACATACTCGAGACAGATGTTTGTACCATATGCACAGTCTCATACAACCTTCCATGTTCAGGAACACGCCTTTCGAGCCGGTGTCCCCGCAAATGTGCCTTCGCGGACAGCGATACGGTTCAAAAGGAAAGGGCATTCGAGTCTTTTTGGGAACACAGCATTTTGGGGGGGTCAATCAGGAGGCGCACGGCATCTCAATAGAGCGGCGGTCAGGATGGCATGGAAGACAACGGCATATCGTATGGGATCCCGGGGGGACGAAGCGGGGTTCGAGTTACCGGGTGGAAGCCGAACGAGGCGCTGATGTTCTCGCGTCTCGCGGGCACGAGGAACGAGGAAGCGGGGTGCGCATTATGTGGGTTCAGGGGCTGCGGTGACTGGGATAGCCATGAGAAGTGATGCTCGAGTCGCCGGTGAGTAAGGAGTCTCTCGATGTAGAATTGCTACTGCCAATGAGAAGCGTGTATCGTCCATACTCGTTCGACAAGCCGCAACTGTACCGTCCACATCGAGATGAGGCAATGTTGCACAAGAGAGGACAAGAAAAGGCGTAACCAAAGTTTGATATTAGGATTGAATGCGGCGGCGGCGTTTGGACCTGGTTATCGTAAGATGGCTGTCGGCGCCACAACCGGCGAGTCCGCACAACACATGAGACACCGAGGAAGCCGGGATCTTAGAACGGGTTGTAAGCTGGTGTGCAGCGATATATGGAAATGTGAAACCTACATAAACATAAAAGCAATAGCGCCGTGATCCATCGAACACAGTGGTAGATAACATGAATCATGATGGTGGCGGGCGTGGGATGGCAAAGAAGTGCATGGAATAGAGGAAAGTACCAAAGAAGGGTGACATGGGTTCGGTACGACGTAGTTATGGCAAAAACGTGGCGTCGGCGGGTTGCGCCCTGGTAGCAATTGTTCTGTGAATCCCGGGACGTACAGTGGAGTTCGTCGTTCGCCTATACTCCCACCGCAGAACACAGATATGAGATGAGGCACTTGCCGCTGCGACTACCAAAAATATGACCGATGCTGTAAGTGCCGTATTTTGCAAAGAATGGCCTGGACGGGGAGAGATTGAGTGACCGGTATGATCGCCGGACTATCCTGCGGCCATGTTTACGCCATGTACGGAAAAGCGAGTGACGGCAGGCCGAGACTGAGAAGCGGTGCAGAGACGCCTGGCAAGGGACGGTGGCTGAGAGGTGTCGGTGTGCTGGCGCAGCGGAAGAGAGGCAGCTGGAATGTCGAAAACTGAAGAAATACGTGTCAGTCCAGATGATAAGTTGAGGAGAACTACCAGCAACAACCAATTGGACGTTCTACGTCGATGCTAAGTACGAAGTACAGAGAGGGTAAGTTGACGCCGTATGAGTCACGAACAAGTCGACAAACGAGCAATGCTTACGTCACCAACGTGGCGTCAGTCGGTTTTTCTTCATTCTCGAGACTCGCGTCTCTGTTTCAAAGTTATTCGACGCCCCTGGCCAGTCACGAATCGACGTTGATCCAACTCCTTCTGCTCGCGAACGAAGATAGTCAAAATCCGGTCTGTTAGGATCACGTTGTGGGAGCGGGGGAGTGCAGAAGCTTGCAGTTGCCCGGTTATGTCATGGACGAGGCTCACGAGTCACGACTACCGACACCCTCATATTTTCCCGCTCTCTTCTCCCGCAGGCACTTCCCCCGGCGCTGTGTTTTTCGCCGTTACGAAAGGTGAATCCCGGTTAGAAGCCCGGAGAACCGTCGAGCGTGGTACGCCTCCTTGCCCAAATAAGCCATCGCAGTGCTCCTAACCGTCAATCATCTACCCACAGGGTTCACGCGCAAGCTATCCCTGAGTACATGCAGCTCCCTCGTTCCTTCCTTCACCGTGACAATGCATCACATGAACTCTGCCAAGTCGCGAGAAGGGCAGGCTGGCGTTCCGATTGCTGCACTATCAATCGTGCTCGCCTTGACCCATGTCTGCATCACTCGTCACCCGCACTGGATCCGCCCGCGGCCCGCGATCATTAACGATCCTGCGTAGGTTTTCGGAAACTATGAAGGCATCGGACAACTTCGGGAAGCCAGTGGGATTCCGCTCACGGCAGCAGTCGTAGCTCTCATTTAACCCATTCCAAACCAGCTGAGTAGCCGGCCCACGGACGATCGTCCTCATCTCGTGAAACGTTCCGAGCACACCCATCGTCAGTCACGAGGACTCCTCTCTTTCTATCTTCATTTGTTCTCTTCGGCAGCTTACGGTCAACATATGGTAATATAGCCTCAGGCGGCCTGCAGACGACACCGCAAAGCCATTCCGATTCCTATCTGAGCTCGGATGCTACCCTCATGTTCCGCACCCTCAACCTGTCATAAGATGCCGGAACGGTAAAAAGCCGCTCCTCGGCATTTAATCCTGGGATTACGACATTCAGAAGTTGTTGCCGGCGTAAGCGAGCGTCTTCGCTTGCGCCGCGAGGCCCAGGAGCGGCGCACAATCGGACATCCAGACATCAACCCCTTTGATCTCTAATCGCATGCCATTCGAGGACGCACAGTACACACTGCTTTTGGTACATGTTCCCGGACATGCGCCTGTGCTGTGGACGCCCGTTGCTCGACGGCCGCTGGGTTCGTGCCTGTTCACATCTGTTGTGTATAAAGCTCACTCCTTCCTCCTTGCAGACCCTCCAGCCCTCTGCTCTTCGTACTACCCGGTGCTCCCCTCAGCTCCCCTTTCACCTTCTGTACCTCCCCGAGACATCACGTCCAGTCACTCTCCGGGTATCCTCACATCGGACATCTCTTCGCCATGGCATCTCACTTCTCCTACGGATGCCGTTGTCCTCGTCGGAGGCACCAGCCTGGTCAGTCTTGCGCTGTTATTAGTACTTTCTCCTTGGGCCCTGACCGTTGATTTATGTGTAGATGGCTTACCTCTACTTCAAACGGAATGAGCCCGATTCTATCCTGGCCCTATTCTTCCTTCTCGTCCTCGTTCCGGCACTACTGTCCGCCGCTGTCTCTCAGGTCGCAGGCCCCGTCTGGGTAGTATCCGTGCTCACCTCGTTGACCTACCAATTTCTCCTCCTATTCTTCACTGCAATGTACCGTGTCTCCCCCTTCCATCCTCTGGCACGATATCCCGGACCATTCCCCGCCAAAATTACCAAGTGGTGGTCCTCGTACATCATCACCAAGGGCAAGCAACATCTTTACTACCAGGCGCTGCACGAGCGTTACGGGGATGTGGTTCGCGTAGGTAAGGCATCAAGAATATCTATCGTAACAAATCACTGGCTCACCCTGGTTGTGTACGTGCAGGTCCCAACGAACTTTCCTTCCGCGACGCCTCCTTCATCACCGACATTTTGGGGCCAGACGGGCTTCCCAAAGGGCCATGTGCGTATACTCTATCGTTGTCTCCACGGGTCTGCTAATGATGATCATACAATGTTCGCCACTGTACTTAGGTTGGGACAACCGAACCAGTGCTCCGAGTCTTATCGCGCAGCGTGATCCTGTGGCGCACGCCCAACAGCGCCGGCCATGGAACAGGGCGTTCTCCAGTGCGGCGATGAAGGATTACGAAGTCATTATTGCGCAGCGTGCGCGCCAGCTTGTTCATCGGTGGGAAGATATCATCCTTGCCCAGCCGGGGAACGTTAGGGAGGCGACCTTGGATGTTGGAGCATGGATGGGCTACTTCTCGTAAGTCTGCTTGTGCTTACGAAATCTCACGTCGTGGTCTGATCTCTACTCACTAGGACTGACTTCATGGGAGATATGGCGTGCGTCCATTCTATGCAGCGGGTGCCACAGCAGCGCTAATAAACTCTACCGATGCGCAGATTTGGTGGTGGATTTGAGCTTATGAGAGACGGAGGCGATACCTCGGGCGTCTGGCACGTCATCGAGACAGGAATGCAGTAAGTTTTCCTTTCCAACTCCTTTAGCCGCCCTCAACATTCATATTCTATGACAGGGCTACAACAATCTTCGCACACGCACCTTGGGCTGCGGCCTTCCTCAAACGAATGCCTGGTCAGGGTGCCGCAATTCAGTCCATGCGCGAATTCTGTTGGAACAACGTACAAAAGCGTATGGCGCTTGGCGCGGCAAGGAAGGATCTCTACTATCATCTCGTACGTGGGAGTTTCAATGCGCGCATCTTACGAGACCAGATTCTGACCTGATCTTACCAGAGTGACGAGGATGATCAGACGCAGACACCACCAACGTTGGCATCGCTTGCAGCGAACGGGGTACTTGCCATCGTCGCCGGATCGGATACGACGGCGATGGTGCTCACCTCCTTCTTGTATCACGTCCTTCGCCACCCGACCGTGTATAAACGGCTCCGTGAGGAGGTCGACGCCACATTTCCGGACGGGCAGGAGCCACTGGACGTGACTAAGTTGAGCGGCATGCCGTGGTTGAACAGTTGCTTGTGAGCCTGGCCCTGCTCCCTTCCGTACGGTCGGATGGCTCATCTATGGTCAACAGAAACGAGGTGATGCGTTTACAACCCCCGGTCCCCAGCGGATCTCAGCGTCGGGTACCACGCGGCGCTGGCCCCAAGGTGCTTGGACGATAGTACGCACTCCTTCCCATTCATGTCCCTTACTGCCGGCTAACCATGGGTATATGCTACAATTATAGTGTCGTACCAGAGGAAACGCAACTTTTCGTGCATACATACAGCATCCAGCGAGACGCCAGGAATTTCTCCAACCCAGACGCCTTCCTACCCGAGCGCTGGATGCCAGTGGTCAACAATGATACCCCTTCTGCTGGCTTACCCGCTTCGACTTCGCCGATGCCGTCATCGCCCAAACACACCTCCGTTCACAACCCTGCAGCATTTATCCCATTTTCCTATGGTCCGCGGAACTGTGTTGGCAAGAACCTTGCGCTTACGGAGGCACGAATGCTCATAGCGTACGTTGTTTCGCGCTTCGACTTTCACCCTGTGGGAGAGGAAGGAAGTTGGGAAGATACCCTCTCGGACTATTTCACTTTTCAGAAGGGAGCATTACCGATGAGGGTCACTTTGCGGGAAGCCGACTGATGCAGGCGCAGAGGGTTTTCTTGACAGCGCCTCCCGTGATGTTTATGGTTCAATTATGGCATCTATTGAATGAAGGAGTGTACACATATAATTGAATCGTGCTATTTGTTCCAATGATAAGATGTCGACGACATGATGATCGCTTGCTGTTTGCTGCTTTGCGCTTCCACTGCTCTCTCTGAAAACCCTTCCAATGAACACAACTTCGAGTACGCATCTCGCACAACGTTCAACACGGTCTACATTCTCCCTGTTGACCAGTCGTAGTTTCAGCGGCCGATGACGTACCTGACAAGCTCCGCCCCCAAGGCGCGACCTGTCTCAATTTTCTGACTCGACCTAGCCCGTTCTTCTCCTTCCTCGCTTCAAGATAAAATCAAGTTTCCTTGCGGAATTTCTTTCATCTCGGACGACACAGAGAATCCAGGCGGACCGTACTATATCTCGCAAGTGACTGAACATCAATCATCATGGAGAACGAGCGCTCGACCTCTCGTGGACGTGAATTCGTGCGTCGTTTCCATGTTCGACTTCTCCTATCCTCATCGTGCACGGGTTTAAGCACTCTTCTGGTCGTGGAGGCGTTGGAAATATCCGCCAGGCCTCTCTGTCCCGCGATCGCGCCGCTTTCGATGGTCCGGATGACTTCTCGGTGACCAGAGGAAGAGAACCTCACCCCGCGCACATCCAGCATGACACAGGAAATGTACGCTCACTTATCTCCTACACTAGGTTATAGCTTTAATTGTGGATGCTTTTTTGTAGGCCGTATCAACTGGACGCGGGGGGGCAGGGAACTTTCGCTCACCGTCCCGCCCTCGCGACAGCGTCGATAGCACCCTCGATCGTGACCTTATCCAGTCTATCGACCAAGCAAACGATATCGGTGTTGTGCGTATGATTCTCTATACCTTCCCTGTCCTTGAGGTGCATTTCTCATCGTCTGATTGTACTTACAGCACTCTACCGGCCGCGGCGGTATAGGCAACATCGCCCGCTCTAAATCTCGTTCTCGTTCTCGTGGCCCCGTGCTTACCACCGGCCGTGGAGGTATTGGCAATATGAAGAGCGGTGAGCCCACGGAGGTGACCATTCACGAGGTCGAAGACCAGGAACGTCTGGCGCACATGCTCCCGCACGGGATGTACGTTTCCTAGTTCCGCCTTGCGCGGCTGTCAATATACTGATCATATCACATTTCCTGCTTCTATGTAGCCATTCTACGGGCCGAGGCGGTATGGCGAACATGACCAGCGACATAGAGCCTCCCCTCAATGAACCGACGCACCCTCAGTGCGTCGCACTCACACGAGTTCCAGTCAACTGGGCGTGGTGGTGTCGGGAATATTCGCTCGCGATCGGGCTCGCGAGAGCCTGGTCAGAACGGTCCCACCGGCGGGCACGAACGATACGGTATCTCTGCACTGTTCCACCGTGGTGGGGGTGGTTCCCGTCCTTCGCAGGAGGTAGAGGCTGGCGTCGTGGACAAGGCTAAGTGAGGCTGTTTGTAAGTGACCCCGAAGGACCCAAATGACCGGAGAAGGCGATATATATTGTACCGGAATCCCTCCCCTATCTTCTTACAACATGTAATTTTGTAAACGCTGTATATTTCTTACTTCTCACTCCTGCCCCGAACATCCTTATAGTCACGTCCCCGCTTATTCAAAACATCTTTGAAACACCATGGCTGAAGCTGAAGCGCTGAACCTGGGATACCGGCTAATTCTCAGCAATTTATCAGGCGCGACTGCTTATGATAGTTTGGATCAATGATACTATTAATGAAGTTGAAGGCGAGTAAGTTGTAGCCTACTGGATGTCCGTGGTGCGTAAAGTCCGTTTGTAAACATTAGATGGTAGGATCGTCCGTGAGTAATCGTAATGTATGTCCGGTGAGACAAAGGTCGAAACAATCGTTAGACAGGAGGAGTGGTTAGGGGGAGGTGGTTAGGGTGAGGGGTGGATGGGGTGAATCACGACCGATTCACAAGTCTCGGGATCGTAGGGAAGTGCAGTACCGTTCGCAGGTTTGTACACAACGACGTCGACGTCGGTAGTTTTGCTCTTGCAGATGGAGAACCCGTCGCTGTCGCCATTGACACCGAGAACGTAAGGATATTCGGTGCCATGTGGGCTGGTATTGAACTACGAACACATGTCGGTCGGCGATTTGTTACGTCATGAGGGGAATGAAAGAGGGGAACGTACCAGCTCGCAATAGGATTTCACAGGCTTCTGAGTGACCGACGCACTCTTCGAAAGGAACTCGAGGAGCGAGTTCTGTAGTGCAACGTACATCGATTGTTGCGGATCGTCGCTACCCTCAACTGGTTCAGCAGTGACCCCTCCCTCTGACATTGTGAAGTTCCATCCAAAGTTCTTCGTCACTGTGGCATTTGTCTACATGAAAGTATAAATGAGTTAGAGGAATGCACGAAGTAAGCTGTGGGTACGAACCGCGAGGACGCTGACGTTAGGCTGGAATCCAGGAATAACTCTGAGGACAAGTGATCGCTCGACAGACTGGTCGCCCAAATTGACCGCCAAAAGTGTGAATCCCGGAACGTCCAGAACACTATTCCATGCGCATGCTGGAGCCCGCTTGACGATGGGAGAGGCGGACACCGACACGGCAAGTGCGAGAGAGGCAAACAGGGCAAACGCACGCATGGTCGTGAGGGCAGGTGGTCATGAAAGGGGTACAGGAGTTCGTAAAAACCTGGGGGAACACAACGGAAATGGGTCCCGCCTTTATACTCGAAGCGGTGCAGAAGCGCCTCAAACCCGGGCACGGTAGCCGAGCCTCACAGTGGCCGAGAGCCGAGAGACTTTGCGTGATTGGTGTTTCGGCCGCTCGGAAGTTTCAGCGCTGTCATCACATCTTGATGTTACTAGGAGATAACTTGTGCTTGCTACTGGTTCGTCGACTGCAGAGCGGCATAATCTGTCATATATGAAGGTAACGTCGTTAAACACCCTTCCAGTGGTATAAAATCGATGAATGACGTCGGGCTTGGCGGCGCAAGATCGTGATTTCACCAGTGACTGGAAGTGAGCTGGTGGACGTAATTGACGGCCCGTTTTCTATGCCTCGAAGATACTGGAAGATGGCTGGAACTTGGAAGGCATTGGAAGGCCCACAGATAGGCTGAGAAGAAGAGCAAGTACAAATCAGATGATGGGCTCTCGGCGAGGCCTGGGAACTCGCCATCCCTCAAAGGGGTACCACGCTGTATTTGGCGGCTGTACGTAGTGGGATGACGCACTCTAGGCAAGGCCCCGGGCTGGAAGACACGCGGAAAGGTCGCGCATAGAGATCCTGGGGGCACTGGGTAGACAGACTTCTGTGCAGGCCAGAAGATCAGCAGAGTTTGCGCCTGCGTGGGGGCTTGTCGCTCCTGCTCAAGTGGTTATGAACGGAAGGTACTCCCCGTCTTGGGACGCTGCTCACCTCTGCGACATCCTTTACATGCGATAGGTGGGAACAATGTCGGAAATGAAGCCCATGAAGCCTCGAGGCGCGCAAAGAACCGGTTATCAGCAGATGTTTTGTGGCCGTGCAACGCAAACGTGGTGGGCTACATCGTGTACCAGGGCTAAGGGAGAAGAAGTCCAGTGAGTAGAGGGGAGCAGGCCCTAGCAAGGCTTAGGAGACTCGGCCACAGAAGGCGAGGTAAGCTTTTAGTCATCGTTCTCACGCGAAATTGCGTCATAATCGATACCTTTGCATCCGATTAAGCTGCAAGTTCGATGAGCAAGCCCAGTTTCCTCCACGACCATCCGTACCACCATCGTCGGCGCTGCCAACATGTCTAACACCCTCCCTCCTCTCGATTACCCCTATAATGCTCTTGAGCCCCATATCTCTGAGGAGATCATGACTCTCCACCACACCAAGCACCATCAGACCTACGTCACCGCTCTCAACGCTGCCGAGGCCGCATACACAAAGGCGTCTTCCCCCAAGGAGCGCATCGCCCTCCAGGCTGCCCTCAAATTCAACGGTGGAGGTCTGTAACTTCTCTTACTCCTCGATTCTCAACGTTCCTTCGATTGGCAACTGAGCTCGCGTGGTTATCGACCTACATCCCATCACCGCATTGCTTGTTCTTTACCACTCGTTTCCTGGCAATTCCTACCTCCCCGATCTACTGGCCGAGTGTTCGATTTGATCACTTATGCTTACCCGGAATCTACTTTCAGGTCACATCAACCACTCTCTGTTCTGGAAGAACCTCGCACCTGCAGGCTCAGCCAACCTCAAGGCTGGTCCGCTCAGCGATGCTATCACCGCGACTTTCGGTTCTTTCGATAACTTCAAGAAGGAGTTCAACACCACCACCGCAGGCATCCAGGGATCTGGCTGGGGCTGGCTCGTGCGTATATAATCGTTTGTCATCCATCTGTCGTTGACATTTCCTTCGCGTTACAGGGCTACAGCCCTTCGACGAAGAGGCTTGAGATTGTCACCACCGCTAACCAGGACCCTCTGCTTACCCATGTTCCCATCATCGGTGTGGATATCTGGGAGCACGCCTTCTATCTCCAGTACAAGAACGTCAAGGTCGACGTGAGTGACGCCATCGATTCGCCGTTGTTCTAGTGTTCACCTTATCGTTAGTATCTCACCGCCATCTGGAACGTCATCAACTTTACGGAGGCCGAGAAGCGCTTCCTTGAGGCTTCCGGTGGCTCCAAGCTCTAAAGTATGGAGGCCCCATAACGAGAAAAAGCAAGAAGGAAAGTAGCGAAATACCGGCTCATGTATCAAGTAGCTTGTGGTTGTATGCTGGGAGACGAAAATCAATGTATGTATCATTGTTTGATGACACGGGTATAAGACTCGGAGTTGCGGATGCTTCGAGGCTCGAGCTCGGTGAGAAGATCGATGAGTCATGCGGCGGCACTCATGCCATTTCAATGCTTTGAATGCATAACCTCTTGCCAGTCCACCTGTGATCTGGTGTCGTTCGTCTCTTCGTTACTATTGATGTGCCGTGGTGCAACTGATCATAACCTCATCCACAGACTGCATGTCTGCCCCATCTGTGCCACTGATACACACGTCTCTGCTCTACACTACGCTGTTTGGGCCGGACAGGCTGTCGACTCAGCAGTACTGTACGGTTTCGTTACATACCATACACAGGGTTTGGTCCCACGCATGACATTCAGAAGATCGCAAGGCTTCAAATTGCACACCTACCACCTGGACGTAAGTATCATGAAGGTTTGCACTGCCTTCCATCATGATTCACATAACAGTGTGTGCATAGACCTGGCGGGTATAAGAGGCTGGGACTTGTGTAGCCCCACAACGCGCGACATCCACCTCCAGGTCCCAGTGACGACATGCGCTTCCAAAGTGCTATACAATTGACCCTCGCGTTCTTCTTCGGAACCAGAACCTGCGCGCAAAGTACTGCGGATCCGGCGTCGTTTGTCAATCTGTTCATCGGGACCACCAACGGCGGCCATGTTTTCCCTGGTGCTGTTAATGTTTGCACCTCGAGTTATACGAGCGCTTATTTTTCGCGAATTAGGTGCGACACTGCCCCATGGTATGGTCAAAGCAGGGATGGACACTGATACTCCCGGGGCGGTGGGTACTTCGCTGGATCTACTACCGTCACACATATTCTGATATCATACCACTAGCAAGCTGGATACGACTCAGACCCATCTTTCAATGTCACCGGGTTTTCTTCTCTTCACAACTCTGGCACTGGGGGGGTGAGATTTTTCCTTTGCGTTGAAATGCCAAGCCAGGGAGCCTCATAAATATGACAACCTTCTTCTCAGAGTGTGTCGCTCTCGCACTTCAAGATTTTCCCATCAATAAACGGAGGCGCCTTTCAAGATTGTCCGACCTCCCTCAATAACCGGAAAGTGTTGAGGAAGACGTTATCTAATGGTGTGTTCATGTTAGACTTCCACTTCCCGACAGCTGGCCTTGAACGCTTTGCGCCAGGTACCGCCGACGACTTCGCATCCCCGGGATACTTTTCTACCAATCTGGTCTGTGGCGTGCAGTGTGTACCAACAATTGATAACTTATTGTGACTTGGCTATAGACCACGGGTGTCCGCGTCGAATTGACAGCCACGGCGAAAGCCTCCATTCAAAGACATACATTCCCTGCGAGCACGGACGGAAGTCCCCCACGCATCATTGTCGACGTCACCAGCGCCGCGGGAAACACTGGTACCCTTCCTACACTCCAAATCAACTCTACCTCGGGCCAGGTCGTGGGTAAGCTTTACTCGAACCCTCGAAACATCATTGTGTATGAATACCTGATTACCTTAGGCAGTGGTAATTTCCAGGACGGGTTCGGGCCCGGACGATACACTGTTTTTGGATGCGTAGATTTTGCTACCCAAGGGGAAGACGGCAACGCCCAAAGTACCGCTCCAACCGAATGGGGCGTGTACTTGGACTCGAACGCACCCATCCCAAAGCTGACAAGTGCCGATCAAGTGTACACTGGTCGGTCGATATAATTCATATTTCATCATCTCTCGCTCAGGCGGCGCTTTTATTGCTTCAGGCTTCGGATCACAAGTCGGCGCTCTGCTTTCATTTTCGCCCATACCTTCAGGCAACACGGTAATCCTCGTTCGGACTGGTGTGTCGTTCATCTCGACAGATCAAGCGTGTTCGAATGCAAAGGAAATATCCGACTTTGGGTTTGACCGTGTACATTCTGTAGCGAGGCATGCTTGGAACGATTTGCTTGGTCGTGTCACAGTCGAACTTGGGGACGGCGATGATCAAGAAAACATGCGCGAACTGTATTACAGTTCGGTGAGCGAAGTTCTCTATCGTCCACCGACAGGAGCGTTCATGAATATGTATAGCTTTACAGAACGCATATCGTCCCTGCTGATTGTAAGTACAGCGTGTGCATACAGCTATAGTGCTAATAGACTTGGATTTTCTGCAGATACTAACGAGAATCCCAAGTGGGCCTCGATGGAGCCGTACTACGATTCATTCTTCTGCAATGTGCGCCCCTTCTTTTCTCCGTCTCGTGTATCATCATACCAGAAGGTGACGAATGGCATTAGTGGGATACCTACAGGACACTGTATTCGCTGATGGCGCTACACGACCCAGAACGATACGCGGACATCGTGCGTGGGATGATAAATGTCCAGCAGAATGAAGGTGCGCGGGTTCCCCATTTACTGTACCATTGTATGACCTATGGATCGGCGTATAGGATGGCTTCCCGAGTGTAGAAGCGCGACAAATCCACAAAAAGTACAAGGCGGAAGCAGTAGGCCTCTTGTTGCTCCCGGGGGTTACCCGACTCTCTGACGGTCTTATTGTCCCCTCTCAATCAGACGGCGATCCTATCGTTGGAGAATTTCTTGTGAAGTTCGCTGGCTCCCCTCGGTCAATTGCTGTCTATGCTGAGTGCAAACGTTCCCAGATATGCAAGTCAGGCAGAAAAATTAGGCGTGTCGCCGAATGACCTGTACACGGCGCTGCTTTCGGACGCCGAGAATCTCCCCCCAAATTGGGACTTGATGGGCCGGCAAACCGATGCCTGGAAACAATTCAGTCGGTTTCTTCTACCAGTCTAACGTATCTTGTATCTACATGTCTCACGGCGTCTTGCTAGACTACTTGCCAGCCGACGTAGTTGAACCTGGTGGAACGCCCACGAAGGAAGTATCGCGGGCTCTGGAGGTGTGTAGGTCTAGCATGCTCACGCCGAGATTCCTGATTGTGTATGACTTGCATCAGTATGCATTCGGAGATTTTATTATCTCTCAAGTCGCAAGAATATTGAACAAGACGGACGACGTTCAGGAAGTAAGGTGGTTCAAGTGTCAGGCGCAATCATCCCTCTCATAGCATTGTAGTATGTCGCCCGTGCAGGCAATTTCATCAATCACTGGGATTCGAACACAACCATGCCAGATAACTCTGGACCAGCCAGTGTTAAAGGCATGATGCAGGTAGGCATTACTATTGCATTCCTCGAGGACATTGTTAACGCAACAGGATGATTCAGAAACGGCTGATCAACCAAACGTTCGTGTTCACGGACCCCCGTCATTGCAGCGTACACGATCCCTTACATTCAGGGTGCAATACTGTTGCAAATTTCATGGATGGTTTCTATGAAGGCTCTCCGTTATTGGTGCGTTGAGTATCGAACATCGTCAGAGCTTAGCTAATCTTCGTCCCTATAGTACTCGCAGGTGGGTGCTTCGAGGTCGGTTTGAGCTGGACATTAATTCTGCTATGTTTAGTACGTGCCACACGACAACGCCAAACTGATCGAACTACAAGGAGGCAACGAAAGTTTCCTCGAGAGGCTTGACTTCATCATCGATAACGTGCGTGTGCCACATCTAGGTGTTATGGTGCTCAAGTAGTCTCGGTATCTACAGGGTTACTTTGATTCTTCAAACGAACCAGGGCAGCAAATACCGTTCATGTATCACTACGTGAATCGCCCAGGCTTAAGCACCCAACGTTCGCGTCAAACGATTGCACAGTTTTTCAGGTCTCAATACCACAGGCATTCCCGGGAATGATGGTACGTTCTGGTACGAATGTGAGTGCTGCGATCACATCATCGCGTCTACTTTGCAGATTCTGGTACGTCTCTGGCCCCGCCTGTCACTTTCCGTAACTGAGTCAGTCGCGTCGTTATAGGGGCGATGGGTAGCTACGCGTTTTTCAATCTGGCCGGCCTTTACCCATTACCTGGGACGAGACAGTTCCTCCTCTCATCACCTTATTTCCCTTCTATCTCCTTCTTCAATCCGGTTTTCAACTCAACGACCACGATCAAAGCTGTGAATTTCCAGGGAAATCCATCGAATGGGACCGGAGGCGCGGTTTTTGTCAAAGTACGTTGTCTCAACAACTCTCCACATTTCCGCCTCCGTATACATCAGTAGAGTAGACAATGCTGATTTGGATGTGTAGAACGTCTCGATCAACGGGAAGCCCTGGAAGTCCGCCTGCTTTCTGGAATGGGACGTTTTCGAGACCGGTTCAGTCGTCGAGCTTGAGCTGACAGATGATATCACCATTCCATGTGGGCAATCTCCTGACACTCTTCCGCCGTCACTATCTACTGGAGGGTACGACTGATCCTACGCGACACCGTAATCTTCATATGTACTGTACTACATGGACGAGCGCTGTCAGTGTGAGATATACACGCGTCGTGGTCACGTGCTGAGACTCAATATGCTCCATTTGGCAACGCCGAGCCTTCCTGGTTTCCCGAGGTCGGTTTGCTTCTCAATCTCGACGCCGACAACGTCTTCTGTTGTCCATTTTCGACTATTCGGTCTAGAAGGATACTTGCTAGTAATGTTGGCGACCAGCTGGCAGCGGACAGTTTCGTACGTACTTCTTCCGATCCCGCGTAGATTCATGCGCTCATACAGTCTCCTAGGTACAGTATGTGACCACATGTGCAGGTGTAGCCGCGTTCGAAAGGAAACCAACTCTCGGTTCTACATGTCGAAGGCGTCTCAAGATGGGTGGGTGACGGCATTGGAGTGAGTACGGACCTGATCAGGACAAGGGAGATACTCGTTTTGTGCAGCCTCGGGCTAGCATGGGCTCGTTGTGGGATACGCGGGATGTGGAGGGGGGGGAAATGCGATCACGAGACCGTCATGCACGCGTCTACCTTCACGCGACGCGTTCGGTGACCGACTGACCGTCGCTCACTCGGGACTCGGTGGCTTCCATGGCAGGGTTTTTTTAGAGCCGTTTCTGATCGATTCTGCTCTGCTTGCTCTGCGCTGGCAGCGTTCGCGATCCTCATGGCCAAACGCACCGGTCCTCCACGAGATCACCATCACCTGTCGTTGACCGCCTGACCGCGCTTCCATCGCCATCCACAGCTCGCCTCAACGTCCCCTGTTTGGACACTGAACGTTGATGCTCGTGATCGGTAGCCCGTGCCCGTACCCGTACCCGCCAAAGCTTCCCCTTTCGGATCGCTTTTCTGCCGCCAGGTTACCAAGATGCCATCTCCGAGGTCATTATAAAAAGGTCACGCAAGCCCCCAACTGCCTCCTCACATCGCTTCAGCCTTTTGCTCACGAAGTACTTACCGCATGCTGAGCTCTTACAGACTTTCTCTGGCCCTTTTCGCCTTCGCTACCCTTTCCACACCGGGTTCATATGCGCAAAACACCTCTGACCCTTCATCGTTCGTCAACCTTTTCATCGGCACTACTAACGGTGGTCATGTATTTCCTGGTACCATATCCTCCTCTGTCGATGAAATCCACAGCCTGACCGCGTTTCTCGAATATAGGCGCCACGCTGCCCCACGCGATGGTGAAGGTGGGCATGGACACGGATTCCCCAGGAGCGGTGCGTCAGCCATCCGTTCTTCCCTATGTTGGCACTGACCTCGAACCATCAGCAAGCTGGCTACGACGCCGACCCTCAGTTCAAGGCCACCGGCTTCTCTCATCTGCACGATTCTGGCACCGGAGGAGTCAGCCCTCTCCCCCTCGGCCCCTTCGTACATGATCATTGACGGCGTCTTCATCACGGTTGACTTTCAGGGTATCTCGTTGTCGCATTTCAAGATATTTCCACACATCAACTGTGGAGCCTTCGAAAGCTGCCCGACTGATTTGTCCAATCGCAAAGTTTCCCGGAACGTCCTTTCTGATGGTTGGTTTTCGCTCTTCTCTTCGCCCGGTGTGCGCTAACGGAATCGGTGCCATCGCGCTTGGAAGGCTCTGCCGATGATTTCGCATCTCCCGGGTATTTCTCGACTAACCTTGTGAGCATCTTTGTTCCTCTTTTGCGTCGAACGATCGTTGAACGTTGAACGAACGCCCGGTAGTCGTCTGGTGTTCGTGTGGAAATGACATCCACCGAACACGCTTCCATTCAGCGACACACCTTCTCTCCGAGCTCGGACGGAAGCCCTCCGAGGATCAATGTTGACATATCCAATGCCGCGGGCAACTCGGCTACAGTACCCTTTGTCCAGATCGACCCTACCACTGGCCGCGTCACTGGCAAGTCCTTTATTCTCCACGCGCTCTCTCTAATCATGTGTTGTGTGCTTCCTAGGCGGTGCGAACTTCCAAGTCTCATTCGGTCCTGGACGCTATAACGTGTTTGGTTGTGTCGACTTTGCCGTGCAGAGTCCAGATGGAAGCTTGCAATCTGCCGCGCCGATTGAGTATGGGGTGTATCTTTCTAACCAGGCACTGTCGAACTTCACGAGCGGCAACCAGGTGTACACGGGTTAGGATCTTCCGTTGGGGAGGACAACCTATCTCTTCTGACGAACGTTGTCACTAGGTTTCCAATCCGAAATGGGTGCACTTTTGTCTTTCCAGCCGGCCGCCTCTGGAGACACCGTTATCCTCGTCCGGACGGGCGTGTCTTTCATATCAACAGATCAAGCCTGCTCCAATGCGCAAGAAATCAACAATTTTGATTTTGAAGGTGTGCGGACGGCTGCGAGACAAGCTTGGAACGATCTCCTTGGACGCATTACTATCCAATTGGGAGATGGGAACGACCAAGAGGATATGCGCACCCTCTTTTACAGCTCTGTGAGCTGATACCCTATATGATATCATGTTTATGCTCAACACATCGGTATCATGTAGCTTTACAGGACGCATATAGTCCCAGCTGATTGTGGGTACAACCATATTGAACTCATGTGTATGACTCACACCCCACTCCACTAAGACACAAACGAGAATCCAAACTGGAACTCGACCGAGCCTTACTACGATTCTTTCTACTGCAACGTGAGTATATCAACCCTCTGTCTATGCGCATAGTGAGCTGAATATGCAGTGGGAATAGTGGGATACTTACCGGACTCTGTACCCGTTGATGTCACTGCATGACCCCAACCGATTCGCTCAGATCGTTCAAGGGATGATCAACATCCAGCAGCATGAAGGTGTGGATACCCGCCGTCTCGATGGCGTACCGCCTGACTGACAAGTACAGGGTGGATTCCTGAATGCAGAGGAGCGACACAACAGCAATGGATCCAAGGCGGAAGTGGTGATTCCCCTTACTCTCTCTATCCTTGACAACGTTTTAACCTTACTTCGTCCTAGACGGCGACCCCATACTCGGAGAATTTTTTGTCAAGTGGGTCCATTGACCGATGAGGGCCCGCTAACTGTATCTGACACGAATCTCTCCCAGGTTTGCTGATCAGGCAGCATCCATGGGTGTATCCGCGGACGATCTCTATACGGCACTGCTTGCAGACGCAGAGAACCTGCCGCCGAACTGGGACGTGATGGGCAGGCATACGGATGCCTGGAAGACTTTCAGTACGTCTGTCTTTCGACTTCACCTAGTAGGCGTGTCTCAATTGCGATTTAGACTACCTGCCTATGGATCTCATCGAGCCGGGAGGAACCCCAACCAAACAAGTGTCGCGGGCCTTGGAGGTGTGCCATACATCCTCCGTAGAAGCTTACTGCATCTCATGTTGGGTATAGTACTCCTTTGGTGATTTCGCCCTCTCCCAAGTTGCCAAAATCATGAACAAGACAGATGATGCGGCTAAGGTAAGATGCCATCCTCCTTCGTGATTTGTCCGCTTAACGTGTGGTTTGTCAGTACGTCGCCCGTGCCGGAAATTTCGCAAATCATTGGAACCCTAACACCACCATGCCGGACAACTCTGGGCCTGCAAGCGTCAAGGGTATGATGCAGGTGGGTTGCTGGTTTCGATCTCCTATCTCGCCACATATACTAAAGATGTGTTCTGGTTGGCTGTGGTCGACAGCAACGACTAATCAACGGAACCTTTTCCTTTACAGACCCACGACATTGCAGCGTGAACGACCCACAACATGCTACGTGCTTCCTTGTTGCGACTAACACAGATGGGTTTTACGAAGGATCTCCACTCCTGGTACGTGTCCAAACACGTAGTACTACATCTTGTTCAGTATGGTCTAACCGTGCCTGCATAGTACTCCCAATACGTCCCGCACGATAACGCGAAGTTAATTGAGCTTCAAGGAGGAAACGAAAACTTTATCGAACGTCTTGATTTCATCATCGACAATGTACGTCTTCCTGTGCTCTTGTGCTTGTGGTATCGAACAACGTTCTCATATTGTTCAGGGCTACTTTGATGTAACGGACGAGCCGGGGCAGCAGATCCCTTTCATGTACCATTACGGGAACCGCCCAGGCTTGAGCACACAGCGCTCGCGCCAAACGATCGCTCAGTTCTTCAACCTAACGATCGACGGTCTTCCTGGGAATGATGGCACGTTCTCTATGTCTTTCCTCACCGATGTTTCGTGCTTATCGAATCTTCCAGATTCCGGTTTGCTTTTCTGTATTTGCCTCTGGGGACATGTGTGACTAACACAATCTGATAGGCGCGATGGGTAGCTACGCGTTCTTCTACCTCGCCGGGTTGTATCCGCTTCCCGCGACACGACAATTCCTTCTCTCTTCGCCGTTCTTCCCCTCCGTCTCTTTTTTCAATCCAGCATTCAACACGACGACGACAATCAGGACCACCAACTTTCAGGGTAATCCCGCCAATGGGACGGGAGGTTCCGTCTTCGTCAAAGTGAGCTATTCACTCGGCATTGTTGAACTTTCTGTGATATCACGCTAATTTATGATCTGGGGTATAGAACGTGACGATTGACGGGCAGCCTTGGAAGTCAACGTGCTTCTTGGAATGGGATGCGTTTGTTAATGGGTCGACAATTGAGCTGGAATTAACAGACGACGTCACTATACCTTGTGGCTCGTCGGCGGATGCTCTCCCGCCCTCGCTGTCTACTGGGGGATACGATTAACAGCGATGTCGACGAAGGAGTGACGACTCCAAGTTTGTACTTACTTATAGTTGTACTCGAGTACTCAGTAAGGTGGTCCTATACCATCACCGCTCAGTGCATCAGGTCTGCAATTTCAATTCATTAAGTTGTTCATTCTGCTTTTGGCTCAGTGCCATTGTCCGATGTGAGTGATCCTCACCAGACTTGGTTGAAGTCTGAAAGTTTCATTGCCAGACTACTGCCAGTGAAACAGACCTACGTGACTACATGTTCAGAACGGCTTACGTCAGGAGGATTACCCCAAGGAGTGAAGATGACCGGGGCGGCGGGCCCCGGTGTCCCTGCCGAAGGATGCAGTCATCGTCGGCGCGGCGAGCCCCGATCACAGATCTACCCAACTTTGAGGCTGTAAATGCCAAATCAAGCCGTGTAATCAACGTCCAGCGCGGTATGTAACGCGGTGTTTCACGGTCCCCGTTCCCACCACCCTTGTCTTTCTACCATGTCCTCCCAGGAAGACGAATCATACAGTAACGGCGTCCCCGATCACAAAAAACGCAAACTTCAACGCGCCTGCGATGTCTGCCGCCGAAGGAAAGGTTCGTTGTGCTCTATTATCTTCGTCTCATATTCACATGTTCACATTCGGACGCTCTGTTAGTGCGCTGTGAGTTGGCACACTCCCGGCGTCCGATCCTCATAACTGAACGGATCCACCAGGTGACGGGGGTCGGATGCCAGGGAATAGATGTTCGCAATGTCTGGTACACAATCTTGATTGTTCCTACCTGGAAGGTGCAGGGGTGCGTCATGAAACAATGAACCATCATACACACCAGCTTACGGGATTTTAGAAACGCGGTCCTCCAAAGGGGTCAGTTATTTGTGCCGTACTGTGTTGTGCTGCTGACGTTCGGAGTAGATATGTCGAAGGTCTAGAACGCCGCCTCAAGAAGATGGAAAGTCTACTCAAAGAAGTACGTCACGGTCGTCCTCCCAGTTCCCTACCCTTTAATATATTTCATTCCATCCATCTCGTCCTCGATGAACATCCAACATCGTCATGCTCACCGGTTGTTGTTCAGGTCCGTCCCGACATTGATCCTCGAGAGCTTGCCGAAGGCGACAGTCCGTCGCATGATCTAGATGTGCTCGGCGGTCCTAGCTCGAGCAGTTTCGGTCCTAAACCGTTTAGTGGTGTATCGAAGGCGACTGCTCGTCGATACTCTCAAACTCCCATCCTAACTCTCGATCCCGACAGCCTCGAATCAAGCGACGTCGATCAGGCGGATGTCAACAGTTTGACCGAGAGTCTGAAAAATGCGAACGTCGGCTCCCGTTTTTTTGGGAAGTCGAGCGACGTGCATCTTATTCGAACCACTCTCGACTTGAAAAAAGAATACACGGGACAGGACGAGATCAAAAACATGAAGATCCTGGCAACGGAGACGGGGAAGCCGGCATTCCTAGACCTTCGTCCAGTACGTAGCTTTAAAGTGGTTCATTTGAGCTGTATCAAGTATTGACATTCCCATTACAGTGGGAGAAGGCTGAGGCTGATGCTGAGGAGGAGCTCCGGTACTCATTCCCAGATACAGACCTCCTGCAAGAACTCCTGCGCTTGTACTTCGAACATATCAACGTATTCACGCCCTTGCTTCATCAACCCACATTCGAAATGAACGTCCAAGATGGTTTGCACTATCATGATGCTGGTTTTGCCGAAGTCCTACTCCTTGCGTGCGCTTGTGCCTCTCGTTACTCGACGGACCCTCGTGTCGTCCTTTCCGGAACCGGAGATTGGACGTCAAGTGGCTGGTACTGGTTTAAGCAAGTAAACTTGTCGTCCAAGTCCTTGTTGGTATCGCCACGAATATATGACCTGCAGAAATATTCGGTGCGTCCACCACTTGGGTTCTAGGCCACGACAACGACTAATCATAACATAGCTAGGGTGCACCTTCTTGCAGGGATGTTCTGCACCCCAGGCCTGTTGGACCTTGTGCGGATTTGGCATCCGTGTGGCCCAGGACGTAGGCGCGCATCGGCGGAAAGTTTATAGTGCAACACCGACGGTGGAAAACGAACTCTGGAAACGGGCATTCTGGTAGGCTCTCAGCCACGATGTGAATCTGCTCGCGTCAATACTGGCATTCAGGATTTTGTTCATCAAGGATAGGGCGTTCAGCGCGGCCTTCGGCCGTCCTTGTGCGATTCAAGAGGAAGAGTAGATTTGTTGCCATTCCTCAAGCAGAGCGCGTCGATAACAGATACTCTCAGTATAGATGTGGATCTTCCAGCTGAGTGCGATGACGAGTATTGGACGCACCCCGATCCTGCACAAGCATTCAAGCAACCCGCGGGGAAACCTTCGAAGGCGTCGTTTTTTATTGCCAGCATCAAGCTCCACCAGATCCAGGGCACCATCTTGCGTACAATCGTAAGTTAGGTTTGGTAGTTTCATGTTTGTTTGGAACTGAATTCTCTGCATAGTACTCTATCAACAAGTCAAAGGTTATACTGGGTTTCATCGGGCCCGATTGGGAACAGCACACTGTCGCCGAACTGGACTCAGCTCTCAACCAATGGGTTGACTCAGTCCCAGACCATAGTGCGTTGGCCTTCCGTCGAGCTTTATGTATCTCCGTACTCATACAATATTCAGTCAGATGGGATCCAGCACGGGAGGATACGCTCTTCTTCATGCAGTCCGCCTGTCTCTTCAGCAACTATTATCAAGTGCAAATCATGGTCCACCGTCCTTTCATTCCTTCACCGAATAAACCCTCTCCACTCTCCTTTCCTTCGCTCGCAATTTGTACGAATGCCGCCCGATCGTGCAGTCACATTGTCGGACACCTTCAACGCCGAAAGGACAGTCCCACCCCGGGCCCTGATATGCATGTATGCCATTCTCGAGCTGTGTCGGAATAATCTGACTAGTGGAATATCTGAATACAGATTCCTGCGTTCGCGGCGGGTGCCGTGCTCCTCCTGAGCATATGGGGCGCGCGTCATTCTGGAACGACCATCGATCCCGCGAAGGAGATGGAGGACGTGTACAGATGTATGAAAATGTTGAAGGATGCAGAAGCAAGGTATGTGCACCTACCTATCTCTTCACCCTCACGTATGAATATAATCAATAGGTGGCTTGTGACCGGACGACTATGGTGAATCCCGCCTGTGTATGCGTCTAAAAAGTGGCTCATCTGATCTCTCAGGGATATCTTATATGATCTTGCATCCGTGGGAGACCTCCCTCTCCCTCGAACTTCCCCTGGGCGCAAGCGAACCCGAGAGGAGGCCGCCCGCCCGTCAACCTCATCGTCCGCCGTGTTCTCCGCTCCCCCCTTACCGGCCACTTTTACGGGCCTACCGCCTCCTATCAACACCCCCTCTCCAGGTTCTGACAACGCGTTCGGCAGCGTTGTCTCCAACTCACGAGCGTACCCACCAGTGCATGAGACGTTCCCGATGCATAGCGACGAGCTCGGACGCATGCCGACGCACCCAAACTCCTTGCCCGTTGATTTATCCTGGTTCCAGCAGAGACCATCCGGCCGATCCCAGACCGCACAGGTAGATCGTGCTCAGCCCTTTGCGTACCAGGGCGGCATGTTCGACCCACAAACTCTAGGGTGCTTCGACTCGAACTCTATAGGTGTCGGCGAAAACACGACAGATATGGTGAACGGGCCAAATGCAGCACCAGGCCTTTACGATGCGTTCGCGCAGCCTCTTCTTGCCGGACAAGGCGTTACCACAGACCCAGTAGACGTGTGGGGTAATGCTCCTAGTTGGTAAGCTGCATCTATTGCATGTCTCTTGCCGTCAGACATTGACTTCCCCACTTCATTCATCTGTAGCCTTGAGGATTGGGATTCATATATCACGAACATGGCTCAGCACCCTCCGCCACCTGCACAGCAACACCATTCATCGGACAATCGAGGATATATGTCCGGCTACTTACACACAGCGTGATCATCATAGAACAGGGACAGGTCTCGTACGAAATTATAGAATGCTTTCTTTACCGTAGACATACAACTGTAATTAGGTCATTCATATACATTTGCTGTTACTCGATATCATTGCTTCGGGGTTTCGATTCCAGTACGAAGATAGCACCATGCGACACGTACGTTACAGTAACGTACATGACATATCGAAGCCTCTATCTATGCGAGTGCATATTCCCATTCCTTCAATCGCACATCTGCATCACTGCCCTCTGCTTCGACAATACGTATAACATCTGAATGTCTCGGGTGTACCTTGAAGTTGAACGGCGCAGGCCCTCTGGTGAGACCCTGGTTCGCGAATTCGTTACCCTTGGGGAGCACACCATCATCAGCAGGGAGAATGTCGAACGCCCACAAGAGCCTGTGCAGAAAGGGGGGTGAGTACTTTTAATAGTTGTTTACGAGGAATGATGTCTTACCTAGCGAGAACGATGAAGTTCGACTGCAGCGCGACGTGCATGCCCGGGCAAACGCGTCGCCCAAATCCGAAAGATATATTGAAGTCCGCGAGATGTGGCGGGAGTTTCTCGGGGCCTTGTTGAAGGAAGCGCTCTGGGCGGAACTCTCGCGGGTTTTCGAAGAGCTCCGGGTCTTTCACAATGGCACTAGGAGCAGACTTAGAGGGGATAAGACTTGGGTCATTGGGCAAAGACGCACTCGATGTTACCATACACGGTGGCTCCGGCAGGGATCTCATAGTGGCCGTAGCGGTCTGCACGTGTAGTGGCGTGAGGTACAGCAACCGGGACGACTGGCCAATACCTGGGGCAAAAATGAGGGGGAAGGAAGTTTTTCGAAGAGTAAACGTACCGAATGTACTCCTTGATGAATGCATTCAGGTAGGGCAGATGTTTTTCATCCTCAAAGGTGGGAAGACGAGATCGCCCCACGACCGTGTCCAGCTCGTCTTGAACCTTTTTGGCGATAGACGGGAAGAGCAAGGCGGCGACTACTGGCAGTGATCAGATACAATACTTCGCGCGGAGGTCGTTTACGCACTGATACCCCATTGTATGCTCGATAACGTTGTGTCGACACCGGCGCCGAAAGGTGCAGATAAGGCGTACGAGATCTCCACTTCGCTCAGTCCTTGACTTCCCTTTTCAGTGACACAGTATGACGCCATGCAATCTTTCGATGTGCCAGCCTCGATACGTTCTTTTGCGGCGCGAAAAAAAGACGTGTAAGTGGCCGTGTCCTTGGCCCGTAGGGCCTCGAGGGGAGGCAGAAAAGTCTGGAAGCGACGCTACACACGGGGTCAGCCATTTCTGCCTGATACCCGATACGAGTGATGTTACCGGAAGGCGTAGCAGGAATGGATACTAAGGGGGAAAGTGATCAGCTTATGAGTTTTCAGGAAGACTATGCCGACATACAGTTTCCACTGCATACTTTCCTGGGAGGCTGGAAGAAAGTGCTGAACAATAATGTTAGGCGCCCAAAGCGATGATGCTGACCTCGCACTGTGGGCGGGCAGATGCCTGTTAACACGACTGCATATCTTAGATTCAATGATCTTTACCTTGAAAATTCTTGTGGTACGAACTGTCAGTTACTACCCACGAGTCCACTCCCTTCAAGCTTCAAGACTCACCAGCGAGTGACTCATAATTGACTTTCACCATCTCATCTTCCAAGTCTGTAACACGACGACCATAGCATATTCCAAGCACGACCGAGGTGGCGAACCTAGACAATGCATTGTAAGTGAAAGGCAATCCAGAGGTTATTGTACCCCTCACCTTCGCAGTGACGCTGTTTGCTGGGCCGCATCTGCCATGAGATCGCGCAGAACGACGGTCGACTCGAGGGATTGATGGTCACGATACGCGTGAACAGCTCGGCCGTTCATACCTACATGTTGAATCTAACACAAAGCGATGCGCGAATAAATGGTTGCATTCCCACAGTGAGAGACGTGTAAGTACCTTTCGCCATTTCCTCCAGTGCTCACCGTAGGGCATGGATAGGCCCCTCATACCTCCCGACAGGATTTCATGGCTGATAAGGTCAAGTTGAGCTTGTGTTTTGCCGACTTGAAATGGAAATGATAGGCAACGCACGCAACTATCAGCCTTGGTCTGCTTGAATATATGTCTCCCTTCTTGTCCAGCAAGTCCGTCGTCAACTTAAGGCTGTTCAATACTATCCTCACCACACCGTCACACACTCGTCCATCGGGATTCGAAAACAGAAAGAGCGGCGCTCACCGACGACAGTCTTTGTGCCCAGTTTGAATGAGAAGATTGCGCCTGTATGTTCGGCGATTAACGCGCAAGAAATACGTCTGGGGCCACACGATTACTACGCACCATACTGCTTGTACCATCGACTGAACACAACGGATGGCGAAGCTGTCCTCAACTCGGTTGACGCACCGTCCGGACCAGGGGGCAAGCGCGAGTCGTTGAACTTGACCACGGCGAAGATCGCAGTCAGCCATACCACCAGCGCTCCCCAAAACATGGGAGATAGCGAGGAAAGAAACTCGGTGATGTTCTCCGGTGGCGATCCAGCCTGGCGTACGGGCGGCGCAAAACGGGGAACTTTCAAGCTCATCTGACCGAAGGCATTCATGTTGAGTGAGGTGGTGGGTGATCGTGGCCGTCCGAAGGAAGGGGCGCGGGCGGCGGCAGCGTTGATGGAGTCTAATATGACGAAGACATCAAAGATGCCCTGAAAACTTGTAAGTATTATGGTGTCATTGGCATGCGGTCGAGCGATATGCAGTACATATCATGGTCTTGTAGGAACTTGATGAAGGCAGGTTGTGAAGGGTGAGATATACAATTTCGTAAGAAGCTCATTCTTTCGTAGATCGTCTTCCAAGTCAATTTCAGCCTGTTCACAACTGACGTATTTATGGGGTCCGCAAACAGCTGCCAGTGATCTTCGTCAACCCCCACCTGATTTCCATTAGCATAGAGATAATACAACAACATATTAAGATATCGCGAGCATTGTGGTCGATGACTACTGGTACAAGGTGGGTCCGAATCAGGATCAAAGTACCCGAGAGGCAAAACGACAAACGCACCAGCCTACACATCGCCGCGATACAGATGATTATAACAGATTATAACCTTCCATCCACGAAATCCAATGCCGAGTCCAAGCCCTTCACAAATCGGTCAGGTTTGAACCGGAAACCCTCTTTCTTCTGACGTTTGGCGCCTTTGCTTCCAGCTGCCTCCACTTTGCCGGTAATCGTCGTCGTCATCGTTGTCGTTGTGTCATGACTGGCGGCACTCGCAGCAACGGCGGTCTTCGTGGACGTGTGCACGGATACAGGAATACTATCACCCCCACTGCTGCCTGGACCAGAGGCCACGCTGGGAGGTCCCGAAGATGTCGCCGTGGTGCTCGAAAGTTTGCTTGTTGTAGATGCCTTACGCACAAGTCCCACCGACCTTGATTTAGCTGAAGAAGGTCGATCGAGGGGCCCGTCCGTCGCAGGAAGGACGACGTCTGGTGCAGAGATGAGAGAATGTGAAGCAAAGCTTGATATCTGGGTATGTTCATCATCCCTATCCTTGCGTCGAGATTTCTTCTCCTCCTTCTTTCCCTTGCCTTTGTTTGGCGAAACAAAGCCCTCCTGGACGACCTCCATGGCTCGAGGCATCCCCCGGCCGCGGCCATCCTCATTCACTGCGGTTCGAGAATGCGCACGCACGACTCCGCCCACAGAAATAGTACTCGTCGTCATTCCTGAGGTTGGGAGGGGGAATATTGAAGGTGTGGTCAACAAGGCTGGCCCGTCGGCTGACAGCGCGTCTTGGAACGGTCCCCGAAGGTGCAGCGGGATGCTTTGGATGTCATCGTCATATAACGGTGTCGGTAAAGCGATTGGATCATGGCCAGGCGACTCCTCTGTTTGCTGAAACCATGATTGTGTGTCCGGACTGATGTCGGAACCTAGCGCGCCGAATGGACGAGGAGTGGTGGGCTCTGCCAGAGACGTTACACGACGCTGCCGAGGGAGGTCATTGATCCAAGAGTCCCACTCTAATTCGACTTCGTGCGTGTCCGCCAAGGGATCGATATCGAACTCAAGGGAAGACAGAGCTGGTTCGTGCGGAGGGGGAACAGGAATCGTCCTGGTCCTGGAGTGTTTGACGCCACATCAGCCAACTCATCGCCTGTCCAACATCGCCTAGGCCAGCTCGCTGAGCACGGGATGAGATGTTTCGTCGCCAGTCGGGATATGGACAAGGAGAGTGGGGCGAGTCGTTGGCGAATACTTCGGCGGTGTATGGTGGTGTGAGAAGGGAAGAGCTCGAGGTATCCCCGGGGACGAAGGAAGAGGTAATATTGTGAGGATGGTGTCGGTGTAAGACACGGAGAAGATTTGACTTCGCTACAGTCACGTAAGGAACACTATCCTATGGGTGAGAAGGACACGCACCATTATCCTCGAGCGCGTCGAGCACGAGCCATGTTCCATCCGAATCCGAATCCGAATCCACATCATACCAGAAGCTGCTGTTGTCCTTCGCACTCTTCACCTCTGCCATAGCGTCTGTCGCACCGCCGCTACTCCCCTTACGAACTTTGATATCCTCTCTCGACCCTCGTGTCCAAGGACCGCCGCCATTCGACCCCTGCTCCATTTCCCGTCTGATAGGCGAGTTCGACCAAGGGTCGTTCCACGCCTCCGTCAACGGTGACATCGGCTCTTGAGCGGTAGAACAAAACTTGGCGCAAACGATATGTGGGCTGAGGAGGGAGTCAGCCGGGCCATGTAAGACGGTTTCGGGGCCACTGAGTGTTGTTAGCAAGTCGAGTGAGCATGTGTGTGTTGGCGTCGCGTCGGACTTTTCCTTGAAAAGATTGAGCATGCCTTGGTGCACTATTAACCACCGCTCCTTCCACTCGAGTTTGGTCTTCTTGCGCTTGCGAAGCGGTTGGCCAGGGCGGTCGGTCGGGCTGCGAGGTTGTCCATTGTCACGCGGACGTCGTATCTTCCCGTTATCGACCTTGGGCTTCGCGTCCTCGTGAGATATGACGCGTAGGGCTTTGACCTTGACCTCAAGGTACGGCTGAATGTATTCGGTTGTATCGTCGCGAGGAAGGTTGATAATCGCGCCAGGGGGGTGAAGTTCCAGCAACTCATTCGGCTGAAGACGATACCACGAGAGAGTGTAATCGTCCTCGAGGAGCTGGCCAGTAGAGAATGCTACGAGAGAGTGGTAGGAAGTGGGCGGAGGAGAGCCTCCGAGGTCGCGGTCGTTACTCCATAGTTTGGGACGGATGTATTTATCGTCGACAGATACTTCGTCGTCATTGTCCTCCTCCTCATCGCTGTCGCCGTTGTTGGACCGGTCAAGAGAGTATCGTGATGGACCGGTGGACGCGAATGTGATGGGGGAGACTGGGCGGTTTCGAGGAGGGAAATACTGTTGTCCGCCTGTATCCTTCCCATTGACTTTTGACAGAACGTATTGCTTCAGCTCAGCGACCTTCCAGCTCGGGTCGAAGCGTGTAAGAAGCCATTGATCGGAGGCGACTATGGACGCAGTAAGGACGTCCGTGGACCCAGAGCAAAAACAGAACACAGACCTATTCTACACGCGATAGGGACGTGTTGCAGCTCGTCGGAGAGCATGTCGATGGAAAATCAGGGGCATGCACAAAAATGGGATGAGGTTGAAGGTGAAGAGAAACGAGAACAATCAGCAACTGGCCCTTAGGCGGGAAATCAAACGTCTCCCTGACGGGTATATAACGGTAGATGCTGAGATGACCGAAGAATATAAGTATACTCAAACGGAGGTCTGATATTTCTCATGCCAATAATGATCACTCGGAATCGCCAGCGACTACGATTCAGCGAGTCGTAATCGACATTGCATATTCGCAGGCCTACTCGGCCCTCAGCGACTTGCTTCCTACGCCCCCAAGGACTCCAGCTCTGAACCCTCAAGGAACAGAACAACCCACTCTGCTATCGAAATGGCAGATTGCCAAGAGAGCCCGACACGAGCGAGAGCATTTGGGACCGTCACAAACCCCTCTAGGCATCCCGGCTACAGTTTTCCTACTATCGGACTGCGAGTTGAATCTTCTACACTTCATGCTTAGTACTTAGTTATGCTTATTTGTTGCTTATTTGAATACAATCACCACAGCCTTGCTACTTGAATGAGTGCAATGCATGGGTCTATGCTAGTGTAACAGAATGTAACAACTTTGTAAGGGAGGTTTGTTTCCAATTGGTGGCAAGACTCGACGGATTCAACCCACGACGTTGACAGTCAAGATCAACTTTGTTCAAATGTTGCGAGACGACACTGGTACATACTTACGGCCGATCAGTAAAGACAAAATCCAAGCCAAGGAGTCAGCATGAAAGATATGAACAATGCGCGGATTCGAACATGAAGAACATGAGGAAGATGCGGTCATTTGACGAGGCCACGTATAAATCCCGTTTCTGCATGCTTGTACAATATCATTTCTGGGGCAGCAAAGTGGTGTGGCATGAGGATACAAGACATATGCGATGCGAGGGACCATAGAGGAGAAAACAACGAAAGGGAAAGATCAGTCGAACAGACCGAAGCCCTACGGATCTCAAGTCAGCAAACATAGGCAACAAGTCAACACAATTACACACCATGTCATCGTCTGAATCCTCCTTCTCCTCCTCCTTCTCCTCTGCTGGTGCAGCCTCGGCAGCAGCAGCGGCACCGCCAGCGGCAAGCAGGGCCGGCACCTACAGCAGGCGCACCACCGCCGGCACCGACATTTGAGAGGAGATCCTTCACATCCTTGCCCTCAAGCGCCTTCGCAAGGAGCGTTGCCCAAATGGGCTCGAGCTCAACACCGGCCGCGTTCGTCAGAGCGACGATTTTGTCGGACTAGAGCAAGGCTGGTCAATATCAAATCGCTGAATGCAGCGGAGGGGGCATACTGAAATTTCAATCCCATCGTCAGCGAGAATGAGTGCTGCGTAAGTTGCGGCGAGTTCGATGGAGGCCTGAAGACGGGGGAGAAAAGTTAGTTTTGCGTGTGCTGCTTCCGACGTCATCCACTCCTTCGTTAACCAATCCACCCTTTCTCGCTAATTCACTGGCCGTGATTCTCGCCATACAAGGTCTTCCAGAGACAATGAGTCCAGACTTACCATTTGGACGGTGCTTGACGGATCGAACGGTCGTAGATGGGTTGGGCGATGAGGAAGGTTGTATCAACCGTTGGTGCTTTCGGCACAGGCGCCCCGCGAGCGCCTATCACGTGACTCGTCGCGTTGGAAATTGACAAAGATTGGAATAAGCGATTGTAAGCGCATACCTGCGCATACTCGGTACTGGCGCTTGAACCATCATTAAGAGTCAATTTTGTGCCATGAGTACGTGGTAGTGAATACGATACAACTATTTCGCAGCCTAGAACGGGAGCAACAACAAGCTGGAACCTGAAATAGGTTCCAAACTCTGAGATCTGAGGGCCAGCTGAGGGCGCGAAGGAGGCCGAAAGCGGATACACGTTCCCACGGATATGGTTTGCGCGTATTTGTAGTGCCACGTCGGGCATGTCGCGAGTGTGCTGGCTAAAGTCGCATCCCAACTTGTGTCCTCTCCACCTCCCTCTTCCCTGTCGCTCCTTGACGATCTTCTTCAGTCATGAGCGGGTGTAAGTCTCTAATACGGCTCCGCGGTTGTGCTCCACTCATGCTCTTGTAGTTCGGTTTTTGAATCTCGTCCGCCCTTTCCTTCCTATCCTGCCAGAGGTATCGTCACCCGACCGCAAGGTATGTGTTCTTCATCCACCTTTCCGCGCATTCTTCTCTTACGCGTAGGCTCAGGTCGCTTTCAACACCAAAGTGCTATGGACCGCCGTCACTCTGCTTATCTTCTTGGTTTGCTCCCAAGTACCCCTCTACGGCATCATGTCCTCCGACTCGTCCGACCCTCTGTACTGGATGCGCGTAATCCTCGCCTCCAACCGCGGAACGCTTATGGAACTAGGCATTACTCCCATCATCACCTCCGGAATGATTATGCAACTCCTGGCTGGTGCCAATCTCATTGAAGTTGACTTTTCTTTGAAAGAGGACCGCGCACTTTTCAGCGGTGCCCAAAAGTGTGAGTCGCGTTTCATCTGTCTCGGGGTGCGAAGGTGCAGCAAAGAGCTGTCAGTGGGCTGGGAAATGTCGTGGCACGCGAAGCATCATGTGAACGCGTTTTACTGACACGTCACGCAGTGTTCGCCCTCATTATTGCCCTCGGTCAAGCCACCGTATACGTGTTGACTGGTCTTTATGGCCAGCCGAGCGACCTCGGTGCCGGTGTCTGCTTACTCCTTATCATTCAACTCGTCGTCGCGGCCCTCATCGTCATCCTACTTGACGAGCTCCTGCAGAAGGGTTACGGTCTCGGATCCGGTATCTCCCTCTTCATCGCCACCAACATCTGCGAATCCATTGTTTGGAAGGCATTTTCGCCGACGACGATCAACACCGGCCGTGGACCTGAGTTTGAAGGGGCGATCGTCTCCCTCTTCCACCTTCTTTTCACTTGGAACGACAAAGGTCGCGCATTGCGCGAGGCCTTCTGGCGCGAACGCTTGCCGAACGTTATGAACCTCATCGCGACACTCGCCGTGTTCGCCGTGGTCATTTACCTCCAGGGCTTCCGCATCGAAATACCCGTCAAATCCAACCGCTTCCGTGGCCAGCGCGGATCGTACCCTGTCAAACTCTTCTACACCTCTAACATGCCGATCATGCTCCAGAGTGCTCTCACATCCAACGTGTTCATCCTCTCCCAGATGCTTTCGAACCGTTTCCCGGACAACTTCCTCATCCGCCTCCTTGGTGTGTGGGAACCTATTGAAGGTTCGCCCCAGCTCGAGGCTGTGGCTGGTATTGCGTACTACATGTCGCCTCCGCACACTCTCGCGGCCGCCCTCCTCGATCCCATCCACACCATTGTATACATCGCGTTCATGGTATCTGCCTGTGCGCTTTTCTCCAAGACTTGGATCGAAGTTTCCGGCAGCGGTCCTCGCGATATCGCTAAGCAGCTTAAGGACCAACAGCTGGTATATTTTTCGTATGCACTGACTCGGCCCACGACTGACAATTGTGCAGGTTATGGCCGGTCATCGGGAGGGCTCCATGTACAAGGAATTGAAGCGAGTTGTACCTACCGCAGCTGCGCTTGGTGGTGCCATCCTAGGCCTGCTCTCTGTCACAGCAGATCTTATGGGTGCCATTGGCAGTGGAACTGGTATCCTGATGGCCGTTACCATTATTTATAGCTGTGCGTACCATTCTGTGAACCAGCTGTGCATCCACTGACGTCTTCCTTCAATCATTCAGATTGGGAGATCGGTATGAAGGTAGGCATTCTCACTGTTTCGATCGTCGGTTCCATTTTCTGATATGATGTACAGGAATCGGCGGGCACTGAGATGTCCGGGCTGGCGGATTTCATTTGAACGGGTACCACGGCGGTGGAGGGTTGCGTCCATAGACGCTCACAAGTATATTAAAGGTCGATGGCAGGCCAGCGTCGGTAATGTATATTGGGAATATTTGCTATGTGCGCTGCTGTGTGTTTTGTGCTTAGCGATGCCAATTCAAAAGCCTTGAGCGCATCGCCCAGGATGCGCTCCAAGACCGTCTTGCTCTTCATTACTTAGTCTCAGTCAATCGGTGAACGGCCAGTGGGGAATGGCCAGTGGGGCGGAGTCATGAGTAGCCAATGACGTGCGCGTCGACGGGACGCGTCATGGACTGCGAGCTCCTTCCGCATATTAGCATCCTTTCTTCCTGTTTCCTTCGCGCGCGTCATCCATGCGCTCACCCATCTACTCATCCTCCATAAAGGTTGTGCACGACTGGGGTTCAAGCCACTTTCTTCGGTTTCCTCTTTCTCCCCGTCAACTTCACCATGGACAAGGCTTCCTCAGTTCTCGCGGCTATCAACGCTGACAAGCAGCCCACCCAGCAGCAGACGAGCGCTTGGATCGACCGTTTTCTCGCGTCGCCACTTATACAAATCGAAGGAGGAGACGGTGGTGGACTTCTCAGCGATAACGGGAAGAAACTCGCTCAAGACATACGTTCTATTCTCGAGGCTTACAATACCTACGCCGCTCACAAGAACAGTGAGCTGCGCATCACTGTGTAAGGGCGTGTTGCTGATAATCAATATAGGCGACGACCAGTTCCAGGAAGCGCTGTGGCATCTCCGGAAAGCCGAGATCGCAGATACCTCGCTCGACGTCGATGTTCCGGCGGACAAGCAGGATGCTAAGCGCGACATGCGAGCCATCGCATCTTCCTTGCGCACATCTCTCGAAGTACTTTGGACGAGCGCTACCGCGGAGGGCTCCGGCGTCTTCTCAGATTTCACTTCGTTTGCCCGCTTGACGCTCGCCGATACTGCAGAACTCTTTGGGGAGAAGGCGAACCAGGCTGCGGACAGCTTGCGCAACGTGGAAGAGGAGGTGCAGCAGGGGGGGCGCAACGTGATGGGCGTGAAGAGCCAGACAGAGGAGCAGATAATGGGAGGAGACGCAAGAGCCAAGTTCGAATTGGGCATGGATACGGCGAAGGAGTATGGATCTTCGGTCATAGGCGTTGGACAAGATGCTTCGGCCACTGGCGAAAGACGTCGCCAACAAGTCGGGAAATCGCCTGCGAGAGGCGGCTGGACGGGTATGTAGTTTGACTCATTCATAACCGGGTCTTCGTTAACCTCGCTCGTAGATTGCTAAGCGCGCACAAGAAGACAATGAGTATCGCCAGTCGCTTGAGGTCATCTTCGATCTCCTCCAAAAGTGGGTTAACGTTACGGGGGATGCTGCCGCAAACGTCACCGAGTCGACATCCCTCGAGAGCCTCATCAACGATCCTACCCCCGACCAGCATCTCATCAAGGCTCTACGCTGCATTCGTCAACTCGCAGAAAACGTTGCCGGCGGTATGAGCATGGACGGACCTGTCAAGGCGCTCCAGGCTTGCGTCGTGGACATACTGCGAAGATGCCGACATCCAGGGTTGGGTGACCGACTTCCTCGCATACCTCAAGAAAAACATGCAATCTGTTGGTCAGGCCGACTCAAAAGAAACTGAAGAGGAGCGTCTGCGCTTGAAGCGTCGTTGGGTCGAACTTACAGACGCCAATTCCCCTAAGGGGAAAAAATGGAAAGACGACGCGTCCGTATTTCGGAACGAGATGCGTGCGTTCCAGAGGCGTATGGACAACGATCCCGATCTCCAAGCGGTACGGAAGGCGCACTACCGGCTCGGCACAGACCTCGAGGAAACCCTCGTGGATGTCTCTGCTCTAGGTGTGCAATCCTCGATCGACAATGCGGCATGGTTGTGGCAGGATCTTTTCAACGCCTACATTCCTCGATTCCTTGGCATGTTGAAGCACGTTCCTATCCCGAGGTACGTTTCAAGTTTGTCGTGAATCCGCTCAGTGCCTAACCTCCCTCCCCCCTATAGGACGGAGTACAAAGACCCCGAGACTGAATTTGTCCTCGAGAATCTCGACATCTCATCTCTTTCCCTCCTCCCGGGCCATGCTTATATTCGTAACATCACCAACGTCGACATCACCGCGCCCGAGAATGGTCCCGCTACAACATCAGTGGGCTCGCTCACACACGTCCATCTCAAGGGTCTGCAGATGAAGTTAGAGGAGATATCCTTCTATTACCTCGACAAGACCGCCACTCTAGGTCCATCCGAGTTCAAGGGCATCGTTGGTGTGACGCTCCCGCCACAGGGCATCGACATCGACATCAAATTCCGTCTTCTACCCAGTTCCCCCGAGGGCCTGAAGCAGCGTCAGCAATCTGCTGCCTACCATCGTGTTGAGCGCGTCGACGTATCTATCAACGAAGACACGGAGTTCGTGGTCAAGGAGTCCAACCACCCGGTTTTGCTGACAGTCTTCAAGCCCATCCTTAACTCCCGTCTTCGCAACACGCTTCAAACAGTACTGCGGGAACAGGTTCGGAGCGTCCTCGAGTCCGTGGACTCCATAATGTATGACGTCGCGGAGCGTACTCAAGTGTTTGCGGATGCTGGTGTGAGCCGTGGGCCAGCGCTTTCGGCAGCCTTCTGGAGCGAACTTGGGCGACTGCAGAGACTGCCTGGTGGTTTGATGAGTGGATGGCGCGCGACGGGCACTGGTCTAGTGAAGGAGATGGGCGATTCAAGCTCCGGTGCGGCGTTGGCGATGGGCGCCGAACCCCAAATCCTTTCGCCCGAGCAGCGTGGGCCGATCGGCACGATGTCGGAACCCCTTGCGGACAAGGCCCAGCGGGTCGTACGTGAGGGTGCAGAGCAGATGGACGTGGACGTGCACGCAGACGCGTCGAATGTACGCGACCAGGCCAAGGAAGGGGTAGAGGAAGTACGGAAGGCGACGAAGGAGGGCATCCGACAGGTCCGGGCGTTCAAAGAGCTGGTCGAAGAAAAGCAGGCAGTAGAGGCGAAGAAGGCAGGGTTGGAAGTCTGATGCATTCGATGCTTGATTCTTGGATTTTCCTCAGGTCCTTTTTCGGCTTTCCCTGCGCACGGGCTCACGCGATGTACCACCACGATGACTGGCGAACGACGGGTTGTAACGATAATTTATCACACACGACACGATGTATTATAGCACACGCAGATTGAACAACTTGCTTATGAGACTTGATCAAGAATAACCGCCGGTAGACAACGACGGCGGGAGTGCGTCGTCAGATGAGCCGCAGGTTACGGTAATGTCGTCGGTCAGCTCCAATTCGACCGTAGCACCTCGTTCAAAAACGTCCCATTCAAGGAAGCAGGTCGAATGCCACGGTTGACCGTCGATCGTCACGCTCTAAACGTCCATCAGGTTAGAAACCGACCTGTCCAGAGAGCGAGTACGAGGGCTAACCTTGACGAAGACTTGGCCTGTGCCCGATGGCGGGTTTCCAGCGAAGTTGTTAACGCGGATCGTCGTGTTAGTCCCAAGGAGAGGGTTAGAGAACGTGACACTAGGGAAGTGCGGGGAAGAAAGGAGGATTTGTCTCGTAGCCGGAAGTGGATAGAGGCCCGCGAGGTAAAAGAAGGCATAACTGCCCATCGCGCCTATTGAAGTCCAATCAGCGAAGCTTGGGGATGTGGTGCATAACTGCATGTCCCTTACCGGAATCTAGAAGATCCGAGTTCTGTACGTGCTGAAATCAGAGACAGAAGAGGGCGTACCGTCGTTCCCTGGAAGTCCCGCCACAGTCGTGTTAAAAAATTGAGCAATCGTCTGTCGTGCACGCTGCGTGCTCAGTCCAGGGCGATTAGCATAGTGGTACATGAATGGGATGTGTTGTCCAGGCTCGTCAGTCACGTCAAAATATCCCTGAAATGGGAGCGCCTTGTTAAGACTGACAATATGATGTCAAAGAATGACCGCACATTATCGATGATGAAGTCCAACCGCTCGATGAAACTCTCGGGGCCACCTTGCAGTTCAATCAATTTAGCAGTGTCGTGCGGAACATACTGATGTGGCGGGACGTCAAAACCACATATGTAGATGTAAGGCAGAAGTATCGCTTACTTGAGAGTACTGTAAATCTAGGTGCGTTAGCAGTAGTTATATTTATCAGAGGTGGGAGACTGACCAGGATAGGGGAGCCCTCATAGAATCCATCGTGGATGGTTGAGTCGAGGAAACATGTCGAATGTGTGGGATCGTTGATGCTGCAATGTCTCGGGTCCGTATACGCAAAGGTACCGTTCCTCAGGCGCGGCTACAAGCAGGCAGTCTATGAGAAATATGGAACACACCACAAACTAAAACGCAAGCATATACGCACTTGCATCATCCCCACGACGCTGTCGGGTCCTCCAGGCATGGTGACATTTGGATTCCAGCTGAAGACGAAATTGGCTGCGCGTCCGGCGTACTGATCCACCCCGTGAGAAATAGAAAATGCCGATAGATATTGGAGACATACCAGTTCCGCATCGTCTGTCTTTCCGAGAAGCTTTGCAACCTGTGATATCGTAAAATCATCAAAGGCGTACTGTGCGACATGACATCAGCGATTAGGTCGGCAGCCACCAAGAGCAAACCAACCTCCAGGGCCCGGGAAACTTCTCTGGGAGGCGCCAATACCGATCCATTATTGTAATCTTGAGGCACGTACTCTAAAAGGCTGGGAGTTGAAAAATCATCAATCGCAGAAATATAATGTTCTTACTGAAGTTCGACCACGCAAATGCTATCCGACCATTCAAGTCGACATTGCTGTATTGGGTCTCAGCATCCGCAACCAGGGCAGCGTAAAGATCCTCCCCGGAAATCCCAAGCGAGGCAGCTCGATCCGAATATCTGTTGGATAAAATGGATGGGCGTCTGAGACCAAGGGCGGGGAGAAAACGACACATACTTAACGAAAAACTCGCTAACAATTGGATCTCCATCTGCGCGCGAAGACAAGATGTCAACTCGACGTGAGTAGCCGAACTTTAGTATTGAACGTACTACTTCCGCCTTGGACAAATTGCAGCTGAGTAGCACCGCGACATTCCGGAAGCCATCCTGAGAGACACGTTATTCAACACGACTCAGCGAAATACACAAGCGGCTGGGACGAGTATATATGTACCTTCGTTTTTTTGGATGTCGATCATAGCTCTCACGATTTGTGCGAAACGTTCAGGGTCATGCATGGCCATGAGAGGGTACAGTGTTCGGTAAGTATCCCACTGCAAGTGAACGTGAGCAAGTAGCCTTGAAGAAGAAAGGCCTCTTACGTTGCAGTAGAAAGAATCGTAGTATGGTTCGTCTGATTTCCACAGGGGGTTTTCGCCGGAGTCTTGGAACGGCGAGTCAGCATTGTTTGAGGAAATCTGACCAAAAAGACTCACAGTCTGCCGGACTAATATGTGAGCGATAAAGCTGATAATCAGACCATGTAAGTGGGCAGACCATGGTTGTCAAAACCAACCCTTACCGAGCTGTAGAGTAGCTCGCGCGTGTCTTCCTGGCCATCTTCAACGGTGACCTGGACCCTGCCTAGCAGTTCATTCCATTCTTCGCGGGCACTGCGCGCCACCGCGTCGAAATCGAAGCTAGGAATCTCCTCCTCCGCGTTGGAGCAAGCTTGGTCTGCGGAAATGAGGGACACCCCAGAGCGCACGAGGACAGTTGTCGACTGCCCTGTTCCAGCGGGCTCAAAGGACAAGAGAGCCCCAAGGTCCGCAAAAGGGTCTACTATGGGTGAGGATACAGTCGGATGACACACAAAAGGGACGCACTGGAGAGTACGCCAGTCGCATTGGTGGTATTGCGAGCTGGTCCACTCAAGGACCAGGCACCGTACTCTACGGGGGAGATGTTCCTAGACGGGGACCCGTCGGGAGGGGCGATTTGGAAGTCGACGCAGACGAACGCATTATAACGCCCAGGTCCAAATGAAGCTTGAAAGTGGGCGCCACCTGTACAAGCCATAAGCCAAGAGGAAAGTTGGAGCAAACAGTAGACGTAATATGGATACCTTTTACTCTGCCCGTCACAGGATCGATTAGGATGGTTGGGTCTTCCGAGCTGCTTTGCCCGTCATTCGTGATATCGACGTTGATCCGCGGGAGAGTACCCTCTGCGTTTGGAGGGAATGTGTGGCGCTGGATCGATGTACGGCGCGTTGCCGTCAGTTCCACACGTACCCCGGAAGACTGTAGAGACCGGTAAGCGAAGCGAAGTATGTCAGGGCATGTAACGTGCGAGGTTAGAGGAAAAGTAGCCCGGCACTCCAGCATCATCTGGGGTTCCATCGGGCAGGATGTTCCGGAGAATCTTGCGGCTGAGAAGGGAGACATTGCATGCCTCAAAACTGGTGCAATTCGCAGATGGAAATATCTTAAAGTTGGAAAGTGGGACACTCTATATTCAGTGCACTATAGTTATTTTGTCTGTACTGAAACGGCAGAAGATTTGGGAAACTTACGCCTCCTGTACCGTCATCGTGTAGCTGAGAGAACCCAGTAACGTGATAAGTTGGATCGGCATCATAACCTGCGTGCTAAAGAGAAAGGGATGAGGAGGGGGGACTGTTGAGCGGTAAAAGAAAAGGCGAACATTTCCGGGAGAGTCGGTATCCATTCCAACTTTGACCATACCATGAGGGAGAGTTGCGCCTGGGAAGAAAAAGGTAAGCAGAACCTCGCACACCAGTTGACCCTTCGTACCGGGAAAAACATGCCCTCCGTTTGTCGTGCCAATGAACAGATTGACAAAGCTCGCAAGATCTGCAGAGCTCTGCGCGTAGACCGAGGGAGCGAACAGAAGCGAGACAGGCCCCAAGGCCGCGGCTGAGAAAACCTTGACAAAGGGACAAGTGCGCATGTCGAAGGCAACGAGGGCTACCTTGCGCCTTGGCAGGAAAGCGAGGAGCTATATAGATGAGTGCGAGTGAGCGACCATTCGATCTAAGGCCGCAAAGGCGGCGATTCTCAAGTCAGTTGATGAATGTCAAGGAATATAGAAGCGCAAAAAACTCGCTAAAACGTGTCAATCAGCGTGCAGGAAGAGGTCAGGCGTGCTAGGAAAGCAAACCGGATGAGTTGCGCTGCACACGTATGGCAGGGACCGTACCTTGACACGCATGGCAGCATCCTTCTGGTACGCGAGGAAAACCCGTGAAAGAATTGCATTCATTATACCGACGGTGTGAGGACACGGCCAAGTGTCTGGAGGCGAGGCGCAAACATATGCACAGACCGTGGAGCAGCCCCAATAAACTCGCCAACGGCTCGAGGCTGTCACAACCACGATAATCGTTGGTACATACATTGACTGTCAAAAGACCCAAATCCGAGTCGGGGCGGGCGCTTTGGGGGTAAGGGATCTGGTAATGATAGAGCCTTAATGCTGTGGGCATCCTTGGATGCCCATGGCCTGGAACATTCGCAAGTGTAATGTGAACAGAATGTGGGTATGTTTTTCTTGATCATGGAATGGCGGTAAGTAGAACGCATGCGGCGCAGAAGCACCGAACAAGACAAGAGACGTTCGGCGCCTGATCGCCCTTCCGGTCCGGTCCGTTCCGGTCCGACACCACTCAGCAGCAAAGCTCAAGGTCCAGTAAAGTTAGCGGTCCCTCTCACACCTGGCCGTAGTCCCTTTCAGTCGAATCGGCACACACTCCAGACCCCTCATCGAGCCTCAAGGCCTCATCGACATCTCCAGGATTCCATCATAGCTCACGATCGTTTCCCATGCACGGACTCGGATCGATTTCCCGTCGACGTGACTTGTAGCAACTTCAACACGGGAGGGCAACATTATACTTACGTGATTCTCTTCACTGAGCGTTCTACATATGGGCTCGCAAGTCGTCAGAGCGAATTTGTCTCCCGTGAGTATATGTAGCACCAGTGATGCGAAAACCTGGGTCCGTTTAAAGTACTCCTCTCACCTTCCACTGTTTCAAGCCCGCGTGCGTTCAGCATAATCGCTAACATTCTTCCAGTCTACTCCAGTGTTCACTCTCTGAAGAAGAACCACGGCGATGATCAAACTATCAGCCCCTCGGCTTTGGACAAACTGCATGTCCGGTGACACCACGCCGCCATCTCCCCAAACTCGGTAGCTTTCTGGTCCAAGGTGTATGGCTTGGCAAAGCAACATCAGCATCCGATAACTTTCATACCACGGCCTTTCTTCGTGTCTCCGCGGGCGTCGCTGAAGCCGGTCTTTTCCCGGTGTCATCTGCCGGCAAATTGTCCCGCCACAGTGCCCATTGTTTTCTGGACACCTTCGCAGTTTGTGACTACATAGGTGGAAGCTCGTAGGCTATATCCGTGACCCCGCATGCGTAGAACTTGGGAGGCGTTGCCACTGTGCCATTGACCGGTGTTATGGCGCTGTTCGTCATGATAGACCTTCATCGGCAAAGCGCTTCACACCCGAGGGTCGAGCCCTTTAGTCTGGAAGAAGAGTGAGTCAAAACGATCACCTGCATAAGCGGCAATGCATACTCACGACTTTTTATAGCAATCAACAGCTCATCCGTACTAGGCCAGGAGGAGCAGTTCGTCGGTCGCCACGTCGTGGTCGCCGTCTTGAGTGACCGGAAGGCTTGCATATTCACGACGACATCGATGTTCTCTGGTTGTGTTAGCTCCGTCATCAAGATCAGCATTCATCTTACATAGATGGAATCATGATCTATTATGATTTTGTCTGTGGGCATCGCTTCCTTGCTGCTAACTGTGGTCCTCTCCATGAACGCGAATATCTCACGCGACGCAAGTGCCGCAGAAGGCTAGGCCAAGTGACCAACCATACAGACAAGCGATTGAGGGAGCTCGATGACGAGCTCCCGACTTCAGGTAACTTATATATTGTAGGCCTATCGTTGGACGCTAATATTGAAGCGTGATACGAGTGGTAAAGAGATGTACGATTATGGACACGAAAGCTCATGTCCCACGGTCAATCACCGGCTTCTTATGTAGCGCGGAGGACCCCCTGTTCAGTTCACCGCAGCGGTCCTCCTATCCACCGAACGAAATAAATGTTGCCCTCAACAATCCGCAACTGATCATGGTCAAGTTTCATAGATGTCAGAGGTGAGTGTTGCAATGCTTGTCTCCGTTTGTTCTACTCAGATCATATCATCCCACCCAACTGAAAGCCCCACAGATAACACTCGTCGCTTACAGTAAGGCCAAGCGTCTCCTGTTGACCGGTGACCCCTTCACAGAAAAGAAGTCCGTGTACTTTTTGGGCTCGTGGAGGTCACCTGAGCAATCCAGTCCTACGTCTCTGGCTCACGTATCGACGGGGAGGCGGCTGGAAGCGACAAGAAGCGACCCCATGATCTGTACATCTATCATCCCCATAAATCTCGACCAAGCGTGGGTGGATTGGCGCGCTCATCCGGGACCCACCACACCTCTTATCTCGTCAGCTTTCCACCATGTCCCGCACCGTCCCCGACACGTCCTCACTCGAGAAGAATGAGGTGGCGGCTTATGAACACGCTCGAGAAGATCAGGAGCATTACGAGTTGGAGGGAGAGAAAGAGCTACCACCGGCCCTGCAATTCACTCCCGAACAGGAGCGCGCGGTATACAGGAAGATAGACCGAAAGCTGATGCCCATATTGGCGATAATGTACTTGATGAGCTTTCTGGACCGAGGTGCGTGGTCTCCTGGTGGGAGTTGGAAGAGAAGCTAAGGCTGATGTGCTGTGTAGGTAACATTGGTACGTTATGCACGAGCGTACGAGATATCATTAGGACGCGAAGCGATTAGTGGTATGCTGGTGTAGGAAACGCCAAGCTGCAGGGGCTCGCTACACAACTCGATTTGAAGGGTGACGAGTACAATATCGCTTTGGTATGTATGTTCGATGCTTACTTCTGGCCCGGGTCGATGCTTACTTCACCGGCTCAAGACCATGTATTTCATCGTACGTCCGTCAAACCCTCGATGGGGCGCATGGCTGACTCTCGGCTGCCATCAGCCCTATTGTTTATTCGAATGTCCCGCAAAGTTGGCTTTACTTTCTCTTCTCGCATCTTCTTCCTTCTAACAGTCCCTAAGCCTCGTCCTGAAGAGGTTCAAACCATCCCGTTGGCTGCCAAGCATCACAATGGTCTGGGGCGTGGTCATGACGCTCATGGGCTTGGTTAAAAAGTATGTTGTTGAACTTTTTGTTTGTTTACATGAACTCAGGCTTGTTTCATTGTTAGCTATGAGCAACTTGTCGGAGTACGGGTGTGTCTTGGTGTTGCGGAAGCTGGCTTATTCCCAGGCGTGGTCTACTAGTAAGCTTCGTCCTTCTGCTTCGTTTTGAGTGCTGAAATTATGTACATGATGATTTAGTTTAACGCTCTGGTATCCTCGCTCGATGCTCCAATTTCGCGTCGGGGTCTTTTATGGAGCCGCTTCAATGGCAGGCGCTTTCTCTGGCCTTTTGGCGTATGCTATCTCTTTCATGAGTGGCACCGCTGGGCTTTTAGGATGGTCCTGGATCTTTGTAAGTTGAAATGAGACTGCTTGAGCGCGTCAGGATTTGATGCGCGGGTTCCTAGATTCTGGAGGGTATCGCAACTGTCCTCGTTGGCATCATTGCCCTCTTCGTCATGGTGGATTTCCCTGCGACAGCCAAGTTTTTGTCCCCAGAAGAGAAGGCGTACATTATCTGGAAGAAGAGTAGAAATTTCGACAAGAATGAAAGCCGGAGTTGATATATCTTTTACAGAGTATGACAACTCCTCGGTTGGTGAGGAGGAACACTTTGCGATGCGTCATGTATGGGCGGCCTTCAAGGACTGGCAAGTTTGGCTGCATATACTGATCTACTTTTCCATTGTCGGGCCGCGTACATGCTCTCCCCGGTATATTACATGGTCTAGATGCTGACGCGTCGTTGGTAGTTTACGGGATTTCGCTTTTCCTTCCGTGGGCACTCAACTTCACCACTCTTTCGTTTTCTGACACTCTTTAGATCTATCATCAATACCTTCGGATATAGCCCAGCAATCAGTCAGCTTCTGACTGCTCCTCCTTATGTCTTCGCAAGTACGTGCATTACGCTGTTTATCACAACTCAGAATAATCGACAGCTTCGTCATAGCAATCGTGCTCTATGTTTTCGCGATTTGGTCCGATGCCATCAAGAAACGATCACCATTTATTCTGTGTGGTCTCGTCATGCTCCTCATTGGTTTCAGCATCAACATTTCAGATGCACCCTCTGGTCCCAAGTATTTCGGCACCTTCTTATGTGTTGCCGGAGCCTACGCGAGTTTCCCCGGAGTTGTTTGTTGGTGCGGTGGTTGAGCTTTCCTCCCGGTACAATAGCTACTCAAGCCAAACCTGGCAGGCTGGGTAACAATCTTTCTGGCCAGTACAAGCGAGGCGTTGGTATGGCGTGAGTAGTGATCATCCCCCCCACTAGTAGGTTCATCACCTTAACAATTTGCTTCTTAGGCTGCACATTGGCATTGGCAATTTCTCCGGCGCAATAGCATCCAATATCTTCCGTACCCAAGATGCGCCTCGGTACATCTTGGGACGTACGTATCATTCCCGTCGTCTCCATTTATAGGACATGTAAGCTGACGTCGCTCAGATGGGATCGAGCTCATGTTTGTGGGCATCGGGTTTATCACCGTCCCCCTTGCCGTTCTCATCTATACCCGCATCAATCGTCAGCGGGATGAACGTTTGGCCCAGGGCGATGGTAAACACACTCCGGAGGAAATTCGCGAGCTGGGAGACCGCGCTCCCGACTTCAGGTATATGATCTAGAATGGAGAACTGACCGGAGCAGCTGTAGAGTACTGTACGATGATTGCACCGTCTCCGATTTCGCCGCTCGGTGCTACTACTTGATAGATCATATGACCGCGGTAGCCTGCGCAACCGCGCGATTTCTGAATATCTGAATACCCGTGCGATCTCATGCGCTCTTGCCCTGTTTCTCTCATACCTGGTGCCTATGCGGAGAATGTCCACACCAGGCCACACCCTCGCGCCGGAAGCTTCCAAATCCCATGACGGATTTTCACCGCATGGCAATATTCATTCGAAGCATAACTCCGGTAAGCATTTCTGCTGCAATTCTGACTGGTCTTTTCTTTGGAGGAAAGGCACCCACAAGCTCAACAGCATACATTTTGCTCGGTCTCCAATTCGCCATTGTCGGTTCTCGATCCCCCCTAATTGCAAGTCCCAAACGGTTTAGCATCTGAGACCACCTGTTTCGAAGAAACGTTGCTACCCTCCACACATGTGTACCTTGGACACGATCCGAATTGAGGACTATTCCCGGGCTTTTTACCAGCAGTCACCGACAGTCAGCAGCGTGTGCAGCCGACTGATCAGTGATTGTGGTCGACTTGCTCTCATAGCGATGCCTTCAGGGGACCTGAAGCACACAAACCTCGGTCTGTAATCTCCGTCCGGTCCGGCACATACCACTCTGAGTTGTGCGCGAGCTCGTGGATGCTCAGGCGATCGACATTCTCAGCGTGTTTTTTGATTTTTTCCCGCGATTTAGACGATTCGGTCCTCGTGTATAAAACAGTAAAGGTGATCAACCTCTTCTTCCTTGTGGACACCACCCATCGCTCACAGCGGACCCTTTCTCAAGACTCAGGATGCTCTTCTCTGTATTCTCCTTACTCGCTCTATCCGGCCTTTCGTTGGCCGTCGTTGGCCCTGGCAAGGTAACTGGCGACACCGCGGTCCATGATCCTACCATGTGCAAGGACAACAGCGGGACATACTGGGTCTTTTGTAAGCTCGTTTGTTTTGACAATAAGTTCTACGTCCTGATATTGCCTCCTGCAAGCGACCGGCGTTGGCATCGAAATTCGCAAATCGACCGACAGGACCGCTTGGACCAAGGTTGGCGTCGTATGGCCGAACGGCGCTTCTTGGACGGATGAATACACTGGCACCTCCAATGGGTGCGTTATGCGTTGCTCATTTGGAAAAAATGGCTAATTATGTGGTCGCAGTGCTCTCTGGGCACCGGATTGCGTGTACGCAAACGGGCAGTTCCACGTTCGTCTTCTTAGACGTCCAGCGACGATCTAGAACATTGAAACTATCCCTCTTTTTAGCTTTACTATGCTGCATCTAGCTTCGGTTCCCAGAAGGTACGCGCTAACCCTGCATGTCATAAACAGATCCTGCTCACCTGCTGGTCCAGTCTGCCATCTTCTTCGCCAAATCTACCACGGGCCTGCCTGGTGCGTTTATATACGCTCCCTCGAAGCATATCGCTGAACGGTGTTCGCAGGGAGCTTTACAAATGAAGGATTAGTTACATCGACATCTTCATCAAGTAACTACAATGTATGCAATGATCGTCATAAATGGACCTGCGGTCGCTGACGCCTCGTTTCTTCCTGTTCCAGGCAATCGACCCCAAGTATGTCTTGTTTTGCTGGCACACGGTGTTTGCTATACTTATGGTATATGATCAGCCTCATCGTCGCAAATGGCAAGTGGTACCTCTCCTTGGGCTCCTTCTGGACTGGTATCAAAGAGTATGTCATGAATTTTTTTCCAAAAGGTACTCTTACGGAAACTGACCGTTTGCGATAGGATAACGTTCGTCGCGATCTTCGTGCAAGCCATACAACCCGTGTCTCACCTTTCTTCCGTAGCGTTTCATCGTCGACCGGAAAGCCTTCCAGTAGTTCGGTCACTTCTATCGCCCAACGCACGGCCAATGGTGGCGCTGTTGAGGCATCCGCGATATATCAGAATGGAGGGTTCTTTTATCTCTTCACCAGCTGGGACAAGTGTTGCAAGGGAACGTCGAGCACGTACAACATTCGTGTCGGCAGATCAAGCAGGTACTTTTTCCCCCCTCTCATTGACGGTGCCTCCAGCTGATAATTTTGCCTCGACAGCGTAACAGGACCATTCACGGATAAATCTGGCGTTGCACTCACGTCAGGTGGCGGGACTTTGGTCTTGGGGTCGCACGATAGTGTAAGTTCGTGTTTTGCGCCGGCTCGGTCGAGAGCCAACGATGCTGTTGCGCAGATTATTGGCCCCGGTGGACAGGACATTTTGGACGATAGCGATGGCCCGATCCTTGTTTACCGTAAGCTTCTATCAATCTCTCTTCCCTTAGCCGTTATCGACGTCGACATACAGACTACTATACGTCCTCCGGAAGCTTCGTGAGTTTTCTCTGTCACCTCTCGAGGGCTAACATTTGCTGATAGGGCGGCTTGCAGCTCGGGATCAACCGCTTGGACTTCTCGAGTGGCTGGCCGGTCGTTGCCTGAGTACTTGACCTATCTGCAAGGGCGAGGATATCTGCGTGTGATGCTAACCACACCCGGCACAGGCTTATGTCGGATTTGGATTTGGTACAATACTTCGAGCTTTGAGTTTAATAATGGTCACTGTGATGCATGCTACTTACTAATACATACTGTTGGAATGTATGCGAGGACGAGTGCGAACTCACCTTTTCCTACATGCACGCACAGAGCGACGGGGGAAGGGCGTGATAGACGTTCGAGGATCCAACAGCTAAAGCGCTAAGGGCTTTGATAACTGTTCAAACGTTCATGTTGCTACAAGTATACATACCTGACAAGTTCTTGGAGTTGACCATGTTTCAGTTTGATCGCGACGCGCCGTAGATCGACTACCCGCTTTAGGAGACTACGCGTCCGCCGGTCGGTTCTGTCAGGTTCTGTCTTCCACTCATTCCGCCGACCTCGTCCTTATGCCAGGCGGATGTTCACTCATGTTTCCTCTTCCACTCGGCAGGCATGTCGAGCTCGCAGGTTTCACGCCTCTTCCCTGCAGCTTGGTCTTGCTCAGCAAAGACTCCCTGCCAGCCAGCCTCGCCAGAGAGCAGTCCCTATCGTGAAGAAGCGTGTAGGTGAAGAAAGTCGTGCAGACCGTTCCAGGGAGACTCCACCCTTGGATCACAGTGCGTACTCACTTCGAGCCTTTCCGCTTCTTACTGACTCTCTTATCAGCCAAGCGTAACGAAGTAGGCGTACAGCTCCTGTCGCGTCGTCTACACGCGCAGATATTCAAGAAAGTATCCTTCCCTGCTCCTGACCCTCGTTATGTCCGCATTGCTCGTGATCATCTCGAAATGCATGGCCTTGACCGCACTCAAGGCTCGGTCCTCCCCGACATATCCTTCACCCTCCCTCCTCTCCAGGGACGGACCATCGACGAGCATTTTCACCGTCTTGGTGCACATGCCGCAGAACCCTGGCTCTCCCTTGCCAAGGATTTATCCGTAGCGGAGCTTCCCTCCTCGTCCCGAAGAGTGGGACATACAATCTGGATGGACTAAGTACCACTTCCATGCAGACGGTTCCAGTTATAGCGAGCATGTCGAATACCCTCACCACCACGGACAGCCCGAAGATATGCTCACGTTTGATGTCGAGACCATGCCCAATTACAGCCCTTATCCCATCATGGCATGCGTCGCTACGCGGAATGGCTGGTATGCATGGATATCACCTTGGCTCCTGGGAGAAACAGAAGACCCTCACCAGCTCATCCCCTTTGGACCTCACGATGTACACCGGATCATCATTGGACACAATGTCTCGTACGACAGGGCGCGCATACTAGAGGAGTACGACATATCCGGGACCCGTAATCGCTTTCTTGACACCATGGCCCTCCACGTTGCCGTCAAGGGCATATCTTCTCATCAACGTCCTGCCTGGATGAAGTACCGCAAATCCAAGTTGAAGGAGCGGGAACAGAAGGAAGAGGCATACGAAGCTGTCGTCGATCTATTACGGGACATGGAGCCTCCAGCACGGACAGGAAATCGACGAGGAGAAGCGAGAAAGGCTGGTTCTTTTGCGCGAATCTATGCAGGAGTCTCTCCCAGAACTACTTACGGGAGACGACGCGCTGACCGAGGACGACGGAGAGCTCGCATCCAAGCGTTGGGAGGATATCACGTCAGCCAACTCCTTGGCGGATGTGGCCAAATTGCACTGCAACATCGACGCAGACAAGACCATTCGCAACGACTTCATGTCAAAGACCCCGGCCGATATTCGTGAAAACATCCAAGACTATCTGACATATTGCTCCCACGACGTCCTCATCACCCATGCGGTCTACACAAAAGTTTTATCCCAGTTCCTTGCGGCATGCCCCAGCCCTGTTTCGTTCTCAGGCATCCTCACTATGGGCTCTAGTTTTCTTACCGTGAACGAGCAATGGGAGAAATATCTCGAGGATGCAGAACGCACATACCGAGAGCTAGAGAATCGAGTCAAAACCCGACTCACGGACCTGGCCCTGGAGGCAAAGGAGTTGATGAAATCGGAGCAGTGGAAGGACGATGTTTGGCTCAGCCAACTGGATTGGACACCAAAAATCGCTAGTAAATCTCGTGGGGTTTATTCTCCGGGGGAGGCGCGTTTTGCTGTGTTTTGATTACTCTAGTGATTCCTGACGTTTCTCATAGACCTCCGAAACTGCGCTATCAACTCCTGCTCCCGCTCCCGTCCCCGATCCTCCTTCAGAGAATGAGGAGAACATGGCCTCCCGTCCCCCGGCCTGGTACAGGGAGCTGCTTGGCTCCAAGTCGTTTGGTCCAGCAATCCTCAATCGAACCTTACCGCTGCTCTTAAAGCTGGAATTTGATGGAAAGCCACTGCAATATTCAACGCAGTACGGATGGCATTTTATCGGAAGCGATGGTGCCGAGCGTCTTCCCGGTGCCACAGCAAAGATCTTGTCTGTTTTGGGACCTACTCACGGCATACCCCATTTCAAGTCTGGCCGACTTGTGTCGTCCGACCAGGAAATCGCCCTCGCTGTTTCCAGTGGCGATAGGTCTGCTGCTTTATGGGACCGTATTCTCCTGCTCGCAGAACGCATTGTTGCCCTGTATGGAAAGACGTTCGCGAACGACCTGTGGATGCAGCAGCTCGACTGGTCAACACCAAAGAGGTCCTTACCCAAGACGAAGACGCTATCGCCCGCTCCCAAATCGGAACCCGTAGTATGGCCGAAATGGTTTTGGGATTTGACCAGACCTAAGAAGAATTGCCCTCCAGGCTCCATCGACGTCACGGCCCGAAGTCGTATTTCACCTCTTCTTCTCAAGCTGTCGTGGCAAAACTGGCCGATGTTTCATTCTCGTCAATACGGATGGACCTTCCGCGTTGACAAAAATGCAGACTATACCTCCCGCCAGAAACCACTCGAATTCTACGACCCAGCGGATGAAACTCTGCAAAGCATGGCTCTTCAGGATGGCTTCATATTTTACAAGATCCCCCACAAAGATGGTGACACCGCCAATGTGGGAAGTCCCCTTGGCAAGACGTTCATCAACTACTCTCAGGATGGAACCATGACTAGTCCGGGGGACGGGGCGAAAAATGCTTTGGACATGAATGCGCAATGCAGTTACTGGATCAGCGCGCGCGACCGCGTCCTCAAACAGATGGTGGTATGGCAAAGGAAAGCAGCCGAGTTAGGCCTGCCATTAGATGCGCCCTCTACGGACAAGGACCCGGGGCGAAAGTGGGGTGTTATAGTTCCTCAAGTTATCACCATGGGTACCGTCACCCGTCGTGCCATCGAGAAGACTTGGCTTACAGCGAGTAACGCGAAGAAAAACCGCGTGGGTTCTGAGCTCAAGGCAATGGTTCGAGCTCCCGACGGTTACGCTATCGTCGGCGCCGACGTAGATTCAGAAGAACTCTGGATATCCAGTGTCATGGGCGATGCTCAATTCGGGCTGCATGGTGCTACCGCGATTGGTTGGATGACTCTCGAGGGCACCAAGGCCGCGGGGACCGATCTGCACTCCAAGACGGCTAGTATCTTGGGAATTTCGCGCGACCAAGCCAAGGTTTTTAACTACTCTCGTATCTACGGCGCCGGAATGCGACATGCTGTCCTCCTCCTACTTCAGGCCAATCCGAGTATGCTCCCTGACCAGGCCCAGAAACTTGCAGAAAACCTTTACGCATCGACGAAGGGAAAGAACACGCACCGCACAGACATGTTTGGGCGCAAATTCTGGTTCGGGGGTACGGAGAGTTTTGTCTTCAACAAACTAGAAGAAATTGCGCAGTCCGATCATCCACAAACCCCCGCACTCGGCTGCGGGGTGACATACGCCTTGTCGAAGGAATACCTCCCCGCTGAGTTTGGCTCGGATTACATGCCTTCGCGAATTAATTGGGTCGTACAATCTTCCGGCGTCGACTACCTCCACCTACTCATCGTCGCGATGAACCACCTCATCACCAAGTACGATATCAAAGCCCGGTATCTCATCTCCGTTCATGACGAGCTTCGCTATCTTGTCGAGGCGCAGGACCGCTACCGTGCAGCGCTGGCATTGCAGATTGCCAATCTGTGGACACGGTCGTTGTTTGCGTATAGACTGGGTATGGACGACCTACCTCAAGGCGTAGCGTTCTTCTCTGCGGTGGACGTGGACCACGTCCTGCGGAAAGAAACAGACATGCCCTGCGTGACGCCTTCCCAGCCAAACGCCATCAAGCCGGGAGAATCGATAGACATCCAGCAGGTCTTAGACAAGACGAACGGAGGCTCATTGTGGGCAGACGGACGCACTATGTCGGAATTCGAGCCTCTCACGTCGCTGCCGCAACTTGAAGACTACGTGCCACCGAACTGTCTGGCGCATCGCGCAAGCAATGCGGCGTTCTTGCAAGCACAAGCTACGGATGACTTTGGAGAAGTCAAGTTCTGGGCGCAGCAGGTGTCGGGGCAGAAGTTCGAGGGGGGTATCGGAGGAGACAAAAGAACAAAACAGAAACGAAGAACAAAGAAGGTGCAGGAGCCGGTGGATGGTCGGAATGTTGACTGGGCAGTGGTCGAGGAGCTGTTGGGTCGGGATCAGACTGCTTAGCGTGCCTCCTCCACCCATCGTAACTTATTGTATCATATTCTTCACATCCCTACTTTGCTTTGCGTGCGTTTCGACTATACCTACAATCTTATAGTTCTGGTATCCCAGTGAAGACTCCGTGTGACGGACTGATATTGAGAGGGCTTGCCACTGATTAGGTAATCTTTGTTCCACTGATGTCACTGGCACCGCGTCCTTGAACGACTGCTCTTTGTATTCACCATGCCCGACGACCCACGCGATGCTTCCAGGGAGGTCAAGCGCGTACCTCCGTTGACATGGAGACAGGACTCTCCGGGTGTGTGGGGAACTGTTGGACCTCTCACTACTAAAGTACTGACCGCCGAGTCGCCGACCGTTAGATGCCCTTCAAACCTCGGGTATGTTCCTCGCAGGCCTGATCATGGTGACGCGCAATAGGTATGCATATCAATCTATCCTATATGTGAACTTTTGCTCAATTCCACCTTCTCTATGCTATCCTGTCTTTAGGATTCTCGCCTGGCCCTCACTCTTGGCTGGCATAAGCGCGTTCATCAACCAACATCCACTACGTACAAAGGAGGGCGGCAGTCCACCCATTGGTAACCTTCTGTACGTTGCGCTCTCGCTCCCCTCACTCCTATACTCTAATGATTCTTGTGTCCAGGTTGGCGGCTTTCGCGCTTATTGCATCTTACGTCCCTGTATTCGTCAAGTCGGCACCGCCCGCAGATACCGTATCTGCATAACCTGCAGTGCGCGATTGAGATACATATCCTCATGCAATGCATATTTATATCAGATCTCTCCTTGCAAGCGAACGCGGTCACCAAGTTATGCATGAACAGATGAACTACAGGCCAGCAAAGAAAGAAGAGTCCGCCTCGATCTCATTTTTCCCCTTCTTTTTATTCCGCCCGCCCAGTTCATCCTTTTCCTTCTTCTCCTCTTTTTCTGCTTCGGCGCGTCCGAATCCTCTGCATCCGAATCTTCTTCGGGTTGCCCCTGTTCCCCATCTGCCTGTTCCCCCTCTTTCTCGTCCTTGTTCTCCTTTGCCCGCTTCAGGCCCCCTTTCACTAGATCCTGCTCCGTTTCTAGGCTCGTCATCCCCAGTATCGCTGTCGTTGTCGGCCCTTTCGTCTTCTCCGTCCTCGTTGGGGTCCTCGTCCTCGAAGACTTCTTTCAAATCCGTCAGTCGTAGGACCTCGTCATGGCCCACACTCCCGACCCAGCGCCCTTCTCCGTCACGCTCGATGGCGATACGTTCTATGGGGAAGTCCCCATGATCTGCGACAACGCCTATGAGGCGGGTTGGAAACAGCTCCACCGGCACGCAAGAGACCGTCTGATGATCCTGTGAGTATTGTGTTGTGGCAAGGAGGGGTACGAGGACGGCAGAGCACACAGTGCGTCAATTGAATGTGGGTGACTGGAATTGCGTTGAGACGCCTTTAGAGGATACGTTTATAGAGAATCGTACCCTGGTACCCTGTCAACGCAGTCACCCCAACCCTTCTTGCGGTTGAATACAGACAGGATCCCGAGCTGGGTGCCTACGACGGCTTTTGTCCCTCTGCAGGGAATAAGTCAACATCGACCTGGAGGATGTCCAGAAAAGACTAGTGCACCCTTTAATCGGCAGGATGGACAAAAGCTCGTCCTCTTGGTCTTCTGAGTGGGCAAACGGCTCAGTTTTCTTGGACCGTATGTCCATGACAGACAGCGTTCCGTCTCCACTAGGATACATTTAGTGCAAAGCGCGAGCAGCGAAGCAAGCAAGATGCACCTGGTAGCGACGAGCTGTTTCTTATCCTGCAGCCACATGAAATCGGATATGAAGTCGAAGTGTTGAGTATATGAACGAATGGCGTCCGGCTTTCGAGGATCCCAGAGCTACACGCCTGTAGATCGGAAAACATTTCTTGCGGTCAAAGTAGGCGAAGTACTGACCTTGATGACACCAGTCATCGTCGCCCGTTGAAAGAAGGTTCGTCATGAGACAGTTTCACGCGATTTATGGGTGCACTGGATGGAGACTGGCGTTATGAATACACCCATAACATTCACGGATACGTCGTCGAAGACTCACTCAGTGTGCGCCCGCTCTGGTATCGACAATGTCTCCAGTAGCTGTGTCGATTGTGCTATTCGTCCGCGGTGAGGATTGATGTTAGAGAATTGCGTGGAGATGCACTTACTTCAGAGCCTTTCCCTTCCCAACTGCCCAAAGTTGTGTCCCGTCTTCGCCAATAGCCAGACCTCGACACGATTTCTTGGACGGGCGGATACTGAAGGAGGATTCATGTTGTCCTTGCTCATCGTAAGTGAAGGCGTGGACATGGCCAGTCAGCTGTGCTGTATAGACAGCGTCGGCAGTTGGATGAAATACGAGGTCAAAGACCTGGGAGCCAAGTGGGATATCTGGCATAGCGAGCAGCTTGTCTTCCAGTCATAAGCTTCGCCCTCCGCGCCTTCCATAAAAATACGCGGCCCGTCGGACCGGACTATGTATCGAAGCTCGTGTTGCCAGGTTTTGCCAAACGGCCCGAAATCCCACCGAGTCAGCCCGGGTCTGTAAAGACGGCAGCAGTGAGGACACCGAAGTAGCAGGAGGAGAACAGTGTCTGAACGAAGAAAGCCTACTTCAGGAATGATTCCTATCGGTGCCACAAGTCCAACTATATATATACGAGAACATGTCCGTATATCTCTTCTGTTCACAACGTAGTCCGTTCTAACAATGCAGCCCAATGCAAGCCCCGAATTCTATTATCCCTGTTCAATGCATGTATGGTGGTACAGCCGGGTGAAGGACGACCAAGTGTCGTGCCACAAGAAACGTCCGAATCATGTCGTGAACACACCGATGATTTTGAAGGGAGGGTACAGTCTGCCCCTCATCTCCCAAGAGCTCGCACTCCACGTAATGCGAACCCTTCGCCACAAATTGATCAATTATATGCAATCTGTGAACCTCGCCGGTCAGAAATGTCACTACACAAAGCGAAATAAGAACACTTACGTCGGCTCAATCTCCGCACCGTCGCCCACATTGCTGATCGTGGCATGGCCCTCGTAGTTGTCGTCCACCCAGCATGCAACCGAACTTCCGCCTTGGCCCTTCGCCTCGCGGATGTAATATACGCCAATTTCTCCCGCCCCGACGGTCAAAGGGATGCGTAGCCGGCTCGTTGGAAGCGTCGAGTACCAGTAATGAGCTGCGCTGTTCGCGGCAGCGGCGGAAGCAGACACCGCGGGTGGGTGGTGCGCTTGCCAACCGGATCCGTAGAAAAGACTTGGGGGAAGAGGATTGACGAGGTCGTTCGCGGATACGCAAGTCGGCGCTACTTCCTCGTGGGTACGGCTACGGAGGTCATCCGGACGGGTTCCAATGCGCGATGGAGGCACTTTGAAATGTGCGGCCAGTTTTGGCGATCCCATGGCAGGGTGACGAGCCTCGTCCATTTCATCTTCGCCCTCGTCAAGTTCACCTTTGCGGAAGCCCTTCCCACCGAAGAGCTTGCGCGCGTCTGTAGGCTGCTTCACCTGTTCTGGGCCGCCGCCAAGGGCGTAATACACAGGTAGCGAGGCGCCCGAGCCCGTCACAGCTGACCATGTTATGCATATCTGGGACTGAATGTATGCGATAAGCATGTCGGCCAGCAGTCCGTGACCGGCAGGACTGGCGAGGATAGGGTCGGCGAAGTAGAGCTGCGTTGATGCTGGAGAGGACATGTACGGTCCATACAACGCAGCCTTGGAGCTGAAACGGCGATAAGGGGTAGCTAAGCACCTGAAGAAGAGACACAATACCTGATATGGGGCACGTCGTAGAACTGGGCGACAACGCCATGCCAGGTGTCAGGACCTGAGAATCCACTCTGCTGGTGCACCTGGGGGCTGAAGTGTCCGAGGATCACAACGGCTGGCGAATCCGGACGGAGGAGGATAGAGCGGACGAGGAGCTCGAAGTTGTCGAGCGTCGAACGGTCTGGCTTGTCGTCTGTGTCCAGCTCGATGATAACAAGGTCTGCGTAGTCCGGGAGATGGTGGGCATTGCAAAACGAAAAGTACTCCGAGTTGGTACGCCGCATAGCACCATTGGTGAGCTCCGATGCTGGGTGGGGGAAGACAGTATTCCACCAATCGAAAAAGCGGGATGGATAGCAGTCCGAGGAGATGGGGTCGTCGCCAGCACCGTGACATGCTGACACTGTGGCACACCGTTAGCTGTTTCGCACACGTGTAAAAACCACACGCACGCACCGGAACCACCGATCACGCTAACCGTCACAGGCTGGCCCAACAGCGCTTTGTGGATGACCTTTTGCACACGGGCCCCGCTGCCGAGATGCAGCCAGCTTTGCGAGATTGTGAGCGAGCCGTACTTGTTGGAAAGCGTGTCTCTCTCTCCGAATGTCGGGCAGAATGCAAAAGGGTTATCTCCATGCTCCTCTGAAATGTTGAGGTAGTTGGTGGGCTTGAGAGAGGCGATGTACGATTGGGAGTGACTTCTGAGGTAGTAACTCGCATCTGTCGTATGCGAAGGAAGGACGAGCTTGGTGAAGATGAAGATGAAGAGGAAGAAGGAGAGAATGAGCCATATGCGGTTCGGGAGGCCGAGTGTGCGCTGCTGGAGGCGAGACGGGGCCTTGTCGGAAGAGGCCATGATGTGCGAGGGAGGGAGACCGGGGGTTGGGGGCGCGATGTGGGCTGAGCTTTTGCCCGTACGTCGTTGCATCATGTTGAGCGGGGCGAGTGTAGACATTCTGGACACTGAGACATGCGACGTGGCGCAAGTTCGAGGCGGGTTTAGACAGTCCGCGCGACAAACAGTCGCTCGTGTCGAAGAGCGCGCGGGCGCGTGGGATTTCGACTTTGCCGACAGCACAACATCCCGACAGCCACATACATCAATTCATGTCCATTGGCCGATGAGCCTCGCCTGGCGACAAGTATACGTATACTACTGCTTTAGCGATGCACCGTGTGGCCGCTCGTTCTCGAGCACCTTACTCCCGATCGAAACGTTTCCACGCATGTTTCTCATACTCCTTCATCTTCGTCCTGCGTTTGGTGGGCCTGAGCAAGAGGCGTAAGCGACGGGCGAACAGGTAGATTATAAAGCGAGACTTACAGCACGGGTACCCGTGGTTCGACCAATGCACGATGTTGCATGCTCAAAAAACGGTCTTTGAACAGATTGCCCTCGGGCTGTACAAGTCCAAGGTAAACCCAAGGTTTGGGAACCAGTCGATCACAACACACCTTTAATCCGCGCAGACTCTCGCTGAGCTCCTCTCCGAGTTGCACGTCCATCTCTGTCTCGCGCACCTTGTGCTTTCCAAGCTTTTGACCGGCGAGGCCACCTTGAAGCTGCGCTTTTAACCGGGCGGCGTGCTCTTCATGGGCACGGGCCCTCGCCGCTCGAGATGCTCTCAGCGTCTTGTGTAGTATTTTGGCGGAATCCACAGATGCATGCATACGTTTACGCAGGGAGCGCTCCGCCAGGGCGTGTTTCTGAAATTGTTCAGTCAGCGCATGTATGAAAAAGGAGACGATGTATGCATACCTCCGCACGGAGGCGTTCCGCCTTTCGTCGCTGCTGCTTTGTTTTCCGCTCCGGCATTTTCTTATTGACAATCGCACCCTCTTGTTGTTCTTCTTCGTCCGCCTCTACATCATCATCCGGTTTATCCACAATCATGCCCTGCATGCCAACTTCATCTTCTCCTACCGGTCTGCGAGCGCCAAGGATTCGCGCCTTGACTTGTTCAAGGCGTTCCTGCTCGCGAAGCCTTCGTTCCTCGATTTCGTGAGCGGAGCGGATGAGCTCGGAGTGGGCGTTGACTTGAGGGTTGTAGGATGTTCCAGCATGGGGCTCGACGATGGCAGGTATGACAATCTCTGTACGAGGATGCGGAACCTCCGGAGCCTGTTGAAAGTAAAAGATGGATTAGACGATATATTGCTCCTGATAGAAGAATAGCAGACCTTGACAGGGCCCCCCTCGCCCACAACCTCCTCACTCCACACATCATACTTTCCGCTCTCCTTCGCTGCCTTACTAAGCTCCATCAACGCACTTCCTTCACCGAACTGATCGTGGTCCACGACGCCGTTAAACGGTCCTTTACGAGTCCTGCGTCCCAGCTGGAGCAGGCGGTCCTTCTCCTTTCGGGTCATGGTCGATTTTTTGGCAGATGCAGTCGGACGGGAGAACACAGCTGGAACTGCCGAGCGTTGCGATAGAATTTTGTGCGCCGTGAGCTGACGAGTAGAGAACTTAGGTAGGTGTCGTCGGACTGGTGATTGAGTGGGCTCGTAAGGTTGGTCGAAAGGACACTGAAAAGGTGTGCGCACTTTTATCATCTCCCTGACGATCTACGACGAAGATGTCGTCATTTTTCTTTTCATGGAGGGCCGAGCTAGATTACAGCGTGAGTATCGTTCCGCACCAAACCATGAAAAAAGAGAAAAGGGGGGCTAACGCACCCATATGTGCGCTCTTCTTCACGTAGTCCCTCTAACTTGTCCTCCATATCCTCGATGTCCACGTTCTTCCTCCATGCCTTCTTCCCCTTCCTGCTAGACTGGTTGTGTTGGGCTGGTGCGCCCAGAGTGGAAGATGCTATTTTCTTTGCGGGCACGGACGCAGTCGCCGATTTTGCCTTGCTTTTGATGGATGTTACGGACATTGTAGCCTCCGGGAGATGTGTGGTATCCGACGCACGGTTAAGTATGAAGAAAGGGACAAACGACTCGACAAAGTTCGGAGAGTGCAATCTGGATTTTGGATCTGAGCAGTGGTCAAAGCCGGTTACTGGCTCGGCGTTTGCCGTTCCGCACCGCCGCAATAAGCGCTCAGAACGCCATCACACATCCGTTCGGATAAACAACGACTATCTTCTGAGTTAGGTCAGCCACGGAGACGAATGAACTGAGAGTTTGAGGTGTTCTCAGTGAATGCATATATCGATACAAGTCCAGACGTGCAGAAGTACGTGTACATAGCAAGAATAAAGTCCACATTGACAAGCCACCGACCTGATCACACTCGGTGCTGCTGGCCGTTGTAATCCGCAAATGGATCTTCACCCTTCCCATCAACATCTCGGTCACGATCCTTCACATCCCCCTTCAAATCGCCAGCGACACCGACACCATAACCCGGCAGTTCGTGATCACCATTGTCTTTAGGCGATGCAAACGCGGGCGGCGGGCCAGCAGGCGGCGCGTATACTTCCCCGGAGCCCGCGCCAGGGTACCCACCAGCGCCGTACCCAAGGTGGGGAAGAGCACCCTCTGTGCTAGCGAACGGTGGATTATAGTAAGGGTTTTGATAAGTGGGCACGGGCACCGTCTGGGTTCTTTTGGGGACAGATAGCGCCTGGTGCACATATGACCACGCAACGAAGGAAAACATGGACATAAGGACTGCAGTGAATTTTGTTAGAATCCGGCTGGAGAAGATACAGCTGCAAGGCGCACCGATCGCTGCAATGAGGGCAATGATTTCAGACCAGGAATCGTGGTTCCACGCGTCATTGCACCCTGGGGGCTGTGAGTTACATGCGTTTTAGGTGGTGTAGTTGGATATACATACAGTCTTTTGCTTCCGCTTCTGTAAGGGTCTTGGTGAGGCGGGGGCCCCATATGCCCCATCGAAAGTCCACCCTCTGGCCAGTTGCATCCTGGGTACATTCCCCTATGAGGTCGTTCTAGATAAATCGGCGGTTAACGATATCCTGCGGAAGGATAGACAAGGGTAATAATGATAGCAAACCTTCAGGATGAAGTGGGTAACAACACGTATAAACCCTGCCGCGATGACGATGAAAGCGGCGAGAATGGTGAGGAAAGCGTAAATTCGGATCAAGGGATAGCGTTGCTAAGAGCAAGTGAGTACAGTGAGTCAGGTACCCGGATGAGGAGAGACGAGAAGGACGATGGAGATTGCGTCGGAAAGACAAGAAGAGAGATATATATATATTGAAGAGAAAGCTCACCAGACCAGCTGCTGGCAACGCCAAAGACTTCGATCACAGTTGTAACAATATAGAGGGTACCAAGGATAATTGAAAGGGTCGCAAGCTTTGGCTGATTTTCTGTGCGGACCAAGGATATTAGACACGATAGGGGGAGGGGCGCACACAGAGAACAGACCATCTTTATCTACACTCAAATCCTTATAGAATCCGATCTGTATGAGGTGGATTGAGAGATATCAGTCGGTGTGGCGACGAACAGGAAGACCGAGCTGAGATTGGAGAATATACGTACCGACCTGATTTCTGGGTCAGCAAGATTGTTCAGGTTACAGTGGGAAGAAACGGCGCGTACCAAGCAAGCGTCCATAACGCAGAGATGGACGCCACTGAAGGACCAAGGACCAGAAAGATTCAATGACATGTGCAACAGAGGAACAAGCGTGACGTACATGCGAGAACGACTGGACGGAGGTTGGAGCGGTAAACACGAGTGACAAAGGCGTAAGGAGGCGGATTATCTGCGAGAAGCCCGGGTTCAATCGTATGGTCGTCGAGGATGTTGCAGAACCCATGAGCAGGGTACGGAAACATACCAGCAAGATGAGGAGCAGGTCGCGAAGACATGACAAGATCTGGTAGTTACAAAGTGCTTGGAGCGTGGGTCGGAAAACTTGAAAAGCGCAAGCGCGATGAAGAGAAAGGGGTGAAGTTTGAAATGTAAGGGAAGGGGATTGGGAAGGGACTGGGGGTCTTGAACGATCCAGAACAATGATTCAATGAGGACAAAAGGGTCACGTGAGAAGCACTGGTCTACCCCCGAGTCGCCCGGTCACCGTTCATCTCAGGCTGGTCGCTGGAGGCGATCCTCTATCTGCTTATAAGGTACAGAAGCCTGAGAAGGTATCCAGGTAGTATGTATGATGACTAGCATAGACCCATGCATTGCACTCATTCAAGTAGCAAGGCTGTGGTGATTGTATTCAAATAAGCAACAAATAAGCATAACTAAGTACTAAGCATGAAGTGTAGAAGATTCAACTCGCAGTCCGATAGTAGGAAAACTGTAGCCGGGATGCCTAGAGGGGTTTGTGACGGTCCCAAATGCTCTCGCTCGTGTCGGGCTCTCTTGGCAATCTGCCATTTCGATAGCAGAGTGGGTTGTTCTGTTCCTTGAGGGTTCAGAGCTGGAGTCCTTGGGGGCGTAGGAAGCAAGTCGCTGAGGGCCGAGTAGGCCTGCGAATATGCAATGTCGATGAGGACATATCACCTGTGATATGGATAACAAAAGGATCAGTAAAGCCTTTACTATCACATTGATTGATACTGTATGCACGTACCATCTATGAAAGCTCCGTTCGAGGCTTGCTGGTTGGTTGGGTTCTTGCATTATCGTGTCGCCTGTCGTTGATTCGGACGTGGACGACACAATACAATGCTGTTGCGGACCTTCAGGATCCTGAGGATGTCGTTGTGCTCGCACTCAAGACCGGCGGTGGCCAATGGCGTCAGCCGAGGAAAGCTGTAGACAACAATATAGTAAGCAAGGACATTGATCAGTTTGTTAAGGTCAGTCATACCTGGACGGCCGTGTTCTCGTTCGCTTGCGAGGAGGTTGAATGGGCACTGTTTCTGGGGGCTGCATCTTGGACGGAATCAGTGGACCTGCGTTCCTGCTCGGTGCACCATCCCAATGGCCAGCCAATGTCACCCCCAACTCGCATAGATTCTTCTGCACAAATAGTACATGTCAGTTCGTCTCGCAAGAGAGAAAGAAAATGCGCACATGATCCAGATGAATGCACCGAGATGCACTGGATGCAGATGACAGGGTGTGCTGTACTGTGTCGTGTCGGGTCGTGTCGTGTCGTACATCACTCGAGCTCGGGACCACCACGCCTCATCCGAGCACCGAGGAAATTTCCCGAAAAATCTCTAGATATATAAATAAATCCAATCAGGGGGGGTGGGAGCGACGCGGTCATCGTGACCGAAGCGACAAAACACGTCCGTGTTGCTGCACAAACATTGCTTTGGAGGAAAATTGATTTGAATTTGTTTTCTGATATACAAAGTAAAAGGTATAAGTAGGGCTGTGCCATGGAGGCTACTTTGACGCTAACGGCGGTGCGTAGAGGTGCCATAGAGAGTGGGAAGGTATGACGGTGGCCAAGTACGTGGTGGAGGTCAAGACGAAGAGCGACGCGGCGACCCGGCCGACGCGCAAGCCTAGGATGACGCAAGCAGCCACGTGCATTTGTCAACGCGACCTGTCACGTGTCGCGTTACGATGACGTGGCTGTTGTCCCACAACCAATCAGAAAGCTCACTTGTCTCGCGGTTTGTGTCGTGACGTGACGCAGCGCTCCACCGCGTCTCTCTTTGTATTAAAGGACAAGCCTAGGATGACGCAAGCAGCCACGTGCATTTGTCAACGCGACCTGTCACGTGTCGCGTTACGATGACGTGGCTGTTGTCCCACAACCAATCAGAAAGCTCACTTGTCTCGCGGTTTGTGTCGTGACGTGACGCAGCGCTCCACCGCGTCTCTCTTTGTATTAAAGGATGTAAGTCCAAGGCCCTACTATCAAGGCTATGTATGCAGATACGACCTATCATAGCCTCGTGTACTCGTATATCCGAGTCATCGTAAACCTCCAGAATACAAATACGATACTGTACAGGCGTACCGTGTCCATGCGTCGCCTATAGAAAGGGTATCCATCCATATATGATACAAAGCGTCCACTATAGACTAGGTCTCATGTATGTCCTCCTGGCGGTCCCATGGGCATCCCTTGTCCAGGAGGCGCACCACTTCCCCCTCCCGAGGGTGCACCGTTCATGCCCATGTTTATTCCATGTATCGTCGGAGTTGACGGTGATTGTCCCGTGAGCGCGGCAAGTCTTGATTCGACCCATGATTTTATTTGTGACTGCCACATCATCAGCTCTCCGCGAGTAACGTATGCATTTTGATCCATCGCAAAGTTGTTCATATTCCAGGTTGCCGCCGGGCTCGAGGGCACAGGATACGGAGGAGCTCCGTTGGTTCCATTGGGGGTAGTTGGGGGCCCGCTAATGTTCATAGGCACAGGCAAACTGGGCGGAGGAGGGGCGGGCATGTCTGCACATATATCAATACCGGGCTCATAGTTGCGAGTAAGAATATAGAGCTCACCAGAAAACGCGGTGGCCGCGACGGCTGGGTCTGTAGACGCGTTTCCAGGTTTTGGATTGTTCACACGCACGCGTCGTCGGGGTGTTTCATCCTTCGACCCGGGCCCTTTGGACGTGTTGGTTTTTGGCGGAACGAGAGAGCAAGCGGTTTTGCCTGCGACACAGGTAAGGCAAGCAGCATGTGGGCCTCGTGTGCAGTTACGGCGAGTGTCACGACATCGTTCGCAGGGGGGCTGGACGATGTATGTCGGGATTGTACCGAAGGGATTGACAAGGAGATAATTAGTAAAAGATGAAAGGGGGTTGCGTGATGATACGTACATCGTTCACGCCAGCGTCCAACATTTCGGAGGTTATGATGAGTGTTTTGCCTTTGCCTTTCCGAGGACGGTCATCGACAGGACTGCCACCTCCTTCTTCACTATTCCTTTTGCGTTTCCGGGCACCCGATTCATCGGCAGAAGAGGACTGCAAATACCGCGGATATGTAACGGCCTGACAGGGACGGACAGATTGTGGAGTGGTGACGTACAGGCGTGGGGATCGTTCCGGTAGGTGTGCTGGGAACAATGGGCGTGCTGAAAGAGGGCGATGCTTCATTATGATCGAGCAAGCACACATGAACCTGTAAATAAACACGTTCTGCCACTGTAAGCTGCACGCGACGTACCGAGTTGTTCCCACCACGGGTTGGGACCTAGATCGCCAGGCCATTGGCGAACTTCCTCCGGAGATGGCACTGGTAGATCGGATATACCATGTGCGACGAACCAGCGCGGATCGGAGACGTTTTCGGCGTACGCGTCGTTCAAAAGCTTGGACGCGGCGAGCAGAAGAGACGAGGGGACAAGAGCAGGCTGGACGTGCTTAGTTTGGTGATAGGTTTGTGTGAGTATTTTCTACGTGCACGAAATAAATCAGGGACTGGCGCTGAGCGTTAGGAGGGAAGATGGGGAGATGAGGATTGGGTAGAGATGGTGGTAAATGGACGAACAACTTCGGTTACGAGTGCATCGGTGAATGGCACGCGGGCTTGTTCGGCGAGCGACTGGAGCCTTTGAATTGCGAGACTGAGACGAGTAGATTGTTGTAGATATAGCGAGTCGCTCATCGCGTAGATGGCGGAGGACGAGGACGACGACGGGCGCGGCACGCTCGGGATTTGATGTCCGTTGGTTGACACTCGAGAGCGCGCGCGCAAAGGAAAATTGGCGACCGGAATCTTCCGGCCGGAGATCTCCTGCTTCCGCTGTTCTAACCGTAAGTAGCCGCGATCGATCACGTGCTGGTCAGGTCTCAGCAACGTCGCTGTCGACGTCGGCCAGCGCTCTCACTTGTGATCAGGTTGTCTACGGGCACTCGCCGTCCTCTCTCTGCTTGACTTCCCGCTCTGCACACCGTGTTCCCAGTGGAGGCTCTATTTTGGTTTCTTACCTGGAGGTGCGGACCTTCTTCCATGGCGCGGTAACCTTTGCTTACACCTTTCCCCTCATGTCGTCAGATTCAGGTTCGCCCCGAGCGTGTCGTGAAAGCGCCATCTCGATTCTCAATAGACGGGGTCATCAAGGAGACAAAGCTTCTCGACCCCTTGTCAGTTCAGTTCATTCTTCCTCTCTGCTGATAGCAGATACTCACGAGGAATTAGATCCTGTCTGCAGGCCGCTCACCACCGTCATATGCTCTGACCATTTGATAGCTGCCACCATGCATCCCAAAACTCATCACTGGTCCCATTGCCGCGATCATGCATCGCGTTCCAACTCCCGTCGCCGTTGTATTTGGCGTCATCGTCGGAGCCCTACTGATGCGCGCATTCTCATCCTCGTTCGCGACCGCTGGTTCTGCCAACGCACCATGGCGTGGCGGGCACGCGTCATTACACACGGGAGGCGCTAACATACGACACCCCATCACACTCCCCACTGTAGACGAACGTAGGCGCGTCCTGGACCTCCTTACCTCCCTTTCTCCGCATTACACCCGCGAGTGCACCCGCCACGCGAACCCTCTTTATGCGCAACAAGCTCGCGAACGGTACTCCTCCCTCATCGGACACAACCCACCGCCCTCCAAATCCTGGCTTATGGACCTTGGCCTCGGCGGTCTCGACCCCATCCCCGGCCCCAGTCAAGAAGAGGCCTCCTATTATCAGCACCGACGGGACCTCTCCAGCGGCGAACACAAATATTTCTTCGCTATCAACCTCTACAATTCGTTTGATATCATACCTGACCTTTTCGCCACTCTCTTCCGCGTCGCATCTGTGCTCGGGTACCACAACGTGTTCGTGTCCATTTACGAGAACGGGTCTTCGGACCAAACGAAGGCCTTGCTACGCATCTTTGACGCGCTCACTCGCAGCGTGGGTATGCGGGTTCCTTATCCGAACCTCTCAACGCACCCGCGGCGCTTTCAACCACCGAATCGAATACCTTCGCCGAAGTTCGCAACGCCGCCTTCGTCCCATTGCATGAGCTGCGCGACGCAGAAAACGAATACTTTGACACGATCGTGTTCATGAACGATATTCTGCCATGTGTGGACGACCTTCTCGAACTCATATGGCAGAGTAGGCGCAACAACGCGGGGATCACTTGCGCCGCGGACTACATGTACCACGATGACCTTGTCCGTGCTCACGCTTTTACAACCCGGGTGTAGTGCTGACTTCCATTGGTTAGGGTGCACCTGTTTTCTATGACAACTGGGTCGCAGCGCGACATCAACGGCACGGCGCTCGAGAATGCTCCTTTTGAAGAAATCTTCCACCACCAGGGCTCCTCGGAGCGTTTCCAGCGACACCTTCCTATTCAAGTGCAATCTTGCTGGAACGGTGTTGCCGTCCTGGACCCTGCGCCCTTTTATACACCCCCTCATGTACGCTTCCGGATGGCACGTATCGCGGATGGCGAGTGTTCAGCATCAGAGTGTTCGCTCATCTGTAACGATTATTGGGAAGCGGGCTATGGGCGCATCTTGATGGTGCCTCGGGTGAAGCTGGCGTACGACTCGGTGAGTGCGCCCATTTCAGCAGCGTGTCGGTCGCACTAACCTGTCTGCTGTGTCCTGTAGAGAGTCTACGATATCATTCACCCTTCAAGACGAAATTTGACCGCGATCAGGGGATATGTTCGCCTGGGCGGTCTTCCAGACAACCCACGCACGGATCCTCAAGATCGTTCATGGTTCGGTCCGCACGATCGCTTGTTCACGGAAGAGGAGAGTGAACCGGTGGACTTCGTTCCCGGGCCTGAACATGGTACGCAATCCTTGCAATCTGAGGTTATCCTTGTTGACTTCTTGTGTTTGACTAGTATGGTGCTGGGGCTGGGATGGTGCTGGAGATTTAGATGGCCCAGACGTGGATCCTATCTGGGAACATGTACCACAGAGGTCGATGGGCGAGGAGCCTGTAAAGGTTCGCCATGATCGCAGCTTCAAGTTGCCTTGAACGGTGACGGTGTACACACGGGATGGTGGTTATAGGAATATATGGTAATATCTTGGTCGCGTTTCCCGCCTTGCAGAGCTGTGTGCTGCATGCAGTGACGGTGGCGCATGGGTGCGGTGACGATCAGCATTGGGAGTCGGACTGTCACCCCAGGATGACCGAAGTGACCCGATGACTGACGAAACTTTCACCGGGAAGGGAACATAAAGGGATAGTTTTCCTGTTCACAGCTCGGGTGCTATAGTTCCAGATGCTAGACTTTCCTATTGTGGTCTGAGCTCGCGTACAGTTGTCTTCCTGCACTTCCCATAGGCGACGTGGGATTTTAGAACAGGGCCATGATGCATGAATGCTCTGTACGGCGACAGACTGGACGTAGTCGCGACTAGTCTGCGCCAACGCGCATGCTATCTCAAGTCTTCCTGCTGCGTACGTCGTATCCCTTACTCTTGTGGTTATCCGTGGATTGAAACCCCGTGCGCTCACATCTACAGTGGGCTCGTGTAGTCGTCTCTTGAAGTTATAGTGTTTGCCTAAGGACAGTACTACTGGCACCTTTCTTCCCTGGCCACCGCAGTTCCATTTCCTGCTAGCTGAAGGCGTAGGCCAGTTCCTAATGAATTTAGAATAGCGCGCAATCGTTGATGACAGTTACTCTCATAGGTGTCTGCGATGATGCCTTGTGACCCGGTTTGGCGAGTCGACAACAGGGATCTCCGAGTTCCCCACTGGGTTGTAGTGCTACTCCCTAGCCGGGGACTCCGAAGTGAACGACGCCGGTATTTCATTGGTGAATAACAAAGACATTATACCGGACGTACATCGTCCACTTGGGTTCATTACAACAGACAAGCATGACAAGGGGTTGGCATCCGGCGTGGAAGCTTACAACGGGCCGCTCGGCTTTATGCAACTCTCAAACGAACGCCATATCATCGGAACCTCCGTTGGCGTAATTTTGAGCGGGTCTGCTTCGCAGGACCCATCAGCTGGCGCCCCGGAATGATTACTGTGGTCGCCGGGATGTTATGATATAACAGTACTCATCATCGACCCTTCGTTGTGTTTGTATCCCCCGCATCCTCTCAACGTCCGCGGTCCCGCGCTGTGCGACCGCAACATCCATTGATACTCCATTTCCGAGGCAACATGCAGGCGACGAGTATTTATACAGGTGAGCGTGTGTTGTTGGCCAAATCCCCCCGCCGTTACGGGCCACTTGGTGTAACAGGATTGCTGATGTTGTATTTTCCAGTGCAAGACTCTGCGCACTTGACTTGTAGTCGTCTGCGTCGGGTCTTTTCTGGCCCTTTCTTCTTTGCTGGTGAGTTGACGTTTCTATCAGTGGGCTGAAGACTCGCTCAGGCTCTGTTTCTGAAGTCGTTCTCAGACTGCTTGGGGTATGGAATTTCGCCTGGTATGCCCTTTCATCGATCATCGTCCATTCCGTGTCACTCGGATCTGAACTAACACCTTCGCTATTATAGGTCGGTGCGTACTGTTGTCCGAGCATTCCGCACCCTTTTACTCAACAGCTATGTCTTAGACAAAGCTTTTGTTGTCACTTTGGACCGATGGCCGATGTAAGTCATGAAGTAGTGTGCAGCCCTGATCGAGCTAACCCCAATCTCCAGTACATCAAATGCAAGGGTCATCGTTTGAGGCTGTCCTTACCATCCTTTATCTCGGGGCGATGTTGATTCAACTGCTGGGTACTTTGTCCATTGGATGGGTGCGCATCCTGTTTTGAAATGTATAGTCCCGATCTTTGACCCAACCGCAGCAACGCCTCCCGTCGATGCAGATATACGCATTCCTTTCTCTCCTCGCTTCTTTTCTGATCGTCGCGTCCCGCGCGCTGCGCGTGCTGGTACATAGCATCATTAAGGCGAGTTCCTCTGGCTCAGTTAGAAGGGATGCCCCCGTGGGCGGTTTCTAAAGTGCTGGCTTTTTTTACCGGTCGTAGGATGAAGTGATTGAAGAATGCACGAGGTTGGTCATGAACGCGCCCATAATCTTTCGCGAAAGCATATGGAATCCACCTTCTGCGCTTCGCCAGCCCGGCTTTGCGGAGGCCTCCTCCTGTAGGTCGCGTTATTTCGCGGTTGATGTAGTTGTGCTCATCGATCCGTTGGATGCTACAGGGTGTAGGGCAGCATGGCAGCGCGATGCGATTTCAGAACTTCTTCTACTCTTCGTAGAAATCGGTACGTGGCGTCACCTCTTGCTTGTGCCACACGAGGGAGCTCATGACACATTATAGCGACCTTCGCATTAATCATAGTGTTTGCGGTTTGGTACCGACCCACGTCCAGCACCCTAGAAGAAGCCGAACACCTTGCAATGCGCGCGCCCAATGTTGTCAGTGTCCGGCGGACGTATGTTCCGGAGGGTACCCCTGACGAGCAGGAAGGGTTCTTGAGTGGAGAGGCCGCTTTGGCCGAGCGCAAGGGCTCGGGCTGGAGAACGTAAATTCATCCTTCGTTCGTTGTGTTGTACCTGCCCTTTGCTTGTATCTATAAACGACTCTACCTGTATTTATAGTATCTCATCATTCTGAGCAAGTAAGAGGGGTCGCCGGTCAACCGGTCAAGCTTAGATCTCCAGACACTGAGAAAGTCTGTTTTTACTTACCAGCGCGCTCTCCCGGCAGCCTTTCAACATGGTAATGCCTCGTCGGTGAAGGCGTCTTGAGATTTTCTGCATGAACCTGTACGCGAATCTTGAGGCTCAATGTTTCACAGATATCGTAATTGCCTTGCTCGTTATGATATAAGGGGTACATAGCTCCATGATGAGTTACAACTCTTGCAGGGGGGTAATTGTGTGGGATTTGTAGGGTACGGATGCCATGTTCAAGTAAAGAAACCTTCTCATTTCGCCACCAAAACAGTACAATAAATACGAACACCGACTAAGTACGCAGCCAAGCCGTCTTCGCGATTCTTCTTCTGCTTTTTTTGCTCTTTAAACCTCTCCTACACACCCAGGAATTCAAATCAGCAAATGCACAACGCATGAAACAGTCGAACGCACCAGATCCTTCTTGCTCGGTCTCTTGCGCTTCTTGCCTCCCTCTGCATCCTCTTCCGCCTTCCTACGTTCGACCTCCTGCTCCCATGCGCCGACGTCGAAATAGACTTGGCTCATGCGCTTCGCGCGCTCGTACTCAGACAAATGGCTCGGATCGCGCCCGTCCATCGCCGTGAACGCGCCCGTGCGCGCGTTAAATTTGGCCGTGTAGTTGTACACTCGTCCCGGCGCGGACTGGGCCTGCGAGCGAGGGATCTAGGTAGGCGAGCGAAGGATCGATGCCCTGTGCCGCTGCAGCCTCTTGCAAGGCGTACATCTGCGCGACAGCAGGGGGGGCCGAGGACTTGGGATCGGAAGAAGGGCCTGCGCCAGGCGAAGGAAGAGGAGTCCTCGGGAGCAGAGTCGGTGGAGGCGGTCGGCTGGATGGGATTCTCCCAGGTGGTTTGCTGCGTGACTGAGTTGTAGAAGTAGTAAGCGTTATGTGAGGGTGACCAGATGGCCTGCCAATCTCCGGACGTCGCGACACCTGGGATCGCGGGCGCGGGCGTCGGTGTCGATGAAGAGGCAACCGGCTGCTCGTCGGGCTTGTTGGACTGAGGGGAGGAAGGTTCGTCGACGGTGCTCGATGAAGGCTTTTCCATCACTGCAGGTGTTGCCAGAACGAGACGCCTTGTCTATCGGCTCCGTTGACGGCTCGGGGGATGGGCGAGGGCTTGTACTTGGTGAGGGGAGACATGGTGGACGACGAGGACAACGAGACTGGGAGTCTGGGAGCTTAGACTGGCGCCGCCTGTTTCCTGTACTCCGACGCCCGATAAGGCAATCGATCTGGTCGGCGGGCTCGGGGCTTCACTGCTCCAGGTGCTCTTGCCAAGCACGACTCGGAGCACCGCGACGACGACGACGACGACGACGACGACACCCTCGGCCACAGCGCCGTACACATAGCGAACTTTCCTCTCGTGCAAGATGAGCGACCCTTCAGGCTCGTTCTCGAGCTATTTCCAGCAGCCTCTGCGATCGGCGATGAAGCACACCTCGCGCCCGACGACTCCCTCGGCCTCCCCTGGCTCACCGCCCTTCTCCCCTCCCAGTCTCTCTTCCACCCCTCCCCACATCCCCACTTCCCACATATGCAGCACAACTCACATCATCGACGACCACTCTCAGCCGTCCCTCCACTGGCGTCACCCTCTCACCCTACCCCACACTGTCCACCCAGGCCGGCACCGCTACGCCCAACTCCCAGGGCTACAGGCCGAAGGTCTCCTTCGACACATTCGAGAATTCGGCGGCATCGATGTTCTCCTTCACACTTCTCGGTCAAGTCGGACGGTTACGCGCGTAACAAGAACGCCCGCGTGTTTCTGTGCGCCTCCAGCCCGGACGAGAGCGGCAAACATGCGCTCGACTGGGCCATCGAGAGCCTCTGCCAGGACGGGGACGAGCTCATCGTGTTCCGAGGAATCGATCCAGATGATCTCGGTGCGTCGCGTCCGGCCGCGTTCATTCGAACCCCCCGCTCACATGTCCGCTTCTCCAGAAAAGGACCACGATGTCGTACGCGAGGAGGCGCGCGAGCTCATGCGTCGGATACAGGAAAAGTGCGCCGAGGCGGATTCCGAACGCAAGGTGCGCGCCCACGCACACCGTCCGCCCTCGCGCCCAATAACGCTCCGATCCCTCAGCTCTCCATCATCGTCGAGTTCATCGCCGGCAAGGTCACGCAGACGATCGACCGTCTCATCGCGCTCTATCGGCCCGATTCCGTGGTCGTTGGCACGCGCGGCATCCGGGGGATGATGCAAGCGATGGGCGCGGCATTTGGTGCGACCGCCGTCGGCGGCGTGTCCAAATACTGCCTCAGCAACTCGCCCGTTCCCATCATCGTCGTGCGTCCCGAGGGCAAGGTCCGCAAGACGCTCGACAAACGTCGCGCAAACCCAAAGCGCGGCACGCACTTTGACGAGTACGTCTGTTCCTTCCCTTCACCTGACCGCTGTGCTGACTTCTTGGGCGCGGCCCCAGCGGGCTGAAACTCCAGCGGCAGCGCAGTCATCCCGCGGGCGTGCCAATGATATCTAGCATGACTCGCTGACACTGTCGTCCCCCCTCCTCCTGCTTTCACTGTCGTGCATACCACTCCCCTCTCGCACCCCGTCTCCTATCCACCTATTCGCTCGCTATTCGTTCTTCTTGGGTTCTAGTCTGACTGTGTAGCCTTGATTGTGTATACGTTCCTCGATAGATGCATCTGTACCATAAACTATGACGTGCCCTCGGACAATTACTGCTTGAATCACTTCTTCATCACCTCCCGGTACAGATGCCTCTATGCGTGCATCCAGACGTATACGCGCTTCATCGCATCGATCTTTCGCAACTGTGGCCCTCCATGGTCCAGGTCTTATCTGTAGCCGGTGTTACAATTGACACAAGTATCTCAGGTTGTGAAGGGTGTATGGAACCTTTTGTGGTAAAATGATACATTGGAAAGAAAGAGGTAAGGGAGGACAACCGAAAAGAACCTCTTGATGCGCATATGAAGGATAGGAGAGAAACGCTCGTCTAGCTGTGGCGACGGCATAGTGATTGGTCGTTGGGACATCTCTGTTGATCAACTTGAGAGCGACGAAGCACCTTGGCTCGAGGATCTTGATATGCTTCGACTCGACCGAGTGAAAGTGGTGTGGCACTCCTAGATCTGCAAGGATCTCCGTTCCATGGAAGTTGGCTCGCTGTACAGCCACGAGAGATCTTTACACGTAACGCATCTAAGTTACTTGTCATCGGGCCTTGGGCGTCGTTCGCTGCGGCGATGACGACAGAGGGCGATGGGTGTACCTTACGGGCCAATTAATGGATAGCGCACGACATCACAGAGAGCAGTGGCACTGGTGTGCGTGCCAGGCCTGGTGATAGGGTATGGATAAATGAATAATTGGAATTGGAAAGCAAGGTAGATAACAATGCAGGGGAGACAAAGCGACCGTCCACGAGATGGGGTCGTCCGTGCTCAGACTAGGTGATACAACATGGGATGGGGGTAGGGATGGGGGGATGGGAAATTGGGGGGGGGGGGGGGAGGGGGGGGGATTAATGGTGGAGTCCTGCGGCGTGTCCATATATGTTAAAACCTCTACGGAGAGAGAGAGCTTAAGATCAGATAACGGGTGAGCATCGCAGCCTCGGACAAGAAGAGAACAAAAGACACGCACTGGCCAAGAAAGATGATAAAGATACAAGGGCACGGGGATGAACGGAAACGACAAGGGGAGGACGGGGCTCAGCCGCGTGCTTCCATGAAGTTTTGCATACCGGGCACGAAGTTCTTGACGAACTCGCACTGACCGCCGGTCTCGGGACTGTGCGGGAAGCGCTTGCACTTCTCGACGGTCTTCCACTCCTGAGCGATGATGCTCAAGGCGTCCATGCCGTCCTTGGCGGCGCCGGATTCGACCAGCCAGCAGCCGACGACGAGGCCGGTGCGACCGATGCCGCCTCGACAGTGGACGGCGGTGATGCGGGAGCGGCGTTCGTTGTCGGAGAGGACGTTGAGGATGCGACGGACGTAGTCGACGGAGGCGGGGATGGAGCGATCGTGGATGGGGAAGTTGTGGTATTCGACGGCCGCGGGGTTAATCCCGAGGAGTTCTGCGCAGTGGGCGAGGTGGGGGGCGTAGGGGGAGAGCTCGCCGTCCTCGGTGAGGTCGATGAAGGTGCGGATGCCTGCTTGGAGGAGGAGGTCGAGTTTTTGGACGGACAAACCGTGGGAGAGGGACGGGGTCCAGGGGTATTCGCAGGCGAGGAGGAGCGGGGTCGCCCAGTAGGAGTTGGGGATGGGTCTGGGGCAGAGCGAGGTGAGGGAGTGCGGTCGTGTGGGGCTATTTCGGGTCGTGCGAGCGCGTTTGAAGGAGATGGAAATGTCGGACATGTTTATTCGGGATGGGATACGGAGCAAGAACGTGGGTGAGTGGGCGGAGGGGGTGTGCGTGGCAGGCGAGCGACCACGACGGTCTTTATACAAGTGAAGGAGAAGGCGAAAGACAGGAGGCCAAGAAATCCAAATCGCCTGCGACCGTTGCCTCCCTCGGCTCGCACCGCCACCGCGGGCCCCCTTCCACCAATCCGGATCCAGCATCCCATACCCCGCTTCCCCATTCACTTCTTCCCGCTTCCTTCCCGTCGACCCGGCCTCTCGACCGTTTCTCGACTCATCGTCCAGGCAGGGTCTGTCTCGAATACAACAATGCCAATATTGCGAGTGAATGGCTGTCATCGTACGCGTGATCGTACTTACACGTCCACCTCGTCGTCCGTATCGCCCCGATCGTCTTCATCCACGGGCTTCTTTCATCTCCTCTCGCCGCACCGACGCCTCTCGGCTCGTATCCATCACCGTCGACACCGGTCCCTTGAACCTGAACCTCCCCCAGAACACCCATGTCATCCCGACCACGATCATGATCCCGCCCACCGCCACCACCGCGTAGTTCATGTTTTGCGAATTCACCGGATGCGCCGTTGGCAGGATGAACAGCACGCACACAAACACCGTAAACTGTCCGCTCACACCTCAGTCGCGTTCTCATCCTTCCCACGCGCTCGGAACGTGCTCACCAGGAAGCTCAGCAAGTTGATCGTCCACGAGTAGCGGCCCAGGTTGAACGGCCCGTGTTCCTTCAACCTGCCGGCCCAAGACCGCGTTCAGTACCGCGCGATGACGCCATACGTAACGCAACTGCGACTCACGATTCAGGCCAGAACACCCGGATCAGGATTGGCTGCAGGTAGCTCAACATCACAGAGATGGCCGCAGACGACAGTATCGCGTTGAACTGGTGTAGCCACCCTGACAGTCAGATGCACGTCCTCCGCCCACCGAAAGGCAAACGCACCGCAATCGCCGACCCGATGTATGCGCACGAAACCACGCACCCGATCAGCACCGACAGCCACACGCCCACGTACGGCGCCTGGTACCGGTTCAGCGCCATAAACTGCTTCTTCGCCGGGAACGCGTTGTCCCTCGCTAACGCATAGAACAACCGCGAGCTCGCCGTGAACGCCGTCACCGCCGCCATGAACTGCGCGAGCGCGACCACGGTGAGGCACATCAGCGTCAGCCGCCGCCCCACCGCGTCGTAGTACAGTTGCGCGATCGGGAGCGCGTACACCGTGCTCTGCACGCTCGGGATACTCTGCACCGAGAACAGCAACGCCAGCATGTACACGAGCCCGATCAGCCACGACCCAACAATGCTTCCGACCACGGCGAGCGGCGCGAGGACCTCGGCCCTTTTCGCCTCTTCGGCCACCTGAGCCGCGGTCTCGCACCCCTCGAGCGTGTACACTGCCTGAAGAAGAAAACGGAGTGGACGGTCAGGAGGGGGGGGGGCGTGGCAAGAGGGCAGAAAGCGCACCTGCAAGAACCCGAGGAGAACGACAAAGCCCTTGCTGCCCCATCCGGTGAAACTTGGAACCCAAGGTCAGTTCGCCGTCTCCTCGAGAACGCACCACGATCTCACGCACTTTTCCAGATCCGTGAACACAAACTCGGCCGTATTCTTCCGGAACGGAGGAACGCGTGAGCGAGATTCGGAGGGAGAAGAAGAGGGAACGCACCTTCTCAGGGGCTTTCACCAGGAGCGTGATCACCAGCACGAAGGTCCCGCCGAGCGTCCACCACACATTAAACGCGCTCATGTGTCCGATAGCCTTCGTCCCGATGGTGTTGAATGACTCCAGACAGAATGTTCACGCCCCACGCGATGGCAGCAATTTCGACCCGCGTGAGCGTGCGTCCTTGACCAACTTCGGCCAAGGAGGCCAGATACAACGCGACGCTGGGACGGTGAGCGTCAGTGCGTCCTCTGTCGGGCTGAGTGGCACGTCTCTCCTCACCTCAAGTTTCCAGACGTCCCCGTGAAAGCCATCGCGATGGCGTAGATCCAGCCAGTACAGACTACAGGGGCGTTGTAAGTTACCCAGCAACCTCGAGGTGCGGGCCCACTCACATCCCAATACAGGTGTATCTGGCTTCATCTTGCACACCCAGAAATAAAGACCTCCCATCGTCGGACTGCCGGTCGCCGCGTCGTCAGCCTTCACCTTCGATCCGTTTCAAATCACTCACTAAGCGCTGCATATCTCGGCCAAGCACAGCGCGATGAGCAGCATGAACAAGCTGCATATCTAGCAATGCGAACGCCCACTAGGTCAACGAACGAGCATCTCGAAGCAGATAGCAGTTAGACGGGTGAAACGCGGAATCATCGACATCCTCGGAGCGCTCGCGCCTCCCAACAGCTCTCCCAAACTCCAGCCCCACCCACCACATTCCAGCTCCACACCAACCCCCTTGTATTCCCGAATCCCTACCGTCCCCAAAGCAGCTCAAGGCACTCGAAAAGGGGCACTCACGTTCCACCCCCAGAACAACCCCAGCGGTCCCCCCGAGAACAACCCGGTCTGAAACGCGCTGCTCATCCCCGTCAAAATCCCGATGGCGCAGAACGAGATGCCCAGGACGCCGAAGAGCGACATCTCCCGCCGGAACTCGGACTTATACCCGAGTTCCTCCAGGCGCGCGTCCGACGTCGCGTTCTCGTCGATGCCCGCGAGCTCGGGCACTAAGCCCGGGGTCGTGGGCGACTTGGCGATGCTGTCGAGGTCGATGCTGGACATGGATTGGGCTTGCTTTCGCGGATCGCGTGGGTCGGCGGTTCGGAAGCGAGAGAACGGGTCACGCGACGGCGGGAACTGGAACTTGAAGCTGGAAGCTGGAAGCTGGAAGCGACTCGGCGGAAGGAAGCAGTCGGACGGGGCGCAAGAGCTTCTTCGTCCTCCCCTGTGGACCATAAGTACCTGTATGCGCGAAGTGGTCAGGAGATAACGGCGCGTCGGCCCCGTTCCCAGGCGATGTTGCGCTCCTGATTGAGCGATAAGTTGGCCGTCTCACGTGGAAATGCGCCGGCGCGCTCTAGCAATATTGAGATAAGTACAGTATCGACTGTCAGGTCGCGCATTTCGGCGGTAAAAGGCCTGCCACAGGTTGAATCAGGCCAGGTTCTGAGATCTGAACCAGCCCAATGCCGGCAAATAAAATCTGGATATCAATGCAATAACAAGTCTGGGGAATGCGAAGTGGACATGGTCCGGCTGTGGAACGTGGATCCCCGCCGTAGGAAATAAGTGATGTGATAGTAACGTACAGTTCGAACACGCACAACTCAGCGACAACCCCCATCCAGGCCACAACGACTACACGGGTAAAGCGCGGGCAACGTCCGTGTCGTCCTGGATAATTTTACGTTTGCCGTTATCGCAACGGATGGTGAACGGGAGCGATAAAGGATCCACATCTTCCGTTTTTCCGGGGGTGCTCTCTGGCACTGGCAGGGGCGTCCGGTCGAGATACGGGTACCTGTCAAGTCGGGATGACATCAGAATCGTAAGGCGGCAGGGAACGCGCTGGAACGCGTGGGCGGGACTGACCGGTGGTCTCCCAGAAAGCCGCGATGGCGAGGTGCGTTCATGGTCTCCGCGAAGGAGGGGAGGGAGGTGGATTGATAATCCTGGGAGAGGCTCTGGTAATGCGTGACCTACGGTGCGCATCTCACTTTCGCTGCGAGGAAGTCTAGCAGGATCGGATGGGGCGTCAGACGCGGTCGAACGTAGAAGGAAAGAAGAAGAAAACACTTGCATGTCGGCGAACAGTCTGTTCACGTCCAGGATGGTGCAACCGTCCGGGTTGTGCACGCTGGCGACCACGTCGTCGTCCTCGGCGTCATGCCGAACGAAGGAAATGGTGCGAACGGGGGGCGATGTGGCAAAGGTGCAGGAAGCACTGGCGTGCGCCGAAAGTGGCGCATAGAGCTTGTAGCGACAGTCCGGGTGAGTTGGGAGTTGGGTGAAGAGGATGGAGGTCGGGTCGAGGGAAAGAGAGGATGGCGAAAAGTGAAGATAGTAGAAGAGCGGGTGGAAGTCGAGTTTGGGGGATGAAGCCCGACGCTGGGCTGTGAACGGCGATGAGGATCGACGGCGAATAACGGTGGAGACGACAGAGAAACCGACCGAACCAGATGTTGGCGTCCTTGCAACTCCGAATTTCGCACAGGCGGTGATGGGCGACGACCAAGCGGGCGATCGCCTTCCAACCGAGGACGTTGCCCTGGGCGAGATCTGTGGCGCTGGGGGCAGGACGGTGATGATCGCGACGGAGGGGACGGCCAAAGCCGGCGATGACGCAGGCGGATTTCCAGAAAGCGTCTTCAGTGGAGGGTGCCTCGAACGCGTACAATGCCTGGAGCCGGCGGCAAGTGGTGGAGAGGGCGATGTGAGACACGAGGCCAGCGACCGGGTCCTGGAGTGCGGCGGGGCAGAGGGAGAGGGAGTCGCGGATGGTCAGGAGGACGTCGTGGGGGAGACGGAGGAAGAGAGACATCGAGGGCGGGGGTTTGGCGACGGTTTCTTGGGTGAGCATAGGCTTGAGTTATAACGGATAGGCGGGGGATGCGGATGCGGGGAAGTGAAGACGGAAGCTGTATTGTAAAGTGTGAAGAAAGGCACGGGGTGTCCGTGTCCGACGCGAAACGCTCGGAGAACCGCTTTCATTGACACCGTCCCTGCTCCTGCTCGTTCCCGCCATATTCCCTGTTATCCTCGCGGCCATAGCCCCGCGTCCGCACAGACGCTGTCCCCGTCTTCATCGGCGGAGAAACCGAGGAGATATGTGAATTGGCGAACGTCTGCAAAGCGTGCCGGCCCATCTTGCCGCACAGAGAGGTTGGGGATATGCATATCTTCGCACCGAGGATATATCACGGGAAGAGGCCTTGTGACTTGGGCATCTGAAAAGACCAGGGCGAACACCGAGCAGGGCGACGAAGGCGGGTAATTAGCAGGCTGCAGAATCCAGATGAGCGCGGATGAAGACCCTCGCCGGTTCGCACTTGCCTTTTTCGGTTTTTGCGCCTCCGCCCGCGAGTGCGACGCGCCCTTCGGCTTCCGGCACACTGACCCTCTCGTCCTCCTTCATTAATCATTCCCGAACGCCCTCCATGTTCCCCTCGCTGCCCTCCTTCACCGCCGCCGTCGTCTCCCAGCCGTTCAAGCGGGCACAGCTCGGTCTTTTCCATGGAAAAATGAAGCAGTACGGAAACAACGTGCCCCACTCCAAGCAAAAGACACGCAGGACGTGGCTGCCCAACATCCAGAGCAAGCGCATCTTCTCGGACGCCCTCGGCGAGAACGTCCGCGTCAAAGTGTCCACGCGCGCACTCAAGACGATTAAGAAGGTCTGTCCGTTGTACGTGTACACTCCGGAAACGCCTCTCACGCCCGCGCTCTCCCTCCATCTCCTGCAGTATGGCAGCCTCGACGCGTACGTTCTTCAGACAAAGACCGACCTCCTGGGATGGGAAGGCATGCGCTTGCGCGTCCTCGTACGGGAGGCGCAAGAACGAAAGATCGCAGAGGCAGCGAATCCTTCACCATAGTTGTCCTGGTGCGTGCCCTCTACCGACGCTGTCCATGTGGACCCCTTCCTCACCCCCCCTTTTCCTTCTCACCGCAGTCCTTCGTGTATTCTATATTCTTATCTCGTTACACATAATCCTATGTCGGCCCGTCCTACCTCGAACGCCGCGCTGGCGACCACAATGCATGGATGCTTTCCACGGTTAAACCCGCGTTTTCCACTAGGCGGCTTTCGTCGGCGATCAGCAGTCACCCCCATCGAAGGAACATAACAATAGATGCTCTCCAGGTCTTCGTTGGACACGTCCAGCCAGGACTTCCACTCGGGACTCAACGATCCGAAGAACTGATACACGGATTGCAGAAACAGGCCGTATTGATCGCCGCCGCCTAAGTCTTGTCTTGCCTTCTTACACGTAAAAAACTTTCAAGTCAGCAGCGCATGATCAACCCAGCGAAGGTCTGCCTCCGTAAATGCTCGACCAGGTGGGGGCGATTGGATAACCATACTTCGGTGTCCGCCGGTCCACCACACCGCCCACCCCCGCACTGACAGTCATATCTTTCAACTCCTTTTCTTCGCCGTGAACTTACAGGGTATAGACACCGGCCTTCCACTCCCACCACATCCTGTGTCGCACGATACTAGAGGCCGCGTTGAACCTGGGACCGTCACGCGACCCCGCCGCGTTCCGGGAGACCGCACGAGTGATGTCGTTCTTCGGAGTCAGGTTGAGGTGTAGGGTTTGACGTCCGGCGCGGCTGACTCGCCTTTTTGACCAGACGCCGCTGGAATGAAGTCGAATGACTCGAAGGTCCGGTCCTTTTTCGTGCGTGGACTGTCTCTATCTGCCTCTCCGTATCGCCATTGACACCGATGCAAGCGGCCGTATGCGCTGCTGGGTATCGATGATTATTCTCAACCAGGCAAGAAGTCAGTACAGGAAACGGCGCGTGACTGAATGACCTTTGGTTTCCCTTCATCGCCTTTCAGGAGCGCCGTCTGATATCATAGGTGCATCGTTCTTCGAGGCGCAGACCACCGGGAATACAGATGGGATCAAGCAGCTGGGGGCGCGCGGTGGGGATGTATACTCTCGTAATTCACAGTTATTATATTGCCTGTATACAGGTGAGGGTTTCTATTCTCTTGAGAGCATCATCGGTTGACATTGACTCGCGCTGTACCTTGGAATCTTAGGGACGCGCCACCAGACATGCATAGCAGTGGGTCGACGTCACATTTTATGTTGGGAAGTACAATCGCACCCCGCACTCGACGCTCTTTCATCGAGCTCTGTGGGCGTCTGGGGCGTGTTCCCTTGACATCATGTGATGATCTGTCACTTGGACTGGCTCTTTCCCTCCCCCCTATCCTGTCATCGACTTCACAGATGGATCCAGTAACTGGTAATGATAATGGTGATACGTGGATTTCGCCTCTTTCTTTCGACGCCGTTCAAGTAGATCGATGGGTTTCAGCGTTGAACACCTATGTATCTGGCGGGCATGCTGTTGGCTACCCCGCATCCCATTTCAGCTCGCGCAGGGTCGAACAGTGGCGCAAACCACACTCGGCGCATCCTTACCAACAGCGGGGCTCGACCTGTTTTCTGGTTCAGTTCTTGTTCAATTTACGTACATGGTTTCGGGCGTCGTAGAAAGGCGCGCATTTCACCCAAGGCACGGATGCGTTCGGTCCCCCAAGAGCAACACGATATCCCAAGCGAGGGTGGGGAGTGTGGAGAGCGTGGAAACCGAGGCGCCGCCGTCCTGCAAGAGACCTTCGCATCTCGTTAGGCTGTGCACGAGCGGCAGACGAGTTATTGGCCTTCCCCACTCGCATTTATACAACTGACGTGCAGTCTCTCTCTCCACCCCAACTCTCCACAACTGTCATTTATGCTCTTACCATGGACGGGCTGTCCGACACCGAAATCGCGCTACCGCGTTGAATGCCTTCGCGAACTCGTGCGTACTCCTTTCCTGATGTGTCCGTTCTGTGGTCTGAAGCAACCTCTACTCGCAGTGTACTCACTCGGGTACGCGCTCCTGCCTTTCAGCTCTAGTGCATGGAAGATGACGGGGGATGATAGTATTTCGGCCTCCTGGGGTTTACTATCATGGTGTGGGACCACATAATCACTTTTGAAGACGAAGTACGTCTCGGGTTCTGTTATTGTCTTGTATAAACTAACGTCGACAATATCGCAGTACGAGTACATTTGGAAGGGGAAGAAAACTCTATGTACGCGTTGTTTGCGATCTCGGTCGAACATTCGCTGACTATAACGCAGTCATATATTTATTCCTTCTGGTAAGCTTATTATTCGTGCGTCGTGTATAAAATGGCGCGTATAACCTCACTTCCCAGTGAGAATACCCTTCGCTCTCCGTTCTCCGTATTCTCTGGACGGCATGCTGACAGTACCCGATACAGAACCGGTACATCATACCTCTCAGTTTCGTCGTCAATATATTCGCCTATTTTTCTCATGTATGGGATAATGACGTAAGTCCCCTCGTCTTGTTTGCTGCACGACACTTAGCACGTTTCTCACAGACGTCAGTCCTGTCATTCGAGTATGGTGGCGCCGTGACTGACCTGCTTTCTAGATGCCAACGCTTCGTGGTGTATGAAGGCGCGATGACAATGATATGAATAACGAATTCTAGTCTCATGATGTTTCTTCGGTGCGTCAACTTCGACTCTAAACTCGGCGGCATCATTCCCCTCTAACAACATACCATTTCAGGATCCGCGCGCTCTACCGGGAACGAAAGGCGGTGCAAGGCTTTGTGTTTGCAATCTTAGTAGGATTTGTCGCTGTCAACTCCTGGCTCCTCACTCGTGCTCAGCGTACGTGTTCTGTGGTCACCTTATGTTGGCGGTCAGAACTGACCTTCCCCCTCTCGTTTCAGCTGTATTTATCCGATCACCACATATCCATTTGTGGGTTCTTCGTTAGTGTCTTCGCCATTGTCTGTTAACGGACTGTCCAGCCTGCACCATGGTTTTCGATCGTACCTTGTATGTCCCGCTCCTCGACATTATCTCTTGCCATGCCTAGCTGACCAGTGGTTCAATATCCAGGGGCCCTATCGCCGCGTCATCGGCGTGGCTCCCGCTTCTTTACGATACTGTTGTTGTTATCCTCACCATTATCCGCTACCGTCCCTTCGGTGTGGAATCGGACGGCCGGGGACCATCGTGAGCGTGCTACTGCGCGAGGGTATCGTGTACTACAGGTATGCAGGATTGCCCGGTTTCACCTGTCGTTGGTAGCGAAAGCTCATGTCGACATAGCGTCATCTTTGCCGTCACTCTGACTCTGACTATCATGATTGCTGCTGCGAACACTGGAGTAAAAAACCTCTGCGCACAGTACGTCGTATCTCTTCTGTCGCCTTCCTGCTCGACCCCTCACCGTCCTTGACAGGCTCGAACTGTGGTAGGTCATATTTCTACGCGTCTTTGCTTCTACTCTCATCACGGCCCCACCTGTTGGCTCTCAGTTTAACCGTGTGTCCGATTACGATGGTCGCTTCTTCCCCTACTGATGACCTTCCAGGTAGCCATGGTATCGCGCATCACCCTCGACCTCAAACGTGCTGCTAAAAGCGGCTCCCTCGGAAACTTACCCGTCAAGGTTCCCCACACCAACGTCGCCGCGGACGCCTGGAACAGCGTCACCCGGCCGTCACGCATGCACATCGTGAGCCGGGGGCGAGTGCACCACATCGAGCGACGTCCTTCGGGGGTGGAGGAAGAGACATTCTTCACGACGGCTACGCAAGGATCGATACCTTCGTATCTTCAGGTGCGCGTCGACATGACGGCGTCAACGTGCTCTGGGGAAGATATTGAGATGGATATGTGGGAGGGGATGCAATCCCCGGCGAAGAAAGTGTAGTTTCATGTGAACTATGTACATTATCGAAACTCGAAGCATTGACAGCGCCTGAACGGGATTCCGAAGCTGTCCGAAATTCCCAGTGAACACGATTCCACCGAAAGGCTTCTCTGACGCCCCAACTTGCCGACTTTGGGCCTCTCGCAAACGCTTCGAGATTTTAGCCAATAACACCGCACCAGCCATAGAAATTTCACCAATGATTTTCGGAGACGGGTCGCTTTGGCAAAAGGAAAGCATGTGCCCGTGCGTCGTACTTAGTGGCACGTTCACCCGTCCTGTTCTCGTTACCGACATGGGGAAATGCAACCCCAGGGCTTTCTTGAGACGACCCACGACGCGCGCCATCGGTAATCTTCTCGAGCGCCGCACAGGAGTGGTACCGATCGGTATCGAACCACTGCCTGATAGTGGTGACTTCGTTTTCGATGAGTAACGTACTGGTCTCCGGCGACACAACAGATTGGCTACTACGCAGGGCCATACTGACCAACACTATCCAGGAAATCCACATAAAACTGGAATGTGCATATGCCTGCCAGGAGAGCATTAAGAATCGGGTGGACACAGGAGGTGAAAACATACACGCGCCAGTATAATGACCTAGTAAGTACACCTTTCAACGACAGACCATAGCAGTGTAGTCGATAACAGGGTAGTATCTGGCTCTGCCTTGTGTAAAACATATCGGGGACCTCGACATATGTGAGGGCCCCTCGTACTACGGAGCGCGTTCTAATGTCATTCGCACCCTTGTACCTCGACTGTCGCACCAGCAAAGCACAACTGTTACATTTCACATCCAAAATACACGAGAGATACGATACAACACTCATCAGAGATGTAAAGCGTCCGCCTACATCCGTGTTCACAGGCCCTTCTTGCCTACGCGCACGCTCCCCTGAAACGGCAGACCTGTCAGTTCCATACCGGCGTCCTTGCCAGGCTGACCCTTGATAGGCAGCCCTTCTACATGCACTGTCACCGCCGCAACACCCTGGACGCCCGCGACGGCACCCTTCGTACCAAATATCACCTATATCACTGTCAGCGCGTCGCCCCGAAGTCGAGAAGGGAGGAAAATCATACCTTGCTCACAAAGTTGGAAAACTCGCGCTGGCGTCCTGGGAGGACCTCAAGGGGAACATCGACCAGTTGCGCCTGGACGAGCGTTACACTGCCCGCGCTCTCGCCGTCTTCAGGCTCCCCCGGACCGCTGGTTGAGGGAAGCCAGTCCTCCGGACGGATATGCGCAAACGCGTGCTCTGGGAGCGGGTCTGGAAACGGAGGCGAAGGAGCTGATATATCGCGCATGCCCTCACCCCCATTCGGAATTTCTCCATCGAACACGAGGACGTCGGGCAACACACGCGATACGTGGAGATCCACGCTCAAGCCCGGTGGCAGCACGACGCGCGCGAGGACCGTCCCGCTCGCAAGGATGCTTGTGCCCAACGCGTGGATCTTCATATCCTTGATGGTCACATTGCGCAGAATGTGGGGGCGCGTCGCCGGGGCGGGGAACACTGTGTCAAGCGCAAGGCCCCTGATAAGAGGTGTAGAGATCTGGATTGGCGATGACTCCGCGGATAGATAATTGGAGACAAGGGCGGACAGGGCGGGCGTGCTGTTGGCTGGCAGAGGTACGACATGACCGGTGAGCTTTAGGGTAATATTCGGATGGGTGAGCGCGAACGGATCACTTGTGACAGTGGCGATAGGGACCATAGCGGTTGTATTAGGATGGGGAAGAGAGACCGTGAACGGAAGGCGAGGGGAGGTGAAAGTAATGTCCGGTGGTGCAGGGTTGACGAAAGTGGCGAGGGCGTCGATGAACAAACGACTGGGTTGCGTGTGGACACCAAAATCTAGTAAAGTTACCAAGTCGGAGAGCGACGGAAATGCTGCACCACGTCCTGGTGGTGGCAGTCCAGGGAGCACAGGAACTATAAAACTATTTAGAGCTGTAGCAGCGGTAGTGACGAAGGAATGGCGGGTACTCACTCTTGTGACGAACAGAGACGTCAATATCAGACCGTTCAATCTTGAGAGCACTCCGCCAAGACTTGTTGTTGAGTACGCCACCGGCTACAGCGACGTGGGCGACGGAAGCATGGGCAGCGACGTAGCCCTGCCTCCAACATTCCCGTGCGAAATCCAACCACAGGGTGCCGTTCTGGCTGGGACGTACGAGCACCGGGATGGTCACGGGAGTGAGCCAGGAGGAATCCTTCGGGGGGTCTGCATTGAGCGGGAGTTGGAGAGGAGGTAGTTCGATGGATGCAAGGGGAGTGTCGGGGTCGTGAATAGATGCGATATCGATTGTCGAAAGTTGGACCGAGACGTCATCCAGTCGTCGAATGCCCCAACGACCGATGGCTTTCCACACGTCTCGAAACACGTTCTCGTCTCCCATCTCCTTTACGCCAATGATCGCACCCGCATCTACCCCGATGTGCCCACCGACTTCTACCCATATATCACCCCCGTCGGTAATATTGAGCACGTTGATAGAATCAGGTCCGCGCAAGACAAGCGCCCTCTGGATAATTTCGTCCTCGGAGACGTGCGAGGCTTCGGCTGCATAGGTCCAGGCCAGAAAAACGAGGAGAAGGACAAGCACGAGGCTGAAGGAGAGAAGAACGAGAAAGACGGTCGTGAATACCGAGCGACATGTGCGTCGATGTGGTTGTGCTGGCTCGAGGTCGGAGGAAGAGGTGCGGGACGAAGACGCGAGGAGAGGCGTCTCTTCGCTGGGCTCAGGCGAAGTGGCTCTGCCCTTGCCCTTGTCTACCCTGAGTAGGTCCTCGGAGCTCATTGCACGCGTTGTACCCCGTCGACTGTTGTCCAGAGAAGGTCGTGTAGACGGACGTCGTTCAATCAAGGGAAAAGCGTGTTCGGGGTTGAAGCTCACTGAAGCTCACGGCATTAGAGCCAGGGAAACGGTGACGGCATTGTTATAGATCACATGACTACCTGAGCTCCCCCACGTGCCTCTTCCCGACGCGTCGCGTGGCTCCGAGATATCATTCCGCTGGATCAAGCACCACAAATTGGGCACGCAAGTGCAAATGCAACGCGCTAGATTCGCCGAGCTGTGAGGCTGGCCCTTGTCTTGTATGTCGCTGATAAAGACCCGGCGGAGAACAAGGTCGTGGGCGAATTACGTAAGCTATCAGCCACGAGGCCTGACTTCGACGCTTCTTGGTCACTGGCCAGTTGCGACTCAGGCTGCCGCCATCGCTTATACAAGGCCACGCTCCCTTCTCTCTTTCCTCCATCCATCCTCGCCCTCTTCTCCCCTTTCCGTGACCCAAAGGCTGCCTTTCCGTGGTTTCTTGTCTCCTTGGTCTCTTCGCCCGCTATCGCAACTTCTGCCACCCTTGCCTGCACCGTATCCTCGTATCCCAACCTGTTCCGCTCGGTTTTGGGCGATGTCACCCGCCGCCGTTCCTCCAGCGCCATCACAGAAGTCCTCCGGCGCAACACCAATCGGCAGGAGACCAGAAGACGATGAGGTCAGGCCATATATCTTGGTGGGAGAGTTAGGCAAGGGCAGTTTTGCGACCGTGTACAAGGGATATCATGAAGTGCGTCTCTCGTGTGCGTTTTCCTCGGGTACGACCGCTCAACTTGATGCGAAGGAAACAAGAAAGGATGTTGCCGTCAAGACGGTCAGCAAGAGTAGCTTATCCACTAAGCTCTTCGAGAACCTTCAGAGCGAGATCGAGATTCTCAAGTCTCTGTCCCATCGACACATCACGAAACTGATCGATATCGTTGTGCGTGGTGGCCGTGTTTTACTCTCAGGGCTTGGGGCTGAACTCATTGAGCCTTGCAGCGCGCCGAACGCAACATCTATCTCATCATGGAGTATTGTTCCGGTGGGGATCTCACCAACTACATCAAGAAGCGGGGGCGTGTAGAGACCCTGGAGTATATCCCAGAGGTTGGTGCTGCTCCACAATATTATCCACATCCACGGTCGGGAGGTTTGGCGGAGATCGTCGTGCGCAGTTTCTTGCGACAACTCGGTGCGCACATTCGTCATATCACGACGCACATATGCCGACTAAATCACTCTCTAGCTCGTGCGCTCAAATTCCTCCGACAACGGAACCTCATCCATCGAGATATCAAACCCCAGAACTTGCTTCTGAAACCAGCGCCTGAGGAGGAGCTTCGACGAGGCCATCCGTTGGGAGTACCTATCCTCAAGATAGCCGACTTCGGCTTTGCTCGCTCTTTGCCCAGTACAGCGATGGCAGAAACGCTTTGCGGATCACCGTATGGTTACCTTTCTCGTTGCATCATCCTTGCCTGACAGAGCGCCAGGTTATATATGGCCCCAGAGATCCTTAGCTACCAGAGGTATGGTGCGGAGGCCGACTTGTGGTCAGTAGGCGCCGTTCTATACGAGATGTCTGTCGGGAAGCCACCATTCCGTGCGGGAAACCACATCGAGCTCCTCAGGAAGATAGAGAACTCCAAAGGCATCAAGTTCCCGGACGAAGATGCTCAGGCCCTCGCTCGTCAAGGCGGCGACGACATCCTCCCTGTTAAAGCTGACATAAAGCAACTTATCCGCCTGCTACTCAGGAGAAACCCTGTCGAAAGGGCCAACTTCGAGCAGTTCTTCAAGAGCGACGCTCTATCAAATTCCAAGTTCCCCCGGCCTCAACCGGCACGTCAGCCTTCACCTCCACCTTCTGTCATTCCACCGGATCCGCGACATATCCCTGAGCACCATCTCAAGATTCCGCCAGAGGTGCTCGATCCGCATGCAATGATCCCGCCGAGCAAGTTCAACTTTAGGCGAAGAGATGACATGGTCAGCGCTTCCCCACCTCAAGTGACACTCGTTAGGTGAGTTGTAGTATCCTCTTCTTTCGATTCCGCGCATACAAACGATGTCATAGTCCAATGTCAACACCAACTGACGAGGTCGCCCACCCAGCCCCGGCCAATGCTGCCCCGAGTATAGACCGTAGAACTTTAAGCGGACCTGTAGTAACAAACATGCGACCGCCGCCGCCAAAGCCCCTCTCGACGGAGGGATCTGTCATTCCAGGGGAGACCGACGAGGATGGTATACTCCGTCGAGAATATGTGATGGTCGGGGATACTCGTGTGGTCGAATTTGACCGGACTGTGGATGGTGAGCCCTCCTCGTTCTACTCGCATGATTTTGTCTTTGTGCTCATTTGATACCTCAGAAATCAATGCTGCCCGCAGACGGCCACTCATAGACCGTCGTGTTCCTCCCACACCATTGTCCATCGAAGACAAGGGCCGAAGGTCAAGTGTGGACCCAGCCGGCCCTGATTCGCCCGTCCCTCTCGCAGCGGACAGTCCTAGTACACCGGTGACCGCCACCTTCCCTCCACCTCGGAACCGGAACGCTGTAACCCCACCACCTGTCCCTGTCCGTACGGTCTCGAACCCTTTGACGCGTGCATTGACTCTGGCATCGAAGAAGCTGTTTGGTGCACCCACAGGTCGTTCGCCGCCCCGCATTTACGAGTACTCGCCAGCATCGTCTCCGCGGCGCCAACAGCAGTTTGGTGGTCGCAATGCCGATGATGGTGCTACTAGAGATCCTGTGGAAGACGAGCTACTCGCTGCGTTAGAGCAACTTGCGCAGAAAACGGATGTGATCACCCGGTGGGCTGACGAGATGTATGAATACGTGAAGGCGATCCCGCACAGTACGTTTACCCCGCCCAATCGTTACTCGTACCGCACGGCTGACGGTTTATTTGTGCTGCGCGCAGAACCGCTTCCGGACCCCACCAAATTTGCTCGCCGCGAAGGCGAAACAGATAAGCTGGCTGATCGGAGACGGAATGCGGATGTCCAGGCGGAATACAACGCCGTGACGTGCATCGCGATCTACATGCTTGTCATGTCGTTTTCTCAAAAGGGTCTCGACGAACTACGCAAGTACCAAGAACACTGGACGATGCGGCATCCCGACGAAGACTTCGCAGGTGGCGAGGGTTTCGACGATGGTGAGCTTCTCCGGGTTTTTAGCGTGATCGGGGCTCTAATGGTAGACTGGCCGACATTACAGCTCTAGACTGGTTTAGAGACCATTTCATGAAATGTAATAATAGGACCGCATTGGTCAAGACTTGGCTCCCCGCCCAATACTCTGGTCCAACTACCTGGGTAGACGAGCTTGTATACAATCGTGCACTCACCCTCGTACGTTCCATCTTTTCTTCCCCTACGGAGTCAAGTAAGCTGACGAGTACGTGAAGAGTCGCACTGCCGCGCGCAAGGAGCTTCTCGACCAACACAGATCTCCGGACGAGTGCGAGAAGCTATACGAGGAATCGCTGTGGTGCCTATATGCACTCCAGGACGACCTCCTTCAGAAGGGTAATCCCTTTATGGACGAAGATCGAGAGACTATTTCCACTTGTGCGTCGACTGCCTGTTAGATCGTCAATCGTGCGTGCTGACGGGTCGCTTGCGTATTTGCAGGGATCAAGCGCACCAAGCTCCGACTCGTCCGTTGCCGCGCTCGGATGAACATGAATGTTCGTGACCGCCTGAAGGATGCCCGCGCCGACAAGAATCTGGACGATGTCGCGCGCATCCCCGCACCCTGGGATGCCGAAGCTCTGGAGCAGCTTCGCAAGGCCGAAGCGAATGGCACCTCTCAACCATGATCACCTGTGACTACCTTCATCATCCTTCCCTGTCTTGTTCTCCTTATGTTCTTTTTCTGTACCGTGCCATCTTGTCACCTTTAGATTGTCTTTACCCCCGCTGTCCACATTTCATTGTTGTATCATTATCTATATCGCATCACTATGCTCAATTCTCGTGGTAACGCCCTCTCATGTCTTTCTTGCCTGTACTTTTTACTCCTTTCCTCGGATACCTTTTCTTCGTAGGAACGTTATGGTCTCGACGTATCATGGACGGTAATTTGCTTCCCACTTCACTTCCCTTCATCATCACTGTACTATACTTAATACATATCTGCATATCCCCCCCTTCCGTATACTCATCGATGCTTGTTGTACACCGCTACCATACGCACCTTTATCTTCATCTTTCTTCAAGCGCGAACGTATCGCGGGGTCCCTCGGGTTTCAAACGGGGCTGTCTTCACCTTGACCGATCCTAGAAATCAAAGCTTTGGTTGAGGTCTTCGTATAGGTGCTCCTTCATGCCGTGCGGCAGGCGGGGTTCGTTATTTTCGACGATGTACCCTGCATGACTGGTGTAAATACAACCTTCGAGAGTGGACATGACAGACGTACGGAAGGGCATCTCGACGCTCTCCTTCGCGTTAAATGCAATGGTTGGATGGTCCTGAGCGCACGGATTAGGAACACACGTCTGTCCCGGGGAGGAATCGACATACGACGTAGGGGATGTCGGACAATCGTACTGGAGTAGATGAGACTCAACACCAGGGCAAACCGGGTTGAGGGGGGCCTGCGTACCTTTATCATGAACGACAGTTTTCGTGACCCCGAGCGCGGTGTCGGTGGTCATTTGAATCGGGCCTAGATGTCGAGTGGGGAACCCGAGGACTCTCAACTCGGAGGTCCTATCCCGAGGTGGGTCGTCGCCTGGCACGATGTCAGGCCTGGCAAGATCTAAGACAGAAGGATGCACACCTAGGATACCCTTTTAAGTCCTTACAGTGAGTTGGCGCAACTTGATATAGGTGGCCAGACACACTCACTCCGAAAAGAAACCACGAAAATCGTTCGCCGTCTTCTGGAGCCAGCTCCGCCTCTGCCTTGGGGTCTAGAAGACATACCGCATCCAGCGGGACGCCCTTCTCTTTCATGAGGTCAAGCACCCCGATTTGATGACAATGGGCCGCCGCTAAAGAGCTCTCCGATGCGCCATGGAAGCTACTGGCGAGCGACGCGCCGGATGTACGAGAGAGGTGGGTGAACTCTACGGTGGAATCGGGACCCGCGAAGGCGCGCATGTGCTACCGTTTTTGCGGGATTCCGTTAAGAATGAGGCAAGGAAGAGGGTAAAGAAAGAACATACGCTGTACTCGAGCTCGACCCACCGCGGCAGGGCTTTTGGAGTCTCCTCGTCCTCTTCCATGTGTTCTGGCGGGTTGTTACATGAGATCGAGGACGACTCTCGAGAATCGAAGACGGGTACCGACGACGTATGTGAACCCCATCCCGTCTCAAAAAGTTTTAGTAGAGTCTGGTGAAGGCGGGCAGTCGTATTTGAGATCGTGATCACGGTGGAAGGCAAGACGCGTCGCGCGTTCTGGGTCGCGTACTACCTTCACAAACGTATTGATATTTGCCCCCTCTCGATAAAATCGTTTCATACTGTATGTTCGTCGTTGTATGATACAGTCAAAACAGTCGCCTATATCTCAACGCCCATGCGACCCAGCATATCCCGAACGAGTAGATCGCAAGCACACTCATTGACGTTTGGTCTGAAGCGTACATCGTCTTCATGGACAAATTGACCGCCCCGGTAGCAAGATTTGCCTGTCGATCATATATCATCATAAGCAAAGAGAATAAAAACAAGGCCTAGAGGACCATACCAAGAGGAAAAACAGCAATCCATTTCTGTTGATCGCCTCCAATAAGTCAGGGGCATGTGCAAGATTTTGCGTGTGCCCATCTCGTCCCTCTAGACCTGCACCTGCGCGTGCATGGACCTTGAGTCCTGATGTTGGGTCATAGATCGATTTGGACAACGGCGAGGGGAAGAAAATGAGGTCGAGGATAAGGTAGGCGAGCAGGAACGTGGTGTTGTACGCGGCCACCCACAGGATGTAAGGCAAGTTCACCTGATCGACAACTCGATGAATTCAAGACAGAAGGAGGGAACGGTAAAGAGCTTACCATACGCCGTGAGACGCCCCCTCCGAGGCCCAGTAGCGAGCATATTCCGAGAAGTGCCCAGTAGATAGACGCGTAAGAGACTAGCTCGGTCGCCGTTTTGTCATTCTCCCGATGTTGGACGGGCGACGATTTAGATTTCAGGTTGGAGTCGCTGTCCCGTTTCTTCAATTGCTTTTGTTGACGTCGGAAGAACGTTGGAGACGGCGGAAGTACAAGCGTGCCAGTGCCAAGGCCCAACAAATGCAGGGCAAGGTAACCGGTAAGGGAGATGAGGCCCTCCTTATTAGTACTAACAAAACCGGTGCGCGGGGCATGAAGGATATAGGACGCGAGACCGAGAGAGAGACCAAAATGGTGAGCTGAAAATCTGCTTGTCAGTTATTCGGAGTATACATCCCAGAACCACGTACAAAGTGCCGTGAGGAGACCAAGGACCGTTATGGACGTTGTTGCGCGGGACAGCATGGGGTGCAAGAACAACTGGAGAATTGGCAGGATTCCCAATGTCAGGAAAAAATTCCAATGCACGCCGTACTCCGTGACGTGTTCCTGCAGGTGCTCGGCATGAGTGGGAAGACATCGTTATACAGATATAGCACGTACTGGATACTCTGTCCCCTTGACCAGCAACACTCGGACAATGCCCATGCCAAGGACTGGCAGACACTTCTTCACCGTTCGAATAAGCTTCGGCGCGAGGGGCGACGAGAGATAGGCCGGGTCCCTCAGGATCGGATGCGCGGAAGTAAGCCCTTGGGAAAAAACGAACGATCCGACTCCCATGTCCATCTAAACGAAAGACATGATCAGATCTTACGGTTTGGGAAGGATAAACGAGACGCGACGTACCAGGGAAACACCATAGGTTTCGCATTTGGCGAGCATTCTCGGAAACACCGGAAAGTCGACGGCCAATATGCTCAAACTGGTGAGCAAAAGCATGTGAGCACGGTATGTTGTCAAGGCCGGGAGCGGCGCCAGGGTGGCTTGACGTCTGGCAGACGGTGCATCGGCAGAAGACGAGGAGGGAAGAGGAGTGCCGTTTTCACGACAGGGGATGAGGGAGATGAGGAAGGTTGGGACCGCGACGTAGAGCGCGAAGGTCGCGGGGGAGTGTGCAAAGACGGTGATGACAAGGAGAAGGGGGATGACCAAAGTGAGGAAAGAAAGCAAGAAGAGGGGAATCGACTCGAATTTGGGAATTCGTAGGGTCAGAACGGTGTGAAAGGCTATGGAAAGCTGTTAGAGTTGAGATGTGAGGATGGCAGAGAAGAAAGCAGAGACGCACGACGGCGACGGATGAGACCAAGTTGATGTGCGAGACGGACGAGCCAGTCGTTCCGGATACGAAAGCTTCCTTTGAGGATTTGTACGCCGAATCCATGACTGAGCCGAGTGAAGTTGGGAAATCGAGATGGTGGTCAGAACTGAAGAGACTTGGGCGCTTACCTGGTTAATATCGGTGTGGGTCGAGAGGGGGGACGAGTCTCACAGGTCGAGTGGGTCGAGTGGGTCGAGCAATATAAACGATCAGTGCCGTCGACAGCATAAAGGAGAGAGAGTGGCTCGTGGAATTCAAGATAATCATGTCCATTCGAACGCAGAACGCACTCCTCATCCCGTCCAAAGCTTGTGGCTACGTCCAGTTGGGTACCCGGCCCGTCCCCATCCCGGGCCGAGGACAACTGCTCGTCAAAATCCAGTCCGCCGCGCTCAACCCGGTCGACCACTACGTCAAGGATCACGGCATCTTCGTGGATAAATTCGGCTTTCCTGCCCTCATCGGCTACGACGGCGCTGGTATCATCGAACAGGTTGCGGACGATGTCCAAGGTTGGAACAAGGGCGACAGAGTGTATGCCCTTCCCACTCCTCATTCCACTCCGTTCATCCAGTCTCACCGCGCACATCGTAGGCTTTTCCAAGGCGATTCTCACCCGGACTTTTGCACATTTCAGCAGTATGCGCTGTGTGATGCTGTGGTCTGTACAAAGGTGCCCATCTCGCTTTCCATCCACCGAGCAGCCCACGGCCAACGCTTTTACTGCACTAGATTCCGGAGAAGATGTCGTTCGACGATGCGTCTACCTTCCCGGTCGCACTAGGAACCGCTGCTGTCGGCTTGTATCAGAAGTTGGCTCCTGTTTCTGGTCAAGATGGAGGCGCTGGACTGATTGCCCCCTGGGAATCCGGAATAGGGAAGTATGCAGGTCAGCCTGCTCTCGTCTTCGGAGGCTCCAGCTCTGTTGGTCAATTAGGTTCGTCTCCGTAGCTGTCTCTCTTCCTACCCAGCTCTGAACTTTCTGCGACCAATCTAGCCATCCAGCTCGTAAAGCTCTCTGGATTCAACCCCATCATCGCCACCGCGTCCAAGAAAAACGAGAATTACTGCAAAGCTGCTGGCGCGACTCACGTCATCGACTACCACGATCTTCCTTATGCCGATCTTCCTGCTGCCGTCGCCAAGCTCGTGAACGGTCCAATTTCGCTCGTGTATGACGCCGTATCCTCCGAGGATTCACAAAAGGCTGGGTGGGCCATCCTCGCGCACAGCGGAAGCCTGATCAACGCAGGGCGCCGGATTCTAGGCATAACTCCCGATCAGATTGGCGAGGACGGGAAACATTTGGTCCAAGTGTGGGGAGTTATCCGGAGGGATGACAACATCGAGTTAGGAGCAAAGATGTGCAATCATCTGACGGACCTGCTTGAAGAAGGCCTATTGAAGGTATGTATCCACACACCACTATTGATGCAAGCAGACCTTGTTAAACTTTCGCAGCCAAACAATGTTGAAGTCCTTCCTGGGGGACTAGCCGGCGTCTCGGCTGGTCTTGACCGACTGTTAAAAGGGGTTAGCGCGGTAAAGTTGGTGGTAAGGCCGCAGGAGACAACGTGAAGTCTCTCGGACCACACACACTTCCTTCTAGCGCCCTACACTTGTACTGTTCTCTACTACTGTCCTGGTACAATCGGGTGTCGTCTTTATTACAAACTGTGCGAATTTATCGCCCATATCGTAGCTGCGCAGAACATCGGAAGGTCTCGAGTCATACTGACATAGTAACGAAATCTCGGAATTCCGAAGTCAAGTGTGCTTGGGTCGTACAGTGGCGGGGCCGGAGAGGTGTACAGGTTGAGTTGAGAGGACAAAACGCCACTGCGACAGTTCCGATACGTATCTGGGCTTGTTCGTGTTATTCAACTGAGTCACCATCGCTCGGAGGCGGTATATTATTTATAACACATTGTGGGCGCGGGCCGCTAATGGAAGCAGTGAAGAAGGCAAGGCGTTGGGACAATGCAAGAAGATATAAACTAACGGCATCGGAAATTGCTCACAAGCCTGTAGCGCCTTGTCCTTCCCTTCCCCCACCCCATCTTCCTTCTTTCGTCCGCCTGTGTACCCCATGCTACCAGACACGTACAACCATCCCGAGAAGCGAACGCGTATCGAGGAGCAATTCTGGGGCGGGACGGAATGTGCCAAGTAAGTCGTCGTGTCGATACATGGTGGTCGTGGCACTTACAGTTACCGCAAGTTGGAATGTGCTCCCTGATAGTGATACCGTGGCAGACGATCTGCACGTATCTCTGGTGTATTACCACCACACACAACCAGAACCCGACGGTCGCCACATCGATGGTTATGCCGCTTTGGCGCAATACCACGACGAAGACTGCGTGGCCCACATCACATCCGCCAATTCAAGGACCAGATATGCGTTACACATTGTGGGTCCCGGCCGAAGTCCTGGCCCAGTCGGCGGCCCGCAGAGCATTGAACTTCAGTGGGAGACGGCGCTATTCGTCGGCGCGATTCACCGATACAATATCCCCTACGGAAGACACCCACTTGACTGGTTCGCGCACTATGTCAGCAAAATCAGCATGCCGAGAGGGCGCGCACACACGGCCGATGCCACGATGGAATGGCTGGAAGTAGTGATCCACAACCTCCGCCGCAAAGGCGCCATATTGGAGCTGATGTACCAACGCCTGCTGGCGGAGAATATTTTCAGGAAGCCCTAAGGATGTTCACACGCGCATGGAGAGGGGGGTAAAGAGCTTGTCACAGAGCATGGCTCTGGTATCGGGTTGGATTCCTCGGCTGTTGTGTGAGCCATTCTCGAGCGAGTTGCAATCCAGTCGGAGATCCCTGGGGGAGGATGACCTCGGAAGACAGGGATCCACACTGACATTAGCTCCAATAAACAACCCATGACATGACTGTAATGGATACGACGCCTTACACAGATGCAACGGCTTGCTGACGGACAAATGAATATGTTCCAAATAGACTCTAAACGAAGGGAGGAAATGAATGCGTTCTGGTCAGTTGTACGAGGGTATAGAGACGCGCGGGCATATAATGAACGCGATAGATACTTTCGGTTACCTGCGCGGCGTTCGTGGACGGTGTAGTAAACGCAGAGCAGTCTGAAAGTAGAAAGAGCATATAATAAGAGAGCGTCGGTACGACGTACATAGACGCGCCACCTGCAAACCAGTCCTCGCTCAACGTCCACCAGTCTTCCACATCCCTTATGTGTCCCCACGGACTCGCTTCGACTTTTGTGTCTCCACAGCAAGCTTCCAACCGCCATAAAGCTGGTTGACGATCGCGCTTCGCTTGAGCACCGCGAGCTCCTTCACAGCTTCGTTGTACATAGATGATAGCATGACGGGGTCACCTTCCGCCTGCAGTAAAGGCATAAATATACTGTAGGCCCATCTTGGATGAGAACGCACCTGGATTTCGCGGAAGTTGCTCCTTGTACGTTGCACGAAATACTCGCGGAAGTTGTAGGAGCTGAACGAGTGCGCGACGCGGAGGGTGGCTCCATACAACGAGAGGATTGATTTGGTGGACGGAGGGATGGTCATGGTGAAGATTGAAGAAGCTCAACTCAAAGCCGGAACGCGAATGTACACTAATCGGATCACGTGTAGACGCGCCTAAGTAGTCTCACTTCAGTGGCACTTGCTTTCAACGCCGAACGGTTGGAAGCAGCCGTCAAGATGCTCCGATACATCGACTACGAAAGAGTTTACACCGGTGCGCTGTTGGCTCTCGAGCTCATTCCAGGATCGTTTCCCTAACATTGGTGATTTTTCAGTTGCCAAACGGTTGTTCGTGTTCGTGCCCACGCTCGTCGCACCGTTCACTCTCATCTACGATGCGCCTTTCGGTCGCTTCTCGACCCCAGACAGCCTCCTTGCCATCGACGGAATAAAGGCATGGATCGTCATGGAACTCCCGTCGCCCGCCTCTTTCCTCACCACCCTCGCCATTCACCCTTTCTCTCGAAACTCTTTCCCTCTTCCTCCCGCGTTCGCACCTCAAACACTCCTCGCAGCGCTCTACCTTGTTCACTACCTGAACCGCGCAATAATCTCCCCATTGCGCACGCCGTCTCGTGCACCATCGCACCTCTTGGTTGTTCTCGCCTCCTACTGCTTCAATATCCCCAACGGGTTCCTTCTCGCCTCCTACCTCTCCGCCTCTTCAACAAGCATATACCTCCAAAATGCCTTCGCCTCGCCTCGCTTCTGGCTCGGCGTCACCATGTGGGCTCTAGGTTTTGTCGGCAACGTCGTGCATGACGAGATACTCCTCGACATTCGCCGCAAGGCCAAAGCCAAGGGGAAAGGCCGCGAAGTGACCGATGGGAAAAAGTCCCCCTCGGTGGGGGAACACTACGCTATCCCGCAGGGACTCCTCTACCAATATATCTCATATCCCAATTACTTTTGCGAGTGGATAGAATGGCTTGGTTTCGCCATCGCAGCCTCCCCCTCCCCCGACCTTCGATTACTACCTTCCGTGGCGACGTTCTTCGCCGCGATCACTTCCCGTTCCTTTGGAGATGCCGCCGCGCTGCTACTGCCAGTCGCGGACTCCTTTTCCCCACCATGGGCATTTTTCACGTCGGAAGTGTTACTTATGCTTCCTCGAGCCGTACGAGGACATCAGTGGTACCTTCGTCGGTTTGGAGAGGCCTACCCTCGGGAGAGGCGTGTGATTATTCCTTGGCTACTGTGATCTGGTTCGTGCTTTGTCCGTATCATCAAGTGGAGCCGTACTGAAGTCGTGATCATAGGGTGTTCGATTGAATGCGCAGATGGAGTTCTGTCCTGTACGATACGTGGGTGGTGTACTGTCCATAAATATGTATCCCGTAGAATGTCGAAATTTTTTGTAACAAATTCTTGGCCGTTTGAAACGATCCTGGCATGCTGCATGTTATACTTATAGGGCGTACGTTTCTCCCAGGTCCAAGAACGACGCGTGTATGGTATCAGGCCGCGGGTACTGTGGATGAAGTTTGCTATCATGACGGGATCTATTCCACTCCAGGCCTACGTGTTCCCTTCGTTCCAGGTGCGAGTTTCGCGGTCCTCGCCACATACGGGCAGGGTCAAAGGCTGGATACGCGCCTGGCTCGGAGCTAGATCCGCCCTGCATCGAGCCCAGGGTAATCCTGCAGCGTCAAGATGTGCTATTAGGAAAGTGGATGTTTGGCGATGAACGTCGCCCACCTGGCGGTTCCGATGTCTTGGAAGCTGAGCACAAATCCGCGATACATTCGTGCGGCGCCGATGGACCTGATGAGACATACTCGAACCAATGGACATATGAGTTGCTAAAGAGGGAGACATACATGACGAGCACTGCAATCCCAACAAATGCGAAGGTAATGGTCAGGGGTGTCATGTACATAAACACTAATCAAAGCGACGTACTTGCGGGAGTCTGGACCATCTAGGTTTTCGTCAATAAGTATGTGAGCCGCGAGTCAAATCAATCAAACGCACGAAATCCATGGCAGCTACAATGCGACGTAAGCTATCATCGTAGGAACTTAACGTTTAACGTTTAACTCTTACCATTCAAATTGAAGACCAATAGCACCTTTTGACCGATAACAGCAAGATAACAGTCATCAGTGGTGCGACGTTAGGTGGAAGAGCAATCGCGGGATCTTACCACGTTTGGCGACTCCGCAATCATTGACAAGAGAAGCCAGATCCAACCCTGCCACGCACATATATGAGATTGTTACTTCGTCCCCGAGCACTTGATTACCTGAGAATGCAAAGTCCTCCATACACCCATAGGGCGCGTCGTCCCCATGCGTCTTTTGAGGAGGCCTGCAAGCATCAAAGACAGAAGGAAGAGTTCTGTAGCCAGAAACATAACAAATTGAGCAAGCGTCTTTTGAGCATTCTCGACAGTGCACTCCCCGCCGGCGATAGGCACAAAGCGTAACTGCCAGACGGGAAAAGGGGGGTTATTCAGCGAGCCCCCTGCTGTGAAATCGCAGCTACTACTCGCCACTATTACATCTGTTTTTTGGAAGATAAATGAATGAACGGAGAGGACGCAGAGAGATAGAGTGGCTCACCGTAAACCAATGCTGCAACATTGCCCAGCCAGACTCCCCATCCAACAAGTGTAATGAACATGTTTCTTTCCCATATCGCGATCCTACGTAAGCGAGTTCGCGCTTAGCCAACGGGATTATTACAGCACGAAGAGAGCCTCCACTCACACGCGAATAAGGATGATACAGGACGAACACCAAAATGCGCCAGATGCCACAACCTATCACGGCGCATTCAGCTAACAGAACATCAGGACGAGTGAGAAACGCTGACTATTCCCGCCAGGGTGGTAATCTTGCGAAGACTGCGTCAGATTTTGCACAAAATCAAGTCTCCAGTGAAACTCACTTTACAATGGAAAACCGGCCGGGATGACCAGTGGATTTCTTGCGGAAGTACAGTTATTATGCATGCGATTACAGGGAGTACACGGCAGCCCATGTAGATCTGGTCTCGGCATGGAATGTATCAGGGTACACGCATGAGGCGATAGCATTGATATGACGAACCCAGAAAGTCCATGGCCTTCGACGTCGCCCAGACAAAACGGCCCAATCGAAGTTGATGTTTGTCACGAATTCCCAACTACGGAATGTTACACTGCAAGCGCCGTGTATGCCAGTATTACAGACTTACAACACTAATCCTTCAACTACTCCAGACAAGTTCGCCAGAGCCTCTAAATCACATCGCAGTGCTAAGGATTTGATTTAAACTGTAGTGAAGTTGTGCTCACCGTATGAATTCAAAACCACGGACGGGTCGTGCCAGTTGGTCATATTGCGCACTAGCTGTAGGACGGGACCAATGATGAGCAGACCTGAAGTGCCAGCGCGAGTTATAAAGGTGGGTTCGCTCACGGTCGAAACGCGACAACAGGCTTGATATCACTGACCTAATCTCTGCAAGGAGGAGCCACGAGGTCAATGGTACGAATCAGCCTCCAAATTGAATGGATACGCTTTGGTCCCTCGCCCTCGTCGTTCCCGTAGTAGAAGATGTTGCCGAGGGGCAGAGGGGCAGCGAATCGAGTAAATTTTTGTGCGAGCGTTCGTTTAATGGTCAACGTTTAATATCCAATGCCCATGCAAGCCCCAGGTAGATACATCGAATAGATCATCTAGATATACATGCGTCAGCCCTATGAACCCGGGGGATATCGGTTGACTGACTTCAGTTCAGACATCAGCCAACCAAATCTACGGCGACCGTTGTCTCCCGTCGAGCTCGATTGCCTCCGCCTGATCCAGGCATCTATCAGTTGCCGTGGAGGTGTGCACCATGACCTCAAGCGTGCGTGTTGAAGAGCGTCCGAACCCTGTAGACCTACTACGACTGAACGTTGCCTTATTCGAGTAGACGCCTTGTTCTAGTTCCGTCCCTTCTTTCCTGAGACAAAGAGATGTTAGCCACGAGATGTTAGCCAAGCACGCGAGGTGGCCGAAGGAGAATCACTTCGCGGTGTCATACACCTCGCGCGCGCTACGTGACAGCGATCGATACATGCGGCTGGCACCGATGGACCTAATGAGTACGAGCGTGAGGTACGCGCACGTTAGAGATGTCACGTCGTACTATTGATATCGAGCTTACATAGTCAACACTATTGAATATTGAGAACGTATCGTCATAAGTCTCGGCTCGGGACACGTTCTAATACGGAGCGCTTACTTGCGGGTGTTTGCAAGACCTGTTTCAATCAGGTTGGGCAGGTGCAGTCAGAAAAGGGCCGAGACGAGACAGTGTCGTCGTACCAGGTTCATCGCGTCTGCAAAATAACCAAGCACCTATCAGTAGATGCATCATCGATCAATCCGTCTGAGGTACGCTCACCGTTAAGGTTGAGGCATAAGAGAACCTGTAGGGAGATTTAGAATAAACTTCGTGTGGGTTATCTCGAGAAAGTAGCCGTACCAAGGTCGGAACTTCAGCGACAAGGGCCAGAAGCAGCCATGCCCAGCCCTGAAAGTTGGGAGTAAGTCAATCGGAACACCCGCCATATGGTTGACCCACCTGAACATACAATGTCTGCCATATGCTCGAAGACCGGGGCATGCTCGGCCGCAGGAGACCCGCAAACATAAGAGAGAGAAGAGATATTTCCGTCACAAGGAATGTAACATAGGCGGTGAGCGTCCCCGCGGAATGCGTGACTACGCAGCCACGAATCAGGGGATCGAATGACCCACGGACGACGGTATAGTCTGATGCCCTCGTGTGAGTGGGAGGAAGTGCGTAGATAGACCGGGAAAGCCACTGACCGTAGACTACGACGGGAAAGTTCACCAGCCATATCACCGAGCCTACCATAAGGATCCAGCGATTGCGATCCCATATCGCGATACTGTAAACCACAAAAACCCGTCAGTAAATGCATCGTGCGTAAGCGCACACGACACCGTATGAATCAATAGACGTACAGGCGCATGAGTACGAGGAACGAAGAGCTTAGAAATGCAGCGACAGCGAAGAGCTTATGATGCGACGCCGTCTCAGCAGGCTGGCCAGATCATGCATATAACCGCCAGGCTCACCAACCCTGGGACCAGAATAGCCTGAGAGGATGCTCAGCCGTGAGACAAACCCCTTGAGATGAGCAGTTCACGCACCTCGCAGCCGACATTACTCGTGGCGTCGATAGCGCGAAGGACAAGGCAAGCACTAATGACCGAAGAGGTGCGACATAGAAGGTAGACCTACACTCGTAGTCGGTCAGATGGTAGAGCGTTGATTTCACTGTGGCCCACGCACCCAGAATGTCCAACGCCGTTTTCGTTTTCCTATCAGGATTCTCCAGTCGAAGAGGACGTTGGTCAAGAATTCCCATCTGGATGTGATTCGGAGTCAACGTTATCACACAGGAATGAAGCTTGGAGCGTACATTGCCAAACCGGCGAAGAGATGTAACGATTTAGTTAACGTCCGCTGTGGGAGGAATCAGAGTATCAGAAGGATACGAGAAAGGCGGACACGGGGAGCACGAGAAAGGGGACGAAGACGTACTCAAGTCCCGCAAGATGACGGGAGTATCATTCCAGCGCATGGTGGTCCCTAAAGGTCTCAGGGTGAAGGAAGAAGGACCTATATGCACACACCATCCTGTGTAGTTATGGAATCTTCCTCCGAGAAGAGACGCTCCTGCAAAAACTACAACTTCTCGCAGAACCTTAAACAAACGCCTGGTCCGTTCCGTGAGATGCATGCCAACGCTTTCGCGGTTAGGGTTCAAAATCCGAGGATCATGGGAAGACATGGTCGGAAATGGCTGGCATGGCCATCATCAGTCCCAGATGACTTTATCGAAGTCAGGGACGGAGAATGCTTGAGGGAGTCGGGACGCAAAGCGGAAGCGTCTTAACGAAAACGGCGCGCCTGGGAAAGTGTCTACAAAATCGAAGCATTTTCAGTGCTGCATCGATTGTAAGAGAATCAAATCATGAACGTACATGATCTCAAATCGTCAACCCGAAGCAGTGGGCGTAGAGCACTCACAGGCATCGGAACGGTAATTGCACCACTTGGAACATTATCCAGCGGGTGTTCACAGGATCATGCTCATGACTGTTACAGCCCACGCACAGATTGCCGCAGAGGGTAAAAGGAATATAGACGGCGGGATCATCAAACAGTGTCGCAGTGACAAGTAGGTTTAAAACGACAATAAATAAGGACATGTAGGACTCACTTCGGCCAGACCGACGGCCACGCAAAAGTCCAACCCGGGGATGGGTGTTCTTGCCCACATCCATCAAACATCAGTCGCCCCATTCCGTGGTCCAGGTCCGCGCTCGCCGTCGTGAACCTCCGTGGACGTGTTCACTTCCACCTCTACTGCGCGTGTAGAAGATGACTTCGGCAAGCAGTCTGGAATCTGACTGCCACCAGCGCGAACAGTCGTGGCCGAAGCCATACCGGTTTGGAGCCGCCGAGATCCTGATCTAAACAAAGTTGTCATCAGTTTGGTCGTCAGATTGATATGTTTTTGCATGAACTCGCATATATGCCGTCGAACAGTAGGGCTTACGGGCACTGATCGAAAGTGATCTGTACATCCGGGTTGCCCCAACAGTCCTGGAAGTAGTCATCGGAAAATTGAATCACACTTTCGACATTTTTCCGTTGGATGACGCACATAATGAGCACTGTTAGGGACGTGTAAGTCCCAGTCGAAAAAACAGACAAAGAGATACTTACTTGCCGGGGTTTGTAGGACCTAAATATATTTTGATAGCTGTTGAGATTGCAGGAGGCAGAGCTATTGGATTTGAATAACACACCAGGTTCATGGCATCTAGAAATCCTCTCTTCAGACAGGTGCATATGCAAACCCAGGTACAGGTGTCCTCACCATTCAGATTGAGTGCAATCAAGACCTAGAGTAACACCATGGATAAGTTTTGGGGGGAAGGCTGAGAGGGAGTGGCAGGTATACCAAGGTTGGCACTTCCGCTACAAGGGCCAGTAAAAGCCAAATCCAACCCTATGATTTAGGGAATGGTCAGTGTGTGACAATACAAAGTCAAACTACAAAAAATGTGAGTACCTGATGATAGAGCATTTCCCATAGCCCAGTTGACCTGGATGTCTGTGCTCGCACGAGGCCTACCAGCATGAGGGACAGGAGGGAAACCTCTGTGATCAAGTACATGATATATGCACTCAACACATTTTCCGACTTGGTGACAACACATGCAGCGAGTGGTTCAATTTCTGCCCCTTCAACAATAGTATAATCTTTGAGAACGTCAGAAGAGTAGAAAAAGTCGATAACAGATAGAGCTAAACCTCGGATTATAGCACCTATATTGGCTAACAAGACGACAAGCCCTACCAAAACCACCATTCGATTTTTCCCCCAGATGGCAACCCTAGAAGCAAACCCATGCTATTAGCACTTCAAACTGGAAAGTTGCAAGAAAAATGTACACACGTTCGGATGAAAATAAGAAGAGATGAGCTTAGGAAAGCAATACTTGCAAAAAACTTGGTTAAAATGTGAGTCCACACAGCCAATGTACAAGAGGGTGAAATGGCATACTAGTCCAGTAATAAGCTGGATCTTCCCCGATATCAGCCTGACAGTCATGTGAAAGAGGATGAACACATACCTCACAGTGAGAAGGAGGAGTATCAATTGCATGGAGTATTATACATGCACTTATAAGTGGGGCCAGTCGGCATATAAGATAGACCTTCACCCTTCCAAATCAGCCAACTACTATTTGAGCCACGACAAAACAATGCACGCACCCAAAAGGTCCACCGTCTGGTATGTATCCCACTCACCACCTCCCAGTCGAACCGGAGGTTTACCAGAAACTCCCATCTAAGATAAACCGTTAGTTTTACCCGGCCTGGCAAGCGCGGAGCGAGATGATCTCACATAGCTATTCCAGCGAAGGCGTGTATAGATTTCACCAAAATTGCTGTTCGGGGTGGCGAGGCATCAGGGCACTGGTGCATAAGTTTGTTAAAGATCAGGACAACGCACTGAAATCTTGCAGCAAGACAGATGGCTCCTGTGAATGCTTCATCGCTCGTCGGGAGAGAGTGCGGAGATGTGAGATAGCATACGCCTATAAGTATGTGACGGCTATCCTGGAGCATTCCCGCTTTTTTTTTTCATTTAGAAGGCACTATCCATGGGAAACATCAGTTGTTTCGGCGAAAGCCCAGCTCTCGGGGTATGGGATTCTGTTCGTTGCATTCTTTGATGGGAGGCGACAGATGCGGGACAGTGTAACGCAGAGGGGCTGTGATCATATCCCATGAGTACGCATACACTGCTGATGGTGATGACGAGGAAGCTCACCAACTTGATGAATTCTCCAGGAATGTACATCCAGAGAATGAAGCGGCGTCTGTATCTATCAAAATCACTAGGTGAGCAGAGCCGAACTCGGTTTCCTTCCAGCGCATCCATGGGTCGTGGCGCCGCGATGCATAAGGACGGGTAGCCAGGAGTTAGAAACCCGTACGTCAGTGCCACAACCCTGGCTGGTATAAGCTCAACTCAGAGACCGTGTGGATGAAAGCAATGTGGATAGGCTTCAACCGACGCCAGGTGATGTGGATTTTCCAGAAGGTGTCTTGCAGCGTGCCACTTCACTGGATCTCGGAACTGTTGGATGCAACTCGCCGCTCAGTAGGAATAAACGCCGCTGGGCGTAGCGGTTACTATTTTGATGACTTCATGCCTTCACGGACGAATACGATCGAAAAGAACGGAAATGGCCGTGCAGATGCGAATGGAAGAAGCCAAGTGGAAGCAGTGGGGAAGGGAAGAACGCGGCGAAGGGTATTACTATTAGCCTCGGTCCAGGCGTTCGACACGTGACCCCCCACCATGCACGTAGGCTGATACTTAGGCTGGTTCAAGGCTGGTTCTGAACGGAGAGTGCTTGGATTGTTACACGAATGCAACGAAGATACATCGCAAATGAGCGGACGTTCATACAAGCAACGGACGTTCATTCAAGCAACGAAAACCCATACATAAATCAGCCATACATAAACTAGGATACACAGCCAAAGTCGGGACCTTCCTACACAGCGTAATGCCCCTCCGAGCTCGACCGCCTTGGCCCCGAGCTCTCCTTCTCGACGACAAATACAGAAGACCGTCCTGGGGACGGTCTTGTCGCCGTCGACGTAAGGGGCTCTTGACCGAAGGGATCCAATGTGGTGACCCCTATGGTATCTGTGGTCGCTCCCCGTGCCGCAGGATGGCTTCCGTATTGCATGTTCGACATCGTCTCCGTGTTAAGCGTATCCTGGTTCCACGCCTTCCCGTCAGCCAGGCGGTATATGATGAGGTACGTCGAGATTTGCTGCGCGAGGCGCTACTAAGTATCCCGCTGCGAAGGTCAGAAAAAGGGACAAAGAACGCACCTGGGCAGCCTGTGCGAGCCCGAGGAAAATCTGGTTGATAGGATTGTTCACGGCGTACGTGATGAGGAATATAGATGCAAACAGAGTGTAAAGCGCCGCCGACTCGATGAGGACCGCAGCGAGCGACAGGTAGTGCTTGGCATGGTCAGCGGGCAACGAGCTTATGATAATCCTGCGGTACTGGAGAAGCCGGATCGTGATGAGGACCGTGAGGATGATGTTGACACCGAGGGAGATTGCATAGTAGGACGTCCCATAGGCCATCGGAAGGGCGCTGTAGAAAGAGAGTCCTGGCTGGCTGGACTGGAGAGTCCATAGGACGCCCATGGCTATAAATGAAAGTTGAGAAGAGGAGAGCGAGGGTCGGAGCACATCCTTACCGAACGAAGCTAGCAACATAAGAGCTGGAACCGCGGGAATGACGTACGCCATTCGGCGGCCAGACGCTGTCCAGATAATCCAGCACCTCCACAGCTAACCATTTCCATATGTTGATGTAACGATGAATTCACGGAAAATATGAGACGCACCACGAGTAAGTCGCACAGGAACGTTATGATGAAAAGCGTGGCGTAGAACATGACATTCACCGGGAGGTTCTGCGTAGCTAGAAAGTAGGCCCAAGGTCCTCCGGGGTAATTACGATTGTCGATGTAGCTGATCTGGACTGTCCGTGCTTGCACGCCGACGAATATACTTTCGACGACGAAGATGGTCGTGATGTAGCCGAGCATAAAAAGCGAGTGCTTCCGTTTCTTCCTTTGAATCCACAGGTAATTCGCACAAGCTACGTACATCACGAGCTGAATCCCTAAAACATGAATGAGCGCGGCGACTAGAGAAATATCCCAGACTGCACTTGCCATAGCCCAGGCCGCATAGGAGATCACCGGCAAGAAACGTCCGTTCGAGGAAGATGGTGCTATAGTCTTCGTCGGGCCGATAGGGGTTCGTCATAGCAAGGACGATGGTTTTGCGCAAGGAATGTGGGGGGCCGCGCTCTCAGTGCCTGCGATCTACTGGCAGCTGCTTATAAGCGTGACAGCCGGAAGAAGCGTCGGGTTATTTCGTCTTCTGTCACTGCCCACGGAAAGCCCACGGAATCATTGTATAGACAGATGGCAAGGGCCGTGACGGCTGTCCTGGAGCATTTCCGCTTTTTTCAGTTAGAAGGCAATACTCATGGGAAACATCAGTTGTTTCGGAAAAAGCCCAGCTGTCGGGGTATGTGGTTCTGTTCGCTGTATTCTTTGATGGGAGGCGACAGATGCGTGACAGTGTAACGCGGAGGGGCTGTGATATATCCCATGAGTACACATGCACTGCTGATGGTGATGACGAGGAAGCTCACCAACTTAGTGGATTCTCCAGGAAGGTACATCCAAAGAATGAAGCGGCGTCTGTACCAGCGAGGCTGAACCTGATAGAGCACGGTCAAGAATGGCCAGCCATTAGAGTGCAAAAGATACAGCATTCTAATAGATGTTCATGGAGGCCTAGCATGGTCCAGGATTCGGAGGTCCGAGGATAACCAGACTTGGAGGGATCAGCGCCGAATATAATAGTGAAACTGCATAAAAGTTTAGAATATCAGGACCGTCGCGGTGACATACTGTGTATGCGACCACGAAGCCTGATAACTTCGACTTGACGACTCAACAGTTTGAAGTTGCAGTAGACTTGATATGGTGGGGCAGACCGAGGCCCAGGGCGGAATGGGCGGGATGTGAAAGGATGTGAATGAGCGCCGGCTCTATCAAAACGAAGATTCATCAAAGTGACATCGCGTCTCCTCGACGTCGGGCCTGTGCGCGCACGAACATCGACGTGCGACAACCTACGCCTCCGAGTCTCGAGCTGACGGATGGGAGGTAGATGACGGCATGGATCGGCATGGCCGCGATGGATACGCGGAGTTTGAAAAAGTACGTCCTCGAGGCCGCTCGATTGAAAACGAAGGTAAAGTTGTCGACGTTGGCGACGTCGTCCGCGATGACCAACCCCACGTCCACGGTCTCGTCCGCATCCACCACCTCTTCCTCCTCCACCACCTTCCTGTCTCGTCCCTCCAACATGATCCGCCGAATCTCTGTCTTTGGTCGCAAAGCATCCACACTACCTTCAGATTCGGGCTCCTCGGCCGCAGACAGCTTGAAAGACATCACCATCACCGTGGACGGCAGTAGTGCCACCGGCTGTGGTCCATCCAGCAGTCCCTCTAACCTTTCTCACTTCCTCGACCTCCAAAAGGTGAACTATCTGCGCGCCGTGGAGCAACGTCAGGCCCGACAGTGGACCATCGTTATGGGTAACGAGGCCGGAGGTAGGTTATCTTTATTCCTTGTGCCCGATGGATGGTTTATCCATGCGTCTTTCCGCATTCACAGACCTTGACTCGGTCGCGTCCTCTCTGGCCTACGCGTGGTACGCGACCCACCACCTCCGCCAGCTGACAATCCCCCTCCTCCTCACCCCGCGCGCCGACTTTGCTCTTCGTGCCGAAAACATCCACGCGTTGACACGTGCCGGCGTCGATCTTGCCACGCTCCTCACCACCGAGGAAATGCCAGCGCCCTCCGGTGAAAAATTCGCTCTCGTCGATCACAACAAGCTTCTCCCACGTTTCGCCTCTACGACGACACCAAATGAAAGTCCCGCAGCATCCCCACGGCTGCACGCGAGCTCGGCTCCCGCCAGCCCTCGCGTCGTGGCGATCGTCGACCACCACGCGGACGAGAAGGACCATCTCGATGCGTCCTCACGCATCATCGAGGCCGCTGGGTCTTGTTCATCGCTTGTCGCCAGGCTATTCTCGTCCCTTCCGTCGCCTTCGCCCCCCTCCATGGCACCGTCATTCCAATCACCCTCCTCTTCTGGCGGACTTCCCCACGAGCTCGCGCTCCTCCTCCTGTCTGCGATCGTCATCGATACCGGCGGACTCAAAGAGGGAGGCAAAGCTCTTCAGGTCGATCACGATGCCGCAAACTGGCTTCTCCCCCGTTCCGGCCTCCCACCACCCTCCCTAGTCCCCCCTCCTTCCGCTACCCGCGCGATGTTCTCCATCTCCGCGACGTCCCTCGTCGACAACCCGGCGCCAGCGCGCGTGCAAGATATGCGGGAGATCCGCGATCTCGACGCGGAGTTGCAGGGCAAGAAGAACGACGTCGGACATCTCGGCACCCGCGATCTCCTCCGGAGGGACTACAAGGAGTACGCGTGGAAGCCCATCTGGGACCTAGGAAAGACGGTGCAGGCGGGGCTCGCGACCGTCCCGCGTGGGATCAAGCCGTGGCTCGAGGAGGCCAAGGAAGGTTTCTGGGAGTACTCCGTCGCGTTCATGGACGAGCGCAAGCTGGACGTGTTCGGCGTGCTCACGACGTGGCGGGATGAGCCCCGGCTGGGCTCTTCGAAAGGGAAGCACAGGCGCGAACAGGCGTGGGTCGTGCGCGCGGACGACGAGGTCCGCCGACGCCTCTGGGCGGGACTCGAGGGGAGCAAGGCCCTCAAGTTAAAGCGGAAGGAGGGGAAGCGGTACTCCTGGACCAAGGAGGGGTACGAGGTCCGCGTGTACGACCAGGGGAACGCGGACGCGACCCGCAAGGTCACCGCGCCGCTTGTAAAGGAGATCTTCGAAGACTCGGAGACGCAGAGCGTGTTCTGAAGGAAGGTGCCCATTTTATGTTGTTGTTTCTTTCTCATGATCGTAATGTCCTCGACCTATCCCCATGATTATCTTCAATGCCTCGACGTCTTTTCTGCTTACGATATTAATCCTAATCGTCCTCTCAGACACAGTAGTTTCATTAATGGTTCCGGTACGGTAGTGTACTGTACAACCAGCCTAGTTCACGACCTTTTTTACAATAAAGCCTGATTACAATGTCTTCGATCGCGAGTTTGCTGAGATCCAACAGGTTACTTAGGTGGTGAGGCAATGTGTATATTACAATCCTGCAAACAAAAGATAGTACCATAAATCCCAATAAATAATAGCGAACGAAGGCAGTACGATAGTAGTAGTGCAGTACAGCCAATAAATATACGAGCAATGAAGTAGATGTGTGGACGATAATCGATCGCCGTTGGGATGGAATATAACTTCAGAGGATATGCCCAAGCGACGGAGCCGATGCCACAGCAACACGACGCGCGCCAAACTCCAAGCGATTGAATCACAACAGCTTGAACGCGCCCATCGCGCGTTTCTTCTCCGACAACGGGGCGATAGGCGACTGGATGTGCGCGAAACGGGTGTTGTCGAGATCGAGCTTGAGTTCGCGGGAGGGCGAAGGGGGGCAGCGTTCGACGTCGTCGCAGAAAAGAAGGTCGGCCTCCTGTTGGAGTGCGGACTGGTCATCGTACAGCAAGACGACGAGCGCGATGAAGGTCACTGTGTGGCGAGGTCGGATTGAATCGATAAACCCGACAAGATTCAGGGCGCAAATACGTACCGGCAGCGACGACAAGCGCGATGAGCTCAGTCACCGTGTCACGCGTCCAGTGGTGGTCCGCACACCCTGTCGATCGGTAAATGACGAAAATCAGCAAAACATCCGGATTGATGGAAAGTGATATTTAGACGCACAAGATGTGGCGTCTGAGAAAGGGAGCACCAGGCTCAGACGTGGGCCCCAGATGCCCACCGAAGGGTCGACAGGTTTTTCTCCTATGAGCAGCGTGGTGCACTCGCTGATAACATCGTCCTGAAGGGGGGGGGGGGTCAGAACGCGATGAACACGAGATGAACAGAAAGATGGAGGCGAAAAGATGTGATAGAGATGCAATTGAATCGGGGAAGGTGGATTGTTGACAGATGCGACATGAGATGTACCTTGAGGGCGGTGTGCACGATCAGGCGTAGCATGAACGACCCTACGAGTATCAGGGACGAGAGGATGGAGAACATGGCGTCGACGGGTAAGACCTGAAGGTGTGGCTGGATGTGACATGAATCAGATTGCATACAGAAGCAGAGGGCGAGAGACAGCCTAACGAGGAAGACTGTGGCGCCGAAACTAAGGGACTGTAGGGCGGCAGCGGCGAGATAGAGCAATACAAGGACGATGACAAAAGCCGAAGGCTGGGGGCCAAATGCTAGAGGGGATGTTCGATGAGCAGATGTTGTGATGAGCCCAAGATGAGCCGTAAGAAAACGGGCGCGTACCTCGGCTGTCGGTGTATGCTAGAAGGGCGAGCCGCAACTGGGCGGAGGATGACTAGGATATCGGAGTAGGAGAGTGCGAAAAGACACATACCGACCTGTGCAGCTACGTGAGTGGGTAGTTCGGTGTTTGAGATGGAGAAGAAGGCGGACAAACCAGAAGAGATTCCAGACACCGAAAGCAGTCTTGGCTGCCTCCTTCGAAGTGAAAACTGGTGGGCCACACGAGTCAGCGTGAACTGAAGGAAGTTGGTGGAGAGAGTGGGGAGAGTTACCCTTGCGACTGGGGAAGAAAGCAATCGGAAAGAACATGAAGGAAGCAGAGAAAGAGTGGAAGACTAGGGTGAGGAAAGGCCACGGGGAGGGCGCAAAGGCTCGGGAGTGGGAGAGATGGCCATCTTATAGAGATGGGAGAGTAGAGCAGGCGTCTCGGGCGATTGGGCGCTTTCGATCCTACGACCTGAAACCCTCGCTCCTGATTGGTCCTTCGGTCTTCTCCCAACCCTAACCCTAACCTCGGCCACTCCCCATCCCCGAAATCATCACAAGTATATTCAACTCCTAACAGGCCAGAGTACACACACTCGCCGTACCGAAGCAACACACCAACGGCGCACAGACGCATCCCAGCACAAGCCCCACCGCCTGCCAAATCAACGCCAGCAGGGCTTTATACACCACAAGTCCTGACCGACCCAATGCCGATATCCCCGCTCGAAGGGCGGTTTCGATCCCGTTCCCCATTCTCCGCCCTGCTCGTTCCCCCTCGACGCGCAATGTTCGGCTTTCTCAGCACTCCATCCGTCAACAGTCCCTCGTAGACCTCCTTCTCGATCACCCCGTCCTCCTTCAGCGCGTACATCACCTCCTCCATCCACCGGGCCCCATCTTCCGCGATCGATGCTCCCTTTCTTCCTCTCTTCGGCCGCCTGATCCTTTCCACACGCCTTCTCACCCAATCGAATTCCCCTTCTTCTCCCGTCATCTCTTCCAGACGCTCCGAGCTGATTTGGGCGATGAGCACATCTTGACCTTGGGTGCTCGCGATCGACAGCCCCGACGGCAGGGTCGAAACCTCGTCCGAGTGGAAGATATACGGCGACCAGCGGATGGCCGCGTTTCCGGGCGCAATGTACTGCAATTCACTCCGTCCTTGGCTTTGCACGAGCAGCGCGTATCCGCTTGGGACATTCTGGGAAATGTCCTCGAGCGTGACCATGCTCAGCATCATGGCACGTTGTATTCGGGGTGTATCTGCGGCGTCGTGAGTGGCGATGGGTCTTCGGTGGACTGGTGGACTTACGGCACTGTACCAGCTGGCCCCCCCATTGCCTTCAATTCGTGCAAGTGAACGTTGAACACGGGGAAGGGCACCTGGGCGCTGGATCAGGAAACCCTAATACGAACGGCCTGGTAACAGCGTTCTCTTCAATGGCTGTGATCCTTCGGCGCATTGCTTCCGACGGCTATCCCCAACTCCCTGCGCCACATCTGTCTTCTTCATCCAGCGGTTTGTCGCCCACCGTCAATTCACCGAGCCATTTCCCTGAAACGCTACACCGCCATAAGGCGACGCCGGCCTAGGTGAGGGTATCTATATCACGATGCGATGCGATGTTACTCAAGACGAAGTAATATAGAATGTTACTTCTCTAGAAACACTGCATGACTACAGCTCACAAGCGCGACAACTACAAGTCAGATCCGGCCCTACCCCTGTTCTTTTTGATAACTTAAGCTGTCCCGACTTCGGCGACAATAAAGGCCGTAAATAACACCACCGCCAACGCAGACGCGATCCCGACAATGAAGGCCATTGCGATCACAGCCAGAGACAACACTGGCGCCACTTCGCAGCGGTACAACCCTTTCTGACCCGTTCTCGCCAAGCGAAGGATACGGTTCGGTTTCCGCAAGGTACTTGTGTTCAAGCGTTCCACGGTCTTGCTCTGCTGTCCTTCCCGCACAGGTCTGATATGCCTAGAGAGGAAGGGAGTTGTTCAGGATTGGAGCATCTGATATTCCAAGGGACGACGCGTGTGTTGTTCTCCATAGTCTTTGCGTTGTTCAGATACCATCTTTCATTGTCTTGACGCCATTTGTTGAATCGCAGGTCTCTAACCAGCATGATCAATGAAGAGTACCGCTTGTGCGGGTAATTTGGTCCATGGACATTAATAATGTTCGCGATAACGCAACAAAAACAGTTTCATCGACAAGGAAAAGAACACGACCTTGAGAAGCAACAAATGCACGTATGTGAGTGGTTTACGGGTTCGAGACACGGCTGGATTTCGTAAAGCTCGAAAATGGAAATACATGCAAGTACAACGCCTTGCTCACAGTCCTTCGAAGTTCGACCCAGTTCCCTGGCCGAGGTTTCAATCGCCGCGCTTCTCCTAAACGTCCTTCTCTCTCAGCGGCCAGCACCCACACGCTTGCAACAGACGCACGGCGCCGGAAGCCGAAACAATGAGTACCTGCGCGACGATCTCTACAACCACACCGAACAGAGTAAGAACCAGCGTCAGGACGCACGCCAGGACAGCGAGGGGGGCGATCAGCGCCGTGAGAAGGGGGACCAAGACCGTCAAGGCGGCGATGCGGAAGGGGGCCATCGTGGCGAGGGTGAAAATGATGCTGTACATGTTGGTCCAGCATCTCTTGACGAAACGAACAAAGGCCCCGATCATCAGGACGATTTGCCGCCTGGCGAGGTGGAGAGACGAAGGCTGTCGAATGACGCCGGTGGCGAGGAGCTGAGCGTACCTGCACTCATCCATAATACCCTTCCGACGCAGGAGATATGCCGCATCGTCCAACCAGAGCCCAGTGTCATTGTCCAAGTCTTTCCCACCGACCGACGCGATTGCCGTAGTGAGAACCTCGGCGATCTCATGCAGAGGGTCGAAATCCGAGTTCGCAGGACCATCCCTTCAGCATTTGGATGTCGACTTCGCAGAAGGGCACAATGTCTTCGAGATCGAGGATGAGACCCGGTTGAAAAGGCGATGTCGCTGCCGGGTCTTGAGGGAGAGAGGAATCGCCTTCCAACCCGTCTTGCCACTGAATCTGCGCGACCCTGTCGGCACGCGTGCGGTCGTCGCGAGCGTAAAACGCGCCCCTGCGACCTTCGAATCGATAGAACAAACATTGTCCGGCGCTGTTTTCCACTTTGTTGGGTTGATCATCGTGGACGATGGTGTAAGACGCAACGAAGAGGTCGACAGTGGTCTGCGCCGACACTTGAGCTCTAGAGAAAAGATGTGAGGAATGTACGAATAGACAGCGGGGATAACACGAACGGGAGAGGCGAATATGCGACTGGGATAGGGGTATATGTCATGTCGTAGGGAGTCAGAAGCTTGCTTGGGCTGCTGGCCCCCATACTGATGTCTGTGCGAGCCTTATATAGGGCGAGCCATGTTCGTGATGGTCCAGGCTGTGTTACTCGCGAGCGAACAACAAAAGAACAAAGCGGCATCCGGAAACCGATGCAGTCTGAACCCCAGTCAAAAGTCGGTCGATAGGATCCGATACAACTACGATACAAAATGATACGAAGGGATACGAAAAGATACGATCGAGAAAATAGCCGAAAGGGACGGATACAGACGGATACGGCGGATACGAACGGGATACGATACGATACAGACGATACGACCCTATTTTGCTCGTCCGTCCTTATTCTTTCCTTCGCTTATTGTGTTCGCCTAATTTATAAACTTATTCGAAGGTCTCGACGACTTCGAGTCCACGCGTTATTTATCTATGTAAGTATATTCTGTGAGCCTCGCTCCCGTGCGCTTTGTGTGTTCTTGTTTACCTTCGTATAACTTTACGTCCACCTCGGTCGTCCTTCCGTTCCTCCACCATCTCTTCCTTCACAACTTCCACGCCTCGTAGTTCCCGCACCCGCGACGTCCACCCACCTCCCCTGTCTGTGCCCCCCATCGCCGCCGCCATCCCACGCCCTTGCCCCCACCGTCTCCATGCTCCCATTGTCGCCAGCAAACCACCTCGTCGATAGCCGTGCCACTCCCATGCCCTAGCCTCGGTCTCTGCAATGCCGGCACTGCCCTCGCCACCTCAACACCTCTCGCAACGTCCTCACCCTCATAGTGTTTATGTGCTATCGTCCCGGTGAGTCGTTACCTCCTCCCAGTTGGGCCCTACCTGCCACATCGGCTGTGCGCCGTCCCCCGGTACGTTCATTTACTTTTGGCGCTCACAATCCCCATACTGACCATGTTTTACTTCTGTCTGTGCCCACCCACCTACCTACCATGTCCGCGCTGCACCTGCAATCCCCATCAAGAGCCTCCACTTCTGCTTCATCAACCCTACCGCATCTGTGCTGGCAGGTTTATGCCATTTTTATGCATGCACCACACTGCCACCTCTCGCCATTACTCTACCGTCGCCTTGCCGTGTAGCACGACGTTCCTGCGCTGGCCACATCTCCACCTAGCTTCTCTTCCCTACCATGCTTGCACCCCCTATACCTATGCCACCATGCATCTTTCCCCCATGCTTGTCACGCCCTGTGCCAATAGACCAAACATGTAGTATATTAAATGATAATATAAATCTATTTCACTCGAAAGAGCTCGAAGAAAGGACCAAAAGCAGTGGCAAAGAACCCAAAAAGCGACCAAAAAGGGCAGAAACTACTGCTGGCAGGCACACCTAAGCCCAATAATAGCAAACCTAGGTCGAAAAGGTCGGATACAAAAGGATAGGATAGTTAACGTATCAGATTGTATCGGACGGAAGCTCGATACGAATAGATAGGATCCACTAGAACGGCAACTTTCCTGATACGATCCGGACTCGGCGCTTAACGTCGTTCGTATCGGTTCGTATCGTTATGTACAGCCGTTTGCATAACCGACTGGAATCCGCGCGTCGAGAAACTTGTTTGTCAGAGCCAAACATTGCCTTTTCGGGAAATCACGTCTGCTGCGGGAGTGACAGCTGTGCGTCGCGAGGTCAGCTTTGCAGTGTCTTGAGTCCTGACCGCAATGGCACCTCCCCTTAACCCTCAACTTCGAGAACGCATTGTCGAATGGCGGGAGCGTTTTACAGTCTCCGAGATCACTGAACTCGCGCAGTGCTCAAAAAGCACAGTCTATGAAATCCTCCGCCTTTATCGCGAGACAGGTTCAGTGCATAGTCCCCATGGACTGTTGTCCCATGGCCGCTCCCGCATCCTTTCATTTGGAGAGCTCACATCCATCAACTCCTGGTTGGTCCAAGAGCCAGCAATGTTTCTTGACGAGATTCAAGACCGTCTTGACAAGGAGCTCGGAGTGTACGTTTCACTTGCAACCGTCGCCCGCGCTGTTCGCAGCCTTGCTCTCACTCACAAGCGGATATCAAAGGAGGCATTGGAACGAAACGATGCCGTTCGCGCAATGTGGGATGCAGCTTGGGGGGATATACCCATGGAGAGCATAGTCTGGTTGGATGAATCTGGGGTGGATGATCGGGCACATCAGCGGACAATGGGAAGGGCACCACTGGGATCTGCATGCGTCCGCCGTGACCTGTTCTTCCATGGCACACGCCTGACAATGCTCCCAGTGCTCTCCTGTGATGGGATCATTGCTTTGGATCTTCTCGAAGGATCAGTCAACCGTGAGAGGTTCCTCCATTTTCTGCGGGAGGATGTTGTACGCTTCAATTTCTTCTGGATGTCTGTGTCATGCTTATGCCTGTGTTGTGCTCATATAGGCACCCCTTCTCAACTCATATACTCCAGACAATCCAAGCCGTAATTCTGTGGTAGTCATGGATAATGTTGCCTTTCATCATGGAGACGAAGTGCGGGAGATCATTGAGAATGACTGTGGTGCGTTGTGCTGTCTGAAAGCTCCGGCTTCAAGGTATACTAACCAGTTTTAATGACAGGTGCAAAGCTTATATACCTACCACCATACTCCCCCGACATGAATCCCATCGAGCAAGCTTTCAGTAGTATCAAAGCCTTCTTGCGCCGTAATGAAAGCCACTTCACTGGACCTCACATGCGCGCTGAACTCATCCATCTTGCTATGGAAGAAATAACGAATGAAGATGCCATTGGCTGGATTACAAACTGCGGGTATTCGTAAAGTAGGTAACGAACGTGGGGTAGATGTATGGACAGAGGTGATTATGCGACAGATGAGGGAGTAGTAGGTTAGCGGAAGGTTATGCAGTGTAGTAAAGAGTGGGGGGTCAGGACAGCATGGTGTATGTACAGAAAATATTAGGCAACATTATAAAGGTTCGAGAAACTCACTTATCCCCGAAGACATCGTACTCTGAAAAGAGAGACCGTACATAGTCTTTCTTCATGCGTAAACGCCTAGAGAATTGCTCTGCGGATGCAACGAGAACTCTCAGGCTATCGCTATCACCCCCGGTGAGTGACACCAAGGTGTCAAGGTCTAGCGAGGGCAAGGTTTCAAGGGTGATCTCCGCCGAAACAAGCATGGAGTGGTACTGCAACAGGTCATGTCCATCACGTTCAAGGATAGTGAGGAAAAAGTAATATAACTCATCCTGACGCCGAGGCATAGGAGAGAAAGGCAGGGCAGGAGGCGGTGCTGGAGATAACATGGAAGCGGGGGTCGCCGATGAACCTGCGGCGGAGGGAAGGGGAGGCGGAGAAATGCCGAGAACAGCAGATATCATAGCACTTTGTTGATTGACGAGGCCAGCGATGACGGGGACAAGAGCGGTGGCGGCATCTGTGGGTGCAGCGGGTGTGGCGGTAGGTGTCATCACAGAATGTGGGCCTGAACGTCCACGGGCCTTGTGCGGGCGCAGACGACCATCGCGCACGCCATCAAACTCCTCAGTATTAGGAGGGTACTTGACAGTCGTTTCTTTCGCATCCTATCGAGATAGAGAAGGTCAGTACAGCATTGATCATATTCACAGAGGCTACTCACAACAGCGGATGCCCAACGCTTCAATCGCTTCCGATTAAGGCCAATGTGTCCATCTTGGGTTGGATAACAGAAGCCTTGCTCGTTGTGCTCGCCGCGATGCTTGTCACACTTGTACATTTCCTTCAGCTCGAGAATGATAGTACCCTGACGCTTGATCGAGTCAGAGTACGAGTCCGTGTTTGGAACCTGAGAAATACAATAAGTTTGGCAGGTTCATTAAATATACGTGCAGGCTTACCTCGGTTCCAGCACACGTTGGTCCGAGTTCCTTGTCGTGCTGGAGCACGGCATCAAACGGCTACAAGTCCCAATATTAGTCAAAGCAGAAGAACAGGGATGAAACCACATACACGCTTGCGCAGCCGGAAAGCCTCCATGGCGTCAAGGTCAAGTTCGATGTAGACATCACGAGGCCGTTTACGGAGTAAGGCCTCCCGAATTGCGAACCAGTCTTCATCTGAATCGACACTTGATGCATCACCCTTGCTGCAGGTAACAGAACGTTTAGGTATATGTTTGTATAACAATAGACGGAACAACTTACTTGACACCAGTCCAACGAATCTTGAAGGGTACGTTGATGGAGAACTGCCCATCCAACCCATGGATACGAAGGCCTTCAGCTACGAGAGACTCACGCGGAGTACTCGGGGTGATAGCGACAGTGGTGACCTTCGTGTCGTGAGTCCTCTTTGAACTCGCAGAGCTCTTGCCCTTCGCGGAACGTGGCACAGCCGGGGTGTAATAGACAGTGTAATGTGTGGTGTAGCCTGCAGGTAATTGGTCAGTATGCTCATTGTTAATGAAGAATGGATCAACGCACGGTCATTCGATGACGACGCAGCAGATCCTGGGGCGGAGGGTAGAAACCCAATGGCATCGCTTGTGTTCCCAGCCAAGGGAGTGCCGGAGTTAGCCTGGAGGGCGACTGGTGCCGACTGTTGAGGCATAGGTGGAGGCGGCGGCGGCAACTGTGGGCCTGGAGGTGGTGGTGGTGGCAGCGGCAGGCCTGGGGGCGGCGGAACTGGGGGCAGCGGAACTCGAGGTAGTGAGGCGAGCGTTGGGGCAACTACTCCGGGGTTGGCAGCCTGCCATCGTGCCGTCAACATATCGAGAACACGACGTTGATCTTGAGGCGACAGGCGCGCGAAGCCGGCTTGTCGCGACTCCTCCATCTCATCTTGGGATGTGTAGAATTGAGGAGGATTGACCGCTCCATCTAGAGAAAGTCAGCACCGCACACAAACTCTACTGGTACGTAACGTACCAATCCCTCCCGGGTTCACAAGCCAGTGGATCGACACAGGTCGGGGAGCCTGCGGGTGTCGATAAGGAACGAATCGCGGTGTCAAAGGACGAGACGGTCCACGAGGGTCTGGAGAGGACATGAGGGAGGGAGCGGGAAAAAGATGGGGATGGAACTCACAAGCTCAAAACCCGAGGCTTTTTATCATCTTCGCCAACTTCACCGCAACTTCGCCGTGCTCCTGTCATCCACCAGAATCCCACCCTCGTTGTTGCCCTTCAATCATGCGCAGTTTTGGTTTCTAGAGAGATCCAAATTAAGTGTAAGCATCCAAGACCACGAGGGGGACGTCTCCGAGGCTCCCGACTCCTCACTCACCGAGTATCCAAGCAACAAGGGTGGTTTGTGCTCGTTGTTGAGGTTTTTCAGGGTATTGAAGGCTTCTAGGCCAGCTATGAGGAGTTTTCATGACTCCCGAAGCCCGACACGGAGAGTGTTGATCACTCTGGAGAGGTCATTTGGGTGGAAAGTAGATGGAACATGTCGTCAATGGTCATCGCAAAGATCAGGAAGCCCGCTCCTGAACAGCACGAAGTCACAAATGAGTCACTGCGTGACGAATGTGATAAGCACTCCCAATAAGGCAATGTTTGGCTCTGACAAACAAGTTTCTCGACGCGCGGATTCCAGTCGGTTATGCAAACGGCTGTATCATGTTTGGTATCGGATCCTATCGACGGACTTTTGACTGGGTCTGAACAAGGCTGCTACTCGCGGCGGTGGTGACGATACAGCCTCTGAAAATATGGATAATAATGATTCTTAATTACTACACTGCACAAGAGAGATAAAAAAAGTCCCACTGTGGTCCTCAAGGAGTGCGCAACCACTACTCCTCCTCCTCCCGTTCAGGGCCTATCATCATAAAGCACTCTTCGGGCGTCTCTTGGGTTGGCCCCTTTAACAGCTTGCTGATCGACTTGACTGGCGCGGGTATGTCCTCCTTGCGGCGGTAAACCTCAGCATCGGGGAACACGTGTTCCGCAAGTCGATCAAAGAGTAGTACTCCTTGCCACTGGTACTCGAGGTTTGGGCTGATCTGAGCCTCCGAAAGGCTGTCGAGGAGAGGGATGAGGGTAGGGAACAAGATTCCGGGGGGGAAGCCAGGGAGACTTTTGGTGTTTGCTATGTTTGAGATATCGAAGTTGAAGAAAGAGGAGGGGGTGAGGATGATGTAGGAGGGTGCATGGTATGGACTATCGGGGGAAGTGACAGGAGGAGGCTGAACAGAGCGCAGACAGACTGAGGTGGCAAGAGCTTCAGGCGGATGTGAAATTTCGTCCAACATAAACCTGTGCGGCGTGTCTTCAGGTCGCAGATCTGGTCGCAGATCTCCAAATCGTGAGTTGGGAGGAGCTGGGTATCTCGCATATGTTTGCAGTTCAGCCAGTAGGGTGACTGCGGCCCTTTCCAGGTCCTCTTCAGCGACGAGAAGTTGAAGGGTGTATGACCACTCGTATGGCACCTCGAAGGCACAGAAGAGAGCCTCATGTCCAAAGACAACGGCGGGAATCTTGTTCTCGGCGAGGATGGTTGCACTTTGAAGCCGCATTTCGAAGTAATTGATAGAAGGTAAAGGGCAAGGTTCATAATTGATGCTGCGGAGTGCCTCACGAACAACGAGGGGTTCACCTTGCCACATATTAGGGGGGTTCCCAGTAGCGCTGAACGAGCAGATTATTGCTCTGATGAACGGCCAGATGAATTCTCAGATGAACGGTGCGTCGCGTTCGGCACCACGGCAAGGCTGTCGGAGGTTGAACACTTTTGTATATTACATAATAGTGCGACGCGACGCGTCCAAGACGCGTCCGTGCTACTCCGTGACCGCATTCTCCTTTGTCCTCCGCTTTGGGGCCCAAATGCCTCAAGAATGTGGACGAAGTCAAGGCCCTTGAAGCCCGTATCTTGACCGGAGTAGGAGGAGGAGGAAGTGGAAGTGGAGGACTGCTCGGTAGTACCCGATGACATCGAAGACTCAAAGCCATCAATTGACATTACGTCATCGGAGCCATTGTCGCACGGTGCCTCCGTCTCTGCATTGAACTGGGCTAAATAAACCTATATAATCCCGTTGGAGAGCTGTCGCTGCTCCGTCTGACATGGTATGATGGTGGGAGTGCAAAGAGAAAGGGGAAAAAGATAATATAATTGTTGCAGGCTGCAGCCGCACTGCACTGTACACGGAAGGCACCGATAGCGGGGTTTAAAATTTCCCATCCGGAGACGCGGCAAGTAGCCAGTTCAGCGATCACGAGCCAAGCTGAGCGAATTCATCTGGCCGTTCATCAGAGCAATAATCTGCTCGTTCAGCGCTACTGGGAACCCCCCTATTGGTTGTGATGGTGGAAGGAGAAAAACAATGACGACAAACAGGGGCAACGTCGCCTTAATGAACGTAGATCACGTGCATTGTTCAACGAGAAGGAGAAGGCTATGTTCATTTGGAAGGCGATGCATGCATCCTGAACGACCTGAACGGCCTGAACACGCTGGTTCTCTGAACAAGGCGCTATTACGACGACACTGCTTTCCGAAGACACGCAGAGATGCACCCTAGTACTAGCCGGCGAGTCAATTAATATACAGGGGAATGAATGAAAGGAAATACAAGAAGCTACAGTAGAAGTCGACACAAGATCACAACTTCTCCTTCATGCTCTTCGCCTCGTTGACCTCGTCTTCACTGACCAGCTTACCCTGAATGCCTGCTTCAACCTCCGCCGCAATCTCGAGTACGCGCTTCGCGTCTTGACCGATCAGGGACACATACACACCCTTCGCGAAGAGTGGATATGAGCCCACTCGGATGCCTTCGTTCTTGACGCGGTTATGGAGAGCGGTGAGGAAGGGTGCGATAGAAGATTCGGGTTGGCTACGGTGATAAAACGGGGTCAACGGGGGTGGCAGAGAATGTGGAAAGTGACCCACGACGTGAATATCTGTTGTCGGAAGGGGCGATGGTTCGCGGGAGGAAGTGGGAGATATGGTGTGATCCCGTCCAACATTTTCTGGAACAGACTCGGGATTCCGGGGAAAATACAAAGCTTCCCCTCCAGACGGACCACAGGCTGCCGCATCGTCAGGCGTGGAATACAGAATCGAGAGCACGCGACGCACGACCCAGATATCTCTTGCAGTATAGAGAACCTCCGCGCTCTCCGGGAAAAGGGCCATGCGTTCTCGCGCGACCTTCTGTTCTTCCGTCTGCTGAGTGACCCATGAGCGGTGTTTGCTCATCTCCACCATGCGATGGAGGGTCTCCTTATGATGCACAAGGGGTTGGTGAAAGGCCTTGGCGAGGGATTCATAAGTGATATCTGCCGCGTGGAAGGGTTCAGACGACGGAAAGTGTCTTGATAGAAAGAGAATAGGTGTGCCCATGATCATACCGTCATGCGTGGGTCCTATCCCTCCACTAGTGATCACGAAATCGTACTTCTGTACCATCCGCCGGCTGGCCTCCACGCTGTGTGAGAAAGCAGCGTGTAAGGCTCTGCGATCGAGTGCGAAATGGTAGTTGGGCGTACATATCCCCTTCCTCGTCCGGCACAACCTCGATGCGTTTCCTGAAGGTCTTGGAGTATCAATGCGTATACATGGACCAAAGAAGCACACAGCTTAGGACGTACAAATCGATGCCCTGCTCGAAGCAATACTTGGCGAAGTAGTTGGAGTTCTTATCGAGCGTCTTTCCGTTGAGAATCTCGTCACTGTTTCCCGACGTCATCGAGCACAAGACCAAGATACCAAAGTCAGTAAGGCCGTGACTGGTGAAGGCATATGAAGGGACAACGGACCCGATAATCAATGCCGCCGCTGTCTTGATATACCTCCCCTCTCCGAGAGGATTTGGTGGAACCTCTGATACTGGGAACGTCACCTGCGAAACAGCAGGCGAGGCCGCGTTGTTGGCTGTCACGCTCGCGGTTGATTGATCCGCAGAAGTTGAGGCCATGCGTGAAATTTTGCTGGGATGTATGTGGCGAGGAAGCGGTAGCAAACGAGGAAGAACAAGTCTGGGAAGCATATGGTGTACCGGGGGGAACAAGAGAGGCATCCCGGCGGAACGACGGAAGCAGCTTGGAGCGGAAGTTCTCGGCCCGATCTCACTCTCCCACCGCCCTGGGCAAGAGGTCGTTGGATACGAGAGAACGAGAACGTGTTGGAACGGTACAAGAGGGCATCTACAAAGGGGAATAAAGCTCAGCTCTGTCACTCGACGGCGAAGCCTCCTATTGTCGTCATCTTCACAAGTTCAAAGGCTGTGACCATGAGCATGCGGCGTTCCTGCCACTGGTGGCAGTCGCGAACGTGGGTATGATACCGGAACGGGAGAGAGAGCTTTATGTTAGATAGGATATCACATAAAGGTATTCAAGGGAGGTGGGACTCGGATCCCACTCGGATCGGTCAAGACTTGGTCAAGACTGAGACCGTTTCGCCGTTGGTGGACGGTCGCGGCAGCAGTACTTGAGTTATCAGAGATGTTGGTGGGAAAAGTATAGATGGATTAGACATCAACATTCAACATGGAAGCGCATGCATGAAGGGAAAGTTGACGGACTCGAACGTTGAGTCGCTGGCGGCTGATCATGAGTGCCCTGAGTGCAGGAGGAAGAAGACGCGAGCGGCCCCGACAGTGATAGATGACGTCATTCACGTGACCGCGTTGCGCACCCACGTTTGCGGGTTGCCGAGCCTGACCTTGTCTTGTGCTCTTCCTCGAGTCCTCGACTCACGTCTCCCTCGCTCGTGTGCTCCTCATCGCCTCATCGTCCGCGACGTTCGTCGTGACGCACATATAGTGACCCGCTCTTTCGTTTCCTGGCTTTGACCGTCGTTCAGTCCATCTCCGAGCTCGACTGGGATCCCGCGGAGATCAACCACCGTGGTCTACACACGGAAGGCCCACCATGACGGCCGTCCTGAACACTGCCTCCATATTTGGACTTTGAATGAAGTGCTCGGTCAACTTCTCAGGCTAGCCTCCAATTTCGTCATCACTGCGCTGTGGGAAGCGGCCGATAGGATGGTAAGTAACTCGAACGGTGTTTAACACACACACGTGTGTCGCAACCCTCCGAGAGCCAATGGGATTATGGGATTCTGGTCGTGTGCTGGCAAGCACGTTGGGCTGACGGTTGGCACACGAGCACCCGGCACTCTTATAGTCCTCGCCCGCACCCCCTCCCCAACCCTTCTCCATCCTCTCACTCTCATCCCCATGTACACCGCCGACCCTGCTACTACCGCCTACGCCGCGAGCGTAAACCCCCCTCGTCGGGCTAAGCGTCCACGCCCACGATCCTCTTCCCCTGGCAAGACTCGAACACGCCTCCCTTCCATCGCACCGGCCTTAGCAAACCCGCCTTCGTCCCCATACGATTCCCCCCAGCCCAACTCCAACGAAGAGGACGAAGACCCGGTACCTCAACCCAAGCGCCGAGGCCGCAAGCCCAGCACGCTTTCCCGGGCTGCCCGCGATTCTATGCGTCGCCAGAACCACTCCCGTATCGAGAAGGCGCGGCGCACCAAGATCAACGATGCTCTCGCCACGCTCCGCCAACTCGTGCCCACCAACACCCGCATCACCCACCAAGATTACTCCGACCAGGAAGCGGAAGAAGAGGACGATGACGATTTCGAGGTGGAGAAGAAGGGCTGCAAGAAACCGAGGCAGGAGAAAGAGTTCAAACTCGAGATACTCGAGAAGACGGTCGTCTACGTCCAAGAACTTCAAGAGCGCATCCGTTCCCTCGAGACTCATTCGTGTGCTCAATGTCCTGGCGAGACACGCGCAGCACCCCGCCGTCCGGATCGAAGCCAGAAGAGACAGCGTGTGGAGGAGGCGGAGGAGCCCGATCCTAGCGAGGATGACTTGGGATCGTATACGTCGTCCCCGAAACCAGATCCACGCAAGGTCACAACGGCCCCCACGAAGCAGGCGGTTAGCATGACTCCCACCACTTCCAGCACCCGTCTCCCCTCTATCTCCTCCTGGCTACCACAGGCCAGTGCAGAGCCCGGATTCCCTTCCGAGCGGACGACCATGCGTTCTTTCAGTCATCGTCGTCCTTCATGCTCGGCACCTACCCAGCTTCTCACGCCGCCCACGTCGACCACTCTACGTCCGACGCCGAGTCTGCAGATACCCCCTATTCTATCTCTAGACCTTCCGCCCCCGAATCCCCACGCTCAGTCGTTCACACAGGGCCGCACCATGTCGACATCGAATCCTTGGACCCCTGAGGACGAGTCGGCGGCTTCGTTGCTACTGCAGATTCGAACGTCGAGCTCGAGCTCTCCGGGAGAGATAACGAGGGCGGTCCGGGAGACCGTACGCGTGCAGACACCCGCGACATTGCTGGGCATGAAGCTGAAGGCTGGCTGAATGCTGCAAGCGGTGTACCGGCTATTGGGTAGGTATGGGGGCGTCCGGGGCAGGGGGGTGGGGGGGTGGGGGGGTACCACACGAGGGCCCAACTTTCTGTGTCTACCGTTTTTGATCGGAGCTGATTCTTACTTCTGCGGACATTCTATTACATATATGAAGTAGCCTCGTGCGATGCATTGTGTTACTTCTATGGGTTGGGCTTAGACTTTCGCTACAGCATCGAGCGCCGAGCGTGTATATCTCGTCGAATGTCTCCTATACAAACACCTTTCATTATAGTCCCGCGCCCCTGCCCTCGCCCCTGCCCTCGTCGAGATTTACGATTCAGAGTTCGTCAAACCAAGCGGTCACTGAGCTATGTGTTTTGCATGTCAGGTTGAATCCTCGCCGAGCGGGTATGCGCAGCCTGAGTCTGGACACAGATGAATGCAATTTGCGCGCGATTGTCCCAGGTAAAGATATAAGATACCTCCACCAAGTGGATCAACTTAATGGACACAAAGGAGCGGATGCGGGAGCTTGCTAAGTAAAGCAAGACGGAGGTTTCAGAGTCACCCACCGGGCGCACACAAGAAAATAGGGGGGCGTTTCGAGTGGGCTTGGTCTTGTCGGAGGGTAGAAGATTATATGGGGCATGTCGGGGGAGGTTCCACCTGATCCCTGTTGTCCTTGATCGACGCGTAGGCTCGAGGTGTGCTATGGCCAGAAATGCGCGCGTCCTGAGGCTTGAGCACCAGGGGCTCTGAATTATGTTGGGTAGACGGGGGCTTTGCGATATAGGAGGTCGGCCGGAGCAATCGAGTGGAACGATGAAACTCGCGTCGACCACGAGACGAGAGGCTTCCCGATAGGGAGAAAGTTGTCTTTGGCGAGGGACGACCAATAGGCTCCGCTCATCAGGACGTTGTAGAGAATGGAGGGTTGTCGTACGGTTGCGATGGGACAGAATGGGCGGACAAGGCTGGAGCGCGTCGGTTGACGGGTTCGCGATCTATCTTTGTGAAGGGACAAGACGCCACCAAGGTGAGTGATAGTGAAGAAGGGTGGAGTAATCTGAGGCTTGGGGACCGTACTTACGGAAGTTTCAACCTGTGTTACGGCGTCGCTCTAGACACTACATAGTACAAATGAGTGATGGGGACCTGAGGTTTCGTAAAGGGAGTGCGGGAGCCGTTGACGCTAAACTGGGTAAGGGCTGATGTTTGACGGCATCCGCAACGCGCGGGGATCGACGCCTTGTCGCAGACGAGGCGGATGCAAGGCATCGTGGACGATGAGACTGTTACGGATTGCCTAACCGAGAGCTTACACTGTGGACGACAGATAAGGCCGATTCCCGAAGGCCAGGACGAGGGGTGAAATAAAGAAGTGCGATCGACAAGGGACGAGGATCAGGCTCCCACAAACACATACAACAATGATACATTCACCTGGGAACATTGCCGTCTCACGCGTACGAATCGCACAGTCGCCCTGAAAGGTAGAAGTCCTAACTCCTCGGTTGTAGTTGGAATGCGTTCACCGAAGAGAGATTCATTACGGCAAGAATTTAGGTTCCATCATGTATCGACCTGGATAGGACGCGAGGGTTTTTGCCTGGTTTCGCGGGCTGAGTGGCTGCCGGACAGCGCAAGGCGTCGTTTGAAGCATTTGAAGACAGGGCCGAGATGAAATGCGTGCAGCAAGTGATGGTTTTTGTAGAGCGATTGGGGGAAGGTGGGACGAGAGAATGAAGGATGCCGAAGGACAAGGTTGCGAGCCTCGCGTTCAACATTGGGCGCCAAGAAAATGACGGGGAAGAGATGAGGCGGACGATAACCACGTGGTTTCCAAAAAGGGGATGGAATGGTGATGAAAATGATTCAATTCTTTTGTTCCATTCGACTTGGCTTCAGTTGCCGTCCGTCCCCCCGCCCCCCCCCCTCCTCCCCTCTCCTCCCACTTTTTCGCCCCCGTCGTCGTCCCCGTCGTCCCCGCCGCTGTCCTGCACGTTGTCCCGTAATCTCTGTGTTCATTCGTCAGCCCCGCCCGTCGCACGCCATGGAGGCCGGCTCCCCTTCTTCATCCGACAGCATACACCCTAATCATCATCCCTCCCCACCTACTGCAAACGGTCAATCGGGGGCAGGAGCGCAAAGGTTCTCCAACAACGCGTCCGTCGTATCCGTTTCTCTTTTTTCCCTCGCCTCACCTTCGTATTTTCAGCCATATACGCTCTCGTATTACCGTAGTATGCGCAGAGGTACATCCCATTTGTCGTATCTCGTCTTGTCGCTCACATCTCTCCAGTGCAAACGACTCAAGCTCAAATGCGATCGACGTACGCCCTGCGGCTCGTGCGTCAAGCGCGACACCGTTCACCGATGCCAGTACTCTGCAGCTGCGGCCGAAAAGATGTCGGTTCCTGTCCCCCCCTGAGCCCTTGGTCCTCCTAATTCTTCTCCAACAGCGACGTTCAATCGCTGCACAATCGTCTCCAAATTATAGAGACCCAAATGGCTCAAATCCTCGCGGGAGGCATGCGCGCTCCCGCTCCCGCCCCGGGCGCCACACAGGACGCCCTACCCTTCCCTCACAACGACCGTTCCATGCTAGCCACCGGTAGTTCGGGCTCATCCGTCACCATGTCGCTGCAAGAAGTCGCCGCGTTATGGATGGAGCTTCTTGACATGCCTCAGATGTTACCCGTACCTGATCCGTCCTCCAACGCACCGTTGTCCACCTCATCCTCAACGCTCGCCAGGCTTCAACCGACCGCAGCTGACCTGTCCGTGCACGACGAAGCGCCCTTTCACAGCCTCCTCCCGCCATTGAAGGTCTATTACCCTCACGGGACCTCTACACCTTCCGTCACCGCTCAACTCATCGCCCTCCTTCCCTCAGCGGCAGCCTTGCGTTCTCGCATCACTCAGGCCGTGGAGGACACCATGCGAATGCACCCGTGTTTCAATTTCAAGCATTTCAAAGTGCGGACAGAAAGCATGTTTGCGTGGGCGAAGGACGATGAACACCGGTCCGTCCCAACGTCAAACGGGAATACGAATGGCAAGGCTGATCTGGCACGGTCCATATTCTTCAGCGCGAATCCACCCCCCGCTCCTGCTTCATCTAGACCCACACCGACGCTGTCATTCTTCGCGTCCGTCGCTGCGGCTTACGCCTTGGGCGTGTCCGTCTCCAAGGAGAACGAGTACGTGAGCGAAGCTGACACCAACGCCGTGCGCATGGACGATCCTCAACGATCCACCACCGTCCCTAGCAAGTCAGCGGTGTGGGTCAAGTGTTCCGCGTCTGCCCTCTACGCGCTGTCCCAGCAGGCTCTCGGCGCCTTCGAGATGTCAAACATGTATGATCTAGACTACCTTGTCGCCTGCGTCTTGCAGATCCTTTACCTGCTCCACGACGGCAAGCCCCGCATTGCCCATGTCGTGTACCCTTTGGTGGGGAAGATAGTCAACATCGCCCAGATGATGGGGCTTGCTACAGACCCCGACGAGTTCCCCGGACGCTATACCCTGTTCGAAGCTGAACAACGGCGCCGGTTGTGGTGGGATATCTACTACTATGATGTGTACGTGCCTTCTAGTCTTAGCGCCTTGCGACTAGCACGAACGCTGACCATCGGTACTTCTAGGTTTGTCGCAGACTGTATGGGTCATATGCCCATCATTCAAGACAATACATACACGACCAAGATTCCGGCCGACGTTGATGAGGAGCAATTCACGCCCGCGTCCTCGACATTGCCCGTTCCTGTTCCGCGCGGAGCGGGAGGCGATCCGAGTGAAGTCGGGTTTGCGTTCTTCGCGTTGAAATGCCGGTAAGGTTTCATTCACCTGACGTCATCGAGGCCATTCACTCACACTCTTCCTCTCTTCTGTCGCTTCTCGTCTTCTGCTTCGAACAGCCTCGCACAACTCGTGAAAAGCGTAAAGAAGCGCTCATTCACAGATCCCCTGTCGCCGGACGCCCTGGAGCATTCTCTGGAACAAGCAGAACAATTCGAGCAGGAAGTCAAGACGTGGTTATCAGACCTCCCACGGCCTTTTCGTCTCGACGCCGATATAGATGGCACGAACACCGCCCGGTTCCCGATATCGGCCACCTTACAAGCCCAGCGGTGTGAACTTGCCATCGTCGCGAACAGGATCATCCTCAAGATTTTCCTACCCTTCCTGAAGACATGCTCGGAGGAGGGATCCGACGTGATGACGCCCCGCCGCGTCGTTTCCAGCGTAGTTGACGCTGCGCACGCCGTTATCCACTCCGTACGCCTCACACACTCCGTGTGGCGCCAAACGCGTCCTGCGGCGTTTGCTTTCTATTCTTTCGGCCGCACTCTCTTCGACGCTGTGGTCATGTCCGCAAGCGCCGTCATTGTACATCCCACAGGAATCTCCTCCGGTGTCGCACTGGCTGACCTGAACACTGGCCTGAGCCTAATGAAGGATACACGGACGGCGTTTGCACGATCGTGCAAAGAGAGCTGCAGCGGCGGCACCGTGGACGAGGCCGTGCGGATTGTGGAGATGCTCAAGGAAAAGGCGGAGGCGATTCGATCGGGGCAAATGGCAGGACCTGTGTCTGCATATGCCGGAATGAAGAGGAAGCGAGAGGATGAGGATGACTTCACTTTTGAGGGCGACTTCCAACTTCCATTCGTCGGCGCCGGCGTGACCTGCGCGCGGCCGGGAGGTGCTAAGGAACATTCCCCCATTCCTGAGGTTCCGCGTCCCTCCACAGCCACGGGCAACAAACGGGGCAAATTGGAGGGTAGTATGGCGTCGGACGTGTCCGCTGATTCTGTGTCACCTCCTTCGCAAGACCTTCCACCTCAGGTTCCAACGCGTGGTCGGCCCCGAGGTAGTTCCTCTGCGCGGCACCGTCTGCCGCCTCCGTCGGTGAACGGAAAGCCTCAGCCTCAGGTTCAATCCCAGGCCTCTCAGCCTGCACCGTCCACGCGTTCGGAAGCCTCTACGCCTCCTCCCGAGCCCGCGTCCTATAGCTCCTTACCTGAGTTGCTGTTGAGCGATCTACCCAATCCACAGCCGCAGATGAAGTACGCGCCATTTGGTTCTGAAGGGCCTTCCAGCGCCGGGATGTACGACCCGCCTCAACAGGCTATGGCTCAACCCCAAATGACGCACTATCCTCCCATGTCCGCAATGGCTCCGCCGCCACAAGGGCAGCACAGTGGTTCCTTGTACTCCAGTATCCCCGGCCCCTCATCGGCGCATTCAACACCGCCCTATGCACCACCTTCTCACCATAGTTCACCGTACGGGCAGGAGTACTATCCCATACAAGGCTACGGGCAACCTCCCAGCACACCGTACGAAACCTCCGTCGGCCTCCCGCCAGACGCGCACGTCCGACATTCCAGCGTCGCACCTGGCCCGCCGTCCGGACAACCACCAGACGAGCACAATTACATGATGGGCGGGAAGTCGCATCCAGAATGGCCTCAGAACCTAAGTCTGCCGGCGAACGAGTCCTGGGGCGACTACCCTAAATATTATTGATCACAGTATGTTTGCTCGCAAGTACCCTGTGCGCTAGCCTTCCTACTGCCAGATCCCTTGTGTATCGCTTTGCCTTTTAGCTATAGATGTTTTGCTGTCGCCTGCCTCGTGTCGTATCCCTTGCCCCCCCCCCCCCCCCCGGTTACCCTTCTTCATTGGCCTAACCCCTCGTCACCCCCTACATCTGTTTCGTCTTCCGTCTTCCTTTCGTCTTCAGGCGGTGCGTCAGAGCGGGTATTTTAACCCGATATAATATGGCTGAGTGCGTGCGTTGTATCGCTATCCTATCCCCATCCCGTTTCCGGCATCGCTTAGAATCTATGTTTACCAGCTTACTACGTACTACGACCCCACATCGCGTAAATGCGATTATGCAGTCCTTTTTTTCTGTCGTTTGAACTCGAAGCGTAGTGTTTTTTGTTTTTTTTTGATTCCAGTTTATCGTATTTGAGGGTAGCAGAACCCTATGTAACACCTCGTACAGTACGTGAATGGTAGTCCCTGGGTCCACTGAGGGGGTCCCGAGATTCCGAATGCTACTTTGGTCCCGAGAGACATGGGGCGAGTCTAGCTGGGTTGCTGTAGGGTCGAGACTATTGGGCTCGGCCGCCGAGGCGGTCTTGCAAGGGGGGGATAAAGGGCAAACAGTGAGTAGGTGGCATAGGGGGGTATTTTGGTCCGGGTTCGGGGCTGGCGGGCTTGAGCGGTCGGGGGGTGAGGGTGCGCGACTATAGTATAACGCCGCTGTCGACGGCGGGCACGTACTCGGAACCTGTCCGCCGTCGGCAGCGTGGAGCTGTGCTGCCGAAGCGTAGTGTTCTCTATCTCATGGGGAAGAGACAAATTACAAGGTTATACACTTACACAAAAGATGGTACAGGAGGCGAGAACGCAACAATACGCAAAGCAAACAACAAAACCAGTGGATACAGTATACATTTCGTGGAGTTCGGCATTCACGCCTCGTCGACGCGACGAATCATTCGCTTGTCCCGCTCTCCAACGACTTTCACCAGCCCCTCCGCCTCCAGTGTGTTCACGACCTCCTTGAATTCGCCCGCGTCGACACGGATACTGCTCTGACTCGCAAGTTGCGTGATCGCCTCCGCCCAGCGGAGCCCGCGCGACGCGCCCGAGGAGGAGGACCCAAGCAGGTCGAGCAGCGCCTTGCGCATGGCCTCGCGGAGCTTGCGTTGGCCGGTGCCCGTGCCTGTGTTGAGCATGCCCATGTCGATCTTGCCCGTGGTGGGATCGAGGGCGGAAGTCCGGATCGCGTCGCGCATGAGCCGGTACGCCTCCTGCACGTCCTCGAGCTCGACGAGAAGGGAGAAGCGCATGCGCGCGTGGCCCTCGGCGAGCCGGATCATCGACTCGAGCTGGCGGGTCGTCGCCGTGATGCGTTTCTCGGCCGAACGAGGATCCTCGCCGACGCTGCGAAGCTTGATGTACGAACGTACGAGCTCGTCGCCTGCTTCCTCGGTGATGGTAGGGTGTATGCGGGCACGAGCGTAGGTTATATAGGCAGAAAGCACATCCAAAGGCTGTGAAGCTTTTATGGGAGAGGTTACCACACGGGAGTAGAATATTGACGTACCAGGACATCCTGCCCACCAGTGTCTGGCATGTCCTCCAGGTACAAGCCCACAAGGTGTTGTGCCAATTGACGATCGACAGTTTCATCCACTTGGTCGATAACGAGGTAAAGGAGATCGAACCGCGAGATGAGCGTTGGAGGGAGGTCGATATTCCGCGTTATGGGTAGGTTTACATCGTACTTGGAGCCAACGGGGTTTGCAGCAGCTAAGATCGAAGTTCGTGCGTTGAGCGTGGTGATGATTCCGGCTTTGGCGATAGAAACCGTTTGCTGCTCCTGGAAAAAAGGTCAGGTGGTTAATCGGTCCAGAGATGCTGACACTTCGGCGTACCATAACTTCGTGGAGAACACTACGAGTGGCGTCGGACATCTTGTCGAATTCATCAATGCAGCACACGCCCCCATCCGAGAGTACCAAGGCACCACTATCATGATAATCACCGTCAGAAAGGAGTCAGACGGAAAACAACGATATCAACCTTTCCAGGACCAGCTGTTTGGAGTCCGGGTCGCGTGTAACATAGGCAGTAAGACCCACGGCCGATGAACCTTTACCGGATGTATATACGCCTCGAGGTGCTAGTTTATGGACATACTATGGGATAGTTAGAACTGCCGGGACTCTGGGAAGCACAAGATGAACCACATACTTGCAGAATCTGCGATTTACTTGTACCCGGATCGCCGACCAGGAGAACGTTTATGTCGCCACGGTACCTTGGCCCGCCACCGCCACCGCCCCGAGCGATGCTCTTGTTCGTCCCACCGAAAAGCTGGAGTAAGATACCTTTCTTGACATCGTCCATTCCAAAAATGCTGGGTCCCAGCGACCGCGAGAGCAGCTCGTAAGCGTCATCGCGCTGACTGAGTTCTCTCAATTTCGCTTCCATCTCCTCCTTCCGCGACATCTGGCCCTCCGGTTCATCCTCTTCGTCTATACTGCGAACACCACCAACGCCGGGCATACGATCCCCAATAGCGGATCGAGTCGAATTGTCGAAGCCAAGCCTGGAGTCTTGACCCAGTTGTATATGCACTACGTCCAAGAATGTCTTGAACAAGCTCTTGATGGTACGTTGGCGTGGATTGACGCGGACCGGTACACTCCTGAAGATGCCCGTCACGACCAGGCGATCGCCGGGTTTGCTGACATCGACAAGTTCGTCGTAGACACTGAGTGAGACTGTATGAGGCGTTTGACCGTCGGGGACGGCGTCGGGGGTTTCTTGCAAACGAATGACTTGGCGGTCTGCAAACTCGCACCGGTTGTGCACGAGAGACATGGTTCCAACGGAGGCGCAGACCTCGCGCGGACAGGCAGCAGGCTCGTCGATTCTGCCTCTGTCAATCTCGACCTGTACCGTGTGGTTGCAGGTAAGGCATCGGAAGAAAGCGACTTTCATGTCGGGAATGACAGGGGTTGCCCGAATGACGAGGCCTTTGATACAGACCAATTTGTCCGTGTCTGTAAACGTAGCCAGCCCGATTCATAAAATTATCCACCATCGAGAACCCTCAAGAGACATACCACTAGGGTTGAGGCTGCGCATATTGACCGAAGGCAGACCGAACGACCGTACGGTGTAAACTTTGCCCATGATGTCAGCTATTTCTGCCTCGCCTTGAGGGCCTTGCATGTCCTCCATCCCTTCTGCTTGATCTTCCTCTGCGAGGTATAGCATCATTTCCTTCAATCCTTGGTCCATGGCGGGAATCACTTCCTGTGGATACTTGATCAAGTTACTGTATAGCTTTTTGCTCGGGGGATAGGCCAAGAGGTTGACAATGTCGAGGTTAAGATTGTTTTCGCCCGTGGTGCGCATCTGTCGTAGGTAGCTTTCGTACAGCACGACTTCCACTTCTTCCGGAGAAGCTGACGCTTTTGTAGGGAGCCCGAGAGCGCGGTCGTACGCGATACGGTACTTGGGCTTGAACCCTTTGAGAAAGTCACGGAAGATTTTCATGGTTTCCCCGAGGTTAACAGTTGTACCCCAGATGGCACGAATTTCGTCTGGTTCGTCAGAGGGGGCCGCGGGTTGGGACAATTGGGGTCCAGAGGACTCTGGCAGGAAGAATCCCACATCAGAAGACAAAGCATTGGCATCGGGGACATTTCGAGGTCGTGGGGGATGAGCACGAGTTGGGGTAAAGCTCAGGGAAGAGTGAATGTCACCACGGCGATTCCTGGGAGCAGACGCAGGCGCCGGACTCCTACGGAAAAAGTTAGAATCAACACAAAGCAGGATGAAATAGAACCGCACGAAGGGAAATCAAGCGGCTCGGAATCCATACGCGATCCTGCTGCGCTAGAAGGTGCATTGGAACGACGGTTTGACGTTCTGACGTTTTTTGCTGGAGAGGACGACGGATAGTGGGCTGGGCTGGAAGAACCGGCTAGAATGACGCGTCGGGGGTATGATCAACATTCGCCGTGATAAACAGAGGCGGCACATACGGGCGAAGAGTGGGGTCCCCTTTCTCCTCGGAGTGCTCATTCCCATGGCCCGTCTAGCCACCGCAGATCCAAGAGGTGTGCGGGATGGAGTGCCAGATACCGAAGGGGTGCCTTGGAGAAAGAGTCGTTGCTGAGGAGGGGCTTGAGACATGGATTGACCACCGGCGCCGGGGGTCTGCGGTTGTGTCACATCCTCCATTTCCGCATCTATGTCTGAGGACGGAATATGAAGAGGAGAAGACGACATGTTGAGAGCGTACTGATCGAAAGTGCACAACACAAGCCGCAAACGCGAACCTGACCCAGGAAACGCGTTCGGTCACGTAAGTCACAGGTGACTGCACGCGTTTCTTCAGTCACTCGAGTCTCGACGGATTCTTCAAGATCTCACGTTCACGTTCACGCTTCAGGCTTCAATGACTTCCGACCTTTTCTGGGCCCCGCGAGGCTTCGACATATCCTCGTGATAACGAGGGGCCGGAATGGGTCAAGTGCCAATACATAAGTATGTATATTAAAAGCAAGTAAATGATCATGAAGGTCGCGCCTCCTCGACATACTTTTGCATCAGCTGTGCCACCCTCCTTAGGTTCTGGCTATACTTGCCAGACGTTGGTACCACATCCATCACACCTCCGTCCACAGGCATCTCCTCTCTCACGAAAGCCTCCAATCTCTCCAGCTTGGCCTTTGCCTCGCGCACCTCCTCCGAATCCTGCTCCCCACCAAATAGGTCGGCCTTGTTGGCGATGACCATGCGCGCGCGGTTGCTCATGCCTGGCTTGTACTTTTCCAGCTCCTCCTTCAGCACGGTGATCTCTTCCCAGGGTGCGGGGCCAGACAGGTCGATAACGTACACCAGTGCGAGTGAACGCTCCATCGAGCGGAGGAAAGAGTGCCCGAGGCCAACGTTTTCTGAAGCCTGCGCAATCAATCCCGGGTTATCTGCGATGGTGAACCGGAAAGCTTCCACGCCGCCCTCGCTGTCTTCCGGTACCTCCACGTCTGGACGTTGGTTCCGCGTGCGCGCATGAGCTAGCGCGCCGCTCTCCATCAATTCCCGATCTCGCTGTTCTTCCGCCCAGGTCTCATCGTGAACCATTTCTTCGAAGGCGCCGCCCATGAGGGAACCATCCACAGCGACCTTAACAACACCGACAACAGGGTTAAGAGTGGTAAACGCGTATCCAGCGACCTCGCTCTTGGCCCGGCCACGCGTAAGGGCGCGCAGAAGCGTACTCTTCCCCGCATTAGGCATGCCCACCAACCCCACGTCCGCGAGAAGCTTGAGCTCGAGTTCGAGTGTTACGCGTTCGCCATCGTAGCCGCGTGTTGCAAATTTGGGCGATCTATTGGTGGTCGAGAGAAAATGGGGATTCCCATACCCGCCTGCACCGCCTGTAGCAACCAAATGGCCATACTGTTGGGCGCGTGGTAGGCCGAGGGGAGAGTCTACTGGACGTTCCGTGCCTTCTTCCTTGTCAAGGTCAAGAGTGATGGGGGAAGCCGCGCGTTGACGACGAGCTCTGCGAATCTCACGTTCCGCCTTCCAAAGCTCCCATTCGGCTTCTTTGAACGCGGAACGCCCGAAATTATCGTCTTCATATTCGGGGTAGTGCAGCCAACGGCGGTCGCGCCAATTCTTTCGCCGTTCTTCGGTATCCAGCCCCTCAAGACCCTCTTCAATGGCCTCCCACTCGTCTTTCTGCCGCCTAGGATCATCTCCGGTAAGTTCGCGAACGACGGTTCCAAGAGGAACCTTGATGACAAGAGGCGCGCCGTTTTTGCCATTCTGCCAGGTTCCCTGGCCTGTGCCTCCGGCTTCGCCCCGTATTCGTCGAGGGACCGAAGACAGAGTAGTCAAATGGGGAGTGGGTTGGATATAGACATCTCCTCCACGACCGCCATTTCCACCGGATGGTGGGCCGTAAGGGACGAACTTTTCACGGTGAAATGCGACGCATCCGTCCCCACCTTTGCCTAACGCAGGTGTTAGTGAGATCATTTCCTGAACAGATGAGGCTCAAACCTGCGCGGATGTTTACGACAATATGGTCGAGAAAAGATTGTCCCTGAACTTGAGTTGAGACATGAAGAAAATAGGGCAAGATAGAGTACGAACCCCTTGTCGTCGTTTCCAATCGGTCTTGCGTTGCCTAAACAGCGCATCTCTCTTCTCTTTTTCGTCTTCGGAGATTCGGGGTGAGCTTGAGCTTGAATTGGGTGGGGAAGATGCTCCCGGTAGAGATGAGAATCGGCGTAGGTTGCGGACGGATGAGTGCAGAGCAGGCAAGAATGATGGTCGAGGCATGAACCAAGCATGAACGATTCAGAGCTGCTGGCCAAGCGCCTTAGCGCCCATTCCAAATTGAATCGAACCGGTCGGTATAAATCACGTGATCGCGTAAGGTTCGGTTTGCCTCTGAACTACAACCTTTCTCAAAAATGTCAAGTCGACGGTCGCTTTCAAATCTCAACGTTCAGCCTAACGTTCAACACCGATATTCATTTATCTCATCGTCCTTATGTCACCCTCTATGCGACTCCTTATTCATCTCGAGCCCGGTAGTATCGCCTCCTCACGACTTGCCCCAGGCTCAGTGAATGCTGAAGTTACTAACAGCACTCGAATCTGGCAGCGCAACCTCCTTTCCCATAGATGCATCAGACCAGGTCCGCGTGATAGACGTGGGTGGGTACTTGGAATACGCATATAAGTCTCTTGCGCATGCTCGCGATTATCTTCCCCATCTTTGTCTCTCCACCGTCCAGGACCCCATCGCCACCTCCCATGTCAGATTCAGAGCGTTCCAGTGTTCCTCCTGAGATTACCTCCCCTGAGAGTGTCAATGAATCAGTTACTACATGTCCTCGATGTACGTTGTCTCTTGTTGACGCTCAAGCTAAATGTTCAACCTAGGTTGAAATAGTTGATGCACCAAACGCGGATATTGTCATCCAGTCGGTCGACAACGTTCTTTTCAAGGTGTTCAGGAAAGATCTCAATGCCTACTCGGAAGTATTTCCAGGAGAAGCAATCTGTGCCGATGATGAGGTCGTGCGGCTTCCTGAGGATTCCGCGACGCTAGAGCTTCTCTTGCAGTACATGTCACGGCAGCCCCAGCCAGCCATCGAGGAGCTGCCATTTGACACTCTGGCAAAGCTGTCTGAGGCGGCCGAGAAGTACCAAGTGTACTCGGCGATGAAGATATGTAATGTATTCATGGCGTACGTGTCCGACTGCGACGACTGTGTAAGAACTCACTCCTAGGCTTTAATCTAGCCAGGCAATGCCACAATATCCCATGCCAGTGCTTGCGTATGCCGCTCGACATGGCTACGAGTCTATCGCAGACAAGGCTGCGCCTCTCACTCTCGATACCACGTTGGCAGAAGCAATCGCTACTTTAGGCTCTATTCACGTTATATCCTGGGTCAGCCGTACTGGTTCTCTTTCGCCCATAATTGGTCTCAGACTGTGATTTCATTTCCAGATCTTATACCGCGAGGCATGGATGGATATTCGCCGCATAAAGCCTCCGCAAGTGGTGGTACACCATAGTCCAAGCTGTCTCGCCTGGGCATTAGTGTCTGCGACTTGCCTTGAGGTGCTTTCATCGCTCGTTACCTCGACTAACATAGGCAAAGCGATATCAGGTATATCGTGCACATGTGGGCCTTGCAGAACACGCTTGTCTGAATGGGCAGGTTTGCTCGAGGATGCTGGGGGAAAGGTGCCTAAATTTAGTACGATTAAACCAGCTCTCTAGATTTTACATGCGGCAATAGTGCAACGTCTCCGCTTCTTGCATATTGTACCCCCCTCACGCTCCCTCGCCATCGTGATGATAGCAGTCACGCCTGTGTACTCGGTCTCGCTTAGAAAATGTAACTTGGCGTCCGACCTTTGATCTCCTCCCAGCCCCCTTCCACAATTTGGATAATTTCCTCTGGCAATGGTCCTCTGGCACTAAAGGGCAGGTATGTCAATAGTACAAGGCACGGTTTTCGATTGGAAACGTACTGATATCCCAAAACTGCCTCCAGTTGAGTTACCGTCCTGCCACCGTATACAATCCCATGATCGTCTGAGAGCATCTGGCTGTGGTGAACCAACCACCTCACAGCAATTTCCGAGAGACACATGCCATGCACATCCTGTATTCTCAGTGATTAGATGAGAATGGAGAACCACAGCAGAAATCAAGACGCACACCGATCGTCTTGAGCTTCTTTAACAGTGGTGTCGTCTGACTGTATCGTTGCACATACCGCTCCCCACGCCGATTTTTCTCCATCGCCTCGCTAGTTCCCGCTTCCAAGTATGCGCCAGTCAAGAACCCTCCTCTGATAATACGAGTCGTTGATGATGTTTACAAACCACACAAGTGAAAGTAAAACTGACCCGAGTGGTGAGTATGCCGCGAAATGCAGGCCATATTTTCTCAGGCATGGAAATAATCTGGATATATCGATGTCAGAGTAAAGTCTAGTCATTGAAAGGGCACACGCGCTCATCCTCGACAGCTCTGTCCAGCATGTTGTATATCCCTTGATACACCGTGGGCTGCACATATCCATTGAAACGGCAGAGAGTGACGACCTCGGCGACCTTTACTTTGTCAAAGTCTGGCAGGAGTGTCAATGTAAAAGGAGGACTCACCTCCCAAGAATAAAAATTGCTCAATCCGAAATGCTCGCTTTGCAAGTTGGAACAAGCTGTCGCTTAAGCAAGTATGAGATACTTACAAATGACCTGCTTCGTGGAGCTCGTTGATCGCACTCAGTGTCTCTTCAAAGGGCGTGCTACGATCTGGCGCCTGCAGATATAACGTTTGTATCTTCGTGCCAGCTAAAGCCTTCAGTGATTGTGCCACGAGCTCCTTGATGCCGGGATCGGCGAAAGCTTTCGGTTGGGACGGGTATATTCTGCGTTGGTTGATTTCTGCTCAGCATTATGACTCGGTTAGAATGTATGGGGCATTTACTTGGTGTCGACCTTGCAATCTTTGAGATCGAGTTGCGATATGATCTGAAAAGTTACATGATGAGTAGATGTCCGTGGAAGCATCATGCCAGATCGAACCTCTTCGGACGTACCCCCACCGTATCCACGTGCTGTATCAAGCGTACGATGTCTCCACCGCACCAAAACATCAACAAACGACTGGGCTTCGTCTATGTTGCTGATTGTGGCGAAAAATCCCGCCGAGCCAAGCACAGCCGCTCCCTGTGGGAAAGCGTCCAGATAAGACCCAAGGCGCAACTTGGTATGAAACGCTATAATGCTAACTGACGAAAATAGCAGGTACTTTGGAGGACATGATGCAGTCACTCGATGCTGTTGTGGAGATAATAGACGGAGGGGGTGGTGGCAGGTCGAAGGAAACGACCTGTGATAGTTGGCGCTCACCACAGCTTATGGTAAGGTGATGCCATCTGTGTCAGCCCCACAAACAGACGCTGGTGGTGACCAGAACTTGGTGAGTGCTCGCCCCTACACTGACGGTATGTCTTCCATTCGCGCGTGTTGATGGTGTCGTTGAAGATGTTTTCGAACTGAAAAGAGTAATACTTTAGTCATGAATGCATCTATGTCGCCATCTTCGCCATAGCCATTACCCAGCAAATCCGGGTGGTTTTGAATAAAAGTAAATCATTGACCGTGGTTGACGGACTTCAGCAGATCATCCCTTCATGTGTGTGTGCCTAAGAGTTAGGTGACGACAGGCGAATGTCAAGACATTTGCCAGGCAATAGCCACATCAAAGCTTCCAAAGCGAATTTCAAGATAGGATAATGTTACAAGGCAAGGAGCGTGACGAATTAATTATTCACGTTGCAGCAGAGCCATGAGACCAAGCCCGCCCAGAAGAGCGTACTTTAGTTGAGGGAAGTCGTTCTGTCGTCGTGAGGGTTAATGGGGTGCAGAGTTATACCATGCCAGTCACTCACCATGGCAATGGTGACATACCCAACGTATGGGACGAATCTGTATGTAACGTGTCAGTGGCGACACGTAAAGAGTGGCAGGCAACGCACCCTCTAACTTTACCCACGATATGTTTTCGTCGAAGGAAGTCAAGTCCCTGATAAAGCTCCACATCATCGAGGTAGTTATTATCACCCTTCGTTAGCAGAAGCTGGTCCTCAGGTTTGGGCTCCGTTTCTTGCACGCTGAAAGGATGTTAGGGTATAACAAGTGTTGGAAAACTGACCACGTACCCCTTAGCTTTCTTCACTACGTCATGTGTTTGAAGAACGCGATGAACTATGGGGATGTCTTGTCCTGGGATCTTGTACACTGTGATATCTCCCGTTTCGTAGCGTGTATTTGTGGGATTCACCAGGAAAAGAAGGTCTCCACGGTAGAAAGCGGGCTCCATCGAGCCACTGGTGCGAGGTTAGATACAGCCGGTGAATCAGAAAGGGCATATACCTAAGAACAACAACAATGGGCGATTCTGTGTTTGTCAGAAGTCCTAGACCTTTCCACATCATGAGACCAGACGCGAGAACGGTAGCGAAGTTAAGTATCTGGAGGAGGACCTATCGGGGAAAGTCAGGATCGTTCCAAGATTCATTCCGGCGAGTTAGAAAACGTACATGGCGTACACCAAGTTTCCTAAAGGTCCTGAGAGAATCTGAGAGCATAGCTAGCCGAGGATGGCCAGGCGCGCGGGGGGAACGACGTGGTAGCGGATGGTAAAGTTCAAGTTACACGTCGTACAGCCTGAGACGGTTAGGTAGACTAGGGTTAGGGTTAGTAACATGCAAGCCGGGCGCACACAACTCAACTGCCACCAGTCAGCTTCAGCTTTGATAAGATATTACACGGATCCTTCTGCTTGCGTTCCAAACCGTTCCTCTCCATCTTCACCTGTAAAACCCGGAAACGTATCTCGTCCCGACTCCAACGTAATTATTTAGGTTCAAACCATCTCCAGCTTGGTTTCCGACCCTCGACCCCGTGTAGGCCCTTCCATGGAAATCCGTGTACATTCGCCGCCATTTCTTCTAAAACATCTCAAGTCAGCAAATTTCTAGCCCCCCGTCCTGCATGGCTGGTACCCGTACGGGTACCGATGGCCGACGTGCAGCTTTCAAAGCGCTCGATCTCTATGTCGAGGTCTCTCAGCGAGCGCCTAGTACTTATAGGCTTTGAGTTTGGGGCTTATCCTTGCAATCTCTCTATGCATACACGCAGCTCCTGTTCCAAATTATCTGACATGTAGTAAGCGACCTTCCCGTTTCACAATCAATGCGTCTGACGCAACCTTGACCCACAGGAATCTCAGTGCCAACAGTTACTAAAACGTTTGTCATATGGACTACCTAATAGTGCATCAGCTCGATGTTTGGCTACTTCTGCCAGGCAAGATGTTCTTACCAGGTGGGCCCTTGTTCTCTAAGGTACATCTGGCACAAACGCGTTCTCTCAATTCTGTAGTCCAATACTACTTGTCAGGCAATGGTATTGGTGAATATCTATCCGCGAGGCTACTAGTACGTGTGGGTGCTGTTCCTTTCCTCTCTTGCCTAGCCACACATTTTCCGTCCATCTGCGCTCGTGTGACACACACACTTGCCCCATGTCCGGATGGACGTCACCCTACGACTTCCCCGTCGATTGCGACTTAGGCTACAAACCCCTTTCAGTGCCATATGGGTATAATATGGAACACGACCGAGTATAAAGGCTACCCCTCACCCATGTCCACTTTTCAGAGCGGTTTAGAGCACCTCCCAGATACCCTCCGAGCTCTATCCTGTGTCATGGCAAAGTTCTCCCCCATACTCTCATTTTTCGTCATTCTCGCTGTGGCATCTACTGGGACCACTGCTCCTACAAGCGAGCTTTCTCCCTCACCGGGCGATGCGCTCCCATCTACCTCCGCCACCGCGTCTGTCCTCACCAGCGTGACCACGACAGCCTCTGTAACCGTCACGATCTCTACTGGCAATACAACCTTGACCGCCGCCGCAGGCCAAAGTACCACGGCATCGTCAGCGGCGGCCACTACAGAAGGTGTTTTCTTTCTCATTCTCCAAGGCACGTTTTCTCATTTGGTCTTTTGCGTTATTCAAGGAAGCTGTCTCGGGCACGACCTAATACGACCCCTACTGCTACCGGCTCTGCACCTCCCGAGTTCGAAACTGTCACACCGATTGGCCTGGACCAGCAACGATCCTATCTTTGCAGTGAGTAATGAAACCGTTGCAAGTCCCGCACCGATTCGCGGGAGTCTTAGGTGCCTCCATCTTGGGCCCCGTCAATGTCGCGTTGGAGCAACAAAATCCAGACTTGTTGGCGCCGCCTACGACCGACCATGGCAGCATGTGAGTGTCTGCTCCTTTTCTCAATCGGCCCACAATGCTAAGCAGTTGTTTTAACGCAGCGGAAACGCAAAGTGGCCAATGAGTCTTAGCCACAACCGTCTCCAAACCGGAGGATGGGCGAGGCAGCAAAACGGTATCTAGTTCTGCGGCGTGAGGTATCAAACGATGGCTAACTACTTTCCCATCATACAGTCAAGGTTATGCCCGCAGCTACCGGTATATAAACTTGCTCTTTACAGCCTGGCTCAGTTCCTAACATACGGCTTCTGCAGAGATGGCAGGAGTGAATATGCGCCTCGAAGCCGGTGCTTTCCGGTATGTTTTTGAACGAACCCCGGAGTACAATCTTTTGCTCAGCTCATAATCTCAGTGAATTGCACTGGCACACCGCGGCCGAAGTACATTCCCTTGTCTGATACGAACCGTATACTTCTGGCTTTCTGACCAACACCTTGGTTGCAGTGGGGTTACGTTATGACGGGTACCACTCAAGTTACATCGATCGATCCTGAAGGCAGGAACTATATTGCTAACGTCGTACTGCCCGAAGGATTTGTTGGGTCCGCATATCTATTGATCCCGTCTCGCAGAATGAGGGAGATCTTTGGTACTTCCCCCCGGGTATCCCACATTCATTGCAAGCCACCGGCGACGGGGAAGGCACCGAGTTTCTGCTTGTCTTCGATTCAGGTGATTTTGATGAGGATGGGACACTTTTGGTATCATATTTCCCCCTCACCGTTAATGTCCTCTCGGTATACTGATTTTCTCCGTGCAATAGCTTACGGATTGGATGGCGCACATTCCCATGGATGTCCTAGCTAAGAACTTCCAAGTGGATCCTTCTGCGTTTGATCACGTCCCATCGTCCGAGCTGTACATATTCCCTGCTGGTGTGTCCCTTCTTCGTCGGATTTCACGCTAGGGTTTCATTTGGATTGTACAGAACCCCCGGCCTCCGGGGAGCCCCAGGCTGTAGAGGATCCCACTGGCCAAGTGATCATACCATATTCATTCGAGTTTTCCAAGGTGCAGCCGACCCAACACCCCGGGGGCACCGTTAAGATTGTCGATTCGACAACGTTCAACATATCTACTACGATTGCAGCTGCCGAAGTCACTGTCGCATCTGGCGCAATGCGCGAGCTGCACGTATGTTTCTTGTTTTGTTCTATCCCGCGTGGACTGAAACGCCTCTTAGTGGCATCCCACGCAGGATGAGTGGACATTCTTTCTGTAAGTCTCACCTATTCAAATCTGATTTCATGGTGTACTTTGCTGACGGTGTCATGCATAGGGGCGGTCAAGCGCGGATGACGCTGTTCGCGGGCTCAGGACAATGCGCAGACATTCGACTTCCAAGCTGGCGATGTGGGCTACATCCCCGCTTCAGTCGGTGTGCCTCGGTCCTTGAGAACTTGTCTCACGAAGCTAACGGCACCTGCAGGTCACTACATTGAGAACGTTGGCAACGATACACTACATTTTCTCGAGGTCACCAAGACTGGTATATGCTTTGTTTCCTCTCCGTATAGCATTTGCTCATCGTCCCTACATAGACCGATTTCAGGACATTAGCCTTTCTCAGGTCTGTTTCCACCGTCTCCTGTGGGTGCAAATTCTAACCCCAGGTACATCATTAGTGGCTAGCTGTAACCCCGCCTGCCGTGGTCAAAGCACACATCGGTTTCGATGATACAACAATCGCTCACCTGAACAAGACCAAGCAGGCTGTTGTTGGCTGACAAAGCCCTAGTAGAACTGCGTACAGCATATTGTACGCTTGTGGGTGTCTTTTTGAGGTCGGTAGTAGATAAACTGGGTCTTACCAACTCGTACAGTCGCATTCACATTTCGTCGCACGTCGATTATGCTAGTGCCTAGCCAAGTCACAAGTGTATGACATTCGTAAATAGAAAATAGATCACGGAATCCACATGAAAAAGCAAGCGAGATACATGAATTCATCGCAGCCGTCGCGTCGCTTCCTCCTTCCCCAAGGCACCCTTGCTAGCGTATACGACCTTGAGCATGTCATTTGCTAGTTGTTCCACCAGCGGGAGTTCTTTCGGCACCGGCGTATCCGACGCTGACGACGTAGCCTTCACATCTGTTCTCAACCGTCGGGCACACTACCAATGCATGATTGGTCTCTGTCAGCGACGGGCACAGGTAATCAGACCGTACACCTACCAATTCAACGCCATACCACGCGCGTATGGTAATTCCTGTTGGTGGCGCGTCCTTGGCGGGTTTGTCTCCTGTATCATCCGTCATGTCCACCGCCATGAGAAAGAATCTGATGGCTAGAGGGATGTCGCCCGCGGTGTAGGCTGTCTCCGCTGCTTGTAGCACGTAAAAAGGATTTTGGGGGGCAAGAAGAAGGACATGCGACAGCGACTGAAGGGAATATGGGTACCTGGGATGCATTCCAGCGTCAGTTACACCACGGCAAATGAGGGTACACGGACTGGTGACATGAGGCGTAGATTTCCGCGAGCTCAACCCAACCTTCGACGTCGGTATAAAACGTGTCGAGAAACTCTGAGAGTTCTGATACGGCCTTGTCAATCTTTCCCATGCGTCGATGGACAGCTATGAGTCGCTTCCAAGCTGCCTGAGGAAGTTGTATCATCGAGCAGCAGCATTATAGCGGAGAAGAGCACCACCTACCCCGTTGGATGGATCCTCTGCCATGACATCTTGATAGAACTTAAGTGCAGACTCGGGAGGCTCTACGGCCTCTTTGAGGATTCCCTCAAGACACTGAACACGAGGAGATCCGGGGAATTGTGTAGAGAGATGCGCCAAGCAGTCCTACTCCGCAAGGTTTAACACCGAACGGAGTGAAGTATATGAGGAGCGCGCGCACCCGTGCGACATCTATTCGTCCAACATCAACAGCGGCGAGAGCGAATTGCTCGTAGAATGCCCATTCTTGAGAATGGGACAGGAGTGTCAAGACGCGTCGCGGTAAGGGATCGGCTACGCACTGTCGTCTCCCAGACTTTGTATAGCGTTTTTAGAATACACGACATATGCGCTAGTAAAGGCGTCCCTCGATTCGCGTGAGTTGTGTGTGCGGTAGTTGGCGAGGCGTTGAAGGGCGGAGGGAAGGTCCATTGTCCAAAATGTCGCCGTGGTGGTCGTGGACCGAGTGCCGCGACTTGTTTCTTGTCTCCCACCTTCATCTACTCCCCTTTCCACGATCTCGATCCTTTGCTCATCCCAACCTCCCTTCTCAGCAGAAAGCATATTGAAAACTTTAGAAATGGTGGACACAGAGAGGTATCCCCTAGCTTATGCTCACCTTGTACTCATTCACTAAAAACTGACAGTCCTTTCCCTTTCCAGGACTCTTCACAACTCATCTCCAGCGACTCCGTCCGGATCAAGAATCTTGTCTTGAATGTAACCGTCGCCGATGGTGCTCAATGGCCCTCAGATTCCGGTCCCAAACTACAGCCCGTACGCGTTAGCCTCATTATTCCGCACGACCTCCGCGCTGCCGCCTCTCGCGATGATATCTCCAAATCCATAAATTATGGCGAACTATCACGAACTATCCTGCCCGTCGTCCAATCGATATCCTTCCTATCTCTCGAGGCACTGCTCGATCATCTCTTTGAAGCGTGCTTCGCCGCGTTCGAAACGGTGGACGACCTCGCCATCAAGCTAGTCAAACCTCGCGCCTCACCTTATGCAGATGCGGTCGGCGTTGCAGGCCGTCGAAGAAAAAATGGGACCCGCGTAGGGCCGGAACACATACTTCTAGAGAAGCTCGCGTGCAATTTGATCGTAGGGCTGAACGCATGCGAGCGTGAGGACAAGCAGCTTGTACATTTTGACGTGGACATCTCGCAGACCCGTCTCGATTCGCACTTCCCGTTTGACTTTCGTGGGTGGGCAAAGGCTTTGCGAGAGGTATGTCAGTGCTCCTTTGAAGTCGAAGCATACACATATGATTGTTTTAGGGAACAGAGGCATCTGCGTTTATATCTCTTGAATCCCTGGCATCGCTGGTCGCGGAGAAGACCTTGGAACGTATAGGCAATGGCAACGACACGGTCATTGTGCGCGCGGGAAAACCCAAAGCTCTAGTTTTTGCGGAAGCGGCTGAAGTAGAGCTCGTACGCACCGTCCAAGACTATCCCAGGTTCAAAACATCTTTCCCCAATGGATCCCCTTATATGTCAAGTAGCCTCCTTTCGCGGCCATTGGGACTTGCGTCGCTATTGGCAGATATTATTCCACCAACCCTATCTCCCGGGCCGATCCATACTGTTTCCGTCGCCCTTGGTTCTAACCTCGGTGATCGGTTTGCGAACATAGAAGTGGCGTTACGCTTTCTTGAACAGCCCGGCCGTTTTTTGTCCTCTCACCCAGACGCCCATGTATCCGTCGTGAATACGAGCTTCATGTATGAGACGGCACCAATGTACCTCACCGATCAACCCAAATTTGCCAACTGCGCTTGCCTTGTGCGTCATTTTTATCGCTCTGTCGAGTACCATCCCAACACCCTTACGCACAGATACAAACGAACTTACAACCCGTAGAACTGCTTGTTGTACTGAAAGCTATCGAAGAGATAGTAGGCCGCGTACCCAGTATTCGCAATGGCCCTCGTGCTATCGATCTGGATATCCTATTTTTTGACCAAGAAACTATCGACACAAGGCCCGAGGTTGAACGTTGTAGCCTCGACAACCTCCAAGGACACCTGATCGTACCACACCCACGCATAGCTGAGAGGGAGTTCGTTCTACGACCTCTGAATGAGTGCGCCAATATTCTCTATGAACCATCCGGTCGCTCACACATAAACCAGCATGATACCAGATTTCATTCACCCCGTATCGAAAAAGTCTATCCATAAGATGCTCTCGGATATAATCGAGGCCTCCCCGCTCGGAACTCCACGCATGGACAAAATCGTGCCCTTCCCGTCCTACCCTCTTACTTCAACGTCCGCACCAGTACCATTGGGCGTGCCTAGTACAGGAGCCTGCTGGGTCTTTCCTTTGCCCGCTGGTCAATCTCAACCCCCCAAAAGGCCTTTGAATAAAACCCGCATAATGGCCACACTCAATGCAACACCTGACTCTTTTTCCGACGGTGCCGTCAATAACACCATCTCGACTGCCCTCACCTACGTTGCAACATCCGTACGCGGCGGTGCCGACATTGTGGATATAGGCGGGTATTCGACGCGCCCGGGCTCCGCCTACGTCTCCCCCGAAGAAGAGATCACTCGAATTGTCCCTATAATCCAGGCAATCCGCACTTCCACAGACCTCGATGTCTCAGCACGCAACATACTCATCAGCGTAGACACCTTCCGCCCCGATGTCGCCCGTGCCGCGATTGAAGCTGGTGCGAACTGCATCAATGATGTTTACGCCTTCACCGGGCCCACACATCCCCTGACGGCCGAATCTGCGAAACATCTTCTCGAGATGCGTCACGTTGCCCGCGAGCTCGCCGTCCCCGTCGTGTTGATGCATGCCCGTGGCGATCCTCGTAGCAACAAGGATTATTCGACGTTCGACTCAGTTACGATGGCAGTCGCGGCGGAACTGGGAGAGAAAGTGGATACCATTGTGAATGGCCCGGGAGGGGTACGGCGCTGGTTGATCATGGTTGATCCCGGCATCGGTTTCAGCAAGTCGGTGGACGGGAATCTGGAGCTGCTACGCGGCGCGGCTCTACTCACTTCCGATCGTGTGGGTCAGACAATGAACCCACTTCGTGGATACCCCCAGCTCATTGGAGCGTCTCGTAAGTCGTTCTTGGGGATGATACTCGCGGATGCGGACGGGGAAGGCCCGTACGTGGGTCGCGAAACCGCGCCCAAGGATCGGGGTTGGGCGACAGCTGCTGCTGTTGCTTCTGCTGTGCAGCAGGGTGCCGCGGTCGTCCGGGTGCACGACGTCCTTGAACTTGGTGACGTTGTCCGCGTTGCGGATAGACTTTGGCAATGAGATTGCGGATTTCCTGTAGCTCTCCAGTGACGAAAAAGAAATTGTATTCCATTCTCGATTCTGTGTCACGCTGGATCCCTGATATGTAGTAGATTCATGGATGACATAGGGGAACTAGGTGGATGAAAGCATGATGGCACGTGTGAGGATACAGCGAATAAACATGACCAGAAACCACGGATAAGAATGCTACAACATCGACGGGCTGTCCCAGCCAGCGCTTGGCGCGAGATCTGGGTGCGTCGGGAGAGTATGCGTCGCGCGATTACTTTTCGGGGTTGGGGTTCCTAAGGCAGAGAAGAAGTACGTCAGTGTTATGTCCTAACCTCGAGGGACATGAAGACATAGAATGAGAGTCAGATAGGAGCGAAAGACGTTGGATGCATGTTTATCAACACGTAGTTTGGATTCAGTGTGAACTATGCTTGATCGGTTGTGTATCATCAGATAGAAGGAGAGTTCACGTTCGTGGCCAGATGGCGACGTGACGGGAGCGATAGCAGTATAGTCAGAAGGGTGAAGACTCACATTCTACGCTTGCCTCCTGGCAGAGTCGTGACGTTCACGAAGCTGCATATATGCGTTAGACTAAACGGAAATCGACGAGGAAAAAATCCTACGCACCGACGGTTGTAAAGGATACGCTTCTTTGCACGGCCCTTCGGTGTCTTCTTCTTCTCCTGCTTTTCGACCTTTGGGGTCTGAGATTTAACTTTGCCGGCACGGGCGAGGGATCCGTGGACTACATGGGAGAACGATACAAGTCAGCCATCATAATAACCGACGAGACAGAGAAAACGCACCTTTTCCCATTTTCTTGACGATGAGGTTGCTAGACGGTGAGGACAGCGGCGACAGAGGCTTCAATCCGGGGTCTGCCGTCGGAGTGCGAACGAGGAACCAGTCGTGAGAACTGCTTGCGTAAACCTTTACAGTCGTGAACTGTGGCCGTGGCCCGTCGGCCAAGCAGAAGTGGCTGTGTGCTCTGAGTCTGTGTGGCTGGCGTACTTACGTAAGTACTTGAAGAGTTGAAGCTTGAAGAGCACGACGGTGACTTGTTGCACCGAGACCGCGCTGAGCCTGTTGCAGGTCTCTCGAACCTTGTACACATCGTGCTTCTTTGTACTTCCAAACGATCTCTTACTTCTGCGTGTCAGGTGCTTAAATGAGCTCACAAGCTGATCGGGATCTCAGCCCGCTGCCAGGCAAATAATATGTGTGGCCACCGACCCCACTGCTCATTGTTATCTTTTTCGGGACTGTCTACTGCTCATTCCAGGTATGTGTTCCCCAAACAGACTACAATGTTCTTTTCCGGACCTGTGGTTAGGTTCGTACCTCCATGCATCTCTCCTCGTGCTTGATCTTTTATCGTGGTGGCACAGTCACAACGACTCCGATCGCCTCGTGGTGCCTTTGCGTACGGTTGTGTTTATGCCACTTTGTAGTATGAAGCCTACTCGTTTGCCTCAATGTCTCGGATCTTTCGCATATATAAACCGCGAAGGACTTCGGTAAGAGGCACCCTCGTGTTTCGTTCCTCCTCCCCTACTCACTCCCATGTCTTTCTCAGATACCGCTACCCTAGGTCGCACGGTGATCAACAACGGATTAACTATCATATCCGTGGCCCTCCCTGTTGAGATATGGGAACTCATATTCCACCAATATGTCCAAGGTGGTTCCAAACACTCCCCATTAACGCTGTCGCATGTTTCATCCCGTTGGAGGTTGATAGCTCACCACTGCGCCAGTCTATGGACGAGCATTCGAGTCGGTGCACATTCCACGTGTTTTGACTGTGTTGACCACAGACTTTAATTCGCTGCAAAGCGTCCTCTGCACATATCCATTCACCTGGAAGACGACTGTCATGATGCTCGGTCCCGCGTTCACCGTATCATGGATATTCTCTTATCCCCTCTTTCTCAACGCTGGTCAAGCCTTTTCATTACGGCCAATTCCAATGTCATTTCCGCCCTCGACACCCTTCTACCTTTCCCGCCGCTACTCCCTTCTTTGACTTCCTTCACTGTCAAAGCCGTGCCAGTGGACAATGATTATTTGGGCCCATATCTCCAGTACTCGAGTCTGGTTTCCAACATACCACATGCTCCGCAGTTATGCAAACTGGGGTTTAGTCACTGCCGCCCACAGTTAATCCCCTTCATCTTCACGACTCTTCCACATACGCTATCCCACATTGGGGACTTGCGCCTTCAGGATACAACGATGACTTTGTTGGGCTTGCAAACAATGTTAACGGCTTGCCACTCGTTGACTCGCCTGGACCTCTCCGACATTGTTGTCGAATACCACGCAGACATCCACGTACCCCCATTGGAGCACAAAGGCGTACGAGAATTCCTCGTCACGGATCGCCTCTCAACGAGCCATGTAGACGGATTCTATCATTCCTTTTCTACTGTTCATCTTCTGCCTTACTTCACGCTCCCCTCCCTTGAAGAATTTGCGTTTGCGCCTTGTATAGCCAGGCCGCAGAGCGTACAAACAGTCCACGTCCGGAATCTTCACAACTTCCTGTACCGCTCGCGATCGTCCCGACTTGCCTCCCTCACATTGTGCGGTATCACCATCCCGACGGAACGTGTCGAGGGTTACACAGCTCTACTCCCCGGTCTCAAGCACCTGTGTCTCTGCACTTCTGTTTTTACGCCAGGGATGATGGATACGTTCAAGGACCTTTCCAAGAACTTACGCGCGATTATTCTGTGCAACTGTACAGGTTTCCCAGTTGGCCACATTGATCGCTACACGACACGGACAACGGACATCGAAGGTTCATTTCCCGACGGTGCTTCGTGGTCGGTTTCAGGCACGAATGAGGTGGGGTGTCGCCGTACCTTCTTGACGGGACTGCATGCGCCGCAGTGTATTCTCTCTCGTACGTCGGAGTCAACAGCAGAGTGGAAACGAGCCTTAAGTAAGATTTGGTTTTCTTCCTGTTTATAGGTGAACCATGACATTCTCCACCCCATGTTGCCTGCATCGAATGCGTGACACGTTAGCTTTACTTGTTTGCAGTATCCTATTGTAGTGCGCTTTGGAACGGCGCTGACGGAGGCTACATTCCTGGCTACCATTGTTCTGTGGAGTCAGGTCATATGTATCACATATAACATGGGACCTAGAGATAACGATATTTACTCGGAACAACATAGCCATTCTCGATACGGCGAATCGGCCGGGCGACCCACCACAATTTCCGTGGCTGATATAGCAAGTACATTGCGCGCACTGATCTGATATATGTAGAGGCACCGAATTTCATTCACCGACATGGACCTTTCCCATCCTTGATTTCGAGTTTCTACGGCTACCCCACGTTCATGACCCACAGCGATATGGGCAACAACAAAGGCAGGCTGGAGGTCGTCTGCGACTTCGAAGCTCTTGAGGACCAGCCTTGTTCGAAACGAGGGGGCAGACTCTCGGGTATACGCCGTGTCCTCCTTCTCCTTCTTATTGTCTTCATATCCTTGGTGGTTCGACCCACGTGGTGGCAAATGCTTTCTCTTTCAGCACGACAACCATGCCACGGTCATGTCATGGAGCCATTTTATCACAATGTGACCCAAGTCTCAGACGACATCTGTCCAAGTGTTCAGCCTGGAACTCCATCGTTCTCAGGTTATATCGGTCTCAAGGGCGACAGCAAACTCGCTCCAAAACGTTCGTTCTTCTGGTATGTTATTTCTACTTCTTATCCCGGCTTCTCACATACTAATCTCACTATCAAGGTATTTTGAAGCGGAACAGTCTGCACAAAAAGCTCCGATAATGTATATGTCGTTGCGCTGTGTTCTTTCAGACGTGTATTCAATTACGCTTTATTGGACAGCCTTACCATTGGAGGTGGACCCGGAACGAGTGGCCTGGCCAACCCAATCATGGGGCAGTCGCACTGTAGGATCTCGGAGAATGGGGTTCAGCCTAACCCACATCGTTGGACAGAGAAATTCAACCTTCTCGCCCTCGACCATGTAGGTATCTTCCTTCCATATGACCTTCGTCTCGTATTGAAGATAAGTTTTCTAGCCCATAGGAGTAGGGTTCTCTTACGGCCAGCACGTCAACAATAGTCGTGAAGCCGCGTACGACGTCTACGACTTTTTGCAGAAGTTTTACCGACTATACCCCCATTTGGCCAGGTGAATAGCAAACGCAGTCTGTCAGGTCACCCGGCCACGGCTAACAGGCTGTTCCACGTAGCAATCAATTCGTCATTTCGGGGGGGGGTCGTACGGTGGGGTATATGTCCCCAACATTGCTACTGTTATCCACGAGCAGAACCAGGCGGTCGCCAAAGGACAGGGTCAACCTAGAGCGATTCACATCAACCTGGAGTCGGTGATGGTCAGCAATCCCCTATCTGTGCGTACCTTCGGCCCCAAACAAGTATCCGAATGACTATGTTGACCTCACTCCCGTAGGACCCGCTATCGTGGTTCCGATGGAACCTGCACTACCGGTGCGAGCTCTCTGACGTATACAACTCTACTACGTGTTCAGAAATGTATGGCCTTCTTCCACAATGCCTCGAGAGCATCGAGATGGCTTTGCAACAATCTTCGGTCGCTACGAGGACCGCGGCGTCCGATGATTGCTTCAAGCTACTCATGGGAGACACACACGGAACAGTGCTCGAAGATGTTCGGAAAACTGTATGGTCTCTTCAACGCCAGTCGTTCCTTTTTTTACTTACAAACAATGCTCAGTGCGACACAGGATCTTCGATTGACTGCTTTCCTGAATTCGGCTGGCTCAATGACTTCTTCCACACGGACAGAACCAAGTGGGCTCTGGGCGTTCCACACCATCTTAACTTCACACCTGTAAGCACAGATATAGACGAGGAGTTTTCGCGATACGGCGATATGTGCGTGGGCCCGGATAATGGTCATGTCTTCTGCTTCGGTGCCAATGACTCTTTTGCCAGATTCTTCCCTCACCATCGTCTGTACGAGCCTCTGCTTGAGGACTGGTATTCGCGTTCTGCGTAAGGATCTTGTCGCATGGTCTTGGTTCCTCGTTGCTCACATCTTGTTAGATCATATCGGTTCACAGGACGCTAGCTGCGACTGGCCAGGAGTCCTCTCTTTCGTACGTCCTTCCCGTTGATATCCCGTCTCACCCTGGTGTAAACTAGCAGCCTACAGCTCAAATTGCTCCGTACTTCGTTCCAAGACGAATTCTTGACAACGCCGGACACGCCATGGCCTTCAAAGGACAACGCGACCAGTAACTGTGCGCGCGGTGGGCCCTGGAGCTGGAAATATGACATATCTCACCTACGCAGGGGCGGGACATTTCGTGAGTGCTGCTGAGTTAGACTCGATTCAACATCATTCGTTTCCTGATACTTGCGGTTCTCGCGATGCAGGTTGTACTAAATCAACCAGCTTTGACGAAGCACGTAGTCGAACACTGGATCCTAAATATACCTTTCCTGTGAAGGGGTTTGAATCGTTAGACCGCTTGTAACCCACCATCATTGTACACACCACTCAGCCATTAAATTGCTTGTTTAACAATAACCGAAACTACTCTGCACTTTCGTACACTGTCCTCATGATATGATCCGCTTTCCTGCCCGTGTGTTTCACGAAACCCAGGAAATCCAGCTCGTGCAACGCCCGAATAAACCGAGAGTGCACGTGTAATTTCCACTTTTCCTGCGTTTCTTCATCGTCATCTCCTTCGGCAGGAACATCCTCGGCCTGCCGACGTATTCGTTTTCGCTGGTTATCAAGCACCATTGCGAACGATTCGTACCAGTCATATACGTTTACCATACGACCCGCTTCGAGGTAACGTCGGAAGAGAATGCTCGTGTCGGGGAGCTCCCATATTGCGCGTCGACGTCGGTTACCAGCATCTTCAAAGAAGCCATACGGGTCAAGTAGAGCCGGATAGGACACTCGCTCGCGGCGATGGATTGATGAGCTAGCGAAATAGCCCCATCAGATGAATATTAGAGCAAAGGAACGAGCTTACTTCGGATGGGAAGGGAGTAGACCCGGTATACCATATGTCCCACAGCGATAAGTCCTCCAGGTTGATGATATGATCGCTACATTCCATGTATCAGATTCTGCGATATAGAGTTAGCCAGAGAGTGACGCACTCGAAATATTGGGTAAGCCAACGCCCTAGCTGTCCTGTGAGCATCGAGGTATCACTTCTTGCCCTTTTCCATAGACCGACGGATCTCCGTCACTTGCTCATCAAGCGTGATCGCCGCCTCTTGTTCTTTGCATGGGACTGGTACAAGCTCTACAAAACGGTTGAGCTCCTCCAGCAGGGTCCTTAGTTTCTCTGCTGACATCTTACTGTTCGCCCGTAAGTTCTAGTACAGCGGGTAAGGCGAGGAGAAAGTACGAACGTCACCATCTTGCCGATGTATGTGGCTTCCCTGCCGAGGTTTCCCCGTAGTGCCGCGCTGCGAATCTCAAACACGGTCCTGTTATCTTCTGAGGTACGATGACCCATATCAAAGAGCACTCGTTGAACGCAGAGAAGGGCCCCGAGAGCAACTTTCAGATTACGCAGACGTATGTGAAAATTCGTCCGGGCGTCGTCGACGGCAGAGAGGAGCTCAGTGATGTCGCTGGCAGGCCAACCGCCCTTGCGTTTTGCAGTAGCCTGAGTGGATATGCATCGCGAAAGGAGGGAGTCCACGAAAGTGAAAGAAGCTGGATCTGTAAGAGTATTCGTGAGAGAAGCAGGGTCGTGCCCGAGGACGGTCAGAGGTTCTTCAAAATGCTTCAAGTACGCGAGCTGTCGAGCCAATTTTTATGAGGAGATGCAAAGCCCAACTCGAGGGATCTCACCTGTAGCATTGTAGAAACTCCATCCAGAGAGGTCGTATGTCGTGTGAAGAAATCAACTAGATATTCCAACGCTGCCGCTCCGAGCATGACGTCTGGCTCAAAGTCAAGGTCGAAGAAGGTCTACAGGCTGCCTGTAAGTGAGACGCAAACAACGACGGGAGAAGAAAGAACACAACACCTCTGTCACGATTTTGTTGAACACGTCCACACCCTCCGGGAGACTGAAAGTCTGCAACTGTAGCAATGATAAAGTTGCTTGGGGATATGAGCTGTGGATGTAGGATGGCGAGGGTGGTGATGACAGTCCGAGGACGAATACGATGGGAAGTGTAGGCACGTGGGAGCTGCATGGTCGAATTAGGTCTTCGTCGCTGCAGAGAACAAAATGTATGAACCTGCATATGTGAAACATATCTTGAACCACGGGTGGTAGAAACTGTTCAAATTCATGCATGAAGACGACTAATTTCGGGGAAAGTGCACTGGGGTCTGTACGACAGAGGCCTGTTGAGGACAGTCGATGTGAAAGAGAAAACACGGACCTTCCGGATCATGATTTGACTGCACATCGTCGTACCACGCCTTGAGCAATTTGATGTCAAATTGCGCTAGTGAGGTTGTCGGCTTGCGCTTTACTTCGTAGGGTACGTGAGCAACATACGGGTCTTTGAATAACCCACGACGTACCATTCTGACCTTTCGGCGGCTTGTCTACGAAAGCGCCGATGAGTGCCTTCATGGCAGACAAGATGTTGGGGGCATCGGGAGGGTGTAGGTGGGCAACGTAGGAGGGGGGATTGGGCGTATCCTCATCTTCATCATTCTGCTCATGGGTGTCGTGGCCCTCGAGGCGCGTAGCGATGTTGGATATAAACGAAGAACCGGATGATGGTGCTATAACAAGATCAGACTGTGACATACAATGAGACGAAGGAGGCCCACCTGATATAGCGAAAGCGGGTATTTCTGCGTAGGGCAAACCGGGCAGAGGGTCCATGTAGGCATTTGTGATATTCTGAGTGATCTCCTCCGCCAGAGGGGTGTATAACGCATGGACCACGCTCTGACAAGGGAGGGTTATGACATTGGTATGCAGAAGCCGGAAACCACGCACTTGCACTCTTTTGAGACATTTGTTCCACGCATCTTTGTATGCCTTCAGTCGCATCTCATAGCCATCGGGAAAGTCACGTTCGTGGAAGGAGGGCTGCTCAATTTCAGCGTTATGTTCGTCTTCTGTATTTTCCGGGGTTCAATTGGTTTCGACGCGTGGCAGAAGCGATTTCAGCAGACAGACCTGACGCATTGTAAGGGATGTAAACCACGGTCTAAAGAAAGTTAAACTACTGCTGAACGAAGAATGAATGTGCGTTACCTGCTTAAGGTCATCGAGGTCAGGCGAAGATGCCATTATTGCTAAGGACTCATCAACGGGTTGCAAACGATGAACAAGTTGGGACGCGTTACGAGTGGGCGCCGGGAACAATGCCGCGATCTCGTGACCGACGCGTCTCGACTCTCGGGCCTCATGCTCTGACTCAGGCTACGTGAAATGTTTAACTTACTCAGAATCACTCTCTTCGGAGTGGGGAGCAGTCACTAAGTCAGGCGTGCCCCAGTCTGCTTTACCGTCGAGTAGCCAGACTTCTGTTACCAGAGTGATCATCTGTTCCGATCAGCATGTCAATCCCGCTTCGAAAGCTATGTCACGTATATGTGTTCAACAATCTCATAGGGATCAAAGCATGTAAAAAGTAGATGTTCGAATGTCACGGCCATCGTACGAAGTATTCAGTACAGTACAGATGTGTGTGTAAGCAACTGTGGAATAGTTTCAAAGCATATGGAGAACACAGTCAGGTATTGAGCTGGGTCCATGGAAGTAAGCGTAAGTATACAATAGAGGTGTCGCAATGTACGCCAACGCGCGCCGGGCGCCAATCTATGCGCATTACCCGACGCACGACCTGCATGACGTTTTCTGTCCAAGCAGGTGGGTGTATCAATTTGAGAGGAAAAGGATGGAGGTGATGGTGATGAGAAGCAGTACGCCAGGAATGCCCACTTTGTACCCAGCGCTGGATTGAGTACTGCCGCTGGCAGGCACACTCGATGAAGCTGTAGAGGCTGACGCTGAAGGCGTGGGGGAAGATGTTACAAAGCGGGAGGCCGAGCTTGAGAGTGATGGGAACGTCACTGAAGACGGTGTGAACGTGGACGCGGGTTGGGTGGATATGGTGATGGTGATGGTGCCGCTAAGGGTACTGGCGGGGTTGGTCGGTTGAGATGGCTGACTCGATATGGACGGGGGGATAGGTATGGAAGAAGTCAGGGAAGCAATGGGAGTGTCTAGGGTTCCAGACATCCCATCGAGCCTGTGGTCCACAAGATAAGGGGACGGTCGTACCGATGTATAAAAAGACGTACGTAAAATTCGGTGAGTAGTCTATATACGGTCTGGAAGAGTTCGCCTGCTTGAGGCTTACCGAAGTGAAAGCCACGTAGCTGCGACACGGTCAGATATGGTAAAACATAGCACGACGCAAGTCACATACTACGTATTCGAATTTGGCCCGGCGTTGGCTTGCGGCTAGGGTCACTGTTGATCAGAGAGGAATGCTTATTATCCTGAAAGCAAACCCTACGCACGGTGAAGTCGAGGGAATGGACGGAAGACACATCGACGGGGTCAAGTTGCTGGATAAGTTGCTGCAGGATCGCAACAATGGGTTTAGGTTGGGTGACAGAGAATATAGCAGAATAACTGCACCTGTTTACCGCTGGTATAGACCGACATAGCAGGGACCCATGTTGGCCAGGAGGGGTCGCTCCCCGTTATCGAGCCATTGCACCTTGCATGACTGTCCTGCATGGCAGGTCGTGCTCTCGGAGGGGTTTACAACCTGCATATAAGGTGTACAGGTAAACCATATTGTAGCGCTGTGTGAAGAATATTAAATTAGGCGCACGAAAAACTCGGCACGGGCGAATGGAAAGGTGAAGAGGCCGTAGAGGATCCAGATCAGGCCAAACGAGAAGACTGGGTTGTACATGGCAGGAATCGGGTAGAAAGAGTGACGGTGAGAGAAAGGAGCGAGTTGGTGTTAACAGGCAGGACAGTGCATGTCCTGAAAACGAGGATACAGAGTGGGTTGAGGAGGAAACGATGGTTGCAGGGTCGCAGCCAGGCTGACCTTACGAACTTCCATTTCGGGGAGGCGAGTTGTTGCGATGATAAGTTGTCACATATCTTCAGAGCCGGACGGGCTTGTTGGCCGTCTCTGGTCCCTGAGAGCGTATGTCGGATTGATTGTGCTCATTGTCATACACCAGGTCTTCGTTGCTTGCCACGATGAGCTCGAGGACGAGGACGACGTTGTGCGCAGCGCTTGTGTCAGCCCCTGGGTCGGCGGGATCACCGACGACGGGTAATGCCTGGTTCAGGAACCGCGTCTTGGCCTTTTTATACTCAGCCTTCCGCCATTTTGACCTCGAGTCTCCCCTCATCATCGCCAGCTTTCGTCAGTCTTCTGTCGCTCTCAGCGTCCTCCACTCTCTCTTTCACTTCCCCCTCTTTTCGTGAAAATGTTCGCCAAGCTCTCCCCCTTTGCTCTTCTTGCCGCCTCTATTCCCTCTACTCTGGCGACTCTCTTCGTTCGTTACCCCCTTTTTCCTCCTGGAAGTCAAACTCACCCCCACTTGCACAGGTCACCCAGCCCGTCGCTACCACCGTCTGGCCCGTCGGTACGACCGTCACCGTTCAATGGCAGGATAACGGCGTGGCCCCTGCCCTTGCCTCCTACTCCGTTTGCGATGTCGGTCTTTATGCTGGCAGCGTCACCGCCCAGGTACGTCGTCTCCGCCTCCTTTCTGCTCGGCTCTCACTCGCTTTGCCCTTTAGACGCTTCTTCAGTCTATTGGAACCTTAGATGTCTCCACCGCGAACTCGCTTGACTTCCAAATCCACAGCGACATTGGACCCAACGAGCAGGCTTAGTGCGTTGTCATGACTCTATCTCAAGACCATCGTGTCTGACCATGCGGTCGATCTCTATTAGCTTTGTCCGCTTCACGTCGACGACCCTGAAGGATACTACTAACACGCAATACCCTGCCCAGGCTTTCTCCGCCATTTTCGCGTACGCATACGGCTTCCTTCGCTCCCCTCCGCTCGTTATAACAAATTCGGTTTAGTGTTTCTGGGGCCACCGGCACCTTCAACTCGACCGTCCAGGCGCAGGTTGCTGCCCAACCCGGTGCCAGTGGCGCCTCCAGCGTCGCTTCCTCGACTGCCGCATCGACTGCCCAATCGAGCGCGACCAAGGCTGCGTCCGCCACGGCGTCTACCACGGCGAAGTCAAACTCGACCGCCCAGGCTGCAAGCTCGAGCTCCGGTTCGGCAGTCTCCATGTCCGTGTCTGGTTTCCTCGCCGCTGGCTTTTTCACTGCCTTCTCGAGCCTTCTCTTCCTCTGAGTTTCCCGTCCTGGGTCTTAGTATATTTTTTTCTATTGGTTATTGGCCTCTCGTGCTACGTACTTAACCGACCAGTCCTCCTTCACTTACTACGTGGTGTCTGACGATTTACGAACCGTTGCATGTTCACATATACGCGAGGACTCTACTTACATTCTTTCCGTAGACGGATGCTGTATCTATAACTATCAATCAGGTCACCGTATGCGTTTTCTTGCTTGATATTTCACGCTATCTCAGTTTGAGTGATTTGGCCCGTGATTGGCTGTGGCCGCCGTGCAGCATCGGCCTTGCGGAAAAGTTTCAAAACTGCGACCAGTCAGTGGGTTCACCTCTGCAATCCCTCGTGCAACGCCTGGTCCGAGATAGATAGATAGATAGATAGATCATTACACGGCACGGTCCCTAGCAATCACCCATGTGAGGCTGCGGCAGCCCGATGCCGCGCTGCCGGCTGAGGCCTGCTGAGGCACAGCGACATAGACGGCTCGTGACCGGCGACCGCGTGACCTTCCCTTCCCCACATTTTCCGATTCATCTTCTCCTAGAGTCGCAACGGCATCCCTGCATCTGCGTATAGATATATCCTTCCTCCGCGCCCTCGCACACGATATCCCCGTGACCCCGCTTGTGAGGTATAAAACTTAACTATGCAGTGTACGTATATCTTCGTCTGGTCTCCCCCTCTTTCCAGCCTCACAGTAGCTTCTGTTCCCCCAGTCGTTCGACAATCCGCGTCATGAACCCCGCACCGGTCGACGACGTCGAGAAGGTCGCCCCAGTACGCGAAGCTAAGGAGTCGTTCAACCTTGAAGGAACCTACTATCAATCGCAAATCGAACCTCGTCGTGGATTTGCCTTCTTCGCTCCTCTCCCGGAAGCTTACGCACAGGCGGTGCACAAAGATGCGGAGACCGTCGAGTATACTGAAGCGGAAGAGGTACGTTTAGGTTCATGGTCTGGGGAAGTATGCTGATTGGGGGGATAGAAAGCCGTCCGTAGAAAGATCGACTTCCGAGTGTTGCCGTTGATCGTATGCGCGTAAGTCTTCTGTTCCGTGGGCTGTATCCAGATGACATTTCTAACCTTGCATCGATTTCCCAAGTTATATCTGTAAGGCTTCTCTTTGACCGTCGCTCGCATTATGACTGACGTAGATCTTCCTCGTCAAGTCAACCAATTCGGCGAGTCTCACACCCGCGTATTCATCGGTGGGAGGTACTAACATCCCCGTGGGCTAGATCGCACAAACATGTAACTTTATCTCGCCAGTTCGACCGCACATCTCAAACCCGATCTCACATTTCCTACCTTTCCAGAGGAAACGCTCACGTCCTCCCTGCTTTCAACGAGAATTTTGTGAGCCATTCACGTGTGGTCCAATTGCGCTAGAGACACACTAAAATGCCGCCTCCGCCAGGGAATCACGACAAACGACAAATGGACCCTCGCCTTGAGTATCTTTTACGTGGGTTACTGTACGTACCGTCTCTCTTAGTGGTGCCCTTTAAGCTGAGACGTATTATCTCCAGGTTTGTTGGAAATGCCCGCGAATGGTATGGCCCTCCTCGCATCGTAGGTCGAATCCCTCTAACCAAGGACTAGTCTTTCAACGTCGTATTGGAGCGAACCGTTTGTGCGTCTGAAATATCTTCCGCCCTAGCTAAGCCTAAATACTTCATGTAGCTTCTTCCTGTCCCTTGCTTTCTGGGGCCTTGCGTCCCTATCATTCACTTACGCGAAAGGGTACGCGTCCCTCCTGGTCCTCCGGTGCGCTATTCTACTTCTCATCAGCTGTGGCATCACGTTGACGGGGCATGAAGCGTGCTTCTAGGTATAGGCGAGGCCGGCTTTTATGCCGGTATGATCTACTACCTTTCTTTCTGGTGAGTACTTACATTTCCTTTGCCATGAAACTGTGCTTACATGGTTCGATTATTTTCAGGTATAGAAGGTATGTTTCCCGGCTGGTGACGGAAATAGTAACTTGACGATTCTCCTTAGGCGCGAGCTGGCAACCCGGATCAGGTCCGTAGCACGCAGTGCCCTCCGGCTCTCGAAAATACTGATACTACAGTCGACAGTTTGTGTATGACGGGGACTTTGCCCGGGGCGATTGGCGTATGACTAGCTTCTCTCACTCGCCGCTGAGGCTGCTAATCAACCTATGCTGTAGGGGCTGCTGGCCTTTGGCCTTGTGCGAGCGCATACGTCCTTGCTGACTGGGTGCGCACGATCTCCTTTTTCCTAATTCTCCCTAACCGTTTAGATGTGCAGATGGCAGTTCCTGTTCTTGGTGGGATCTGCACCTCCCCGCTCCCCATCCTTCGATTGATTTGAAGTATAGATTGAAGCGATCCCGGACATTATCATGGCATTCATGCTCCTTTTCTTTCTTCCGTCGTTCCCCTACTCGTGCACTTTCTTGGATTCTCGCCAGCGCGCGATCGCCCAAGCACGCCTCAATCGCGATCAGCGGCCGACGTCGCACGGTGGGATGACCGGCTGGCAAGGGATTCAAAGCGGTCGTGAATGATCTTAACGCATGGTTGCTCATGGATCATCTATGCTAGTTGTACGTTCTAGCTTTGTTTCAACTTGCTGAACCTCAGGCTGACTCTTGCCGAAACAGTCAACGTTGGTGTCGCCACCATCACTTATTTCCTTCCAACGGTAAGTTTAGCACCCTCCTACTTATGACATCAGTTTCCTCATTCCTCCCCAAGTTGATCAAAAAACTCGGATTCACAGTCAATCAATGCTCAAGGTCTCACCGTTGCACCCTACCTGGTTGGCTGGTTCCTAGGTCGTCGCCCAAGCCTTCCATAGCGACCATACGCGCGACCGTGGCTGGCATATCATTGCATCAACCGGCACAGCTTTCATCGGTTACCTTATTCTCGCCACCTCTGCGCAGAAAAGTGTCGGTGCCGCCTACTTCGCTCTGTTCCTCGTTGTCGGAGGATTGTTCAGTCTGTTCCCGCTTGTCATGTGAGAGTCCAACTTACACTTCAAGTCAAAGAGGCTGATCGAGGTGCAGGAGCTGGGCAGCGAACGTGTTTGCACCGACGTCAAAACGTGGTGTTGGTACGGCTTTCATTGTTTCGATCTCTAACTGTGTATCCATGTAAGTCCATCCTTATGTATCCATAAAATTTCATACGAACCGTTTTTTCACTAGCGCCTCCCCTCAAATCTATTTCGATCCAGAGGACAACTATAGGAAGGGCCACGGTATCGCTGCTGCGTATGTCTCCCGATCTTGCATTATCGTCCAGACTTGCTGACAATGTGATGCAGATGCGTCTTCACCTCAATGCTCTTCGCATTCATCTTGCGCACGCGCCTATCCATGAAAAACAAAAAGCGAGCAGCGCTCGTGGAACAACTCGAGAACGAGGGTAAGTTAACGCCGCTGGTGGAAGGCGAGGAGCTGTCGGACAAGGACCCACGCTACGTTTACATGACTTGACGGAAGCACAGCAAACGAAGTCCTGATGGGAAAAGGCTGGGGATAGGCGGTTGTTTGTGGTAAAGACTTACGAGATGCACGATCGCGATGAATCTAGTCTCACACCAGAATCTTACACGAACATCACGCGCTGCGGGACGGGAGTTGCGATGTAAGGAGAGGGTGAGTGTTAAACGAGTTCGAACGGCGCCACTGACAGCAGGAAGATCGCGCTGCATTCTTGAGCTCTTAAACGTGTTCTACCGGCGCCTTTTTCAGTAGATCATCCTCCACTGAACGTTTGGGGGGCTGGGATAGGGTTTGCCATCGTTACGGCGGGGACGGCCCCTCCTGGGGGAGCTAGCCAACTTCCTGTACGTCTGTTTTTCAGTCAGTGTTGCACGAGCTGATGATATACAGCGCATTTCGGTGGTGCTTACTCTCGCGTGCGGAAAAGTTCGAGAAGAAAAACATCAGATATAGTATCCTCTCATATGTCCTCCGTAAAGGAGGATGGAAAATTGCTGTCATGGCCCGCTTAAGTGTGATTCCTCCTCACTGTACATCCTCTCCGACGTGCGCTCTGGTCACAACTGCCATTTTCGCAATGTCTGGAATGTACGTCGTTGTATTCACGTTCGCTGCCATTCAATCGCTACCAAAGCAATTCTCCACCGTGTATCTTGGCGTCTCTTTTGATGAGTCTGGCAACAAGAACAATATCGTTACAGCCGTCACCATCACCGCTGTCATTGTCACGAATATCGTTTCTATGCGCTACATATCTCGCAGAGTCGACGAGGCCGGGCCAAGGTTCATTTATGCTCGGCGTAAGGCTCGGTAAGCTCTTTCTTTCTTTATGTGTGTGTAATCTTAGGCCGACTTCGTTATGTAGGCAGACTGAAGTAGACTTGGAGTACCCTGACTACGTTCCGGCGCATCAACAGGTTTACAGCCTTAAGGATTTGTAGAGCCTTAGGGGGTGCCCATCATCTAATCTGCTTCAGTTCTCGGATTAGACGCCTGCTGTTGTGTTACCACTCAAATATGTGCAGAGGCATCTCTGGTCTGACAGTTCTACTGGCGACGGGCGTCCGCTGACATGACTGTGATCTGGATCGAAGACCGCGGCGCCGTGGTGTTCAGTTATGTATAGGTCTTTCGGTACCCACAGGTCAATTTACCAAAACACTGGACTCGACGCCGCAGTGGCTTTTGTACTCCTACATTTGCCTATCACCCTTCCCCACAAGAAGACGGCGCGTTCTAAAGGTGATGTCGTTCTTGATTCTTTCTTCTTAGAAGATTGGTGCTTGTAGCCATAGACCAGGACGAAGAATTGCCAGGCCGGTTTGGAAACCTCAACCACGTTCGACTCTACTTAGTTACTTAGGCTGCTTGCGCAAAGCAAAGTTTCCTTATCGAAGTAGTTGCCCGTCATTTACGCTTGCGATGCGCACTAGACGTCACGCGTCAAGCCCTGAGCTAAGACTCTACCATATCCGTAGGTCATGCAGGCGTGGTTGGACTGTATTTGCGCAGGCTGTGGTAGCTTTGTAGGGGCCCTGTGAGCACAAGCTTGGACTGTTCTACATGTCTGCAATAGTGATACGCCGGTCAATATGCCCCTCGAACAATTGAATGGCTGCGACATACAGATTGATCTCGTATACAATTATTCTATCGTCTCTTCAAACGTAGCTCGCTACACCACTTCGAGTTTGACAACGCGGAGGTCCCCCAAAGATGTCGTCACATAGTCTGGGACTATCGTGGACGGGTTTGGCCCTGTGAGGTCGTCCTCAGAAGTTATACCTAGAGACCGTGTGCATCAGCAACATTTCAGGACTAGGATATCGAAGACTACCAGTCAAGACAAGCAGCGTTGCAAGGCCGCCGCTTTGACCGAATAAGATATCGGTGTTGAGACGATCTCCGACCATGATGGTGCGCTCGGGATCAAAGTTATGTCTGAAATACATACGCGATCAGGTCCGTGGATATATCGCCAACGGAGCGCACTCACTTCGCCTTTATGGCATCGAGCATATGGTGGTTAGGCTTCCCGATGGGTGTGACAGGTCGGCTCTCTCCTAGCGCAGCCTTCAACGGCGCTAACACCGCGCCAGCGCCAGGAAGAAGGCCTTTGTCGCTGGGGTAGGTGGAATCCTCGTTTGTCGCCAAGAATGCGCATTTGGGGTTCGAGTGCAGGTAGCGGAACGCCTTGGAAAGTTTGTAATAATTGACAGATGTGTCGAGACCCACAAGAACGGCGCCAATAGATGGATCGGTGGGGATAGCTGAAGACGGTGGGATGAGTGTATTGTCAGCGGGGTCCTGGAAAATAATATGATTACGGCTCCTAGATGGCGAGACGAGACGTAGAGACTGACTGTTCCCCCCAAGAAAGATATTCCTTCTTCTCGGAGTTCTTCTTCGAGTCCAGACATCCCGATAACGTAGACCTTTTGGTCCTTTGGGAGCTTCAGGATAGAAGAGATATACACTGCAGCAGCGTAGGCGGACCCGAAAACCTCATCCTACAACAGGACTTTCATTACGTCGAGTTATACCGAGAAAACGCTACGCACCACAGAAGCCTCTACCCCCAGTTCGTCGAACTTCTTCTTGTAGCTTTTCCTTGACTTGGATGCGTTGTTAGTGACAAATAGAATGTGTTTGCCTGCAAGGGTTATCCCCGATCAGCGAGCCAGCCTGTCGATCAGTCGATTGGACACCAAGGCACGGACTTCGTTTCCTAAGGATGTCCAACACCTCTATTGTCCCGTCTATCAGACTATCTCCCTGCCAGAGGACGCCATCGCAGTCGAAGAGCCATGTGTCGTACTTGTCTACGAGATCAAGGTATTGATTGGGGTTGCGAGGATCTAGACGGATGCTCATGTCGTCTCTGTTTAAGTTAATGAGTTTAATAATGAGATATTTGAGTGGGATATTCTGAAGGCGAGGCTGAAAACGCTGCAAGAAGGGAGTTCCAGAGGGTTCGTCGTTCAAGAATCGAGAGGTTCGGAGTCTCGGACAGGCTTGCATGGTTTGACTCCTAATCTTATCTGACACGCAGATCTAGTACTTGCGTACGGGTCGTAACTTTAAGGGAAGCTAAGTTACAAATTTGAACTTGCTCCATTACAGCCAAAAACCAATACATATCAAAACGAGTGTAATCGCTACAGTAGTCAAACGTCAAACTAGGACTACTATTTAGTACATGATGTAGTATTAGTACCATGTTAACCAGGCTCCAGCACGACGTCCCGTAAACTCTCACTCAGAAAACCTCGTCGAAAGGATCAGCAGCTTCTTCTTGTGGACTCCCTGTCGGACTGGGACTAGGACTAGACCTTTGGGCGCGGGGTTCAGGAGAATACGTTGACGTACTCAGTCCGGGTTTGACCCAAGAGCTATAGTGTCGGGAAGATTTCTGTCCGGTAGCGCATCCGACACCGTCGTCCGTTTTCCATCCTGTGAGTAGATCATTGCTTGCTCGCTGGCGTTCATTCTGCGTTGATGTGTGCTCCTGCCTCTGCTTTATTTTCTTCGTTTTCGGGGGCGTATTTTCCGGACTTTCCCGTTTGCGCTTGATCGCTCCCAGGTCCTCTTTCGCTGTGGGGCGCTGAGGGCTCATGAACGTCAGTGAGTCGTCGAAAGAGGACGCGGGATGTGTGAGGCGAATCTGCCACTCGACTTCGCGCCGAATGCAGCGTTGTATGGCTTGTACCTCCGTGGTCATTCCCCCAACTGCTTTATAAAGCACGGAATCGACCATGCTGATCTCTGATCCGGACAAGGCGTCGTAAAATCCATGCTTGTGGGTGAGCAATGAAGAGGTTATTTTCTGAGAGACTTCTTTCGCGCGCGAAATGGCGGGTGTGGGGAGCCCGACAGTCATGCGCGGATAGGAATTGTACCATTCGGCACGCGCTGCCTGGGCGCCGTCGAAAGAAAGCATATCGAGCGCCACAAGTGCACAGGCATCGTTTTCCTAGCGCTTAGGGTCAGTACTTCTTTGTCGCAGAAACCCGGGGAACACACATGTCGTAGGCGGGTGCCAATAAGCGTCGTTTCGATGTCGTGCTGTTCGTAAAACGCTGCTATCGCCTGAATTTCTTGCATCGCGGCCATCCCGTTCTTTTCGCGATCGCGACGTGATCCGCCGAACCGTGATTCGTGCCACTCCAGCGCCTGGGTTTTTTAATAGTCTCAATATAGGATGAACGGACACCGCGCTGGAGTGGGGGTTCTAGGACGAGGAGATTGAACGCACCGGTGCAATTGGTAAACTGACCGCCGCCACACCCGCCTCCGCGCATGCAGCTGCATGGGTGACGCCCGCGACATGAGCCAGGTTCACGTTGATACCATCTTCGTCTTGTAAAAATTTTGCCGCAGCGATGCCATGCAGCGTCGCAGATATCTAGTCAGCGTTTGAGACATCAGAAGGCGTGTGTGATGAACGGGAGAAGCGGGACATGCTAACCGTGACAAGGACGGTGCTTCTGTCTCTCCCAAGGGATTCAAAGCGCGCGATGAGTCTTTGTGCTTGAGCGCGAATGGAGTCGGTGTTCATGTGTTTGTGTGGGTCGATGAACGTAATGTGCACGCCTTGGGCCACGTCCATGAGTCCATTTCCCAGCTCGGCAAGCTAGCAAGAAGGGGTAAAAGACAATGACCGACAAGAAATGTATCACAACCTACAAATTGTTCAAATACGGCGTCTCGCAGGTCACCCAGGGAGTTAAACTCTGAGCCCCGGCGCAGACATCCATCTCTGCCCACAGTATGTATTAGCACGCGGGCTTTCTATGTAGTCATGAGCGGTCACGTACACAATATTATCAGAGACAAGTTTCTTTGCGGCTACCCACAGAAAATAATAGACTTCGCTGTCGCTATCCAGCCCACGTAAGATGCTTCCCGGGGTTACGGATGTAGCGCTGAACTTGTAGTTGGGGTTTGATAGCACTGCGGCATAAAGTGTTTGATTGGACCAGGCTGGAAGAGTTACTTACAATGACGCACCATCCCAATCCAGAGTATCGGCAGCGACACCCACTACCAACTTCCCCAGGGCGTCAAATAGATACGGCCTTGGGCCAGGAGCGTCGCGCGGCTTGTACGGTTCGGGTGGAATGTTCAATTTGTTTTTGATAGACTTATACTCTTGCACAAGTTTCTCGAGGTTAGTGGAAGGACGAGGGGTTGAAGGAGGGTTGGAATAGGAATCGTAGACGTCGCGGCATTGCAAAAGTGATGAAGAAACCGGCGTGAGGACTTCAGCTTTGCCTTGTTTCGGTGGATTCTTGAGGGCACGGTCGGGCTCGGAGCAGGTCTGGGCCTGCCAGCCGCGTCGTGACTCTGGAGAGTAGGCCATCGATGCCTGAGAGAGTGAAATGAAACTGGGAAGTAGCGAGGGGGGAAAGTGTGCAAAAGCAATGCGACGCCTTGTTTTATCGCCTGTCGAACCATTGTTCGTGCAGCCGCATGCCGTTATGTCCTTCTCCTTTGAACAATACAAATTGTACCCTTGCCACCTTGCGCGCAGAAGCGAAAGGAAAGGTAAGAATGGAGCGCTTTGCCTCGTCACGTGGTAGATCTTGGACAGTGGGCCAGAAACGATGTTTGAAGCCTGGACGTCGTAGTGAGTAACCACATTAATCACGAAGCTGAAAGCTCCCTTTCTTGACCAACCAGTACCTGTAACAACGACCCTCTGGCGGAGTCAAGGAGAAGACAAGCCCTTCCGCGGCCCAAAGTCGGGCTCCTGCGAGATCCCGCCTCCGAGCTCCGCGGCCCAATAGACAATGAATGCATTTCGGGTTTTGTTGGAGGCGGACGAGAACGTGTGGAAATCGCAATGGGCAATCTAGAAGGTGAGAAAATGACACCCTAACCAGCACAACCAATCGGGCTCCTCACGCGCCAGCGAGATCGCAAGACCCATGTAACCTATAAGTGGGACGCCCGTTCGTCGAGTATGTCACCTGAGGTCAGCGCTTTACTCGCGGAGGTCGTGCTCACCACTGAATGAAATGAATATATGGACCTCCGCGGTGTATACTACACCTGCCCGACTCCTTGGCGCCTCATGAACGGCCATCACATGGGAAAAATACGAAGGATATAGCAGGTCTCAGGACATCTTCGTTTTCTCCTATCGGCGATGACGGCCCAACCCAGGCCCTCGCCGGTGGCCGCCAGGTCCCTCTCTTGGTTTGTACTTGCAGATACAGGGTTTCGAAGGAATACTAATAAAGTTCACTGGCAGATATGTCGCGTAGTGTGCACAGGATACAGCGTACCATGGTGACGGTTCAAGGGATTGAAACCAATAAGGTGACATGAAGAAAAGGAGACAGCGGTCTTTCCTGGTAAGCTGTCATGATGGGCATCCGTATACTCAGCGCTGAAGCGGCGGACAAGGCGCATACTCACCCATACGAAGTGATGGACGTCCGAGAAAGTCCTGGTCCAATTGGACGCGACTCGCGAGGCAGATAGGTGCCTAGGTTCTAGCGCGCCTGGCCCGAGTGGCATGCCCCTGTGAACGCTGTACTTGTGCTAACACGGTCCCCTTGAATCTTCAGATATACCAGTGGATTGTTTCGTCGTCCATCGGCCGACGCATGATGCTGGTCTGTCGCGTGCCTTCTCGGACGTTTTAAACAATGTGTGGCTGGTTGCGAGTTTTGCGCGGCTAAAGATGAGATCGAAGGAGGACGAGTGAGCAGGTATTTTTGCGCAAGCGCGGGAGAAGGGCTAAAGGAAGAGTCCGAGAGAGTGAGTGGGAAGTTAGAAGCGGATTGTACGACCGACGGCGATCTGAGGTTGAGCGCATAGAGTGGAGCATCCATCAACGGGCGTCCGACGGAGTCAAGCCGACGTATGCGTGTGGAAGAGATAGGACTACTCACGGATATGCGAAAGCACGAGGACGGCAAGGTGACGAGCCGAGAAAGAAGGACGCACGGAACGGCCAGGGAACACTGTACGCTAACGGAAGTTAGCACATACATATGCGGTGGGCGGTATGCTCGAGAGGACAGACTCCTAGAGGTTCTTGATACGCGTGCCGTGCCCGTGTGCTCTGCCTTGCGCGCATCTTTTGGGTTTGCTATTCAAGTTGGGATACGCCGTGTTTCTATGGAGGTGAAATGGAGGAACCCACAGTCCATTCTCCTGCCAGGTTATGGCCTGGATCTCGGAGACTGCGGGGTAATGCCACTCTACCGATCCTGCATCATAAACGGACTGCAAGAAGAAGACATGACATTATAATACACAGGCTACGCGTAAGACATGCACCAAGACAGCAAGCAAAAGGTACACACAAACAGGCCGCTCCGTCGTCTCCCATTCATGCGGAGAACCCTGAGCATCTAATGACGGATATGGGTACGATCCGATGAATACGTGGGCCAGGACGCCAATTCCGGAACATGACTGGAGAATGAGTGCACGGTTGAGTAAGAGATGGAGGGAGGTAGATCCTGCGCGGGAGACTGAAAAGGTGGTCAGGGGCGATAGGCCAGATCAGGTAGCAGGGATTGCTCACTAGATAACCATCCTCCTCGACCTTCACTGCATCGTATGACTGTGGCGCGTACGAGGACGCGTTCATCGCATGTGTGTTGGACACAAGCGGAAGCGTACGAGCGAGACCATTTAACATACCATGGTCGGAACCGTAAACCGGTTGCTGTCGACAGATGTCACTAGGATCCAGAGTTCTGATCAGGCGCACAGTTTCGCTTCAAGCTCAACCGGCCGTCATGGAAAACAGTACTTGCCGAGTATGAGGTGGGGCTCGAGCCAGCACTCGGTGATTGCACCGGGGGAAGGTATGTCACGGACGCGGTGAGGCCAGAAGAGGACAGCATAGCTGAAGAGGAGTTCAAGCCAGAACTGGAGAAAGACGAGGTAGAGGAGGAGGAGAGATAGGACGAGTGAGAAGGGCGAGCGTAAGCCTCCGACGACGGAGGACTCGGTGTCTCGCTGGGACTCTGGTTGACACGTGATTAGATCGAAGAAGGGACGACAATTCAAACGAAAGGGCGTACAAGATAAGGCTCGTCCAACGAGGTGCGTCTCCTTTTGAGGTCGCGGTTGGAGTAGTCGAGCTCGTCACTGGAAACGGGAGACTGGTAGGCGTTTCGGCGCCCGAGATCGAAGTGGGACTCGTTGGTGACGATGGTAGGTCGGCGAGCTTGAGCTTGTTGAAGCTGCCTTCGTGTGTCTTCCAGCTCACGTTGAAGCCTTGTATTCTCCTGCTCGAGTTGGCGAATACGGGCGGACGGGGGAGGTAGAGCGGTTACTTGATCGGGAGTGAGCGCGAGGGCGGTTTGCAGTTTGGTGACGGTCTGTTCGAGCTGAATGAAGCAGTACCGTAAGAAGGCTGGGTAAGTGTTAGAGGGAACGGTAACAGCGAACCTGCTCTATGTAAGCCTTGCGCTTGGCTCGGTGTCTGGCTTGAGCCTTCGCGTTACGGCTTCGTTCAGGACGGTCTGTCGGGGAGGAGACGGGAGACTGGGAGCTGGAGCGGGAGATAGACTGGGACATAGTCATTGGTACGAAAGGTCGGTAGAGTGAAGGGGTGGGGAAGAGATGGGGAGGAGGATACCTTGGCGGGGGAGAATTTAAGGAAGGGGAGGATAAGAGGAGATTGCAGCGGGGAGAAGTTAGAACCCTAGTTTTTGCGTCCGTCGAGATCTCCGTGAGCGTTATCCGTTTCTGAGTTCATCCAGGAGTAAACAGCAGTTTCCTCACAAATATTTCCCGTTTCCCATCATCTTGAGTGTATATCCCTTCCGCCTGCTCGCTCCATTCAATTCCCGTCGCTTCTTCAAGCGCCCCTCAACGGACTCTGTCTGACGTCCACGCTCCCGGTCATTGGTCCAGCGCTATCCGTCTTTCACCCATCCGGGCCTATTCCAGCCTCTCCTGGTCATCCCCGTCCTCAGCTGGCTTCCGACCGTCCTTGTCTCCTGCAGGCTGCCCCCAGTCGCCACCCCGGACAGTCCTTGATCTTTCCGTGGCTCGGGAAAATAATCCAAGATAGCCCCGGGCCTTTGCCAGGTTTGTTCCTGGTGAATTTTCCTTTGTTTTGATTGTGCTCGATCTCATATCGCAAAGCGAGGCCCCCGCTCTTCGAGCTTTCGAATCTTAAGCTTCAAGCTTTATGGACCCGTTCTCGCGACAATGTACTCATTTAGCAATGCGCATACTGCTCATACCTGGTGGCGGGAGGTTTGACGTCATTTTTGGCAGTCTGACACGTACTTACTTACCACGCAAACCCACCTATCCAACGACTCGCAGTCGACCGCCGTCAACTATGATTCGATCGCTTCCCTCTTGTCTGTATCCTTCGTCCGACAATCTCACTGGGCCCGGTAGGCCATAGGGAGCTGAATATCATACCTCAAGCTAAGTACACTACTTCTGGAGCCTCGGAGTGAAGGCTTTGCGTTTCGTCTATTTTACTGATCACGACGACGTTTTCCCGCTACTCAGGTAGATCGGAAGTTGGAACCCCTTCGTGCGCGGCGCATGCCGAGCGCTGGGCCTGACTTGCATCCTAGAATTGACTTGCTTTACCTAGATGACCTACTACCCTCTTTCTGTCTTCAACCGCCCGTGCCACAACCGATGGCCGACGATGACCCCTTCGACTGGACAGAGGTCTCTTTGACGCCACAGGGTCATACCACTCCCTCTTCCGAACTCAAGCAGCCTCTGCTCCTCTTATCTTCGTGCGCTGAAGCCTCGTGTAGTATAGGTCCATATATTTGACCCGTGACCCTATGGGTCAGACCCGCCGTGCCGCTCGCCCACGACACGGGGTGAACACAACCTTGATGCGGGTGTACCTCTCGGCGATCACCGCTCACCGTCCCGAGCTCGGAACTGGAAGGCGGTTCTTTAGAAAGGTCTCGGGTCTCTCCGTGCGATCTATGTGCGCTTGTCTGTCGAACGGTCCAGCGTCTAATCTTGCATCTCGACAAGGTCGCCGCGACGAACATTCCCACCCATCAACATGTGAAGGGGTGGCCGGAGGGCGTCGCGAATCTGCTTGGTTTGAAAGCTTGTTGTAAGTTTATACCTTTCGCAGGATCCCACTCGTGCAAAGCGCGGGTTACTTGGAACAATCACTCAAATAGAATTCGGCCCAATGGCGTTCTCCTAACTTCCTAACGTTCAACAGAGGACTAATGGCAGGTCGTTCGTTCAAATCAAGTCCACTGACGAGCAGATTTATCGCCCTCAAACAACAGATCCCCGTCCACCATTTCTGGGTCGTTATCCAGCTAGCGACTGCGCTTATTACCGAGCGCATCCCTTTCGTTGCTCTGAATAGCATTAATCTGATCGGGGTACAAGGCGGGTCTCCATCAGCATTCAAACCGGCGTTCGTACCGCGGTAACTCGGTCGGGGGCGCGGGAGTGGGCGCGTTGGCGGCATGCACGTTCTATCCGACGTGTTTGGGGTTTGACAAGGCGAGATTGTGCGGAAGATCGGTGCGCCTTCCCGACAGTCTGCAACGTCCGAGTCAGGTCCTCGAGATCCGAGTCCTCATGCTGCTGTCCGGTCTTGTACAATCTTGCTAGTCAGTGACAGGTTTTGTGTAACACAGTGCTGATGTTCAGCTCCGAACAAGCGTGTGGACATCGCTGGTCACCTCTAACGCTTACAAGTAAGCTGGTCGTCAGCCTTGATTGATTTGAATTCTTTCTCAAACCATCCAGGAGCCTGTGAGCTTTCGCAGATCTTTACATCTACAGTGTCGATGAGTCACTGGGTCGCAGTCCAAATTGCTTATATTTACTAGCTTAGGTGTAGGTGCGTTGTGATAGGGAGCGTCAATATCAAAGACATTGTTTACCGTGGCCTGCCGACGTACTCGGCAAAAATTCCGGGATTATTCATGGCGGTGACCCACACCAGACCCACATCGCGCTTCCAACAGTCCTCAGCTCACTCGTGCTCATCCATTGCTCTCTTAGGCCCTTTGGAATCTCTTTCTGACGCTCGCCACTACATGTTCTTCTGGGCCGAGAACGATTTGGCCACACGTTTACTGTTTTCCAACCTTCGAGCAGGTTTTGGGCAGAAGCGCTCGATCGACAAGTCATCGCAATTGCTTCAATGAAGCGCCGAAAGGGTCGAGGGTACGTGTGAACCTTCAGGGGTGCTCTCCCCTCACACCCTTCGATCGATTGCAGTCATCGTGTACACTCGACGATAGGTGCATGTACCAGCTGAAAATACAGACCTCACTGCACTGTTAGCGCCTGGTTTAGGCGAAGTAGGAAACCAATAAATAGAGGTAATACTGCAGAGGCGGGCTCTAACTTCTGTAATTCTATCTGGCAGTGCCAAAGCATAGGAATCATCCTTGCACAACTAAGATGTGGTCAATCCTAGGTGTGAGTATGTTTTTCGTAGCGCTTGCCTGTCTGTCTGAGTCGTATTTACGTTACGTTTAGTAGGCGTGTGGGGCACGCCCGGGTCGATCACTGATGACCTTCGGAGACGGGGAGGGGGCCTCGAACCAACAGGGATCCGTTATCTGCGTGGCTGGTTGATTCTAACTCGGCGTCGACTTTGCGCAGGGTGCCTTCAAGTTCGGTACGCCTCGGCGTCAGCGTAGAAAGTTCACACCAGATTTCACTGAGCTTGGATCGTTTGGCTGATATGCAAGCGCCAAAGACGTCGACTGTGAGAAGAAGAACGTTCAAGTTCTCGCCGCCCATGACTCCTGGACGCGCTGGACTCCCGAACGCATGCAACTTTGACCCGTGGGGTTGGCAACCTCTTACATGTCCGCCAACTTGTCGCCAATTCCGGATTTTTACTGCGCCGATGCGTGTGCGCCTAGCTGCAGCGCCATTTCCTAAAGATGAACCTGGATAAATCAAGATGATCTCATGCGAGCATTGGGCGTAGCGAAGTGTTATCATTCCTGTTATCCTGAACAATTTCAACTCAAGTTCAACTTGAACTGGTCTATGTCACAGCCCACGTGCGTGTGTGTGACATCGGCCCATTACCGACTCCCGAGTCATCCTAACCTACTTACTCTGACTTTTGAAGCTTGAAGCTTGAAGCCTGACCTCGACGTCGACGATCATCGGCAATTCCATCTGCGGCACCCTCACCATCTCTCAGCTATCCCGCCATACGCCAATCCCTCAGAACATCTCACTTGCGGCCCTCTAAATATCTAGAGGATAGGACCCGGCGGACCCGTCCGAGTCGACGCGTCGACTCGGATACCCAAACTGATCTTTCTCTACCAGTATGCAGCTCCGGGTCATCCCTTGGCATGCTCGGAGATGCTCGGTGCCTCCGTCCTGCTTCTCGACTACACGATCGACGGAGAACCCCTAGATTAGAGAGAGCACTTCTATTACGTATCCTTGAACGCGGGACGCGCAATGCTGGCAGTGGGAGTGGTAGAACTTAGAAGTCGTTGGACTCGAGCTCCTATCGATGCGAAATCTCTGAACGCTGCCAGTGTTCTCTTTCCATCCTCTCAAGGGCCTCTCCCCATTCAGCTCTAAAAATAACTCGAAGAGCCCCACTCACATTTACGACACCTCGCTCAGCCCTGCATGGGGACAGCATCCCGGTAGTGTCGAGCCTGAAGGGCCTGGAGGTACATAACGGCATGTTCGGCCACGGTTCCGTGTATGCCCTTTTCTCCGCAAAATGCCTAACATCTAAATATTACCTCAAGACACCGGACTCTCAGGGTAAGATGCCGGAGTTTGCACCCCACTGCTCCCCGACTGTCGTCTGTCGCATCGTGCAACCGCTCGCGCAACGCGGGCCCGCTCGTGCCGAAGTCGCATCGTTCAACACTACTTAATGCCCCCACGCAATCCCGAGCGCCCGCATGCTCATTCTGGGCTCGATGCACAACTTCGCCGTCTCCCGAGCGCTTACAATCGGCCCTCAATGCAACACACGCGCATTGCGTGCATCTCAAGCGCCGGTCCCTACTCGGCCCCCAGGTTGCAAGCAACCTTCTCACTAGATCCAACGCCCCTCCAGGCTTCAGGTGTTAGGACGCGTCCACACAGGGTCCATATCTGATGGTGGCACGCCAGGAGATGAGCAGTGGCAACCTCCCCAGCGGGAATGTCGCCTTCCCAGGAATAGTAGGTGGCGCAAGCTGCGTCATCCTTGGTATCTCGTTCTCGCACCGATGTGCTTGCTTAACGTTGTTGTGGACATGGTGGTGGTGGCGGCGATGGTACTCGCTCGCTACGATGTCCTCGGTCTTCCCATGTCACTCTCATAGAACAAGGCGCTGCTGTCAAAGATCTCCACGGAGGGGTGCAAAGGCTCCTGTTCTCGGATTGTTCCAGACGCCCGGGCTCAATACTATCCTCGTATGCGAAAACATCTTTGGCGATCCTACTCATTATTGCAGCACAACCTTCAATTCCCCGCGCAATTGGCTCCTTGATGGTGGCAGTCTTCTAGCTAAAGGGGCAGAACTGCCTCTACAATCAACGACCAACTCGCTTCCCCGCTCCCTGACACTGCACCCTACTAGTTCGTCGCTTTATAACTCTTCTCTGATTCGTCCGACGTGGTCAATCATTCATATTCCTCCAGGTATTACCCCTTTTCCAAATGAACGGCGGAGACCGCGACGTAAATCCTGAAATGCGACCGTGCTCGAACCTGCTGCAACAATACCCGGAATTCTGGGTTAACAGAACGCGGAGCGCTGGTGAGAATGTCCCCGAAGGTTGTTGGACTTGGCGGTTCCATCAGACGTGCAAACTTGTCGCCGCAAAGCTCCTTCAGTTAGGATCCCAGACTTGGTTCGCACAACTTCATATCAACTTCACACATCCTAATACCGATTCAGCATCCACCAGTATCCTTGCGAAGCAATCTGAAATTCGTTTGCATACATGTGCGTCCGCCCCCGGGTTTCGTTCGCTTCTTCTCTTATAATTCCTCCTCAGCTTTCGCGTCTTCTTGGGTGCAGACTATTCAAGTCTGGGAGCCTCTGCAACAGGTGCATCGGCAAATATGTAAGTCTTACATCGGGGGGATCAAGGTGCATAAACTTGATTATGTTCCCTCGCAGGCTCCCACAGGGCTCCCACTCAAGGCTCAAAGGATAGAACATCACCTGCGATGTAGCCATTGAACGTAGGACTTATACCCTTTTCACAACCAATGAAATAGTATCTTCCAAGCGTCGCAACAACCCCTCTTACAGGATCCAGGACGTGTCGGACGAAGGGTACCACTAGCTTGTCCTTTCCGGCATACTTATCCCCCAAGCTCGCAACATTCACATCGTCGGGCCAGTGGAAACATCTGTCAACTCTTGCCTGTCCATATGTAGTATGTACGATGGGTTTCCTTTCCCTCTTGTGTTTTCGTATTCACGCGACTGTCCTAGAGTCATATGATGGCAGCCTCTTCGTTTCGACGTCAGACCTAGATGGGGGCACTGGCATCGTGCGATACGCCTCATAACTGCTTGTCTCACTTCCTTCAACGATGTCAGGGGCGAGTCGCTTACGATCTCAACAGGATGACTATATACGCATAAGTTGGGTGGACACAACCAAACTCAAACTCAGCTGCTGCTCGAGAACTCGCTTTGAGTAGATATGTAGTCCTCCCGTTTGGAGTACGGTGTAAACTTCCAACATATACTAACGTGAACGGATGCATGCCAAGGGGAGGCCACCAAAATGACGGTTCGATACATCATTAACACCCGGAAAACACGATATGTATGCGATAACAATAATGCATTTTACCCGCTGCCGTACCTAGCGTCCTATCTCTTACCTCCTTTCTTCCTTTCCCGCTTTCTCTTTCTCTTCTCTCTCCTTCTCGGCCTCCTCCTTAGCGAGTTCATGCGCTTTGTCGTTCAGACCAAGCCTGTTTCGCGCGATCTGCAGGTGCGTCAGCGTGATCCCACCATCTAAATTAACGAGGACGCACTTCGTAGACGTAGAACTGGACACAATAGTCGGGTCAGCAACGGGCTCGGATCGAGCAGGGGGCTTAAGGCGCACGTACCTGTATTCGCATCACTACAAGTATCCAGTGAAGCGAAGACAATGCGCACGTCACGGTCAGTCGGACTATAAGAAAGAAGACGGGGCGCTCACCAAAAATGGTGTTGGTCTCGCTGTATTCCTTCGTGCAGTCCGTCCGTATCAGGGATCCGAAATTGTAGTCCTTCACGCGCTTCTCATATCTGCGGGCGCCGTGCAGAGGAAGTGAGAAGGAGAAGAGGACCGAACAAGAACGCCCGTTCAAACGCCACGCGTGAACAGGAGAGAGCAGCTCACGCAGTCATATAATTCCGCCAGCGCTCCTTCCCTTCCTTGGACTTCATCCACTCCTCGTCGATTTTGATGAGCTTGGCGTGGTCATTCTCCGTGAGTTCTGGGAAGTCCTTCAACGCCGACTCGAAGATCTCATCGTCCAGTCTAGGATCCCATGTGCGCGCGGGATGAGGACGCCCAGCCGACGAAGACATAGTTGAACACGTACCGTGTGAGCTTCAGCTGACGTGGCGGTATCTTTTCTAACAAATTCCAGTATGTCTGTGCGGATCATGGGGTGAGCATTCGCGCGGTATAAAGCTGGGGAACAACCCGACGCACCTGGGCATGCTCGACAGCCTTAACGGCGAACCTTCACAACACACCGCATCGATGAATATCTTTCCTCATCCTGGTGCATGATCCCCAGGTACTCACTGCTTCTCAATCTGTCCGCGGCAAAATCAGCGCCATCAAGTTTCGACCGTCCTACTCCACTCACATCTACGTGATTTTGAGCATTGTTGGGGTCAAATTTTCCGGCCATAGCGTAGACGGAGAGGACGTGAAAGTCGTTGTGGACAAATGCGCTGGCAAGACGAGCGAGTGTACGTGGTGAATCTTATGGTTTCGATCCTTCGAATGGCTTTCTTCAGGTTCGCATCACATGGCCGCGGATCGGCGAAAGCCGACCTCTGGCCTCAGGCCGGCCACGCCATTGTCAACGATGTCGACGATTTTACTCGAGCCTCTTACTTTGACGTGCACAATTCACAGCAATTGGACATCGATGACAGCAGCGCGAAGCGTTTGTGGTGTGGCGAACGAGTCCACTTCATTACACTTGTACAATGAACCTTTCGCTGGGACGAAGATAAAGGGTTTATCGCGAACTCGGATCATTTACGGCGGGTCATCGTCGTCCATATGGCTCGCTCCCTCGCCCGCACCAATCTTCACGCCAAATCGTTTGAGTTTCTCGAAATACTTTTGCACGCGGCTGGCGACTTGGCGGGGTGTCCGACGCCCTTGCATGGCTTTCGATATCTTTGCCCATCTCCCATCAAACGGTGAGCACGAATTCCTCCGCAATGAAAAGGAGATAGCACACCTGTTTTTCTCGCCGTCCGGAATCTCCTCCAGCAGACGTTCAAGGAGATGCTGTTCTGATACTGACCAAGCTTGCTTGTACGTGTCGGGCTTCGGTTTGTTCGCATCTTTGGAACGTTTCCCAGGACGTGGATCCGGTTGTGGGTCGGGATCCAATGGGCGCTTGACCTTCGTGGGCGCAGGTTTGGCGGCAGGGTCGGCAGGCAACGGCTTCGTGGGAGCGCGCCGAGCACGGGACGGACGGGAAGGGGGCTGAGGGGCGACGTCTATGGAAGGCGTAAGGACAGCAAATGCCGGCACAGACGATAAATCTGGTTTGGCGTCGCCGGAGTCGGTCTCGTCCAGTGCAATGTCAACTTCCCCACTTTCGTCCGGCAAGTCTCTTCTGACGAAGACCCCGGAGCATCCACGAGGAAGAGTCAGCCCTCCCTCGCCAATACGACGCGTACGCAGCTCGCGGATTTTCTGACGCTCGCGCTCCTTGCGCTGTTCTTCCGGAGTGAGTTCCTCGTCATCGGAAGGTTCGGACATATCGGCATATGCGGCAAGAACGGGGTCGAGAATGTTGCGGCGGGCATCCTTGACAAGTTGCTGCAGGGGTGAAAGCGGCGATCGTTGATTGGTGGACGGCACAGAGCGACTTTGGTGTGTGGCGGCTAACTGAGAAGTGAAGGCACGTAGGGCGGTAGGATCTATGCGTATGGTGAGCATGAGAGGTATGAAAAGCTCCGAGGTAGCATACCTTGGCATTTGAACAAAGACCAGTCAACGGTGCGATGAACCTCAGCGACTACGTCGCCATCGTCGATGCGGAAGTCGAGCTGGTGACGGATGAGAGTGTGCCATGGGAGAGTGAGGAAAGACGTACTCGGTCGTCGAGAGTACTGAAAAAATTCTCGGAATGATTCGCGTCGCGGCGGAGGTCTTTCAACCGTGCGATGTCGGACTGGGTGCGGGAGAGCAATGACCGCTGCGATTGTATGAATATCTCGAGAGCCTCGAGTCTAAAGGAGATATGCTCAGCGGAGGAGAAGGAGGAATGAGAACGGGAAGAGTGTACGTCTGTTGTTTGCCCATCCGGTTTGTGACATGGAGCGAGCTTTGGTGGGGGGTAAACGTAGATGAAGGCGGGACGGGTTCTGGTATTTGAGGGGCAGTCAAAAATCCAAATGACTTGCTCGCGTCTTCAGAACTGCTGTAACTCTGTGACACCGTGACTGGCTATCACGTGCTCGTCGTCACACCTCTCGACAACACGACGTCACCGCTCGACGCTCGCAAAGTCAAGTCGCCACTCTCCTGTCCACTCGGGATCCCACTGGAACCCATTGTCGCAGCGCCCAGTTTCCTTCCTTCATGCTAGCGCTCTCACCCATCCTGATGTTTGGGCCGAGCCCTTTGGTTGCGCCGCATTGTACCACTAAACAACAAGCGCGATATGCAGTGCCGCGCCCGGTCACCCCAACAGCGCCTCGCTCACTGCGCTGATGACGGATTCGCATAAAGGTGAGCAAGTAAATGCCAAGCCCCCTTTTCTTTACCCCCCTTTCTCCTTTCAACGTCTCTTTATCTCCCACTAAGCGGCCTGGTGTCGTCGAGTTGAACTCGTCCAATCCTTTATAAACACAGAACTCTCGCTACATAGTCTCCCTATCCTTCCCACCTGCGCCGATCCCCTCGTTCAACTCGGAAATTCACATATCAGTCATGTTCCGTGCTAATGTACTCGCTCTTCTTCTCGCTCTGTTCTCCTCGTTCATCCTGCTCTCGTCGTCAGGTGTGTACTTTTTGCCGAGTTAGTTTCACGTGAGCTCATGATCTGCTCCAGCACCGGTTCGCTACACGCCAATGCGTCGTGCAACAAACGCAACACAGTGCAACAGCGATTCTTTACAACTGCTGAACGATCTCCTCACTGCGCAGAAACAAATGAACGATGTAGCTGCCAAAGCGTCAGTGCCACTTCCTGATTGTCTGATGTCCAACTGACGACGACTCTAGGGATACGTCGGAGGTTCAGACGATCCAAGGAAGCGTCCAGAATGCCATGAACAGTCTCTTCTCTATCACCAACTCGATGTCGTCCGGATCTGCCGTCGACCCTGCTGTAGGAGATGCTATGTCAGCAAACATAACTCTGGCCCGCAACACCATCGATTCAGTTATCGCGTACGTCTACCGCTTTCTTATGATACCTTTTTTAGCTCAAAGTTCTATCAGACCTGACGCCGTCACTGCGAATACCCTGAGCGATGCCGTATTCACACTTATTGATGCCATCCAGAGCGGTGACAAGGTCGTGTCGGATTGTATCGGTGCATGATGCATGCTTTCCGAAAGCTGATATGTTTTGTCGTGCGGCATTTCCGGGAGTCGTTGTCTGGACAACTTCATGTTCTCATAGGGTTTGGATTCGTTTGTTATAAGTTATTACATTTACTTCAACACGGTGATTGATTTGCCCCAGGCTTGCCATCCCTTCAGATGAACCAGGATGAACCCCACCAGCAGAAACACAATAGGCGTCGCCTCGTTGTAAAATGGAGGTCAGTTTCTCTAACAAACACCGACCAGCGAAGCCGGCAGTGTTTAGTCGGCCTCGTATCGGAAACTCTTGCAGCGGAGTGGAACCCGGGTTTGTGTATCGCTCTCACTCTCATCTTCCCGTCCAACAGGCTTCACCACCTTTTCGGCTCCCTCGGGGATCGTCGCACATCTGGGTGCACTTGACATGGTACCGCATCCAATGTTGGCAGGCAGCGCATGCTGGGCACTCGGGCGACCTACATTCTGACGACCTGCCAGTGAGGCGGTGCTCGCCAACTCTACCTTAACAACGCTCTCGTTCTGGCCTGAAGATTTCTTCCAAACTCTTCCCGCACTCCCAAGCCCTGCCTCAACAGCACCCGAACGCACACCCTTCAGACTCCAGCAACGAAGAAACTGCCCATCCCATAAGAGTTCTGTTACGGGTGCAGAAGGAATACGAAAGGTGTCATCTATCGAATCCGTACCTCCTCGAGGACCGACGCACAACTATCGCCATGGTGAGATGCGTACCCACGGATCTAACAGACCATGAGGATAGGTGTTCCCAACACCCTGCTAAGATGGCTTCAGGTATAAAGCTGCGATGCGTATGCTCTGAGCACCATCAGTATCCCCAGCGGTCAGCCCTCTTCGATTCCGTTGAACGGATTATCCATTCTTTCCTTGCACCCCTTCGTCTTTGATCTTCTAGCCCTTAGCCTCTTGATCTTCTACCCGTTATGCGTTTCTTCGCCACCGTCGTTTCCGTGGTCGCTGCCAGTTGTGCTGTCTTTGTCCACGCAGGTAAGGGTTCCTTCGTAACTCGTCAATGACAGCCCCCTTCATACAGTCACGTCTACTCCTAGCTCCCCTGCAGACCCGCCAGATTGGGAACTTGCAGTGCAACATTGCTCGTCTTCAGATCGTAACAGACCTTAGCAAGACATCTGATGCAGTCAAACAGCTGAGCACCCAAGTCACGTCTGTGAACTCTCCTTCTTCTTGTTATATTCGAGCTGATTTTATCTTTCTGCAGCGGTACCGATGCCGACAGTGTCGCCACGGCCCAGGCCGGTATTTCTGGCGCCCAGACAGCTATCGGTGGGATCGCGAAAGCCCTGTTCACGGGCCAGGCTGCTTCCGCAGACTTGCGTGACCAGGTCGCAGGTAACCTCACCAGTGCCACGACTGCTTTGAACAGCATCAGCTCGTACGTTTCCGGCCATTTTTTGTTTGTAACTTATTCATTGACGAGGATGGACTTTGATTAGGACTGACCCAACGACGAGCAGCACACTGTCGAACGCGATTTCCTTGTTGGGTGATTCCACTTCCGCTGGAGAGCAGGTGGTGGCTCAGTGCAAGTAAGGAGTTGCGGCTCGGTATGGGTTCTGTGGACACTACCTCTGTTTTTTGTAGGGCTGGATCAGTGAATGGACTTTTTACTACAGATGAACTGGCTTGCAGTTATTCCCTCACCGGTTCGGATATGTGTATGCGGATGTTATTTTTTAGGCGGGAGGACGTGAATTCGACTGTGCTGGTTTTAAGTTTGGACTGTTTGCCTTGGGGCCCGTGAAGTTTGATAGATAGCTGCCAACCGCCCGACGCCACCCCAACTCGGCTCGGGGTCTGGACTTTGAAAACTGACAAGGATGGTACAAATGTATGTATGCCAAATAACCCCTTCAAATCTGACCCAACGCCTCTAAATCAATCAATACCCCCTTACTGTTCAGCGCGGCCTGGATAAACGCAAGGTCTTTCAGTGCGTTGCGCGGCTTCTGCACTCCATCGTCCTGTCCTTCAACTGCCATCAGGAAACTCTTGATCTCGTCCTCTATACTCTGCGTTGCTTCATGGAAGATTTCTTCGTTCACCTCTCCTTTGGCCGATACGGTTTTGAGAACGATGCGCAAGCCTGACTTTCCTCCTTGCACGGGGGCGGGGCCGACGGTCAGCCAACCCTTGGAGCCCGTGATGGTGTACCCGTTCCCCTCGATGTAGTCAGGAGCAGGCGACGCAAAGGTCGCCTCGAATGTACCGTGAGATCCGTCAGCGGCTTGGACGATGGCATTGATCGTGTCCAAAGGTGCGAGAATATCCTTGTTCAAAGAGACGAAGCTGGAGAGATGGGTGACAGCACTTGGAAGCATGACGCGAAGAGCAGGCGGCAAAGTGCTAGGATAATTCGGCTCTCGTTAGCGAGCTCATCGAGAGACCGTTGTTCACAGAACTTGAACGCACCACACCACCGTCCAGCTATCCAGATAGCGCAAAATGTGAGTGTCCTTCGTAGAAGGCACAAGTTTTTCACAACTTACCAAGAAGCCCCCTTGGTACTGGTCGATAAGAAGATATCAGACCCAATCGATACACGCAAATCAGCACACATACCTCAGGGAGTGGTCCTCCATGGGGTCTTGTAGTACTTCGAATCCGCATCGATATATACTTTGGTCAGAGCCTTGAAAAACAGTACTTTCCCAATCTTGCTCTCCTTGATAATCTTCCCGGCTTTCTGATAGATCGGTTCCAGCTCGTAGTTCTCGGCCACGCGCCAAATGAGCCCCTTGGGTTCGTAGTCCTGTTCATACGTCTTGATCATTTCGATGGCGCTTGCGACAGTCTGGAGCGACGGGCTTCTCGCTTAGAACATGTTTTCCTGCAGCGAGCGCCTTCAGAATGACGGCAGGTTGCGCCTGTGATAGGAAGGGCTACGATGACGGAAAAGACGTCATCGCGTGCGAGGAGCGAGTCGAGGTCTGAGGAAGCGTCCCCGTCGAAGTAGACTGATGGGGCACTGGCGAGGTTCAGCATCGTTTGTGCAGCGCTTGCCAGGTCTGACGCGCTCTTCTCCGATCGAGAATAGATCGCCTTGAGGGTCTCCCCACGGCCCAGTTTCGCGATGGCCGGTAGATGGGCTGTAAGAAGGAAGGAGCTCGTCGAGTTGGCGTACCAAATGCATGGGAGCCTTGCACTCACCCTCGGTGGCGAACAAACCAGCGCCGATAAGTGCGAATCCTGAAGGACATGACGAGTGGGGTGAAGATAGACAAAGTCACGATCAGTGGGATGTCGGAGGGTAAGGGGTTCTTGTAGTGCAATATTGCGGTGGATCGATGATCAAGCTCGCCAGAAATAACGTTGTCACCTGGCCATGGTTTGAGACCGAGGATTCCTACATACCCTCGGATTAGGAAGAAAAGAACGAACAAGCGGCAGGGGACCTCCGAGCTTGTAGCGAGGCGGGGGAATATCGGGGATAGAAAGCGTACTTGGGAAGGACAGGAAATGGATGGGAAAGGGTTAGACTTGATTAGTAAACGTGAGTGACCACATGATAGTAACGATAAAAAGTACAAGTGGATCGTCAATGCGTCGCGGTTCATAAATGTCGTAACTCAACAAAGAGAAACAAATCCGATGTCGGATTGGGGTGGGGGTGGGGGGGTTATGAGGCATAAGCAAGGCAGTGGTCATTGGATCGGGTATTAGATGGAGAGCAAGAAAGGGGGGAAGGCAAAAAGTACATACTCACAACACATATCAACTGTATAACTTCATGAGACAGTCCACGGATCCAAGCAATGTGGTATCTAAATCTTGTCCTTATCAAAGAACGCAACCAAGTCACCAACCGGCGCACGCGGCTTGCCTGCTGCCTGCCTTGAGCGCAGGTGGTGCCGCATTCGCCCTGGCCAACTTTTCCTGGCGACGCATAAGAAGCGGGTCGACAAATTTAGTCCCGAGAGGTGTGGTGGCCATGTCGCTCGCGATGCCAATACGGTCGGTGGATTGTGACCTCGCACGGACACGGAGGGGTGTCGTTAACGGGGCAAGTGACTTGGGCTTGGGACGCGTTGGCACTGGGGCTGTAGCGTCGGATGTGTACCCGTTGCGAACAGACGATGACGTTCGACCAGCGGATTTACCGATCGTTTCGTCATACGTGTCCGTGTCACTGTCACCTTCCGAGGTTGGCGACGGAGAGTCGGGACGCGGACCCTTCATGACAGGACCACCTAGAGCGACGGTATACCGCTTGCGAGGGGTGGGACTTATGCTTGTTTGACGGGAGTGCTCTGTCCTTCGGTGCTCTGGGAGCGGTGAGCGCGGCGAGTGCCGCAAGGTTGGTCTGATTGTTGGACGGACTGGGCGATGTACCGGGAGGAGACATGGACCGCGGAAGACCCGAAAGGGAATTGTTCGATGACTGGAGTAGTAAGGGAATGTCCACCGAGCGAGGGGAGACCTGCGACAGACATCGGACGCGTGCGCGACGTCAGGGAGGATGGGGGAGAGTTCGTAGGGGAAAATGTGCCCTGAGAAAGTAAAACAGTATCGGGAGGCGTAGCATAGTCTCCCGTGGGATATGGAAGGCGAGAGCGGGGAGTGTTCGATGGAACAGTGAGAGGGACGAATGTTGGGCTCATTGACTCGCGTCGAGGATGGGAAGGAGAGACAACACGAGGCGTCGTCGGCGGTGTTTGAGAATGAATAGCAAGGGAAGAGGAAGTGGGTGGCGCGGTGGACACTGGGGCGGGAGAACGCGAAGGTCCCCCGGAGAGGTTTGCAGGGGCAGTCGCAAGCTTAGCCATTTCTCGCCCCAGCTCAGCCGATGCGTCCCTGCAATTCAACCAGCTCGTCTCGCATCTCGGCCATAGCTTGTTCAGTGGCTTCGGATGATCCTTCTTTCTTCTCGGCCGCCAGGTGTTCTCTTTCGTGCTCCCTCTCAACGAGGAAAGCGTTCGACGTCGCTCATACGTTCTTCGAGCGCACGAACGTGCCCGACGGTCCACTTCTCCAGCTTCTCAAAGCGTCTGGCCACAACGAGGAGCGTCCCAGGGAGATCAAGTGTACCCTGCTCGTTGAACTGTGCGTAGAGGGGAGTAGCTTCGCGTGAAGGGGAGGCTGTTTGACTCGCACCAGAACGCAACGGCGATGGAGCCAAGCTAGGTGGAAGACTGGTATGTTTCGGTGCTCCTGGAGTAGGAGAGGAAGGAGAGGAAGGAGGTGGACGTCTCGGGGGTCCGGGTGGTGTGGTTAAGTTAAGAAAAGCGGGATCCGCGTATTTTGTCTCGCTAGAGGTAGGCCAATCGTTCGACTTTTTCCTCTCGCGCTTATCCTGCTTCTTGGCCTCTTTCTTTCCCTTCTTATCCTTCTCTTTTGTCTCTTGAACGACCTGCTGTGCAGGTGTAAGGGGATCTTTCGTCGGCGTGAGGCGATTCTTCGCCGCCACCCACCAACTTGGGCTGCCTTCCTTCTGCGATGTTGCTGGAGAGGGCGGATCCATAGCTGGCATTGTCTGCGCGCGAGGGCGGGGCGATGTGGCCAGCATGGACAGCACCTTGTCTTCCATAAGACGACGCTCCTCCGCTTCCTGGATCAAAATACGCTCCGCCTCTCGCCTGCTTCGATCTCGTTCCATCTCTGCCTGGGCTTTGAGTTCTTCGTCAGTAAGCATGTGTCCAGAACGACCGTTCATCATGGACCCGACGCGCTGCGCGAAGCTGGTGGCCATCTGCGTGATCGAAGGATTGGGCGAGTGGGATCGACCCCAAGTGGCATCTCTTTCATCCTCGTCTGAATCATTGTCCGAGCCGTCTTCGCTGAAAGTCCCAGTATCCGGATCGGGCGTGTGGGAGTTCCGAAGAGGAGACGGAGAGCGCCTGGTTGTGTGGTTGTTGCCATACACGGGTTGGGGCTGTATGCACACATCAGTTGGACACATATTTAACACCCTCGCAGAGAGCCGGAGGAATTCCTGTGCTCACAATGTCAATCGCTGAAGGGCGGTGGCAGAGCTGGCGAAGTCATTCTTCGCTGTGGTTTGTAGTTGGGTGTCGGCTCAGGCGGCGCGAGGTTGTTTGAGCTCGCGATAGAGGTAGTAAGACCTGTGAGAATGAGGTGATGCCATGACCGCTTGACCTGGCCGTCGTTGTACCCCACGACGGGGCCGTCGAGAAGAACGTGAGCGTGGGCGATGTTGAACGTTGATTGAACGTTGAACGAAAAGGAAGCCGTCTCGGTCCCCGAGTCGTTCCCGGAACGGCGCTTATTTGGTTGTCGCTCTTTCCCTCCCACCACCATCGCCGACCGCGACGACGCGAGATGGACGGCCACAACTCAACCTCGACTCTCGAACCCTTATTCATTTTCCTTCAATATTCGTTCACTCAACTGGAGGCAACATTCTACAAATTGCCAGGCTCCCATGTCGTCGCTCGTTACGTGAAGTCATCCCACCAGAACGACCCCGGCCGCACCGTCCTCGAGATTCTGCTTTTCTTCTTCCTTGTTCGCACTGTCCTTCAGAGGCGTACCCGCGCCGACAGTGGTGGAAAGCATTTCATCCAGTTCTCTGAAAAGGTTCGTTCCTGTCATTGGAAGGCATGCTGCGACTCCAAGCTGACCATCCCCTGGGCAGGAAATTGACGAATTGGTTGAGGAATGGACCCCGGAACCATTAGGGAAACCTCTCTCCCCCTCTGAAGAGGCCGACCTCGCCTCAGTTCCGGTCATCACTGGCGCCAACGGTCCCAGGCCCAAACTGCTCAACCACAGCAAGCCGGTGCTCAACCTCGCCAGTTACAACTTCGCCGGTCTTGCTGGAAACGAAGTCATCAAGGAGCGTGCTATTGAGACTCTTCGAAAGTATGGACTCGGTAGCTGTGGTCCTCCTGGTTTCTACGGCACCATCGGTACGCAGGGTTTCCTTGCAAACGTCGCACCGGCTGAAATTGGAGTCTAGATGTTCACATGGAACTTGAAAAGAATATCTCCGAATTTTTAGGCACCGAATCGACCATTCTCTACTCGCAGGCCTTCCACACCGTGTCATCCGTCATCGCAGCATTTTGCAAGCGACACGATGTTGTCATTGCCGACCGAGGGGTTAACTTTGCCATCCAGAAGGGTCTCCAGATTTCCCGCTCCACCATCCGTTGGTTTGACCACAACGACCTCAAGAGCCTGGAAGACGTTCTTATCAGTGTTGAGAAAGACCGGAAGAAGAGGCGAGGACCTTTGACGAGGCGTTTCATCGTTACCGAAGGCATCTTCGAGAAGGACGGTGCTATGGTTGACCTTCCGAGGCTTGTGAGTATGCTCTAGCCCCTGGCAGTAACTTTCTCAATGTTCGGTAGATCGAGCTGAAGAACAAGCATAAATACCGCTTGATCCTCGACGAGAGCTTTTCCTTTGGAACTATTGGCAGGACTGGACGCGGGCTCACAGAATTATACAACGTTCCGGTGTGTATGGTTGTTCCTCTTAGATGTTCATGTCTCATACTCCTCACAGGCAACACAAGTAGACATGCTTGTTGGCTCGGTTGCAAATGGGTTGAACTCTTCCGGAGGTTTCTGCGCGGGAACGAAGACTGTTGTCGAACATCAGGTATGCTCCTAGCGCGAGCACAGTAACAATGCACTCATCGTTCGCGTTCGTTCGTAGCGTATCAATGGCACGGCGTTCGTCTTCTCGGCTGCCGGTCCCGCTCTTCAGGCCGTCAGCGCTAGCGAGGGAATCAACATACTCCAGAACACGCCTTCTATTATGACCACACTTCAAGAGAACATCCACGCCGTACGCACTGTCCTTGACAGGGTCGATTGCCTCAGCGTCCCGTCGCACCCCGCGAGTGCCATCATCCACCTGCACGTCCGCCCGGCCTCGTCCATGTTCCTTTCTCCCCACACAACCGCTGGCAAACCGTCCAACCCGTCGTCCATCCAGGCCCGCGACCCTCCCGTCTTCGATATCGAGAGCGAAGAGCGTGCCCTCCAGGAAATCGTGGAGGAGTGCCTCGCTCAAGGTGTGTGGATCACCCGCGCCAAGCGTTTGCGCGGCCAAGAATGGGTAGAGGCGCGTCCTAGCATTCGCCTTGCTATTTCGAGTGCCATTACGCGTCGTGACTGCGAGAAGGCTGCACATGTCATCAAAGCAGCGGCGATCAAGGTACTTCGTCGTCGTTAGATTTGCGCAGTAGACGATGGACGGATGATCCATGCTATCTTAGACTGTATCTATACCCTACTGAACCTAATGTCATGTTGTTGTTGATTATGCCTTCGATGGATGTGGTCCGCGCATGGCGTCTTCACTCCAGCTTCAGGGTTCATGCATATAAGGGTTTATTCCGCGATTCTGCGTAGGGCAGTCACTTTTATACAGGCCAGGGTGCAGATGGGTTATGTATCTTTTCACTTTGGCAGATCAGTGGAGTGCGCGATGTCTTTCCATTCCTCCAACCTCTGAAGAGTGGACTCGGCGGCTTCCTTCACGACCTGGTGGCAATCGCTGCCGAGATCAACCACAGGAGGGATCGTCCGCCCCTTGACTGCCCCTTCACCGTGAACAAGGTCGACCATCAGCTCTGCTGCCTTCTTAGGGTCTCCGGGTTGCTTTCCGTTGTAGGCTACAGCAAACCGTAAGTCTCGACTCTCGAAGAGCCCTTGCGATGTACGAGAAGGGACGTACCGATAAGGTTGTCGTTTGCGGGGCCAGTGATAGGCGCGTAGTCGTCAATGCGCGAGATGTGGGGCGCGCGATTGCCATCCGTGAGGAAGTTCGTCCGGAAGTAGCCCAGCTCTACGATGATGCTACGAAGCCCCAGCGGCGAGATTTCCACGTCAAGGGAGCCGGAAAGACCTGAAAAATCGTGGGTCAGAGGGTCCACGGCCTCGGGAGGTATAGACGCTACGCACCTCGCAAAGCGTGCTTTGTCCCAGCGTACAAACCGGCGTTGGGTCCGAACCTCCAGCCTCCCAACGAGCCGAGCCAGAGAATGGTGCCCGACTTGCGCGCACGCATGTATGGAAGAAAGGCGCGGGCGACGTTGAGAGCTCCGAACACATTCGTGCTGGAATGTGGGGTTAGTCGGTCTTCGAGGAAGCGTCAAGGGCAGGGTTCTTACTTGAATTGTGCGAATGTCTCTTCTGGTCTATAAGAGAACACAGTGATTAGTGGAGATATAGATGTCGTAGAACAAGGGGACCCACGTATTCTCTTCAATTGCGCCGACTGCGATGTATCCTAGGTACAAGCATCATCGTGAGATCATGGACTGTCCGCCATAGACCAGAAGTACATACCGGCATTGTTCACCACCACGTCGACCTTCCCGTGCAGCTCTACCGCCTTCTTTGCGATTGCATGCAGATCCGCTAGCGACGCGGTGACATCGAGCTCGAGAACGTCGGCTCCTTTCTCGCGCAGAGGCTCGAGCTGTCGGATTGAGCGGGCACGCGCGGTTGCAACAACTCTATCGCCGCGTGCAAGAGCAGCGAGGGTAAGATCACGTCCGATCCCAGATCTGCGCGTGGGTTGGTATGCATGAGTTTGCGCAAGAGATGGAGGCGACGTACGATGTACCGGTGATCAGCCACACAAGTTGCGAGGACATGGTGATGGGTTGGACGTGGATTCCAAGAGCGAGAAGGGAAGAGAGACGTATTCGCAAGACGTAGGCGCCAGTGGACACCGGGTAGCCTTTTATAGATTTAGCAGCGCCAGACGGTACAGTAAGGATCCGAGTCTCGATGAATACCAGCGACCTTGGATAGATGATTCATCATGAGTGTCCACAGGAAGAGAGACCCACATGCCCACATACCCACATAACATTCGAGTCGATCCACATCTCGACTTGCCTTTGTACTTAGCACAGGACCGGCGAACTTCAGGCCCTTGATCCGTCCTCGTCCGTGGACCGTCGTGACCGCGAGAATAGCTTCGAGAAGTTCACGAACGCGCGAGGCTGTCGAGATGCAGAAGCAATCAATGGATCGAAACCACGCACGAATGAAACGCCGTCACCGTAAATCCAGCTTCTCAGCAAATTGGGGATGATCGACGAAAACTCGGTGCGTGGAGCAAGGTTCGCGGGCGCGAGTTATTTTGTGGTAGAGTAGGTACAAGTAGAGAGGTGTAAATGTTGTCCAGCCAGCCAGTGCATGAAGGAGCCGAGAAGGAGAAATACATGCGGGAAGAGTGCAGAGTCAGCGAATAACCATTACGTGCAAAAGAAAAGGATTAGAGAGGAGGGAAGGCACTAGGGTAGAAGGTAGAAAGACGATGAGAGACGACGGGGAAATCCCAGGGCGAAAAAAGTTGTAAAAATACAGCAGAGGAATCGCTATGCGCCAGGAAGCGCGAGTCCAGTAATCCAATCCGACCGCGGTCTTGGCCGTGCCCGACGCGCCGCCAACATGGCATTTTAAGACTTTGGTTCCCAAAACAGTTCATTGCCGCTGTAGAAGCGACGTGTGCATCGTTTGGTCCGTCCCCGGGATCAAGCCGCGCCGCTGGTGATCATGCTCAGAGCACGAAGAACGGACTCCCAAGCGAGGTCGAGCGCGGACCAGAGGTCGGGGTCAAAAACGCCGATAGCGCAGGCGTTGCGCCAGACGGACGTGATACGGCGGGTGACGAGCATGAGGGAGCTCACGCGGTCTGCGGGGGATGCGCCTGGGGCATGGGAGGTGAGGTAAGAGGCGATTTGCGAAGGGGACAGATGGCCGAGGGGGCCCTTGTCGTTCGAGCTGCGGGCGAGGGGAACGAGGGTAGCAGGGATAGGGAGCAGGGCGGTCATGAGCAGATCGGGCCGATGAGAGATGAGGAATGTGTGGAGAGGCTCAAACACCTCGGCGTGGGGGACGGTGAGGGTGACCACAGGGACGGATGCGGTGCCGTCCGAGCGTGGGCGGGGGCGCGAGATGGGAAGGCGGGGCAGATGTGCGCAGTTGGCCGCGAGGGCGACATGGTAGGTCGGGAACAACATGACATGGTCCGAGGTGCTTTGGGACGAGAACACGGCAAGGACGTGGGTTGGCGGGTTGTGGGACACAGGCAGATCGAAGGCCGCGGGAAGGTGAGAACGGGGGTACGACTTGGGTACGCGCGTGGAGGCGAGAGCCTGGTACGCTCTAAGGCAGAGAGTGTGAGACGGGGGGAGGGCGATGCCGATAGGGAGAAGAGAACGTACTCGTTGCCTCCGAGGGCGAGACGGTGACGGATGTAGCTAAAGGCGGGTTGGGCGTAGCTAGGATCGATGGCGACCAATACGTCGCGGTTGACCTCTGCGAATTCGGGGCGGCGAAGGGTGGAGGGGAGGTTGAGGGTAGGGAGAGCCGGGGGATGGTACATCTGAGACGGAGGCTGGGGCTGCGGGTCGTAATGCTGAGGGTAGTGAGGGTAGGAATGGGCGGTGCGGGCGGCGACGTGGAACATCTTGTAGAGGATATGGGAGGTTGAAAGGGGAGGAAGAGTACAAGGGCGATGCGGGATTACAAGGATGCGCAACTCGAAGGATGAGCGGGATTACAAGAGCAGGCGATGCTTCCTGAGCAAAGGAGAGGAGGACGAGGGAGCGTGCGTTAAGTACAAGAGAGAGAAAGCCGACGACGAATGCGAACGAAGGACGAACGGAACACGAACGAAGGAGGAGTATAAGGTGCCCTCTCGTCAAAATGGACATTCGCTTATGTCCTCTTTCGGCTTCGTCTTCCTCCAGCCGCGTTCCTGGCTCTCGTTCCTCCCGCCGATAAACGACTGTCCCCCAATGGATCCTACGCCTTGTCCTCCTCGTCCCCGGCCCCGTTGCTCTTCTCAACCACCCCATTCTCCTCTCCACCCTCTCTCAATCCCCCCGTCCACTTGCTGAACGTTGAACGTCCCACTAGTCCGTTCGCACCAGCCTTATTGTCTTTTCTCTGATGGTAACGCATACTGACCACCTCGCAGTCGCTCTTCGTGGATGACCCGCTTCATAATTAGTACGTCAGTCCCATATTCTGACGGACGTCGAGACCGCGACCCCGTTCAATCTTCTAAGACGCGCTTTGGTGAGAGGGGTCGTTAGGGAATTGCCGAGGCCTTTCACGTGACCTTTTACATCTTTCTCGAGTAGAACTCTTCCTCTGCACCTCCATGTTTGCACTACAATGCTAATGAAAATATCGAGGATGGTGTAGAGTAGTCAAATAAACCCCGTGAGCAATTTTCAGCTTTCTCACAGATGCTATGAGCCAGCAGTTAGCAAGATGAGCCTTTGCTAGGCCTTTGAGGTCGCCATTTGACCCATTTGCCACCGTAGACGACGAGTTTTCACTCCGGAAAAAAAGGAGCAATTAGGGTTAGGTATACTGACCTCTACGATGCTACGCTTTTGGTGTGTGAGGCGTCCTGTGAGCGTCCATGGAACATACTCCGTCGATTCGAGCACGAGGGAAAGGCTCCGGCGTGGGAACTACCTACTCAAAGAGGGCGAAAGTCGCGTCGAGGTTCACTTTAACGCCGACTTTAACGCCTACGGACCCCTCCCCGCCAACGCATCATTCACTTTCATGCGTCTGCAAAACTGCCCTGCGCCGGAAGGTCTGATAGCGTCCGCGACCGACTAGACGAGAAAGGAATAGACCTGCTTCCAAATTCCAGATGCTGCTTCATCGCCAGGGCGGCCACAACGCGGTCACACGACTCGGCCAAGGTCGCGGTCGCGCACCAACTTCTGGGTCTATTTGGAGCCTCTTCGCGTTTTTATGCCCTTGTTCACAGTTGGGGAGAGTGGGCGGGAGAGGAGAGGAGGAGGGCATTCCATTGCTTGAATTTATCGCATGTCGCGAGGACCTGATCACCGATATGGGCGCTGGAATGTTCCCCTACTCCGCACTGGGCATCTGTTGTTGCCTCTGGAAAGAACAAGGATCAGGATCCACGCGGTAGCAGGTGTAACAGGAACCTCATACCACGCATCATGGCACCGGCCTCCTTGAACCGGAGGGGAACATAGTATATTGTGGATCCACATATTGGCGCAGTCCTCGTTGAGAACAAGGGACAAAATTCTTCCCAAAGGTCGGACTCCGATGCGCGTGCATCGTTGGTGCAAACGCGCTTGCATCAGCGTGCATCCACCTCGAATCCTTCGGCGTTGATGTCGTTCACTGGCTTTTCTGAAGATGAATGTCGCTGGAATGTTGGAAGGGTTAACATTTGAAACGAAGCGCGGACCAGTGACGTCTGCCGCCCGAAGAATGACCAGACCATAGCGTTGATAGCTACTAGTTTGAACTTTCGAGGGTCAGGAGACATGCAGAAGGGCTTCAGATATACCAGCTGCTGCTCCGATGAAGAAAACGGCAGCCTGACCCTTGAACACGTTTGTACGAAACCCACCGGTGGACAAGCTTAGCCTTATCATCAACACCGAGCATTACTGCGCAATAGAAGACATAAATTGCTCGAGCTATCTGAATGGCATGAGCATGTATTCTGATGACATCGGTGGGATGGGGAGCGAGGAGTGGTGGGAGAGGATGGGAAGAATTGGGCAAGACGCGCCGACGAAGATCGCTGCCAGTGCCTGGCGTACAGCCGCATACCACGTGATCTTGCCGCCTCAAGCCTCCGGCTATCTCCGGCTAGTGCCTCCGAGTCAGAGCCAGTGCCTCACCCGCTCCGATCTACCGTTACTGTTGAACGTTGAACGTTGAATCTCAAGTCATCCCCACTTGCTCTCCTTCTCCCCCTCTTCACTGTTTTGAAACGTGTGGCGGAGTTAAGTATGATTCATGTGTCTGTTTGCTCCGCTCATTGCTAGAACCCGTGGAGGACAAGAATCGGCCTGGAAATCACACCTTGGCGGCGGAGTGTCTTGATCGGGGGACACAATGAGGATTGCATTGTCTACACCAGTGGCAATAATTATGGTGAGCAGTATAAATGTTGGCATCTCTTCCCTTTCTCTCATACGACCATTCTCTCTTCCAGCCAGCTCCCTAGCTCAAGATGTCCGTCTCCTCCGATGGCGCTGTCAACCTCCCTCTCCTTGGCTTCCAACCGAGTCTTCCTACGAAACGGGGATGCAAAGTCCCCCAAGAACGACATATCCGAAAAGATGTGCTGACAGACATAGCTCCGGACCGCTACGAGTTTCTCTCGGGTGCTCCTGATATTGAGACGATTCGCCACACCCTCAAGGCCAAACCTCACGGAGAAGACAGGTGAGCTTCCCTCGAGACCTTTGCAGCCACAGGCCTCTTACGTTGATTGCTTCAAAGCAACTGGCTGAACGGATGGCACCTTCGTTCCGACCAGAAACTCACCGCCCCGACCGTGGTCATCTCCACCACAGACAATCCCTTCTCTCCTTCCCCAGGCTCGCGCAGAACTCGTTCCACGAACCCTAGCAGATTCTCCTCACATCGAATGGCTATGTACGGGTCCGACTTCCAAGACAGCCCACGGGCCATGCAGTTTCGCCCTAGCACCCCAGACAAGTTATCACCCAGACCGCCTGGTCCGACGCATTCTCTTGTCGCTTACGAGTCCGACCCTCCTTCGCTCTCGGGGCGCTTCTCAACGCTGGTCGAAAGTCCCATCAATGACCTCCTGTTCGTCGCCAACTGTCCGAACCTCTTCACCGCAGAGACCGAGCGCGTCTTACCGCCGAGGATCGAGGACAAACTCCCGCGCGTGCTCATCAAAGTCAAGAGCCTCGAAGCCTGGCCGGAGCTCGTGATATACTTGCACACGAAAAACCAAAGAGCCCTCTTCCGCGCGTTGGTGCCCGAGTGGATCTATGACCTCGTCCACCTGCTTCCGCTCGGCAACGAACCTAATTTCAGCCAATCCGCCGCTCGCGGACGGAAACTTAGCCTAGGCTGCATTGCATGGGAAGAGGAGATCTCAGAGCGCCCGCGCTCTGTCGATACGACCGCCACAATTGCCCAAGAGATCGTGGACGCGGAGGCCTCTCTGCCGCCCCATGTCGGCCACCAGGACATCCTGGCCGTCGGCAAACGCCTGAGCGCCCTTCGCGCCAACTTGGACCTCATCGGTTACTTCAACACGCGACTTTGGTTGGAACTTGATGTTTTGATGTCGATCATAATCGAGGTCATAAACCTCAAAGCTAAGGTCGCCAAAGAGGAATGGGTCGATTTGGGGGGGACGGCGAACGAATACGAATAACCATCCTGTCGTGGCAGGTACCGGTGGTGGAATGGAATGTCGGAAAATCATTGGTCAGACAGCCTAGTGAGTAAGTACATGTATCTTACTTATGTCTTTTTGACGCGTGGCGTGGGTATTCGCGCCATTACGCTCTTCTATAGTGCTGTAACACTCGTGTAATTTTTATGGAGGACCCCGATACTCACAAAGCTTCTACGTCCGTTTGACCGCCTAGAATGTATCACCTTGAGCCTCAGCCTGGAGAGTACTACTAACCGAGGGCTCAAGGCGTTCCTGTACGTGATCGGCTTACCTCAGTGATCTCAACTAGGTGATTGTGTTCCGGACCGCGAACACAGAGCGCTACTCCCTGCTTGTCCCTGGCATCGACGACACCGTGGACAACGTCCTCGCTGACAAGGTCGTCGCCGTTGTGGCCATCCTCAAAGCCATCAATGCATCAACGACACCCTCCCCCTAAACACGTTCGTTCCCGGCGCGGTGAGTTCTGCTGTCGTCCCCCTTCTTCCCCTCACTCACATGTATTTACAGACATCGCTAAAACTGAGTGTCAAGGGTGACCGGTGAAGACCAAGCGAAAACCATACTTAGTCATCATGAAGTATATCCCTGTCGTTGACAACTCGAAGTGGCAGGCGATATCTCAATGTATGGGAAACTATGTAAGATACATTTTGGAGCGTAAAATAGTGAACAATAATCCAAGAGGCGCGGAAAGCTGATGGTACCGATATCGGAGGGAGGACAGAAAAAGAGACGCGAGAGCATGCGGGAACATAGGGTGCAAACCTGAGAGATGTAGCAAAGATGTAGCATCAATTCCTGTCGCAACAACATCATTGCAAATGAGCTGGTACTTACGAGCACTCATCTTAGCCGTCCTGGCAACCCGGGAACGCTGCTAAACCGTTGATTATCGCCTTGCGGGGCGCAGGGCGCGTATACCTCCCCAAGAACCGTCCCCTCTACGGAAAAAGACAGCAAAACCCCTGGCTCAACTACCCATCGCGGAGGCCCCAACATGCGCCTTCCTCGTGCCCGACTGTACGCTTCGCCGTATGAAAGTAGCGGGATCCAGCCTCGCTCGTAGACTTGGATAGTTAGGTTTTTGGGGGCATCCACGGCTTGACCAGTTTTGGGGTCGATCAGGTCGAAGTTGTACCCGAACATGTAGCCGTACCACCAGCGTATTGTGAGCCCGGGATGGCCAGATTTCGAAGGGAGCTGAGTGTGTCGTACGGTAGGATCGTCTGGTGCGGGGCGCGCCTGTCGTCGATAAGGATCAGTGACGACCTAAGCAAGAACTCGAACAACGAACCCCGTGTATAGAACCCCGTGTATAATGGTGTTGCCATGCGGTCCGCCACTTTTTGCACGCGCTTGTCTGCCCAGTCAGACCACTCGGACTCTGGAAGTCCGAGACATTCGAAGTGGCTGCGTAGTGAGGGACTTGCACGAAGTTGTGCAAGATGGCGCGGGAGGTCTATACGAGTCCCATGCGCAATTGTAGGGAGAATTCTTGGTGGTTCATCCTGTTGGTAGAGTTAATAAAATGCCCAAATTCACGACTGGGATGCAGCTGACTGGACGAAGGATCTGGGCCTTGCGACCACCTTGGACGTCTTGTCTGCGAGTCTTGCGAGGAATGATTGTCCCGATGTGGGTCGTAAACGGAGGGAGTGAGGAAATGGGCATGACAATGAGGCTACGTGGGCAATGGGTTGGAGCTGAAAACGAGCTATGTGGACAAAGCACGCGAGTGGTGAGAGAGTTGAGAGAGTTCAATCGAGCACGCGCGGTCATATAAGTTCGACGGTTGTTTTACTTTGTTTGGAAGTGTTCGTTTTGGTAACAGTATAGGCGCGTTAACGGTGATCCGGGCCTCCGGGCACAAAGTGGTCATATCATGCCATGGGAGCCTCATTGGGAGGTTAAAGTTTCAAGCCTCCATAGTTATATGTCTGAGATGACATAGTGGACACAATCACAATAGAGCCCCCGTGCTGACGGCCTTGCCACAACCTGAGGCCTGAGTACTCTTCGCGTGTTAGTATAGACAGATGGGAAGTCTGAATGGGACCCACCTGGCTGCTGCACGCGCGGTATTGAACACGCCGAGCACGTTGACATTGAAAACTTTGTTGAAATCCTCGGTCGTGAGCTCCAATGGTAGCGATATACTGCAATGATGCCGGTAGGCACCCGCATGTGCGACCGTCTTGCTCAGAGCCAGCCCGATGCCCCGATTGCTTCCAGTGACGACGATGCATTTATCTAGAAGCCTTGAGCAAAAATCAGAAGAAAAAACGAGGATTTACACACTGGTGAGGTCGATCGAGAAACCTTTGGATGAGCTATAAAAATGCATGGCCATGGCGAGAATAAGTAGAAGGTGGGAACGAGAGATACCGAGCGTCCTCTTGCTTATAACGCGGAAGGCAAAGTTGAGCGGCTTCTAGCATTGAATATCAAGTCAATGCCGTCACTGACCAGGCGGCCGTAGATAAAAGCTTCCTATATTCCCATGCCATCGTGGGTTTCCGAAGGTCGACATACATAGAATACCTCAAACTTCGTCAACGTTATCATTGACAGTCTTCGCCGCCCTTCGTTGTGCCGCCCATTCACGCGCCCGTGCTCGACGCGCTTCCTTCGCAGCTTCCTCACCAGCTTGCAAATCGACTCCTGCCCGGACGACCGTTTCTTCTTCATGGGAGGTCTCGCCTTCCGCATCGCCTTCCTGCTCGCTGCCTTCTTCACTGTCTGCATACCCCATCAGACCACCTAGGCCGGCCGGCTCCTTTCTCTCGGGAACTCCCCCCTTCTCCAGCCTTGCGTGAGCTTTGATCCGGGCCCATGCGCGGGCCCAACGCCCGCGTAGGAATGCAAAGCGAGGATCCGCACCATGGTTTGCCAGGATGCGCATCTCCAGGTGGGCACCATTTGCTGTAGCAAGAAGGTGGGAAGCTGTCCTCCGCATGACCGCCGTCTGCGCATCGTCGGGCTATTGGGGACAAGGTCAACAGACGATCAACATCCAGCAGGCATGATGGGCACGTACCTCCTCATCACTACCTCCCCATCGTTCTCCACTTACCCCCTCGTCGATTTCATCATCTGCCATAGCGCGCATACGTTCTTCGCGCAGTTTCTCAAGTTGTCTTCGTCTCTTGACGCGAACGTAATCCTCAGTTTCATCGGGGGACAAAAAGAAAGTATCCTCCGCATCGGAAGGAAGGTCCGTCCACCCGCCTGGAGATGTTGGCCGAGACAGAGCCACATCAGTCGAGAGAAGATTTGGGGGCTCGTCAAGAAGGAGTCGAGCATCATATCTGTCAAAACAACAACGTCAGACCACTGGTGTAAAATATAGAGACCGGAAGAAAAGTCATATACCGCTGTACACTCGTCTACGCAACCATAAACATAGCAAAAACCCGTACCAGACAACAAGACAGGAATGGCAACGTCGTTGTGATACAGCCACAGTCCACACGACGCTTGACGTATAAACACACGGTACCGACATCCATGAATTCTTTAAAACCAAAGCACGGATACACACCTATCTACCCATACGACGCCTTCTCCTTCTGCATTCCACCCAAGCCTGATTAAGCCGTCGCCAACGCGTCCTGAAGATTCAACTTCTAGGGCATCTGCAGAGTATGTCGCTCGAGGGCCCCGTACGATGTCCGCCTCATGCGCGATGACACGGAGAGCAGGGTCATATTCGAGTTCTTCTTGGCCTTCGCCCCAGGGCTGTTCCAGTTCATCAGATGCTTCGTCACGACGGCGAGTTCTGGGGGATCTCGAGCCCTCCTGGTATGAGGAGCGAAGTTTACGTTTGCGAGAGGACATTCTGGATCAAGACCAAGTTGTGTCGGCGGTGCGGCGGCTTTATTCATTGTAGATCCACGTGATACAGAAATGGCTGATTCGTTTTGTGAACTCATCGTTTACGTTGACTTGCTCTTTCATTTGCTGATTCTGCACCAGCTGATCGCGTTCCCTCTCGCGACCTTTCCTGAAGCTATGGACAACCAGGATGTGAACGGACCTGAGTTTGGTGGCGCAACTTTCCCCCCGCAGCGCCAGGACATGGAATACCTTTGCGCAGGTAGGCCCCCCCTCAATCCACTTTTGCGACCTTTTACCCCGACCCCTCCTTCCAATACGTTAATAAAATTGCGCTGTGGGACATACGGGATCTAACCACATGTCCGGTTACTCTCAGATTGTGGCGCGAAGAATGAAATCAAGGCTCGCGAGCCTATACGTTGCCGTGAGTGCGGACACCGCATCATGTACAAAAAACGAACCAAGCGAAGTGCGTTGCGTCGTTCCTTGATTGTATCACGCGCCGGATCCAATGGTTGGAACAGTGGTCCAATTTGAAGCTCGCTGAAAAGAGAACATGGTCAACTCGAGATCGTGATGCTCAAGTTCCATGGTTCACTGTTCTCGTTCACGCCGCTACAGCATTCGGAAACACCTATCTGATGAAAGTTCTCGGCATCGCGTTGACTGCCAGACCGTGGGTCCGGAATATCAGCACTCCGGAGGGACATGATGTTGACTATTCGTGTACGCTGTCCGTGTATGCTACTTACGCCGTTGCGGCACATCCTTGCGAAATAGCCAGGTTTATGCGCGTACACCCCCACATCGAGGGGGGGGGGGACGTAGAGTGTCGGCTTCGGTCAAGATCCAAGCTTTCACAGTTCAAAATCCAACCCGCCAAGTCCAGTTCATCCGTCGGGCGCAACAACCTTTCCTTGCTCCCTGCGTCTACACAGGCCTTAGTTCATCCGACAGCCACTTCTTGGAAGCTGTTTATCGTGGTTACCATCGATATCACAATGAAGGGCTCAAAAGAACCGAAGGATCACGAATGGCGTTTACGTTTGCGTGCCATACTTACTCGCCTAGATCATGCCAGATGACGGGAAACCTGACCATCTGTTCTTGGGACGGCCACTGTGAGATGTGACCCGCTCAAAAGCACCTGGAAGGTACAATGTGCGTAACCGCGGTTAGCCTCTGGTCTTGATGCCGTCTTGGAATATATCCAGCCAGCTAATAGCCAATGTAGGTCCGAGGACCCTGCCAACAATCATCATAATTCGTCCGTTGGACATGCTTGCATCGTATAGGCATGAGGGACCTTGCTCGTACTACCTGGATGATGACATGTGGCATTGAACCAACGCGTAACGAAGTTGTTGAGTCGGTAAACTTCCCAGCCAACCTGTTACCCGCTTTCATTGCTGGAGAGGTTTTACTTATCCTGCCCAAGATGGCTACGCGACGACGCTAAGGTGATGTCTCCGTCGTGATACTTACCACGAATCGAAACGGATGCTCAAGTACTTTATCGTTGCCGGAGTCGCCCCGTGGGCGGCCTGCCCTGCCAGTGGGTCCCTGACGTTCCGCTTCCCACCAACACTTCGTTCTGACCGCCCCAATTCTCAGATCTTCATGGAAATGTATACTGCATCGTGATCTGTATGGGTCCGCCCATCATGTCATCAATGTTCGTTGCGGTGTTGTTTCACACTTAATGGTCCACTGGACACACGTCGCTCTAGGTTTATCCTTTCCCCCATGCTAGAGGGTTTGCCATGTCCGTGACTTTGACAGCTGCGGATGGTCTTCACTACGCCGCCCAAGTACGCTCTTTTCAGGTGGGTCCGCCCTCGATGACACAGAAATTCTGGGGTTCTGACGCGCACCGGGTGGACGGCAATGTAGTATGTGCAAGGTATGGCCCCACAACTCTGCCTCATATTCAAGGCATGCTTATCATGGTATATTCAGTCGCCAGCATGGCCGTGCTGGTACGCCCTTCCTTCTTCCTGAAGCTTGTCTGGTATATAACGTGTATCCGAAGGTTTACGACGCACTCATTCTCTTCGGCGAAGAGGTGTGCGCCATACACCGTTTTCTCCTTTTTTTTTGTTCTCATCGTATACTGCCAGGTGGATCTCATCTGGAAAGCGCGCTGGACGCTTCCAAAGGCTCTCTACTTGCTGAGCCGTTACACTCCTTTCATCGACTTGGCGGTCGACCTGTATCGTAAGCCTCCCAGCATGCGTTTTGTCGGCGTCATCTGACAGTGGACACGACGGTAGACACGCTCGCTTTTCCGCAGCCTAGCCCTGAGGTAACTCTACATCCTCTTCCGCTGGAAGAACTGTGGCTGGTTCTGATTATCAACATATGTGCGTAGGCCTGTCAGTCGTCGTACGTATTCATCAGCTGTAAGTGTGCTATCCGTCAAGTTCCAAGCTTTGTCGCTGCCATACTCATGAATCCCAAGGGTCCATGGTCATCGGCATGGGTCTATCTGAAGGTCGGCTCTTCGCATGCCCGTTGGCAATCGTTCACGGCTGATATTGTTCACCGTGCAGTTGTCATGATCCTGCGCATCTACGCCATGCGAGGGCGATCAAAGAGGGTGCTTTACAGCCTCGTCACACTTTGGGGGGTGCGCATCCTCCTCCATCTCGCGGGTTCGAACGACCGAACTGATGCATCCCCGGCGTACAGATCCTCATCATCATCGGTCTGTTCTTCAGCAATCGCGTGGCGTATTCCGTCACATGTGAGTGGCACTGTAGGTTCTCTCTGTACCGACGCGAAAATAAATCCTCCTGCAGTCGGCCAGCTGAACATTCCGGGCCTTGACGGCATGGGTCTCACCGGCTGTCACAACCTCCCTACCCCCTCTTTTTCGCTTGCCGCCGCATTCGTGAGCTTGCTCGCGATGGAAGCAGGTTCGTTGGATCTCATCCGCACGAACGACCTGGAACTTACGGCCCCACACAGTCATAGTTGTGCTAACGGTCTTGACTGCGGTAAACCGATGGAATGGTGGGCAGTCTCCACTAGAGGATCCGCAGTTTTTGACGTTATGTTATTCTAATTCAGAGCGATACCAATTCGAGTCTTTCGACATGACCTTCAAAACGCTGTACTTTGACGGTGCGTTATATCTGTAGTCTGTATGGTCGATTTTTTGATTGCGATGTCAAGGCATCTTCTTTTTTCTCTGTCTGCTAGGTAGGCGTGTAGATGGCTTGTGTCCGTTGCGTGTAATCGAGGCTGTCCCAGGGTTCTCCCTCCTCAACATCACGTTCACGTTGCTGACAGACAACGTATGTGCATCCCTCGGAATTCCATCGTCCATCGATCTGTCCTAATGCCTCTCACAGCCTGCGATCACCTCCATCTTCATCGTGTAAGTTCTACTGCTACGCCGCGTCTTTCTCAAATCTCACCCCCAACCTTTTGCTTCCTGCATCTCCACCCACCAGTCCGATGCGCGTCATGCACGGTATCCTCTCCTGCCGCATGCTCCTCAACATCCGCCGCGTCGCCGCCAAGATCGTCGTCCTCCCCCTCCCCGTCGTCGTCCCGCCGCCCCGGGGCTCCGAAGCCTCGATCGACACTTTGGACTCGGACGTGACCGCCGTGGACCGGCGAGAGCTGGACTACGACGATAGCGGGCTCGTCCTCGGTCGCGGCGCGGAATGGTGGGACGACGACGTGAGCGTGCACGCGCCCAAGTGGGAAGCGGGGTACGCGGAGCCTTCGGCGGGGGTGAAGATCGGGAGATTGTGGACGACGATTCGGAGGCGGGCGAGGGCGCCTTGGGGCGACTGAAGGTCGCGTGCGATGCCATAAGGGGTCGTTGCCCTCCTCGAAAGCTTCATATTCACCTTCTCATGCTATCCTTATTTTTCCAGCATCGATCCTTGAGGGATCGGCTGGTGTATACTTACCACATGTTCGTTCGTTCGTTCGACTGTCCAGTGCTTTGCATATGCCCTCCCCCTGTCTTGAACCTGCATATTCGTGTATCTATAGCCTATCTGTACTATAATAAATTTGTCCACCGGTGGCCGGTGTCGAGCCTTTATGGAACCAACGGTCCCTCTGCAGCGCGAGACAACCCAAAGGGCTCGAATTTGAATTGACGGATGCTTTTAGACGGGGGAAAGCCCTCGGCGGTACCGGTCCACTTTCAGAACGGGCGCACGGCTTCCTGCCGAGTTCCCAAGAAAAGCACCGTCTGTACAGTATGTACGCTTACCAACAACAGCCAAACCCCTCCTTGACAATCTGCGTCCGGACGCAAGGCAGCCTCGTCCGAACGCCTCACGCCCATGCGGGTGCTCATCGAAGACGAAGCCCTGCATGACACGGGTGGGGCGGGCGTCAGGTGAGAGAGAGATGGCATCGAACGTTGAAACGCGTGAATAAAACAAGATGCGTGTACAGTACTGATACCCGTATGGAATAGATCCAAGCAATGTACTTTGTCTGGGGAGGTGTGTATGTACGCGGAGGGAAACCGAGGTGCGCGGGGGAAAGGGACGATTACAACAGGAGAATAGGTTACAGAGACCGCCGGAAAAGCCAAGAACGGATGGGAGGGGATGCAGAGGCAACGGCGGCGCGACATGAACGAACATGTGGAGGAACGGGAGGGAGGACAAATGGGATCGGAGAAGAGGTGGATGAGCGCGCGACCTAAGGGGAAGACTAAGGTGCGTGGATGGGGAAAGAGAAGACGGACGTGAGATGAAAGCGGTGTGTGGATCTAAGTACGGAGGGTGCGAGGGGTCGGACGGTCGGACTTCCGCCCGCCGTCGGATAGGGTTCCAGGAAGACGAAGAGAGGATAGCCGGATTGATAGAAAGCCTCGCCCAAGCCTTCTCAGCCGCCCGCACACCGACCCACACATAGGCCGCATATATCACTCCCTCCCCACTCGAGCACACGCCCACGCCCCGACCTCCCCTTTTTCCTGCCACCGCGCATCGACTCCCCCCCGCTCTCTCCTTCCTCACGCGTTGCGCTCCACGAAGCGCGGAAGCACCTCCTCGCCTTTCCACTCGATCGCGGAGACGCTGCCGCCGGCCGGAGCGGGCTTGTGGAGGTGCAGCAGGTAGAACACGCGGTTCTCGAGAGGGAGGAGCGCGAGGAGGACGCTGTTGGCGTTGAGGGCGAGGATGGCGAGGAAGAAGCCGGCGACGGCGTCGATGATGTAGTGGTTCGCGGTCGCGACGATCGCGAGCAGGATCGTGGCCGGGTAGAGGAGGAAGACGGGTGTGGAGGACCGTAGCGACGGAAGGTGGTGCGGGGCGCGTGGGCGAACAGGGACCAGCCGACGAGGAAGGAGTAGCCAAAGTGGAGGGAGGGCATGGCGGCGTACTGGTTGCAGAAGCGGTTGGTGGTCCAGACGGAGGACATGTTGCCGGCGTGGACGGTGTCGACGAAGCCGTAGGAGGCCGGGAGGAGACGGGGCGGCATCGCGGGCCATAGGGTGAAGACGACGAAGGCCAAGAGGTTGGCGAGGGCGAGGGTGCGGCGGGTGGGTGCGTAGACGCGGGTAGGCTGGGTGTGGTAGAAGTAGGAAAGGAAGAGGATGGTGGCGGGTATGTGGATGAACGAGTAGATGCTGGGAAAAGGCATGTGAATCAGTATGTTTTGTTCTCTGCGACACTGACGGGGGCGGGCGGGCTCACCGGTTGAGGGCGGTGATGGCCCACGAACGGTTCATGATATACTCCTGGATGGCGTTCTCCCACTGGAAGCCAAACTTGCGCTCGAACTCGATGAGTTGGATACCGTGGGCACGGGCGGTGTCGATGGTGCCTGCATCAATGAAGAGGACGGCGCTGATGGCGCGTGCGATTTGGTAGACCCAGTAGGTGAGAGCCCAGTAGAGGACCTCGAGGATGAACGGGTACTTGTACACGAGGCGGGAGATCCAGCTTGAGGCGTAGCGGGAGGTGTCGAGGGGGGAGAGACGAAGAGGATTAGGCGCGCGCTCTTCGTCGTTGGAGAAGGAGGCGGGGGAGGCGTTGGCGGCGGCGAGGGAGGAGGCGGGCTTGACGGGGGACGAAGGAAGCAAGGGGGTGTGTCCGCGCTCTTGAGGACGGCGGTTGAAGTAGACACCGCCGGTGAGGAGGGAGATAACGATGAGGGGCTCGATGAAGAGGCCGAGGGGGTTCGTGCCGGCCATGGCGATCGTGAAGGGGGTCGTATGAACAGACGTCGGGGGAGGGTGGACGACGAGGGGGTCGACGAGGAGGAATACAGAGAGGAGCGAGAGGAAGAAAGGAGAACGCTGAGAGGAAAGGCGGTTGATGGGCGGCAAGGGATTTTGAAGGGCAGGCGTTGCTCAGCCGCGAGCAGCCGCGTCGCTCAGCTCGTGTGACTGTTCTCGGTCCTCCGGCCTGCTCATCATCCTCCGTTGCTCATCCTCGTCCTCGACGTCCCCCGCGCCCCCGCCCCCCTCCGCTCCCTCCCCCGCCTCCCCGCCTCCCCGCCTCCCCGCCCCCATCTCCTTCTCTGAACTACCCTCTCCATCCCCTTCCCTTGCACCTCTCCCCCTCGGCATTCGGCAAAGCGCCACCTCATTTCGTGCTGTGCTGATGCCTATCCTCCTGTGTCATTTTCGGCCATGTGCCCGTCAGCCCGTTTGTTTCACCACTTTGCGAGTCCTCCCTTCCCCTCACTCTCCTCCCGCTCCCCAGCCTTCCCTACTTCGTTCACGATCCTCTTTCTCAATTTTGCCTCGCACACGACCCTTTTCTCCCCTCCTCACACGACCCGAATTCATTCTCCAGGTTCACCGGCCTCTTCAGGCACCCGCTGCAATTCAAATCGCCGTTGCCGCCGGCCTGCTTATGGCAACTCCTCCGTTCGCCTTGAACCGGCTGCCCCCACATCTTTGCTCAAGCTCAACGTCAACCTTCCCAGCTGACCATCCGGACCTTCTGGACATTCCAAGTGACTTAACCTTTGGATCGTAGAACATTCGTCAACATACGAGATCCGCGATGTCTGAAACGCCCACTCGCCCTGCGCAGAGCCTGCGCAGCGCGCATGATTTCGATGCTTCGAACGCGCACGTCCCCGGGTTGCCCATACCAAGCCCGTACCTGTCAATATCCTGGTCCAATCTGCGCGCGATTCAACGGGCAGTTGCGAGGGGGCGCTGTCGCAATTCTCACCGTGCGGGCAGCAAGAGGCTGCAAGAGGGTGCTTATCTTTCCGGTGTATGTTCGGCGCGGTCCTTTCACCTTGTCTCTCCGCTACTCTAGTCCTTGCTACGCTTAGCTCGCCATGTCATATACGCAGGGCTGAGGTTTGCAAGTGTACTTTTTCTATTATCCGGGAGGTTCCGCTGAGTAAGATGAAGGCCGCCGTTAACTGTGGTCCAACAGACGCCCACCGTGGGACACCACTCTTCGGCGCAGCGACGCGAGATAGTATACTTATACGAATGTTCGTTCCACCGAGCATGGTACGAAGCCTCCTCGTTATACTGCAACATTGTCATTTACATTCATACTCGGCTCAACCTCGAGGGAGCCTCGAGTCGAAGCTCTCGTCACAAAGGACCAGTACACCCCGCGCGGCGCGTATGGCAAGTTCACGGAACGGACACCTGGATAACGCGTACCACGGCGTACCCGACCTTTCACCTGCATCCTCGGGGTCCCAACTCATCATCCAACCCCAGTCCGTCGACCACCCATTCTCCGGTACTTACTCCACCAACCCCACCTTCGCCACCTCCTTTGCGATCTCTGCATCCATCCCCAGCTCTTTCGACGATGTCTCCATCCAAACCTCGGACGCCTGCTCGTCCTCGGGCACCCACGGTATCCGATCGTCCATGTTGTCCATCATAATCCGCACAAATTCCACCGGCTGGTACACCTCCGAGTCCTTGTCCGCGTAGAGGATGCCCGCGACCGCCATGTGCTTCTCCTGGTCAGTCGTACCACCGATTCTTGGGCAGATACGCGCGCGTGTGCGCAGTAAGGGCATGTGGACGCCGCACGGGGGCAGTGGTTCAAGACGTAATGCAAGCACACGTTTTTACCCCTTCAACAAAAGCATGTCAGCCTTCCGAACGAATCTCGCCAGGAAAAAGAAGCCCCACAGCTTGTCGCGTATGCTTTCGATATCTGGCGCATGCGACCGCGGACAATCCCGCCCCTCCTCGCAGCCCTCGTGGTTGTACGCCCGACACGGCTCCCCGTCGCCTTCGTGCTCAAAGTCGCTCGAGTCGGACGCGGACGCGATCTCCATCTGCGGATGATCCAAGTGCGGATACGCGTCGTCGGACTCGGTCCCGCTGGTGTCCTCGCCCTCGCCCGCGGCGAGGCGCTCGCGCGTTTCCCGCAGCTCCGTGCGCGCTTCGGCGAGCGTGGGGTCCTGTTGGAGCACGAGGCTGAAATCTGGCTCGGGTGGGGCGAAGGTCAGCCTGAGGAAGGGGATAGGAGGGGGGAGGCGAAAGCGTTCGTACCGATGGCGGCGGCTTTGAGCTCGTTCAGTCCTTTGCGCGCGAGGCCTCGGCGGTAGCGTCCCTTCACGAACGTGGGATCGTGTAAGATAGCACGTTGCGCATAATGTTTCGCAGCCACGAATCTGTAGAGTACACGATAATGCATGCACACCATGAGTGCGCCGCAAATAATCATGGAATGAAAGTCGTCTACCGTTCGAGCTTGAGGTAGGCTGCGGCGATGTTCGAAAGGTAGATCGGCGTAGGCTCGTAAGCGCGTATGGCGCCCTCGTACAAGTCGATCGCGAGCCTGTAGTCCTGGTGCTTGAACGCGACGTTTCCCTGGACGTGTCGCGCTCTTCTAAGACGCCACCGTCGACGGCAGGAAGGGTATACACGCACCTTTTCTTTCAAGTCTTCCGCCTTGAGGCGCTTTTCCTCCCTTTTCGCCGCGCGCTTGAGCGCGCGATCCCTAAGGGCGTCCTGCTGCGCGGCCGAACCTTCTTCGCGCCGTTTGGACGCTTTGGGTCTGTCCATCATCGTCGCTCGTGCAGATGTCTTCGCGTTCCAAAGAAAACGAGGACGGTCAATGCCACGAGGAGCGATGGGCAAAAGACGGTCCAATCCGCTAGTGCATCGTGGCAAAAGAACGTCATCAAACGACGGCGCTCCAACGAGCGCCGTCGCGTCCACAGCGCGACGCGACCCCATGATTTCATCTCATAACACCGCGCGCATGCTACATTCGCCTCTCAAGAGATACGATTGCTGAACAAAGTTTCTATCAAGTACATTTGAATTATTGAGGATGCTTTTTCCACCACGACAGGAGACCCGGGGTACGACGACGGCGCGTTTAGAAAGCCTTGGCGACGTGAGTGTAGAAGCCCTTGCCCTGGATGGTCGCGACCTCGAGCTCGAGAGCGGAGGGCTGGCGGGAGCCATCCGTGCCGGCGAGGGTGCCAGCGCCCCAAGCAGAACCTATGCGCAATGGAAGGATCAGCGCTGGATCGCACGTAGCGGAGAAGAATGCACATACCACCGTGAACCTCGGAGAGGTTGGAGAGCTGGGCGAAGGTGGTGGCGTAGCCGAGGGGAACGAAGGTGATACCGTGGTGAGCGAAGGTGGAGAGCGTCGAGAGGGCGGTGGTCTCCTGTCCGCCACCGAGAGCAGCGGTGCTCACGAAGACACCGGCGTACTTGCCGAAGAGGGCACCCGACGCCCAGAGCTGACCGGTTGCGTCCCAGAAAGCCTGGAAAAAGGATTAGGTCAATAACCGGGGGGGAGGGTATCGAACGGGGCAGAAGCGCACCTTCCACTGAGCGGGGAGGTTACCGTAACGGGTGGGGATACCGAAGAGGAAGGCGTCAAAGTTGGCGAGATCGGAGGGGGCAAGGATGGGGTAATCGGGCTTGGGGGGAGCGTGCAACGCGGTGAGGACCTCAGCGGAGAGGGTCTCGGCGATCCTGAGGGAAAGGTCAGAGACGATCGAGCGCAATCGAGGGTCGAGCGCACTGGTAGATGGTGGCGGAGCCGCCGGCAGACTCGATGCCAGCCTTCTCGGCCTCAGCGACTGTGAGTAGATCGGTGAGCGGTTTATGGACGTGTAGAGGAGGAGAGGTTACATACCCTTGGCGATGTGGCCGTAGAGGGAGTAGATGACGATAGCGACTTTGGGGGCCATTGGGAGTGATTGTATGCGGGAGTGGGTGGGGAGGAGAAGAGATGCTGGGGACGATAAGAAGGGATTCGACGGGCTTTATAGGAAGGAACGAGCGGTGACTATGACCAAGTCGGACGACGTGTTGGACGACGGGCGGTGAGAAGATAATTCCCAAATAAGGCATTGCGCGCCGTCGTTCGCCACGATGAGCTTGGTGATCGCGCTCGATGACCGCATCCTTGACTCCATCCTTTCTCGTAAATGTCGCGCAATTTTCTTGGTTCCTTTCTTTTCGCTGACGCACCCGTTCGGAAAATCCTATTTGCACAACAAACCGTTCGCCATCCCTTCCAGTTGGCGGCAGCATGCTATCACGAGACGAACGATGTATTGCTCAGCACAGTACTGCAGCCTCAAGGCCTCGAGGCCTCAACGTTCGACGTTCAACTGATGGATCATCGTCAAGTAGACGGTCACATCAGACTCCAGGTCGTTCGTACACGGAGGCGACTCTCCAGGACATTCCAGAATCGTGGACGGCCGCGCTCCCGTTCTGCACCTATCAGCCCTTCTTTTCATCGGATGGCAACATTGGGCCCGCTCTCGATCACTCTTTTGAAGGCTCTTGCTCTTTCGAGCTGTCTGTCTTCCACGACCACCCACACCCCTCATAATGCTGCCATAGTAAGCGCGATGTTCTCTGTTCCTTTCTGCTCGTGGTCGACACTACTTTATAAGAGGTCCCATCACCCGCTCGCCATCATCTGCCTTCCCACCCGTCTGTTAATTTATGAGAGGATATCACCGCACTATTCTCTTGAGGTACCTCACGCTGGTAAGTATCCTGTGGTTCGATCGTTTACCTACGCTCCCGGTAGGTTGTGGACATCTACTACTACTAACACCTAGGCAGTACTCTCCTCCAATTTCGTAGTACCACTACCAGCGCCGCAAATGCTGGTCACGACCATCGCGTTCCCTTTGTATCGACCCTTGGTCCCTTGGCCAATTAGACCCTGTATGCATGCGGGAGGCCGGTGCAGAACCATTTTTTGACCGAGGGAGCAGATCCGAGTTCTGATTCGTCGGACGATCAAAGTATGATTCCCCCCTCTGCCTCCTCTTCCTTGTCCTTGGGCTTATCGCGATCGGTAGCTCTTAAAATTCGCCATGCGCCCTCACGCGCCCAGCTGTTTTTCAACGAACCCTTGAGACAGGGCCCTTGCCATCTGTCTATAAAATGATTCCGTGGGCAGTGACAGAATATGAAATAACCCGACGCTTCTTCCTGTCACCCTTATAAGCAGCTGCCTGCAGTAGATCGCAGGCACTGAGAGCGCGGCTGCCCCACATTCCTCGCGCAAAACCATCGTCCTTGCTATGACGAACCCCTATCGGCCCGACGAAGACTATAACACTATCTTCCTCGAACGGACGTTTCTTGCCGGTGATCTCCTATGCGGCCTGGGCTATGGCAAGTGCAGTCTGGGATATTTCTCTAGTCGCCGCGCTCATTCATGCTTTAGGGATTCAGCTCGTGATGTACGTAGCTTGTGCGAAGTACCTGTGGATTCAAAGGAAGAAACGGAAGCACTCGCTTTTCATGCTCGGCTACATCACGACCATCTTCGTCGTCGAAAGTATCTTCGTCGGCGTGCAAGCACGGACAGTCCAGATCAGCTACATCGACAATCGTAATTACCCCGGAGGACCTTGGGCCTACTTTCTAGCTACGCAGAACCTCCCGGTTAATGTCATGTTCTACGCCACGCTTTTCATCATAACGTTCCTGTGCGACTTACTCGTGGTGCGTCTCATACTTTCCGTGAACTCATCGTTACAGTAACATACGGAAACGGTTAGCTGTGGAGGTGCTGGATTATCTGGACAGCTTCTGGCCGCCGGATGGCGTACGTTATTGCCACGGTTCCAGCTCTTATGTTGCTAGCTTCGTTCGGTAAGGATGTCCTCCGACCGTCGCTCTCCTCTTCTCAACTATCATTTATAGCCATGGGCGTCCTATGGACTCTCCAGTCCAGCCAGCCAGGACTCTCTTTCTACAGCGCCCTTCCGATGGCCTATGGGACGTCCTACTATGCGATCTCCCTCGGGTGTCAACATAATCCTCACGATCCTCATCACGATCCGGCTCCTCCAGTACCGCAGGACTATTATAAGCTCGTTGCCCGCTGACCATGCCAAGCACTACCTGTCGCTCGCTGCGGTCCTCATCGAGTCGGCGGCGCTTTACTCTCTGTTTGCATTTATATTCCTCATCACGTACGCCGTGAACAATCCTATCAACCAGATTTTCCTCGGGCTCGCACAGGCTGCTCAGGTGCGTTCTTTGTCCCTTTTTCTGACCTTCGCAGCGGGATGCTTAGTGGCGCCTCGCACAGCAAATCTCGACGTACCTCATCATATACCGCCTGGCTGACGGGAAGGCGTGGAACAAGGATACGCTCAACACGAAGACAGTGTCGAACATGCAATACGAAAGCCATCCTGCAGCAAGAGGAGCGACCACAGATACCATAGAGTTCACCACATTGGATCCCTTCGGTCAAGAGCCCCTTACGTCGATAGCGACAGTACCGTCCCCAGGACGGTCTTCTGTATTTGTCGTCGAGAAGGAGAGCTCGGGGCCAAGGCGGTCGAGCTCGGAGGGGCATTACGCTGTGTAGGAAGATCCCGACTTTGGCTGTGTATCCTAGTTTATGTATGGCTGATATATGTATGGGTCCTCGTCACTTGTATGGACGTCCGCTCATTTGCGACGTGTCGTCGTTGCATCCGTGTAACAATCTACTGTAAGCACTTGAATGCGCCGGTGGAAATGAACGAATTTTTCTAGAGGGTTCCCCGGTTTCGGCGGAACGCGTGGGGACGCAAACAGACGTCAACAACTGACGGCTTTCCACTCGCTGGTTTGCTCTCAGCTTCGACCAGCTCATCGCTCTCCCTCTCATCTCCTCCTCTTCCCTTCCTCTTTCTCTGTCCCTTCTCCTTGTCCTTGCTATGCATCACGTATCCACCACGTCTTCCCGCGCTCTCCGTCGCGCCGCTGCCAAGGCCGCTCGTCCGACGCTGACCCGCGGCGCCCATAAGGAAATTAAGTTTTCCAATGAAGGACGCGCCAGCATCCTCAATGGCGTTGACATGCTTGCGAACGCTGTCAGTGTTACACTGGGACCGAAGGGTGAGCAGAGCTGACCGCGTTCTGTGAGGGTTTCTGTGCTGACGTGGTGTACCCCAGGTCGCAATGTCATCATTGAGCAGTCGTACGGTGGGCCCAAAATCACCAAGGGTGAGTTCTTTATTCTTAAAAACCAAGAGTGCGCGTTTTCGCGCCGGCATGCTGTCCGTTGTGGTCAACTGTCGACTTTTGTATAACCCCGCCCTCATTTGCGCTTGCCCTCCATCTTCACGCGTCTCGACATCCCGTTGACATTTAGTTAACAATCCTTGCTCATTGCAGATGGTGTTACTGTTGCAAAGTCAATCACGTTGAAAGACAAGTTCGAGAACTTGGGTGCGCGGTACGTATCCTAGGTCGCTAGTTGGCTGTTGGGAAGGGCTGACCAATGGTTTTATTTTCTCTTTCAGACTTGTGCAAGATGTCGCGCAGAAGACGAACGAGATTGCCGGAGATGGCACAACAACCGCGACCGTTCTTGCTCGTGCTATCTACTCTGAGGGTGTCAAGAACGTTGCGGCCGGCTGCAACCCCATGGACCTTCGTCGTGGCTCCCAGGCCGCAGTGGAGCGTGTGGTCGAATTCCTTACCAAGAACACCAAGACGATCACTACGACCGCAGAGATTGCTCAGGTCGCGACTATCTCTGCCAACGGTGACACGCACATCGGCAACCTCATCGCCCAGGCCATGGAGAAGGTTGGCAAAGAAGGTGTCATCACTGTCAAGGAGGGTCGCACCATTGAGGACGAGATTGAGATTACCGAGGGCATGCGCTTCGACCGTGGTTTCATCTCCCCTTACTTCGTCACGGACGTGAAGGCGCAGAAGGTTGAGTTTGAGAAGCCTCTCATCCTCCTTTCCGAGAAGAAGATCTCCCTCCTTCAGGACATCCTCCCCTCTCTTGAGGCCGCCGCTCAAGCTCGTCGTCCTCTTCTCATTATCGCTGAGGACGTCGACGGTGAGGCTCTCGCCGCATGTATCCTCAACAAACTCCGTGGCCAGCTTCAAGTCGCTGCCGTTAAGGCCCCTGGTTTCGGCGACAACCGGAAGAGCATCCTTGGTGACCTTGCCATCCTCACCGGCGGCACTGTCTTCACTGACGAGCTCGACATCAAGCTCGAGCGTGCTACCCCTGACCTCTTGGGCTCAACTGGTTCCGTCACCATTACCAAGGAAGACACAATTGTTCTGAACGGCGAGGGATCCAAGGATTCCATTCAGGCGCGCTGCGAGCAGATCCGTTCCCTCATCGCGGACACCACGACTAGCGATTTCGACCGCACGAAGCTCCAGGAGCGGCTGGCCAAGTTGAGCGGCGGTGTCGCTGTCATCAAGGTTGGCGGTAGCTCGGAGGTGGAGGTCGGTGAAAAGAAGGACCGCTACGACGACGCGCTCAACGCAACCCGTGCTGCTGTTGAGGAGGGTATCCTTCCCGGTGGCGGCGTCGCACTTCTCAAGGCGTCTCTTGCCCTTTCATCGACGACCCCTGGTGCAATCAACCGGCCCCAGACCGCTCTCAACCCTGACGTGAAACCCATTGAGACCGCCAACTTCGACCAGTCCCTCGGTGTCTCGATCATCCAGCGCGCTCTTACGCGCCCCGCGCGGACCATCCTGAGCAATGCGGGCGAAGAGGCAAGCGTAATTGTTGGCACCCTCGCTGCGCAGTACGGCGCCCCCGACAAATTCGCTTGGGGCTACGATGCGAGCAAGGGTGAGTACGTCGACATGATCAAGGCTGGTATTGTCGACCCTCTCAAGGTCGTGCGCACGGCCCTTGTGGACGCTGCGGGTGTTGCCAGCTTGCTCACGACGAGCGAGGCGTGCATTGTTGAGGGTGAGGAGGACAAGCCCCCGGCGGGTATGGGCGGCGGCATGGGCGGTATGAGTGGAATGGGCGGCATGGGCGGATTCTAGGCGAGTTCTGCAGTCGTAGCCTTGCCAAGGCTGCGTGGACCTGAGAACCCCAAAAGTATTATCGCGTCTCTATGCTGTCGCTTTGATTTATTCGCTGCATCTCACCCGCTCTCTCATCTTCGCACCTACACCCTACCCTCACCCTCCGTTCGTTGTTCGTCATTGGGCATCTGGTTTCCCTGGTCACTCTTCTCCCACGCATTTACACTTACGATCCACCCACTGCATACAACCCTGTATCTTACTTACCTTTAGTTCCGCGTTCCGTCATAGGCGCAAATACAACCACCACTCATCGTTTTACGATCTATTTCCCTTCTATCGCCTTGAAACTGAAGTCCTTGTCAAGTGACAGGATCGTGAGGCCGTATAATCTCCGTAGCTGACTACGGCATATAAGTACTAAGAACTTTGCCGTTCTGTATTTGAGGCCACCACTGCATGAATTCCTTGGGATACATTCCAGTCACACTGGTCTTATATTTGTGATAAATGCAATCGTACTGTGGACAGGGGGGTATTCTATTTTACTTGGTGCGCTTGTAGATCTTGTGAAGGAAGCTTGTGAACACCTCCTTGCGCAACACGGCGTCGCCGCTGGGGCTGGCGGCTTCGGGAAGGCCGTCGACGAGACGGTTAATGAGCTCATACGCGGACTGCTCGTACTTCTCGTAGCGGGCGTCGATACCGACCGCGCGGAAGATCTCCTTCACGCGCGCCTCCGCCGCGGGGTCCTTTCGTCCATATGCTTCGTCAAGCACGGCGCGCTGTTCAGGCGAGGCGACGGCGAGCGCGGTGTTGATGCACCACGAGCACTTGTTGTCGACGATGTCCGTACCGATCTTGCCGATCTGTTCGGGCGTGCCGGAGAAGTCGAGGTAGTCGTCCTGGATCTGGAAGTACTCGCCGAGGGGTACAAGGATGTCGAGGGCGAGCTTGTAGACATCTGGTGAGGTCGGTGTGGGGTTCTCCATAGGGAAGCCGCAGAGGAGGAGGGCAAGGGCGACGGGGAGATAGAAGGAGTAGAGGGCTGTTTTGTAGATGACGATGAGTTGATGGCTGGATGAAGATTAAGGGGGGATTAGTACGGCGTTAGATCAGGAAGGGTATACATGCCGTTGAAGCGAGAATTTGGAGAGATCGACCTTGTCCTCGGGTGCGGTAATGAGGTCGACAGACTGGCCCATCTCTGTTTTGAATGAGACCTGGTTGGAGAAGTAACGAGTGAGTAAGGTAGGATGCAAGCGATAACAGAGAGCGCGAACATCATGGAACAGATCAAGGAGGTCAACGTAGTAAGGCTCGCTCTTGAAATGAACGCGGAGCATCTGGTAGATGGCACCCTCGAGGATAAGCGCGTCGTTGATGGCCATCAAGCCAACGCCCTCCACGCGATACCAACATGGCTGCCCACGACGAGTGATCGAGCTGTCCATCATGTCATCCGAGACCAAAAAGTAGGATTGAAGCTGAGGCGAGCATTAGGACGAGATGGATCGTGAACGCGAAGGAGACGCACGAATTCGACGGCCCATCCAAGGATAGCGGCTTGGGTGTATTCCTTCTCCGTAAGCTCACGGCCCTTGAGGATGGCAGCGGTGTCGACAACGCTGAGGCCGCGGTTGAGCTTGCCACCGGGCACATTGTAGTCCATATTCTGCGCATCGAGAAGACGGTCAGGTGAGCGCGTTGGACAGGGACGATGGGAGGTGTGAAGATCACGTACACGTCGATAGTAGTCGATGACCTCCTCGGGCATGTTGTGTTCCTTGAACTGGGCGATGAGCTGATCGCGGACGAGGATGTAGACATCCTGGAAGCGCTCGCGGGCGGCGAGCTTGGCCTTCTGAGCGTCAGTAGCGGGGGCAGCGGCGGAGGAGGACTCGGGGGCGGAGGGGGCCATGGTGGAAAGTGTTGAGGTGCGGATGAAACGAGGCGGTAATGGAAAGGATGCGGTATATATACACGCGAGAAAACTCGTACGAGACCTTGTCCGAATGGTAGGACTGACACCACGCGTCCGACCTGCGCTTCCAACGCTCACTATCTTCCATAGATATCCCCCGCGTAACATCGACCTCCTTCAGTCGCCGGCCTTTGACAAACCTTAGAAGTGCACGAACAAGGCCCGTTCCGGGCGCATCGCTACTATTTCAGGGCGCCTGGTCCTCGTTCCAAACCAACGTAGTAGTCGCGTTTGCCGAATAACCCTCGCTCGATCGCGTCAATGAACCGAAGCAGCCACCCAAACTCCACTGACGAATACAGCAATTATATACAATCGTGTTATTTTATAGATCACAGAATTCGTACGATACCTTCAGCGACGTTCAGCCACGGAGGCGCCAGCTAAATGAATTCGCCATGTTCCGAGCTGATCGGTTCGCTCACCAAGCTAACCATCCGATACCGCCGTGGGGATACCGACGAACGACAACCTTCCGCACCTCGTCCAATCTGCAACCAATGATTTGCGCCATCAGTTCGATGCCGCCGGGTCCAGATAAAACACACAACGCACATTAGGAGTCCGAGGCCGAAGGTCATTGGCAAGAAGAAATATTCCACTGGAATGGTGTGGGTTTGAAACACAGTGTGGCTGCAAGAGATACAATGGTCAGCATCACCAAGCTGTCACATTATTTAGTAGCCAGGACGTACAACGCGGGCACATAACAGAAGAAAATTCCTATTGACAGCGCTAGTAGTGCCGCCGGAAGGACGGTTCTGTTCACGGACCAGGTTGGCGGCAATTGCAAGATGCTAGATTTGCGCGTGCGAGTAGCAAGGAGATTTCTAAGGAGTCGTAAGGTTAATCAGCCGGCCAGAAACGGTATTCGCACGAGAGCCTCCGCTTACCCCCATTGCATGATGACGAGCGTGAAAAAGTATATGGTTTGCGCTTCGTACAGAAGGTCGTTCGTCAACCCCGGCCAGTTTCCGAAGCCGAACGCGAGCGAAGAGAAGGGCACGCCGCGACGCTGAAGGAACCAGAATGACCTGGAAGGATACGGCAGTATGCTATCAGTGTGGGTTTTCGGGGACGAATGAACGTTGGACCCACATTGACATGGCGCAGAGTGACTCGATCACCCCGAGAAATCCGTATGCATGGAGAAGGAGACGCCAGTCCGCAAGACGCTCGGTACGGATATTGCGTGGTGGACGGGCTAGAAGGCCGCTCTCCGGCGGCTCGAAGCACATACTAAGTGCGGGAAGGACATCCGTCTGGAAGGACGGTAATCAGCCGCAAGTCCACGCGTACAAAACGCAGATACGGACAGCAACGCAAATCAGGATCATCCTGTCACGCACACAAGAAGATGAGTGATCGGCGGTGCGGATCTAACGGAGGGAAGACTGACTGTATATTGCTCAACATTTGCGGCACACCGAAGATGACGTTCAAGAGAATGGGCATCAGTTCCGAGAAACTAAAGAGTGGTCGGGATCAGCGGTCTGTATGGGTATTCAAGTGTTTGGATCAATTCTTACCTTCCCGCTGGTAGGAGGTACAGAATCGTCTTCTTCAAGTTCTCGTAGACCAGTCGTCCTGCATGAAGGGTCAACCAACCTTCACCAGGTCTCAAAAGACGAAAGCACACCTACCATACTCCAGCGCGACCACAATCGCCGAGAAATCCTCCAGTAGGATCATGTCCGCTGCTTCCTTTGCAACGTCCGAGCCGCTGCCCATAGCGATACCGCAATCCGCCGCCCGGAGAGACGGTGCGTCGTTCACACCGTCGCCCGTCATCGCCACGACGCAGGCGCGCTCTTGGAGGGCTTTGACGATGCGTAGCTTCTGCTCAGGGCTCGTGCGTGCAAAGACAATCTCGGAATACCCATACAGCCGGTGCGCCTGGGCAGGCGTGAGGGCGTCGAGTTCAAGGCCAGTGATAACAATGCTCTGAAGGACATCATCTGGGCCGTCGAATCCTGGTACTTGCAGCGCCTGAAGTTCCTTCAAACCTTTGTCGTCTATATCTTGGACGAGATCGGCGAAACGGTGCACAGTCGCCACATTCGTGATTATTCCAGCTTGAGCGGCGATAGCCACAGAGGTGGCGGGATGGTCACCTGTGATCATTCTTCAGCATTTGCCCCTCCATAATCCCACAGCAAAAGAATGGTAAGCTCACCCGTTACGACAAAGAATCTTATCCCTGCTCCACGGCATATGCTGTCATCCAGGGTCAATGCATATCAAGGCAACGTAGCCAACAAAAGCACCTACCGAACCGTTTCGGGGATGTCAGTTTTCAGTGGATCAATCAACCCCACTAAGCCCACGATGACAAGCTGCGAATTGAGCGCCTGGACCAGTCCCTCAAACTCCTCCGAGTTACTATCGAGTTCCTTTGGCAGGAGATGGCGCGGAACGATACGACGGGCAAGGACCAGCACCCGCCGTCCCTGCGCGGCCCAACTCTCTTGGAGGGACACTATACGCTGTTGCACAACAGGCAGGAGTTTGATGGGCGGGCCTCCTTTTGGATTATTGACATGAGTGCAGCGCGGGAAAAGCATTTCGGGGGCCCCTTTGACGCAGAGGAGAAGGTCGTCCGTTTCAAAGCTATCCCATGAAGCGACCGGCCAAGGGGGGAGAGTTTGTTTCGTGGGCACATTCGAAACTTTGGAGAGCGTCAACATATACTTGGTCTGTGCAGCGCAATGAGAAGAAGCAGATGATGACATATCGATATGGACATACCTTAGAGTTGAAGTTCATCTTGTAGACAGTGCGCCACTGGCTCCTCATCGCGTCGGCGCCAATGAGCGTATCCGCAAAGCGTAATATGGCAGAATCTGTCCGTTTGTTAGATTCGGGAGTCGTGAAAGCAGCGAGAAGAGACACACCTGTAGCATCACCCATAACCTCCCTCTCCACTCCTGCATCTGCACCGTGGAAGGTGGCCCCGTTGCATATAGCCGCCACGGCGGGGAGCTGACAAAGGTTTTCGGTGACTGGGGGGGAGGAAGTCTTAGCCGCACTGTTAAGAGATGCTGTACTAAACGCGGTGTCGTAGATAGCCGCATCTTCGACATGCATCTTGTTCTGCGTCAGGGTGCCCGTCTTGTCCTGTACCCATCAGACGTTAGTAGCGAATAATCTCACAACAGAAAAGTACCCACCGAGCACAAAACATTGACGGATCCCAGGGTCTCGACAATCGAAAGAGACCTGGACGTCACTTCAACAGAGTCCTCAAAGATGAGGATTGAGTGACGATTCTCACTTGCACAAGACCTTGTGTTTACTCAGGGTATGAGCCACTTTGGCAAGTGAGATAGTGACAGCAATGGGCCTAGAAAACATGAGATCCTGGAAGACATAGACGAATACAATGTAACTTACAGACCCTCGGGGATAAACGCGACTGCAAAAAGATCTCATAAGTTTGAGAGGCAATAGAGGCGAAAGCACACCTGCCCATGACAGAGACGACGTCGATTAAAAGCGTCGGAACCGTGATATAGTCCGGGTGATCACGCTTCAGCCTACAGACGTCGTTCACAACGATGCGCTACGTGGATAGAGGTCGGGAACATACCATGCTGCCCACAAGATAACGACCAGGACCGCAACCGAAAATGCAAGACTAGCGATGATCATAACGAATCTGAGAATCTCGCGTTGTAGCGTCGTCATATGCGCAGGAGAGGCGGAGGACATCTTCGCAATTTGACCACTGCAAGCGAAGTTTAGTACCACAGAAACCCGGTTAAGCAATGGGATACTAACAACACAGTGTTATCTCCGGTCTGAATGACAAGTCCCATACCGGAGCCGTTGACGCAGAGAGTACCCTGTAAGGCGATGTTTTTTGTCTATGATCGTTGGATGAGTGAATGCCTCGATGCAGGTCGAAGAAAGACGTGCCTCAAGAACATTTTCGTCCGTCATATCCACGCGACCCGAGATAGGCTCGCTCTGCGATGTCCGACGTCAGCTCCGGCCATGTACCCAGCCAAGGATACACACCTCCCCTGTGAGCACACTCCGGTCGAACTTCAGATCTGTGCTCACTTCGACGAGCCTCAGATCGGCGGGGACCTTCTGACCGAGGACGACATTAACTATATCACCCGGGACGAGCTCTGACGCTGCCATGCTGCTCTGAGCGCCATCGCGAATGACCACGACGTCGGCGGGCAACATATCCTTGATGGAAGCCATAACGCGGGACGTCGAGAAGTCCTGCCACGCGTTGAAGATCGCTTGTAAGACGATGACGACCAGGAGAACGATTGCAAGAGCAAGGTTCGACGCTTGCGGGGCTGGCTCTCCGAGGGGTTTCCTGCATATCCTTCAGCGACCGCTAGAGCGGCGGCAACGACAGACATACCATGCGATAAAACAAACAATACTTGCGGCGAGCAGAAGGCTGCCAAACCCACCGAAAATCCAACCAAGGACTTTCAGTAGCATGTTGCTCTTCGGCGGCGTTATGATGTTCTTGCCGTACGTCGCGATGCGGCGGGCGACCTGAGGAGAATCGAGTCCGACGTTGGGTGATACAGCAAGGCGCCGGAGAGCTTCATCGATAGATATCTTATGCCAGTCGAGACTGGCCAAATCTGTAATAGTTTTCAGAGCGAAATCTGTGTCATGGCGATGGAAAACGCACCTTTGACGGCGCTGCCCTTGTTCTTGCTAGGCTCCTGGATAGGGATGGTCTTCGTGTCATTGACCTGAATGCTCAACGTGCGAAACTCGACCGGGAGGCGATTTGCAACCTCTATCGTGTCGTTCCGGGAGAGCGTGCGAGAATAGGGGATGCCGTGCCGAGCATCTTGGGGAGGGGCGTCGATAGTGACTGAGCGGGGTAGGCCGCCGCTTCCTCCCTTCTGTGCTTCTACGTCGTTCGAAAGGGAAGAAGGCATGAATGTGTGCGACCGAGTGCGAAGGAAGGAAGGAAGCAGCGACCCTTCTACATAGATTGCAGATTTTATTCAGGCTCCTCGAGCATTGCCACGGGAGACTACTGTTCGATGAGATCCCTGCGCCATGAGAGCTGCCGAGGGCGTAAAATGGATGTCATTGGTTGTTTGATTGAGAGTCATTGGCTATTGGACGTACCTTCACGAGGGATTTCTGCCAAAGGCTCGTGAACGATACACAAGCGCTGGACGTCGCTTCAAATCAGGCTGGCCACGCGGTGAGCGAACACGGAGCATAGAAGAATGACTACGGAGTCGCTGGCGTGCCAAGATTAGAACAGGAATGGCGTTGTGCAGGCAGATACAATTGATTTGTACGGTTCCGGTGGAGATAGAAGATAGCAAGTACATGATGGCGATAAGGCGAGTTGAACGTGGGTAGATGGATGTAATGGACACTAGAAATACAAGCTTTGGATGATAGATGCCCGTTCCGTTAAGAGGTCGAGTTGATTACGCTCTGCAAGGTTGACGCTCCATCGACACTCGTCTCCGCCTGCGCGAGACGGCCCTTCCGAGAGAACGTGTTGGGTCCAGCTGAGGACTTCCTGGCGTCGAGAATGAAGGTAAGGGTCCGCGGCGGGAAGGATAGAGAGGGGCACGAATTGTAGATTCCGGGGCGAGAGGAGGAAGCTGGGACCGAGTCGGGGGATGGGGGACTGGACGAAGACCACGGGAGCGACGAGGCAAAGAACGTTGAGTCGTATCACGGATCCGCGTCTGGAGTAAAGTAATAGGAGACGTTGAGCTGGAATGCAGTAGAAACAAGGAACAACTGACAAATACAGAGGGTCGTACGACGCCATCAAGGTCCGCAAAGTCAGTCTTGACCGTCTCAAACGGCGACACGAGGGTGTCGAGGTGATACTGAAGTTACGGCAGTGGTCAGGTTCACACGTGTACGGTGAAAAGAGGGGCTGAAGATACCATGGTAAGGATGAGCGCGCGCTCCTCCTCGACCCTCTCTTCCTCGTGGAGCTGAATGAGCCTTTCTGCGCGCGCGCGTGCGCGCGAGGACTGCTTGGCTGGTTGTGGTGCATCGATGTCAGATGGAAGGCCTGGTACTGTTGTGCGCGAGAGTGGCACGGAGACAGGAAGACCAGGGGGAAGGAACATGGTGCGGGGAGATGCGGCTAGTAGGCGACTGTGAAACCCGGAGGTTTAAAAAAGGAGAAGGGCGTGGAGGGGGCGTGACTGGCGGAGTGGTGGAGTGGATGTGCGGTGGGTGTTCAAGAAAGGGCGCCAGGCGAAGAAGAGGAGTGGTGCAATGAGGCGTGCGCTTTGAAGGCGTATTGTGGTTCAGACCAGCAACCACGAGTACATTCTAGACCGTTCCAAGTTCGCAAGCGCACGCCGCACAGCACCGGTCCAAACATCGGTGGGGTTCAATTGGGGGCCATGGCGACGCCGTTGTCGAGGGCGGAGAAGCAAGTTCGACCTCGTTGTCAAAGCGTGTTGAGGGGCGGAAGAAGGAAGCGTGAGACAGTCGTCGCCTCCATCATCGGCGACACGCGCCTACGCCCCGCCGGCGACCGCGTCCAAGTTGAATCCAACCCGCCTCAGCCTCCCGCTTACTTGACCATTGTCTGCATCGACCATGGCCAGCCTAATCGCTATTCTCGACCTCAAAGGAAAACCTCTCATCCAGCGTTCTTACCGCGACGATGTCTCGCCTACATACATCGAACGCTTCCTCCCCCTCATCCTCGAGATCGAAGAGGAGGGCCAACAAGTCACCCCCTGTTTCTCAAACCAGGGCATCAACTACATGCACATTCGACATTCAAATCTTTACCGTCCGTGCCATCTACCGTCGCCTTTGTTTCCTTCTCATCCTTCCCACCCGTAGTTCTTGCCCTTTCCCGGCGTAACTCCAATGCCGCAGAGATCATCCTCTTCCTCCACCGTCTTTCCCAAGTCCTCGTCGAATATTTCAAGGAACTCGAGGAGGAGTCTATCCGCGACAACTTTGTCATCATCTATGAGCTCCTTGACGAGATGATCGACTTTGGCTACCCCCAAACCACGGAGAGCAAGATCCTTCAGGAGTGCGTGGTCTCCCTCCGTTTTTGCCCTGGACCTAACCTCTTACCACCAGGTTCATCACACAAGATGCACACAAACTCGAACTACAGGCCCAACAGAAATCATCCGCAATGACCCTCACCAATGCAGTCTCATGGCGACCAGAAGGTATTCGTTACAGGAAGAACGAGGTCTTCCTGGATGTCATCGAGAGCGTCAACCTTCTTGTGCGTCTCCCCCTCGATACATTGCCTTTGTTCTTTTGACCATGGATAGTACAGGTCAACGCGAACGGCAACGTCGTGCGGTCCGAGATTCTTGGTGCCGTCAAAATGAAGTGCTACCTTTCTGGCATGCCCGAACTTCGACTGGGTCTGAACGACAAAGTCATGTTCGAGACGACAGGACGTAGTACGTGACCCTCTAACTGATCCTCACCCCACGTATAACCAACAGCGTTCGTTTCCCAGCCGCACGGGGCAAGTCCATCGAACTCGAAGATGTCAAATTCCATCAATGCGTCCGCCTCTCTCGATTCGAAAACGACCGCACAATATCGTTCATTCCACCAGACGGCGAGTTCGAGCTCATGTCGTACCGCCTTTCGCAATCCGTCAAGCCGCTCGTGTGGGTCGAAGCCGCGGTGGAGAACCATAAGGGTAGCAGAGTGGAGTACATGGTCAAGGTCCGCGCGCAGTTCAAACGGAGAAGCACGGCCAACAACGTCGAGATCTACGTACCCGTGCCGGACGATGCAGACAGCCCTAAGTTCAGGGTATGTGTTCCTCCTCCCCGCCTTGGGGTCCTTCTGACCACCCCCACTCAGGCGTCAACAGGCTCCGTTCAATATGCACCGGACAAATCTGCGTTCATCTGGAAGATTAAGCAGCTAGGCGGTGGCCGCGACTTCCTCATGCGTGCGCACTTTGGCCTCCCCAGCGTGAAATCCGGTATGTTCTCCTGGCGTCGCCCCATCGCTCTCCTCTGAACTTTATCCTGCACAAGCAGAAGCCGACGTCGAGAGGCGACCACCCATCACAGTGAAATTCGAGATTCCGTACTTCACCGTGTCCGGTATTCAGGTCCGATACCTGAAGATCGTGGAGAAGAGTGGGTACCAGGCCCTTCCCTGGGTTCGATACATTACACAGAATGGCGACGATTACAGGTGCGTTTCCGGTTGCGTTTCGGTTTTTTGGAGGAGGGTCTTGATTCCGGGTTTCGCAGTCTACGCACGGCATTGGAGAAAGGCAGCGCGCCGATAGTGCCCATGTAAATTTGGCCCCTGTTTATAGACACTGCATATTCCGCATTCGGTTTGTTTGTGTGGCCGAGATACCCAACCTCCGCAACGAAGCTCTCTATCGCCCGAACAGCATGCTTGGATTGATGAAGTGTCGTGGTCATTAAGATGTCTGATAGTAGGCGCATGCATGCGTATGGATACCCTCGCTCCTTCTACGGCTTCAATGTGGTGTTGGTTTCTTGCCTGTCCCGAGATATCGCACGGTCAGCCTCAGCGAGCCAGCATATACAACGGATACGCACCATCCACGAACATATTCCGTGTTGCCGAGGGTAGCGTCGCCGTCATCCCATCAAGCTCACGCGTGAGCCGCACCTGACACCCCAGTCGGCTCGTATCCGTCAAGCCAAACGCCATGTCAAGCATATCGTTCTCGTCGTCTTCGGGTCCGGGTATGAGATCGTAGTGGTTTTCGGATATAATGACGTGACATGTTGAGCAAGCGACGGAGCCTTCGCATGCACCTATTGAAGGCGCGTGAATACCTAGCGCAGAGGAGGTAGATCGTTTGGACACAACCTTCAAGATCGACATCGTGTTCGTGTGCCAGCGATAGAATGTCATCTCCCTCGTTCCCTTCGATGGTTTTTATCAGGTTTCCCTTCGCATCCTTAAAATGCAATTTAATGCTGTCGTGATGCGGTTCAGACATTCAGACGACGTCATTCGAGGAGGAGAGCGAAAAACATACCCTGTCCCTGGTTCCGGACGTGTTACATCGCCGTGGTGCACAACTGTAACATTCGACCGTTAGCTGCTGTGAAGAGAACGGAGTAAGACGGGGGCGCACCTGCTGACACATGCAGCCCGCGAGTGGAGTATGTGGGAGGCCACGAGAGCAGAGATGCCAGTAGAGGTCGCCCCGATGGATGCCTTGACATCGTTGCAAGTTTTCGAGGCGATGAAAAGTGCCTCTGCGCGGTAGGATGGTGCGGTAGCCGACGGCGTGAGGGCAGGGATACTTGTGTCGGACGCAGGGTGGAACGAGTTCTGATCGCAAGCATTTCAAAAAGTCGTGTAAATGATAGTAAAGGTGAACAGATGGCAAGGAACCAGCGAGGTAGGAATGGAGGAGTGAAGTCCCGTACGGACGCGGTGACGGACGCGGAGGTCGTACAGTAAAACGCGAGTTCCGACGTCACTTCGCGGCCCACGCAATTTCAAACTTGGCTCAGGTTTCCCAGCACGTGGTCGTATCGCGTCTTCCCCTCAACTTGATTCAGAGTTACTTTCTGATGGTCGAGGGCAGACAGTGTTCGGAGACGCAGACACAAAAATTCCTTTGGTCCAATCGGCGTTACTCCCAGCGCGCATATCTCACTTCGCCTTGTAGATGTTCCATTATGTTCCTTAGTAAGGTAGGTCTCCTTCCACGGCGGAAGAGCACTGTGCGACGTCCGAGAACAACCGTGAGCTTATTCTGTCTCGCGATGGCATAGGGGCTTGAATCCCGTGTCATCTGACTTGAGGCTCAATCGCGAAGCGTTGGAATCAGGAAAGCGGTCACGGTTTTCGGGGCGGAAGAAGGCTTGGGATAGTGCTCCAGGCGCTTTCTTGAAGGTCCACACCCTTCTTGTCAGGTCGGCGGGTTCACCCTGTACTCCGGAGATCCTGGAGTAACGCCAGCGGAGCACGCCACTGCCGGGTGTGCTAAGCACTCGCATGTAGCCGGGGACACCCCCGCGGAGGCCGATTTAGCGCGTTTGATCGAAGGTTGAGTCAACCATCTGCAAGTATAGATTTGAGTTGTAGCGCAGTCCTCTGTGGCGGAGTTAGTATAGTTGTATAATGAAGAAGAGAAGGAACAAACATATGCGACTCGTGGTCTTCATGAAACGCGCAAGGCTGCTATAGAGAAACATTCGCAATGGCCGAGCCCCTTCAGGCTGTGGTCGCGGGAACGTCACTGATCATACAGCGGCGCACAAAGGGCGATAGACGCGTGCCGACCGTGTACCGCCGCGATTGAGTCTGGAGCCGTGAGACGAGCTGTTTTCTACTGGATGTTCCACGACGAAGACATGTATAGAACGATCCCGGACGAAAGAACATACATTTAGCCGCTATAATCTGGAAGCTGCAGGCTGCATCTTATTCAATACAGCCGAAGCGACGATGCGGCCAGAATCCCTGTCCAAAATCTAGGTTCGGAAAATTGGTTAGAGTGGGGAAAATCCGGAGGCCACAATTGTTAACGCAGACCTCACACCGCGAAGTCATGATGCGACTCCCTAATGACACCGACGTGCTGACTATATGTAGGGTCGCCCCTCTGCACTCAACGGTTCAGTATTGGGGACGACGAGAGCGCCACTGAAACGCGCTCACGGTGGTGCCGGTGAATGGTACGTTATCTGCATGCTCTGCGTCACCCCAACCCCGTTAACGTTCCGCTCCAGACCAAGCGCGACAAGAGGGGTTGAAGCGCAGCTATGCAAACAGCCGACTAGTTAATTCCGGTGTGTGCAACATGAATATCAACATACTTGTCAACCAGATAACCTATACATCCTCCGTGCATCATCCCCGCACCGTTCAACATGTCTGTATCCGCGTCGCGCTCAAGTCAGAACGTTTCACGGCCAGAAATAAGAGTAACACCCACGGTTTGTGACCGCTAACTCGCAGACGACCCTCGCCTCGAGATACCTCCCCTTCCCCCCTAGATCGACCTCGATGAACCTCACCGCCTTGCCGACTTCTGCACCGAATGTGTCGTCGCCCCCGACCCCGTACGCCGCAAAAGTGTTGCATACAAGACGCTTCGTTCGTTCCGACGCACTTCCCCCGATTCTGGTAACGACGGCCTCGCAATCTGGCAGCGATTCGGGATCGACCCAGGCGTTATTCGGTTGCGTGGGTCCAGCCGGGTGCGTGTAGAAAGTTAGCGGAGACATATTGATAATGGGCGTGAGATCAGCTGGAGGGAGCTGCGTGGATAGATGCACTGAAAAAGCAACACGGAGAGGTCGAAGAGGGAAGTGGGCTTCGACGGTCATTGTGCCTTCGTTTTATATAGGGCCTGGAAGTCCACGGAACGCACGTATCTTCTCCCGAGAAGTGCTTGTGATTATGTCTTAAGATTGGTCGGAGCGCAACAGCCTGATAGCCCGGGGTCCCTGCTCTCGTACAGGGCGTAAGCCGTTATTCAGCTCGAGTTGGAACAGGAGGTGTAGCCCAGGATGCTCGTTCCCATGGAACAGTAAATATGCAGACACGGTGATGGATTGTGAAGCGGTGAGTAAGACTGTCAAAAGGTCCGAACAAGCACATGAGCAGGCGAGAGAAACGCAGGTAAAGTGACGTACATGTGCAGAGGAGCCAGGCGACGGATAATCATCCCACGATGTCTCGTTAAAGTCATTTACGCCACAATAGCCACGATTTATCCTTCTCTGACCCCATTGGGATCAAGGTCCTCGGGTATTGAACCAACACATCGACATCGATACGCGCTAGTACTCGAGTACAATTGTCACAGAGGAGGACCGAAGATCATGACACCGACTCGGCGATGTGAAAACAAATACAGCCGAACAATATCCGACGACGGACCCACTGACCTAACGCAGGGCCAAGATCCCAGAACCAGTCACTCCACCTCTGACCTCCTTCGTATCTTTCTTCTTCTTCGCAGCGGGCACCTCCCAAATCCTCCAGAATTTGAGATTCTCATCGCCAGCGCCCGTGCACACGACATCACCAGCAGGGCTGATGCAGCTGAACAATACACGCTGGTCATGCGCGTCTCGGATCTCCGCAACTCGTTCTAGGGAAGGGTAGGCGTGTACCATGATCGAATGGTTCGGATAGCCGTGGGTGGTAAGGAACTCCTTCCTATGGGGCGACCATATCACGGACGTGACCTGGGCAGGGGTTTTCAATGTGTGAAGCCGCGCGCCAGTGGTGCTGTTCCAAACGTTGACAGTTGCGTCGTTGGTACCACCCCCACTTGCCAAAAGGGAAGGCTGCCAAGGGCACCACGCAATTGCCTGAAATCGAAGAGGTCGTCAGCATATCTAGGCTCTCGCGCGTTTAGATAAAAAATTGTCACCTTCACTGCCGCGGTATGGTTTCTCTTCGTCCACTTCGCCACCCCCCGCGCGCCCTCGCCAACGTCGCCCAACCTGCCATCCCAAATGTTGACAACATTGTCGTTCCCACCACTAGCAATCAACTCCCCATCCTCCCTCCACTTAAGACCGCAGACCTCTCCTGTATGGCCAATCAACTCCATGACTTTGTGGCGAGCGATGCGAACATCATGGTGCCAGATACTGCCATCGATGCAGCCGGAACTTAGGATATGGCCATGCCAGCTGAGTGTCGCGACCTGACCTTGATGGCCACCCATAGAACGGAGCTTTTGGCCCGACTCAATATCCCACAACTCGACTTCGCCCGTACCCGCACCGACGCCCAGGTATGCGCCATCATTGGAGAAATCGACAGAGGATATAAAGGAGCCTTCCGGCGCCGCGCCGACGTGGGTGACTTCCCCGGTGTCTGCCTTCCAGATGTACGTGTGCTCGCCAAGAGCGATGGCCACGACGTTCAACACGGACCAGCTGAGGAGATTAAGGTAGAAGTCATCCACCACGCCCGGAGCGTCGAGTACACGTTCGGGTTGGGTGGGAATCTTCCGAGTTTTATTCGTGGTCGCGCCTGTGGATGATGCCACCGAGCCTGGGCGAGCGTAGAGAGGCCGGGCGAATTCACGTTGCTGTGCGAGGGTGTTATCGGAAGCAGCGGGTGGCGCCTCGTGGTAGGCCAACACGCGTTTGTTGAGGGGGACGCCAGTAGCCTCCACGAGCCTTGCGGTGTGGCCAGGCGAGGCAGACTGCGGATTGAGCGACATCACGTCAAACGTAGCTGCCACCTCCGTCTCCTCTCGGTTCGTGATAAATCGATCTCTAGTATCACGCTGGGAGAGGGTATGTCAGGAGCTGGAAGGTAGAGGGCGATATATTACACACATTGACGGCTGGTGTCGATTTCGACCGCTTGATCTCCGCCTTTGGAGGCGGGACATAGTCTCGGGATACGACGTTGAGCTTGGACTCAATGCCTCCCTTGCGAATAACGCCTGCATTGGCCTGACGCTGAAGGGATGCAGAGACAGGAATGCTTCCTGTGGTGGCACGCTTCACGGGAGATGGAGGTCTGGAGATGAAGGGATTTGTAGTGTCGCCCACTGAGAACTTGGACTGCTTTCCGCCTGTTTTGGTTGGGGAAGAGATGAAGACATTATTGAGACCGGCGATGACGGAGGGGGTGAGAGGAGTTTTTGCGGCATCGGAACGAGAGCGGTGGCGGGAGGGGGTCTTTGGAAGGTAGCTCATGGCGAGGTGGCGGTCGGAAGAAAGGAAGAGGATCGTTTCAAACCAAATTCGAGATCAGTCTGCGCCGACCGACGCGTTCAAACCGAACACCACGTGAGGGCGGCGAGGCGCCCTCACCTTGTCACAGGGTGTGACCAAGCCCCGAACGCTCGGCGACGGCGCCAGACTTCAAGCTTCACGCGTCACGGCGTTCCTTCAAGTACGTTCATATCATGTTGGTTTATTCTGACGGCTTTGTACAGATATGGGACAGGTAATTCAAGTCAGCGTGTGGAAAGGCCGACCCTTACGGACGTTGTTGCTGGTCAAATCAGAAAGGGCGTCGGAACCACTGGCTGCTGGCAGTGCAGTGTACAGTGTGCACGCCATCCAATGGCTACTACCAATAAGCACCTCCAGACGTCGACCTTGGCATATAATTCAGTGAGTTATCGTCAAGCTCCCTCACCGTCCTGTGACTCTCTAACTTTCATGTCTCAAAGAGGTTCCCTGGCCAACCTATACTTACTGTGAAGCGTGAGCACTGGTACCCACACGTGCGAACCCTATCCGTGCGGTTGGGTCGAATATATACTGATGTCTTCATTTTATGTAGGTCAACCCCTTGGATCCATTGTATGCGCCTCGTTCCCGTTTCTCGACCTTCCTTATCTCGGTTTCGTGTCGCCTCGATGCGGCGCGATGTCGGAGACAGTCCACCGTCATTTTCGCGATGTCCGTTCGAACGGCCTTCGCAAAAACCACCTTCCATTCTAATACTGGCGGGCAATCTTTGGTGTAACTCGAATGCCCATGTTATTCTTCCGGTATCGGAATTTCAACTGAGAGGGTACCAACAGGATATATTGGCAGTGCCCGAGACCCGAAAAGATACAACAACGCCCCAGACCATAACCAATCATCACCTTGACCATCCTCACCACTTGAGCCCAGCGACATCCATGCTCTTTGTTACGCGATGAACGTACTGTTACGGCGCTCTCCGGTCTGGCCACATCCACAGCATCCCAGTATCCTTCGGCGACGGCGCTTGTCCTGGGAGATGGTCCACCTTGAACCCACGCCACGGACCCCGGTGCGCTACTCCTGCGCTTGTGCCCCTTGGCTGAGCTAGCTTCAGACTCGCTGGTCCTGGACGACGCCATGGATGTTCCCGAGGCCCTGTAAGGATCTGCATTCTGCCGCACGAGGTTTATGGACGGAGACAAGAGAGCCTGGTAACGCATCGGCACCGGAGGAACCGGAGGAGGAGGAGGAGAGAAGGCTGGCGCTGGTGTGGGAGGAGGGCTGAAGCGCGCGATGGACGCAGGGTCGATGATCCCAGGAGGAGGTGGGTTCGTTACAGAGAGGTCGATTTCGGTGAATTCTGACTTCTCTAGATCGGTTGCGACCAGGCTAGGTTGGCGGATGGATTTTGTGTCCCATCTGATGTCCTCGCTCCCACGTCGACTCGCCAGACTGTTCGGATGCCTACGTCTCTTCAGACCGTTGCTGATCATCTTCACGACAGTGACAAGAATGACGATTCCTATGATGGATCCGAGGATGGAACCGATAACGGCAATCTTCCCGTGGTGGGCGTCGGACTGCGCCACCTCCTCCGCCGGCCAAGCTGCAGTCTCCGTAGGTCTAGCAGAGGTAAAATGGGTAACAGAAAAAGGTTCCAGAGGAATTTGTGGTGCATCCGTTGCGGCGGGCATATGGTTGTGAGTTTGTGTTGTGGTTGCCTGAGCAGTGGGGGTAGACGTCGTCCGCCGGCGCCGTGACGGGTTCGACGTTGAAGAGCTTGACGGTCTTGGCTACGGGAGATACCTCGCGCTTAGCAGCGGCGGAATGCCAGCGGCTATGTCTTGAGTAGCGAGGGTTGTAGGTGGGTCTTGGGATAGCCGGGTCCTGAGCACCTAAACCGGCGAGCTGCATACCGCCGAGCACAGGTATAGGAGAAGGACGTCCGCGACGGTAGATGGATGACGGCTGCGAGGCTTTTGGAGACACGAGCTGTGGTCCAGATCCATAATGTGGAGCGGCGTCGGCGGGTGCGAGGAGAGCGGGAAGTGCGACCAAGATGAACGCCAGGTAGGCAAGAAAGGTAGGCATGATTGGTTGAATGATGGTGGTGCCGTGTGGGCGTGGATGATATGGATAGGACTGATGGTCGTGCGGGGTTGGCGGGTTCCTTCGACGGTGGTGGTCGTCGCGGATGAAAGGGACGAATCTAGCACGCCGAACGAGTAAGTATCTCTCGAGAACAAACAGTGTACAAACAAGAGCGCGTTCATCACGTGCTAGGACGCGCTCATACTCATTAAAGTCAACCCACGCGTCGCGGTTTCTCATCTTACTCACCTACTTAACGCACCTTTCCGCCGAGGCCCTCTGCGCTGCAAGACCGTTTACTGGGCCGCCGTCATTGCGGAGCAACCCCGCGTCGAGAGCCTTAGGCAGGTTTCCTGCGACAGTATCTTCACTCCCACGAGGAGAATAATCGGCTTCAAAGTTCGATCCTTTGGCAACGCTTCTGATCACATGGGTAGTGCTCGACCGTCGATGCCGACTCTCCGAGGTTCCGATGAAGATCCCTTCCTGCTGGCTCATAGAAGGCCAGGCATGCAGCGGCGACTCTCGTTCGAGAGGCCCTGCTGCCCCCCTGCCACGCTGGCTTATACAGCAGAAGAACCCCGTTCTCGTAAGGTTTGCCCCATAAGTTTTGCTCCATTCGTAGTTTTTAACCCACCCTAGGTCATGCAGCCCCATGTATCCTCGAACTTCTCGACCAGGTTAACTGCCTCGTTACAAGTCATGCTACTCTCCATACCTTATGGTTATTTCGCTGTGCGCCGTGCTTTGTCCGACATCCTCACGATTCTTGGCCGGCATCATTCTTTTCGGCCGTCACTCGGCTACCTCATCTCAGCTACATGCATTTTGCGAAGGTATAAAAAGGGTGGTGGAGATGGACTGGCTCTGCAGCATCTCTATCAGTACTTCACACAAGTTCCTTTTACTGGATAATCATGTTTTTCAAGGCTTCTTTTGTCTCTCTCCTCGCTCTCGCTGGTCTCGCATCGGGTTTGTATCTTCTTTGACCTCACGTAGCGTATGCCGATCCTTCGTTCAGCCATCCCTACAAAACGGGCTCTCTACCAGCGGCTTAACAACGTATGTGTGCCGCAGTACTCTGAGCTGGACGCATCTCTTACTTTGGGCAGGACACATGCGTTACTGCTCCGTCGACTGACATTGGTACGCGCCGTTTGCCCACTTTTCAACCGGCGTCGCGTTGACCTCCCGTACTATCGTTAGGTCAAGACTGGACCGCCAACGCTGTAAGTTTCAGCTGACCGTCATCGATGCCATCGTCTGAACCACATGCTTTACAGCCCGTGTCTGCGAACATCGCCGGCGGCCAAGAGTAGGTGCCCCCCTCCTCGCTTCGATTTACGGAGCCCAATATCTTCGCAGGGGTGTTTCAATGATCCTCGATATCGGCGTTATGGACACTACCTCGTGTCAGGCTTTGCCCAACGTGCTCGTCGAAGTTTGGGCACGTAAGCCTCCTCATTTTCATGCGCTTCTGAACGTCCTAACACGGTGATCGTCCTTTACCTTAGCAAACGAGGTCGGCACTTATGGCGACTTCCTCCGTGGTGCGACGATGACCGACGCGAACGGCATCGCCGAGTTCAACATGATCTTCCCCGGATTCACCTCCGCGGGCGCAAACCATATCAACGTGCTCGTGCATCACGAGGGCGTCACCTCTACTGACGGTACGTCCCCCCACCGTTCAGACCACATGTGCTCATTTCAACTTCTCGAACCACCGGGCGGGCAGGCGTCACATCGGTTATGCATGTTGGGCAGCTCTTCTTCACGGACCAGTGGACGAACATCGTTAGCATGTACAATGGCTACGCAGCGAACTACCAACACGCGGATCATGAACAACAACGACTCCGAATTCGTAAAGGCTAATGGCAACGCCTACTACCCCGTCCTCGAGTAAGTCTAATTTATGCCTGAGATTGGGATATGTATTTCAGGACTTTTCCCTGACCCCACTTGCAGCATTGAAGAAATCAACGACGACTGGCCGGAGGGTGTCTCCGGCTACATCAGTATGTCCTGACCATCACCCAGTGGATTGACCCAACCTAACCTCATTATTTTCAGCTATCGGTGTCAATCCATCCGCGAACAACCCGATCTGAGCGTGGTGCTTTGATATACTGCATTGGAGTTGGGAAAAGTTTCTGCTTATCTGTTGTACAAAACTGTATACTGTACATTGATGGTCGTGGATAGCGCGCTCACACGCGAGCAGTGGCGAGAAAGTGTAGGAGATAAAGAATTCGGCAGTCCATTGAGGTGAGCGACAAACACAGCGACGAGAGTCCGAACGGGGGAGGGGCATGTGGAAGGGCGTAATAATTGTTACAGGGGTGTGAATGGTGGGCTTGTTTAGCAACAGCAGCACGGGATTGGGATAATCCAGCAGACGCTTCCGTCCTGATCAACTGGTAAGCCGAAGTCCGAGGAAAGAGAGAAGCTGCAAATACTCACAGGACACGGGACACATCCACCACGCAAACGCTCTGCACGACCTTCCTGCTTTGCAGGAGCTCCACTGACCACCATTGGAGAAGCGGCCCCGGGTTGTTGTGTTTGTATGGGGATTGTCTCCGTAGTATCGGCAATGCGTCGTACGTCGTGAGCGTGGGCGGAGGGCGGGTAAGAGATGTTGGAGGATGTAGACATGATGGTGGGATGTGGTGGTGGGAGAGAGAGGACGAGGAGAGAAGTTTATAACAGCTTTTATGAGGCGATGCTCTTCTCGATGCTGCGTGAAAGTTGCGAGGAAGATGGACTGGTCGCGGTCGGAAGCAGGGAGAGCGATATATGCGCGCACTGCGGGGCGTTGCGGAGCTCAGCCTCTTGAGTCGGGTGATGTCATCTGCCTAAATAACCCTACTCTCGGGTTTACGCAGTGTCGTCACTCGTGCAAGTGCCAGTGGATGTTGGCAGTGCAGCTGTATTCCCAGCAAGTAAGCCCAGCTGCAGGTGGGAGGAGCATAAAAACCAGCAGAATGTTACTAATATTCCCTGAACAAACCGCCTATCCCCAGCCTTTTCCCATCGGGGCTAACCCGGCTTTGTTTGCTAAGGTGGCGACGTAGAGCACTCAAACGCCGTCTATTCAACCACTGTTGAACCACAGGAGTCTGAGATAATGCGCATGTCATTCGCTCAGTCTGTGTAGAAATGGAGCAAGGAAAGGTTTAAAAATCGGCCAGCTCACGACAGCTCGTGCAGGGACGACACATCATTGTGCACCCGGATCACTTCAGGATCCGGCGAGGAGATAAAATGTGGCGCGAGGCTAGGCCAAAGACGGTCCAGCGAAAACCGGGGGGCTAGAAAGTGTTGGCGGAACGAAAGCGAGCACATCTTTTTTGACCTCATAGATCCCAGCGCTAGACTGTTAGCCAATTGCAACTTCAAAACTCCAAACTCGATGCAATGTGCACCCTGTTTCTGTCTGACAAGGGGGGGCCACACGTGGATGCACATCATGAGGCCCATCATGAAACTGGAATAACAAAATCTCCTGAGGTCGGTTATTTGACGAATTCGGGTATAAAAGACCCCAGAGGCCCACCTTCCCCTCTCAAGTTCCGGCCATGACCATAACTCAGAACTCGCCCTCTGCCGTCTCGATCTTCGCGCATGGCTTCCTCATTCCAGCAGGCTTATTACAACCGCCCCCGTCCATACTCCCCGCCCAGTACGCGCCTTGGGAGGATGCGCTGGCTGAAGCACAGGGGCTTCCTTTACAGCTGCATGATGTCTCTCGCGCTGCGCACAACTGGAGAACCAATATCCGAGCGGTGAGCAGGGCCCGCACGAGTCCTGTGTAAAATTGTAAATCTCAATGCTCACGTTTATTCTTGTAGATACCCGTTCTTCCTACTGCACCGCTCCTATGCGATGTAGGTCTGCGCCTCCGAGCCCGCCACGTCCTCATCTACCTCCTGCATTTCTTCGTCCATTCGCTAGGCGAAGGCCCCGACAGTCCACATGTCCCTGCATCGATCGCCATCCCCCTGTTGATCATATCCGACAAGCTCGACCTTCCGCCCGTTCTCACCTACGCGGACACCGAGTATTACAACTTCGCGTGGGCAGAGCCTGGAACATTGGTCAGCGGAAATGAGCCTCGCTCGATGAAGATCCTCACTACGTTTTCCGGAACGGGCGATGAAGACCATTTTCTGTTGACTAGCCTCAAGATTGAGGAGGAGGGTGTGCGGGCGCTGCACGTAATGTCCCAGGCGTTGGACGTGCTTCACCGTGACCAACTCGGTACCAAGCCCAGCGCAGATTCCATGGCTGATTTGTTCCGTCGATTGGCCAGCCATGTCCGGATCATGGACCGCATCCTCGAAGCCGTTTGCGAGGGGTGCGATCCGGCCCCGTATTATGCCCTGGTTAGGCCATGGTTCGTCGGGTGTCCAGAGGATGAGCGCTCAGCCTGGGTATTCGACGTCAAAGGACAGTTGGATGAGCTGGAAGAAATGACCTTAAGCAAAGCCGTGGAAGGGAGCCAGTGGGTACGAACGGGAGGACGCGGGGAAATCACGATGGGAAAGATGGCCGGTGCGTCGGCGGCCCAGAGTTCCATCATCCAGGCGTTGGATGCATTCCTTGGGATCGACGACAAAACGCATGGACAGAGCACCGGGGAAGAAGCAGAACGCAAGGATAGATTTTTGGCGGAAATGCGCTGCTATCTTCCCCGGGAGCATCGAGGGTTTTTGCGCGAGCTTGGGGTCCAGGCGACTGGGCTGAGGGAGTGGGTATTAGGCGCATCGGTGGCGGAGGGGGAGGTGACAGCTGCATACAACGACGCAGTAAACGCGCTCCGAAGGTTCAGGACGACGCATCTCGGAGTTGCAACCCTGTATATCGTCAAACAGAGGTCGCACGAAGAGTCGGAAGCGGACGAACAAGGTGTCGACGCTGTGAAGGGGACGGGAGGAACTTCTCTTGTTTCTTTCCTGAAAGGAGTGCGAGATCGTACAGCTAATGCCACATTGAGCGCCATATGATTATTGGGCAGGGTTATCGCTCACTTTGACATCTCTCGTTGCCCAAACATCATTTCAGCTATTCACCGTTCCGACTTGTACGACAGCGCCAGCGACACTGACGCCGCTTTTGGCATCGTTTTTAAGGCGACGAGCCGACTGCGAGATAAGCCTACTGTTGTAGAAGATATTGGAAGGGAACGGGCGCGGAGTGGCATGTGGCAACTGGCAGGTGGATCATGGATGACAGAAAAGCAAATTATCGTCACTGATTTGGAGGATGGCGCAATATTATGTAACCAAGGAAGGCTATATCCTCCCGATGGATCTCAAGGCCCGATCGCGAGCTCGCTCCGCAGATGACCGCATCCTTGCGCTTATCTGGATTCCAACTACACCTTGATCTCGCACCACGATGACCGTCTCCCCCTTTTCCCTTCGCATCCAGCACGGTATGCCTAACGCCTAACAGTGACACAAGGAATCGAGTGCTCAAACCTTCTATCAGGTATCGCCGGCGGGTTCGCCCCCCCTCGTCCATCCGCGATCCACGACTTCTCGTTCGAGCCATCGGCATCTCACATCCTCCTTTTCTCTAACGTCCGCGAAGACGGAACACCCAACCTCCTCCCTAAGCCTCCCAAGAAGATCGCTCCATCTTCCGAGGACACGCCCGCGCTTCTTTCCGAGCTCAAGACGATCCTGAAGGATCTCCCCGTCGAGGAGGTGCCATCGAGTGATATCTACGGCAAGAACATCGGCATCTTCTTCGAGAGCGATGGCTTCAGCTGGGTCAACTCTGCCCCCCAGGGATGCGCGCGCGGTTCGAGAGCGATGTGAAGGTTAGCGATGAGCAGAAGGCGTCGTTCGATAGGGCGGTGCAGATTGTGGAGACGTTGGCGGCTCGAGGAGAAGTGCAGGAGGATTGAGCTATGGAAAGTAAACGAAGCAGAAGGAGGTCGCTGTGTCATGGAAATGTATCTTCAACAAGTGCCTTGTAAACTAGAATTCGGATGGAGATTTGTCCTGGGGGCCGCAACGATCCCGCAAATCCACGAGCCTCGTTGACGAAGGGCTGTACTTATGCTCGTTGGCCCCAAGCCGCACATGAATGGTATGCAGTGGACTGTGATGTCGTGAAAGTCAGCGCGGACCGCTACCAGCGCTCTGCCCGCCGCAAAGTTCGCACGGCGCGCGCTCCCATCACTTGCCTTACAACGCCGAAGACCGGCATCAACTTCGACCATCGACATGGACAAATTCAAGGCCCTCGAGCCCGTCCGACTCTACCAGCAGGAAGGTTCGCCTTCTACCAAAACCAGTCATGCCCAAGCACGGCCAACGGGACCTCTCATCGGTCGCCTGCCGTCCCACCTCCACCTCCTCATCCTCAGTTTCCTTCCCGTGCCCGACATCCCATCCTACTCGAGACTATGCCGCGCCGTTTCGCGCCTCGCGTCCTCCGAAGACATGTGGAAACAACGCTACAGGCGGCTGAGGATCGAGGAGTGCGGATTCGGGGACCTGCTGGACGAGCTGGACGCCCGGGAAAAGGGCGCGAAGGGGCGGGAGCGGGAAAGCGCACCGCCAACGATCACGGTCGACGTCGCCGACGACGAGTTTGGAGAATTCACGACGGGAGGGGATGCGTTCTCAAACTCGGGCTCACAGGATCTGTTCGCGCCCGCCGCACCCGACGAACTCGGTGATTTCGTTGGGGGCGGGTTCGCTCCCTTCGCCTCAGCGCCCACCACCCCCGTCGTTCCCTCGCCGCCATCCTCTCTCGCCTCGTTCATCCGTGTGCACGCCCTTTTAAAACCCCTCACGCCAGCCCTCCTCGATCCACCCCACCAAATCCTCACCTCGCTCTTCCCGCCGACATGGCAGTTCGGCCTGCACGATCAAGCCAGGATCCTCCACATTCTTTTTCTCTACCTCTCCCCGGACATATCCCCGCTTCGAGGGAGCTCTTCGCTGCTGGCCGGCCTGCGTGCCGCCGCAGACCGATTTGACGCGGCACTGCTCACCGCATTCGAAGCCGCGGACGGACGCGCGCACGAGGAGGGGATGAGGCTAGCAGCGGAGGCGAGCTGGGAGGTGTGGATGGCGAGCTCGCAAGCGCAGTCCTCGGCACCGACGACGTTTGGGTTCAACACCGAGTGGGAAATGGGCAGGGTGTGGGCGGAGAAGCGGGAGATCTTCTACACGGTCGGGACGCACAAACCCCTGGACAACTTTACGTGCGTGCATCCATCCTCATTCCGAGCCCGTGTAGAGTGGAAAGGAGCGGCGGCCACCTCCCTGGGCATTGGACCGGCGGAGTTGTGGCCAGCTCGTGCGGATACGGCGCGGTCTCTTGTCGGAATTCGTCTGCCGCGTAGCGCCTCTTTGCTGACGGTTCCACCTGTAGGCCGTCAAACGCACTCGCCTTCGACGCGATGGACAGCTTCATGGGATACATTCTCGACAACCTTCGAGAACATGGCTCCCGCGCGGTGCGGGTCTTCCCCGCCTCATCCAATGTATTGGTCAACTTCGCGGAACGCATTGCGACCGACGTCGTATGTTCCCTCCGGACTCGTTTTCTCCTGCTTCCCCTCTCCGTCTGACCTCAGACTCGTCCAGGTCGGCGAATACATCACACCGCTGCTCACCCACGCGCGAACGCTCACCAACGGATCGCTCTTTCTGCGGGCGAACGCGGCGTGTTTCCGCGAGGCATGGCGGATGGTCGACGTCCTGACCGAAGTCGCCGCGGAGCGCGGAGGCGACACCATCGTCACGCGTACTCAGGCCGAAGACGTGGTGTGCGTCGTGTTCTCTCCGTGCTTCCGCACCTCCCTGGAGACTGACTGGACCGTGGCAGATATCGGATGTTCGAGCCCAACATGGACGAATACCTCGACGAAGAAGTCGAAGTGCTCAAGCAAGCCCTCGAGACCGTCTGCCGCGGCTGGGAAAAACAGGTTCGGTGCCCTCCGCTTCCGCCCGTCGAGTTCACCGTCTGAGACCAGGACCGCGGCACTCACAGACGTCGACCGAGTTCATGTCATCATCGCCGAACCCGGGGGCCGCGCAGCCCACGTTTCTCTCGTCATCGTCTCCGTCCCAGCTCAAGCGCTCGGTCTTGTCGAGTTTCACAAACGTGCTCCTGCTGCCCGTCACGATCGTTCCCCGTACGGTCGTCGCGACGGCCACGACGGTGTCCGGTGCGGCCGTGCAAGGCATCGCCATGCTTGATCCGAGGCGATGGGGAGGCGTGACGGCCACCGCGCCGGAAGCAGAGTATCGCAAGGGCGGCGAAGCCGGCGTGTTATGGGACGGCGGCGCGAACGGGGACGACGGCGAAGGCGAAGAGGACTACGACGAGAAGGCGGACGTGAAGACGATCTCGAGCACGATGACGGGATCGACGGTGGCCACCACCGCGTCGTCGTCCTCCACGAAACGGACGTACGACAACCTGCAGCTGCTGCTCTCGCTCGACGTCACGCTGGAGCTCATCCACGCCTCGCGCGAGGCGATCAAGCGCGTGGAGACGTTCACGGGGTACCCTGGCACGTACGGCGTGCGCGTGCGCGAGACGATCGAGGAGGCCGCCGCGGAGCTGTTGGGCGTGCTCGGGACGCGGCATGTGAAGGCAGGGTTTGAAGCGTGAGTTCCCTTCCGCCATCGACGTTCCGCGTCTTGGGGAGACGCACATGCAAAGTTAACCGCCGACGCCCTTCCAGCGCGATCGCGCAAATGCGCACGTATCAACCCCCCGCGCTTCCGTCGGGCGAAGACGAAGGAGCGGAGGTGACGTCGGAAAAGGAGAGGGAGGCGACGTCCGTGGCGCCCCTGGTGCAGTTCTTCGAGCTGGTGCACGTCGGGGACATGATCCAGAGCATCGTGCAGGTGTATTTTGACAAGGAGCTGGTGCGTTTTTTTTTTCCGCGAGGGGGTTCCTTCCCCTTCCGAGACGAGGCAAAGACCGAGTGACTGACGGGGAACCATCGAAGGCGCCGCACGTGGACGTGACGGATTTCCTGAACACGGTCGTGCGGGAGAAGAAGCGGTTCGAGAACGCGCTGGACGACTCGGTCGCGCTGGGGCTGAACGCGGGGATCGAGGTGCTGATGAACCAGGTAAAAGCCCGAACATGACCATGCCTCTCCCGGGGAAAACGGAGGGCTGACAGAACGGAAGAACAGGTGGACCACATCATCCTGGCGCTGACCCCGCCGCGGACGTACTACCCGCCCGAGGACGCGCCGCTCCTGCTCGGGCCGTCCAAGGGCTGCACGGCGGCGATCCGCTGCTTGGAGGAGCACATCCGGCTGCTGAAGGGGAACGTGAACCGGGAAGTGCTCGAGGTGTTCGAGGGGGAGGTCGGGCTGCGGCTCATCGGGTGCGTGTTCCACACCTCTTCACACCTCCGTCCCTCCGCCGCGCAACCTCGAATCTGACGCGCCTCTCTTTTTTTTCTCCGTCTCTTTCCTTTCGCGGCCTTGCGCGGTTCATCCTTCCCTTCTCGCGGTCGTGCGACGCGTGCCTTTACGCCCGTCGATGTTCGGTTCCGATATTTGGGGTGGGCGTGGGTGGGTGGGACATCGGATCGGCGGATGCGGACGGGCAGGATCCTCCAGAAGCACATCAAGCGACAGATAATCTCGCTCAACGGCGGGTTCCAGGTCATCGCCGACCTCAACGCGTACCACGCCTTTATCGCCACCCTCAAGGTGCGTGTTTTTCCCCCCCTCTCCCCTACGCCCTTTCTCGCCCCGTCCCCCCTTTTGTTTTTCCGCGTTCGCATGCGGACGCTCGGTGTCCCGGGCTTCGAGCGGGCACCTCGTTGGCCCTCGCCCCGCCTCACAAAACTCTCATTCCCATTCCGCACCTGTTCCGAGAAGAGCGCCACACGTGCTGACTGGCTGCGCGCGCGCGCGCGTCCGGACAGATCCCGGCGCTCACGGCGGATTTCTCCAATCTGAAGATGCTCGGACACGTGTACGTGGTCGAGGACGCGAAGGACCTGGCGCAGATCGTGCGGGACGTGACGCGGTACGGGGGCGCGTACCGACCCGAGGTGTGTAGTGATTTCGTCACCCCAATTGGATGGACTAAAGAAAGGGCGGATTCGCAGGATATATACGAGTTTGTACAACGACGGAGCGACTGGAAGAAGATCGAGAAGATCGTGGACAAGACGATGTACAATTTAAATTTGCGGGAGGACTGCGTTGTATGTTAGGATGGGGGATGTATTGGTACAGGGAATACGGTGATTCAAGGGATACGGCTCCCCGGATCATGGTCCGAAAGCAATATAGCATATATGATGGTCCAATGGTCTAGTGGTAAGATACTTGCTTTGGGCTGTATGTGATGTGAATGTCACGTGACTCCCTTGCAAGGGATCCCCGGTTCAAGCCCGGGTTGGACCCGTTTTCTGTATTCTAGTTTCCCGAGTTCAACCCATTTTTTTTGCGACTTGAGGTCAGAGGTTGACATTGTGCCATTGTGGAGAGAATCCGAGAGATCCACGTTCAGGTAGAGGGCGAAGAAGCGGGTGGTGCCAGGTGGTGCTGGGAAGGGTGGTGGTCGCGTCAGTCTGAGATGGGGATTGGGCAGCGACGATCCTAGGATGGAAGGTGAGATGGAACTTGGCAGAGGATGGGATGAAAGAAGGACGGGTGCGAATCTCGGGCGGACGACAGGCGAAGGGGTGGTGGAATGACGTGTGAGTTTGGGAGCAAAGGCCGAGAGAGGGAAAGAAAGGAGGGAGATCCGCGAGAGAAGCGAGCTAGAGAGAGAAGAAAGCTAGAGGGAGCCACGGGTTGGGAAGGTGCCAAAGGGTCGGTGGGGGGAGTTGTGTCGGCGCAAGGATAAATTCGTCCTCCGTCGAGTCTCCGCCTGTAAACGGGTGGTTCTTCTGTGGTGGTTGGGATCAAGGGGGGGGCGTTATATATGGAGATAGAGAGCGATCGACCATGGACGAGGTGGAGTGGTTGGGGATGATGATGACGTCCCGACGCCCGAATGGCCCGTGGAGCGTGGGCGTGGGCGTGGGCGTGGGCGAAGGGGGGGAGAAGGGCGCAAATCAGGGACGAGGACGTGAGGGGAGTCGATCGAGGAGGTGCGAGCGAGGTGGGCTGGCGGGGGGGGGGGGGGACGAGCAGAGTGAAGAGAACGATGAGTAGTGGGGTTGCTCTCCTCGCGCGAAGGGGTGGGGGTAGAGCAGACAGACGCCTGGGATGTGCGGGACAGTCACCGAGCGTGGAGAGCGCAGGGAGTGGGGGAAGTTGCCGTCCGGGCACCCAAATGGAGAGCGGGATTGGCAGGGAGGGTGACGTGGGAAAGAGTGCAGGCCGGGGGTATGTCGTGGTCGCGACGGCGTTCGTTGGGACCGAGCGAGTTGACCTCAGGCGCTGCCGCCTCGCCTCGTGAGGGGATTACCAAAGGGGGCAAGAGGGATCTTGGACGGATCGGGGAGAGGCGGACTGGGGGGACGGACGGCGCCAACGCAAATCCTTTACGAAGTTGGGCTGCCCAAGACTCCGCCGTTCATTCCCGTTCGAGAAGGTGGATCGACCGTTCCTGCTCTGCGTCCTCCACTCGTCCTCTCCGATCTTTATCCCCCTCATCGCCCCAAATGCGTTCCTTCAAATACGCCCAGCCCACAGCGCCCGTCCTCCTCCTCCTCCTCCTCCTCTTATATAACCCTCCACCCCCTCCACCCACCCCATCCCATCCATGCCCTCCCTCATGTCCCTCCCCAGCATTCGCGAACTCCTCCCAGGTTCTTTCCTCCTTTCTCTCCCTCTTCGACTCCTTAACCCTTTCTTCATCGCAGACGCCGAATTCGACCGTTCCGTCCCCCGCTCTCCTCCTGCCACATGGTCCCCGCTCTCCCCCTCCCAGGTAAGCCAGCCTCCGCCCCCCTCGACCCCTTCCCCGCTTATCGTTCTTCAGTCCTCGATCTCCCTCCCCCCGCGCCAATCTGCCGGCCCCTCCGCTCTCCGCCCTGACCCTCCGCCTCCTACCTACCCCCAGTACACCTACCCCCCGCCCCCGCCCCTCGGCGCCCCCCCCCTCCTTTCGTCTCCCGCCCCCGGACCCCAGATTCTACGCCCCTCTCTCCCGCTCTGAGCCCCCCATCCGACACACCCGCAGCTTTCACGCCCCTTCCACCAGCCCCTCCGCCTCCGCCCACCGTCCCCCTCGCCCCCCTCCCCTCGACCCCGGCTACGTCTCCACCTCCCCAGAGTCCCTCTCCCTCTCCCTCTCCGAGTACGACTCCGACAGCTCCGACGCCTTTTCCGCCGTAGGTCCCGATCGCCCCCGCCGCCCTCCCACCCGCACCGACGCTCCCTCCCCCGACGGCGACGACGACGGCTCAAAACGCCACCAATGCCCCCACTGCGGCAAGCGCTTCAACCGTCCCAGCTCCCTCGGCATCCACATCAACACCCACACCGGCGCCAAACGTCCGTTCCCTCCTTCCCTCTTCCTCCTCCTCCCCCCTCACCCTCTCCCACAGCGTTCTTGTGCCCGTACCAGGGCTGCGGCAAATCCTTCAACGTCAACTCCAACATGCGCAGACACTACCGCAAACACCTCGTCCCGCCCCCGCCCCCCGGCACCGCCCACTACCACCCTTTCCCCCCCGCCCACCCCCCGCCTCAACCCCCGCTCCCTCCCCCTCGCCGTCCCGACGACCTCCACATCATCCGCTACCCTGACGCCGTCCCCCGCGATCTCCACTCCCCCTCCCCCGCCCACTCCACCCACAGGCGGGACGATCACTGGGACGGACGCGCCCGCTCGTACTCCTGGGAGTCCTACGGCGGCGGTGGCGGCGGCGGCGGGCGCCCCGGTCGTCGGGCGTGACCGTCCCATTCTTTTCTTTTTACGAATGAGTCAATTCATCTTTGGATTTTGGGAAAGGCTCCGCGAGGCCGGCGGGGCGCACGGACGTATGTACCATAGGACACAAGTACCTCGCGTTGGTTTCTCTTCTCTTTTCCCCCCTGTATCCTGCTTTCGTCGCCGCGCTTCGGACGGACCGTCGTTTTCTTCACGTTGTATAATCGCTCTCCCACTTGCTTTCTTTTTCTCGTCTTTCGCTTTGTGTACCATACACAGTAATCGCTGACCGCCGCAGAACACACTTCTTCTCCGTCCCCCCATCTGAACTCAATGACAATACACACCCCACCTGCCCGACTGTCTGGGTTTTTTACGGTTTCGGAATCATTGAACCCGCGCCTCCTTCGTTATCTACGCATGCGTCCACCCACGCAGTTGCGGTGTGCGGTTTCTCGGAGCTTAGGCTGGGGTTATCCATATATCCACAATAAGCCTTTTTTTTCTTTTCGCCCGCTCGCGCAGAGTCATGCGAACGGAGCGGGTCTGGTCGCGATCTTGCACGTGTGGGGGTTGTTGTTGTGGCAAGGCAAGGCAAGGCAAGGTGTGATGTGATGTGCGCGCGCCTTCGTCTCGGGTGCGGGTCAGTCCAGATCGACCTCGGGTTATCATCTGTGTCAAGGTATGGCTGCAAGGAGACTAGCGGATCGGTGCGGTGGGGTTCGCCCGCACTCGCAGGAAAACACCGTTTTTTCTTTCGTCTAATCCAGAGTCTATTCGAGGGAGTAAGGAGGTGGGTGGATGGGCGCGGGTACCGGCCGTGCATACTACGTCGTGGTAAGTACCACCGTACGCTCCCATCAGATGGTCGCCTCGACCGCGTCAGGCGCTGCCGCCGTTGTAGATCTCGAGCCCTGTGCAGTCCTGTTATCCAGAACGGGGGAGGTTATAAGTGTGAGGAACGGCGGAGAAGGGGGTGCATCGGTGTCCGCCAGCACCGCGTGGGGGAGCCTGCGAAACCTGGGGTGTCAAGCTTCAGGCGGGCCTAAAATCCGGAGTCGAGGACAGCTTGGCTCGAGGGTACGGCGTACGGATGCGGGTTGTTTGTGGTAAGTACTTGCCGAGGTAGGCGGCGTGGGGGACGGCGAACGGCGAGGCCGGCGCGAGGACGCGTTTCGAGTTGCGATTTCGCGCCTGGTATGTATGTCTGTATGGGTCGGGTCAACTGGGCTGGGATCTTCTGTCTCCGCATCACCCCACCGCCCATCGCCCAGCCCCCGCGCCCGCGCCCGCGCCCGGCGAAAGGTGCGCGGCGCACTCGGACTTGGTGGGATGATCTCGATTACTCGAGGTAGAGTTCAAAAGAAAAGAAAAGAAAAGAAAAGATCGTACAGAAGCATAAGCGTGAATTGCTCCGTACCGGTGGGTGCCGACTCCCCATTCAGATCGCGTTCATTTGTTTTGAATTCATCTCGCGGGGCCTCGTTCGGTATCATCCATCGCGCGGGACGAGGATCTGCGGCGACGAGGCATGTTGGGAGGACCTCCGTGATGGGGTGCGTTGTGACGGCGTGCAGGTCGGGAGGCAGGCTGGGTACGTAGGGCAGTACGTCTGCGTACGTCAGTCCCCCGTCACGCTTCCCCCGTCGCCTCCCATTCCCCAAAGGCGAAGCGTTAGAGTCTGTGGATGAGGAGAACCGCGTCGGACCTCCGGACCCGAACGAGCCTGTTACACACCTACAAGCGAAAAAGGAAAGGGCACGAAAAAACGGTCACCGTCTGCACGGTTCATTCCTCCCGTAAGCCCCCAGACGTTGTCGCTCTTCTCACGGGACGTCAAGGACTGACTGGCGGCGATCAAAGAGCAGGCGGGGTGAGTCGACAGAAATAAATTAAAAAAATCGACAGAGGATTCACCGGAGGGCGACCGTCCTGCTGCATTGGTTTGCATGTTTGACAAAGGCCAGGGTGGGTTTCGAACGCGGCGATCGGGACGGGGCATCTGGATACGACCCGTACGTACCCTACGCGCATTCCTGGCCCGGATCCTGACGCACTGACGCACTGACCGGTCCCGACGCCGTCAGCGACTTCCTTGTTCCGCGTATGTACGTTCGCGCGGCGCTGTAGACCGGGACCACGCGTATCGGCCTGTCAGCGTCGCTGGCACAGGGGAGAATTAGAAGAAAAACCCGAAGGGTGGTGGGAACGGTTACCACGGGCGCCCCGACCGTCGACTTCACGCGGAGTTGGACGGTGCACGGTCGACGTCCTTGAAGCTGCCAACGCTCATGCCAGGACGCGCGCGATGTGGCGCCGGGCGCGGCGGACGTTCCTACTTACGCGCTGCGCTGCACCGACATGCCATATACGGCCTAGGACGGCCGCGACCCTCGTGTGCGGCGCCGCGCTTTTTTCAGAAGGAGCTTGAACGCGTCCGCCTCGCGCACGTCCTTCTCCGAGTCTCCGCTGGAAAATTTTCCGCGCAGGGTGCGATACCGGGGATTTGGGAGGGTGGTTCGATGGGACAAGTAGGAACGAATGCGACTAAGTAAGTACGGCGCCGCTGTGGCACGCGACGCCCCCGAGTCCCCGTCGGCGTTGTTTGGGGGGGGGCGACGTTGCTTACTGGCACTAGCTCGGTGCTCGGCGCGGTGGTCGCAGCGGGGAGTTGGGGTGCTTAGTTTGGGACGTCGGTGGTGGGGTTCTCTTCGTTTTTCCTTTCGTTCGGGAAAAGTAAAAGCGCACACTAAGGAGGTGATGGTGGAGACTGGGTTTGACGTGTCGCGGGCGACGAATAGGAATGTGTACGCGGCCTCCCAGTTGCGACCCAATGTGGCTGGACAAGGGAACGTGCGTGTGGGATCCCGGTGGGTGGGAAGCTCGAGGGCGAGGGGGGGCACCGCTCTGCTCTGCGCTGATCGCCCGAGCCCGAGCCCGAATGGAAAGGACGGGGTCGCGTGCTCGATCGACGGGTCTGCAACGACCTCGGGCACCGCGCGTGTTGGTTGACGGCCTAGGCGCAACGCACGGTGGGTCGGGACGCGTCCCCTCACGGTGAGCGAGGCCGGATCATCGCCTCAAAACCATCACACAAACCCCCTCCCCCAGGGCCCCCTCGAGGCCACCGACCGCCGTTAGTCCCCATCGCGCGCACAAGAGTAGTACAAAGACATCCCGGATATAGTTGGCTTCCTGATGCTGCGACCTGCTGGAGCCACCGGCACCTCCGTCCACGCCCTGATGCGCTTCCAAACTCCCGTCTTCCCGGGCACCACCAACGCGCACGCACCCCGCGGGCTCTCAACAAACTCCCGCGCCGTCCTACTCGCACCTCCATCTCCTCGCGATGCCGGGGGATCTTCCCCCCGCGACCCCGTGTGCTTCCACCCTAGACCAGACAAAGATGGCGAGCCCGTGGGGTGCTTTTGAAATGTAGACGGGAGCGCTGCGCAACACGCGGTGCGGCGCGAGGGGCTGTCAGCGTTGTCAAAGAGCAGTCATCGGCTTTCTGCGCGGGCCCGGGAAGGCAGGGCGCAAGTATGACGTCCGCAACTTGGGTGGTACATGCACCGTTCTTCGGGACTGGGAACGACAGCGGGATACATTCCCCGACCTCCATCGGCTCTTGGGCTCGTAGTAACGACGCCAGCGGGACTCTGGAGCGTGGTCAGGAGGAAGCGTTCGCTATCGGTGGTTATCGTCCGCCTCCGTGCGTTCGGCGCGACCCACCCCGGTGATGCATTCCGCGTCAATACCGAACGGCGCAGATGAGTTGGGCGCAATGGATCTTGGGCGAGAAGACCAAGTGAGCGCGGTATGCACGGATGTTCCTAGCGACGCAAGCGCGGGGGAGGGAATGAGGACGGCAAGGGGCTCCCACTGCGAGTCCTCGAACCCGTGAGTCCTGACCTGTCCACCCGCGCCAGAATCGAAGGTGGACGCGGCGCTCGTCAGCCGAATGAACACAATTGCAGGTGAAAGAAGACAACTCAGCGGACGCTGCGCAGGGTCGATCCATCTCGCCCATTCAATCTAAATGGGGTGCGAGCAGATCCCACAGTTGTGTGCGCCCGTGTGTCCCTGTCTCGTAATACACGTCCGCTCTGTTTGATCGCGCGAGATCGGGATGCATGGGACCGTGCACAATGAAGCCAAAGGATCGTGTGGTAGAGTCTGCGAGTGGACGTCACCTCCGAGTCCGGGTGCAGAATGCCCACGACGTGGCCACCGGACGCGGGGACATGAGCCCTGTGTCGAACAGATGAATCAGAGCCATGTCTGATCATTCTCGAGGGGGACCGGCGGAGACGGAGAAGCGACCACGAAAAGCACGACGAGCGCAAGTATATTGCCGGACATGGCTTGAGGAGGCAGACAATCCCTCGCGTTGGGACCAAGTGGCCATGGGAGATGATGGTCGTGATTGGGAACAGCTTGTGACATGGACACGGGGAGCATGGTGGACACCGGGGGCGCTGCATGAGAACGCATGAAGAACGTCTGCCGGAGAAGGCGAGAATGTCTGGGATCTGGGAGTCTGGGAGGCGAGGCGAGCAAAGAGGCCACAGAGTGACAGAATCTCTTCCCGCGCGCTGGATCCGACAGATAGGCGCATCTCGTGATCCTTTGCTGGAGTGCGCACTACTTTGGCTCCGACTGCAATGATGACCTGATCTCCACCTTCGACTCGTCCACTTCATCTGCCCTCGCTTCGCCCTTGTTCAAAAATTGGAACGCGCCTCGTACTTATGTCTGACGAAAACGTCCATCTCGGCGCAGGCGGTCCCGTGCCCGTCGTCGATTTCGCCCCTTATCTCGACGGTTCCAACAAGCAGGCCGTCGCGGACGCCATGGTCCAGTCATTCAAATACATCGGCTTTGTCTATCTCGTAAACCACGGCGTTCCACTCGACAACGTACAGGGCATGTTCGATTGGGTGGGCTCACGAGCTTACTATTCCGTACGTGAAGTCGGATGGCTCAACCGGCGCCCCATCACTAGAGCAAGCGCTTTTTCGCGCAATCGATGGAAACAAAACTGCTTGCCCCTCATCCACCCTCAGGGACCCATCACAGAGGTGAGGCCGTCGCCAAAGTTTAACGCCTCTTTCGTAATGAAGCTGACTTCGGGGGCCCGTAGGATATTCCGCTCCTGGACGGGAAAAGGTCGCACACAACGTGTTCGACAACGAAGAGTTGCAGAATATCCGTAACAAGGCACCTGACGTAAAGGAAAGTTTCGAGGTGGGGCGTGAGGAAGACGCGACCATGCCAAACATCTGGCTCCCTGACGGTGTTCTGCCCGGTTTCAAGGAGGCTTGTCTCGACTTTTTCTGGGTAAAAACATCCCAATGAACACGTCCACGTACGCAATCGCTCACGCCTCGTTTCTGCAGACCTGCGACAAAACCAAATTCAGCATCCTGGGCGCGCTCGCGCTTGGCCTTCATCTGCCCGAGACCTTCTTCGATGAATTCCACCAGGACCGGGATAATCAATTGCGATTGTTGCACTACCCAAGGTATTCATCGGCTTTGACTATACGGAGAAGATGTGAGGCCTCCCTGATTTTCCCGCAGTGTACGGACAGACTCCTTGATGAACGAGGAGATCACCAGAATTGGGGCGCACTCCGATTTTGGAAGCATTACGCTATTGTTCCAAGACCAAGTCGGTGGCCTGGAGGTCGAGGACCCTTTGAGTCCTGGGCAATTCAAGGTAGACAAACGTGGCCCTCCACTCTCCTGGTTACTCATTCATCACCAGCCTGTGACCCCCGTCAAAGATGCCCTCATCGTAAACGCGGGAGACTTTCTCATGCGATGTTCGTGAACATAGTTCTGAAACGGCGCTGACTCACTTTGACTCACTTGCGACATGTTTTTTGTGCGTAAAAACAGGGTCGAATGATCTTATTCGGAGCACCATACACCGTGTGCGAGCCCCACCGTCATTGAAGGCAAAAAGCGACATGACGCCCGAGCGATATTCAATTCCCTTCGTGAGGCAGTCGTATTTTTGAAGAGGTACTTGGACACTGACCAAGATGATCACCAGTTCTGCAGCCCCGTACGCATGTTTTACACGCTCCCACATAAGTGGAACTCTGACCGTATCATCGTGTACGACAGGATTTCACCAAGGTCGTGGGATGTTTACCGGGAACGTGGTCTGACGAACGACCCAAGCGTTACGAACCGATTTCGGTTGGTCGGACCCACCTACCCCCACGTTCATTCACTCATCCGTCACTTATTGCACAGGCCATGAATTATATTATGGAGCGCCTCGCTGCGAACTATTAAGCACGAACAAGGGGGACACATAGCCGCAGCGATCATGGGATTGTGACTAGCTTACACATGTGGGTTCATTCGAAGTCAATTTCTGCCCAGAAGAGTGCTTTGTAGTAAGCATATGCGGATCTTGTTCGAAAGCTATTCAATTTAGGCTCGGGAAGATTAGGGGTCGAGGTACCAGGAGGTACCCAACGACGTCGTGGTCTACGGCTTGTTGTCCCCATCGCGATGTCCCTTGCATTTTTTATCAACAAGTTTGCAAAGGCTCGCATATGTTTGAAGTTTGGATGCGGAGTAGACCACTGGACCCAACACGCCCTCGACTATTATACTCGAAGCTGTGCTGCTGGCGTTTGAATACTGCCCATTCTGTCCGAGCACCCGGTGGAGCGCTGTCCCGCCCAAATCGGCCTTCTTTGGTGAGTGGCTCGCATGCCGTAGCAAGTCCGTTGATTACTTACTTTCCATTTACATTCTCGTATCGCGGGTTCGCCATGTGCGTGCAGTTCTCTCTTATGTGCAGCTCATGACGGGCTGAAAACGCCGCTAGCACGCCGTTTTCTGCGCATACCTGTCACCTACAGGTCGCCTCCAAATTCAACAAGACAAGCCATGAACCACTCATTCTCCGAGGGAGGACTCTCCTTCCTCGCTCCTTGGGGACTTCTTCTCGGGTTTACGGCGTGGCTATTTATGTCCCACTTCCACCGACGGCTACGATGTGAACCCGTCGCGTTCTCCCAAATTGAATGTTTGCATCCCAACCATCTCGGACTCATTGCCTGTAGCTTCGACGCTTACAGCATCACCGGGGTCGACACCCCCGTCTCTCTTTTGAATCACATCGCCGGGCAGTCCTTGGAATGCATCTACCACGCCTGCCACATCCGTACCCGAGGCAGCCTCATGCGTATGCAAGCACACCACCATCACCCGGGGCAGGCCATAATCTCCTTATCCTTCGACCGCAGGACCCACCACAATGCACGATGCCTGCGGCGTAATTGGCTTCAGGGACGTTGCCATATGGTCCTACACCTCAACGCCACTGCCCATTCACTTCATTTATCGGACAAAAAGGCGTATCCAGACCCAGCCGTCATCTTACTAGATCGACCAGGCAACTTTTACGTTGCTGCGCACCAGGGTTACGCCGGTCTTCTGACCAGCTCGGTGTGGGGGATCGAACATGAGGTCAAAGCCACTCGTCCTTGCACCAAAGTAATTGCGGTACGGTCACCCAGTACTGCCCACGCATGGCTCTGCCAAGTCAAACCCACCACGTCACCCCCGTCATCGTTCCGTCCGTTGCGCTCGCCCGTCCCATGGTCTTCATGACCTCCCCCTCGCGTTCCAAGAAACCCAAACCCTTTCCCCGATTCAGATCCGCCGCCTCGAGGTCGTCATGCCAGTCTTCCGTCCCGCGCTCATCTCCGTCCTTCATCTGGGATGAGCTGCCTCCGTCTAGTGCGACGATCACGATCGTACACGAAGCACAAGATCAAGCGTCGGCCCAGAACCCCCAGACGCCCGGGACCGGCGCCTCCGCAACACCCACCACACCGTACGTTGTCGGACCTTCACCCCCAAACAACGCGGCCGGAGTCCGAGGGGGCCTGGGGGCAGTTGAGAGGAGCCTCGCTCACGCCGAATGGGCGTACTCGGGGGCGTTTTCAACGTTGGGTCCTATCATCGAATGGCGCACGCGCGATACGTCGACGCCGCCCATCTCGACGAGGACGTCACCTGCAGCTTCGGCTTTCATACGCAGATCCGATTCGCAGGAAGAGGAACCTGACAGCTCTGGAGATGGACCTGACGAGGGTGATTGACTGGCGCTGGAGATCGACGAGGCAGGAGTATATTGCAGTGTGCACGACGGAACATCTATTCGGCTGCCCCCCGCGTGGGGCGTAAGAAATGACCCCAGTGAGTATACAAAGCCGTCGAGGAGCCGGTGCCCGTTCGGGGACATGAGTTCGAACCTTGCGTGTCAGGCGCGTTAGTTTCATTGGTGCGACATACATATGTACATAAACATACTGGCGAATCATGAGGCCAAGTCCGAAGCGAACTCTCACTCATTGTCCTCGCTCATCGCCCGTTGTCGCGATCCCTGTTTCATCTTAGCCTTCTTCGCCTTGGTCGGCGTTTCCGATACGAGGACCAGGGATCCACCTCCGGCGCCAGGAGCAGGGTTAGAATCATCGTGCTTTCGCTTCTTCGACTTCATGGGCGTGCCAGCGACTAGAACCACCGGCCCTGAAGATTGCCTTGCTTCGGCCACCTTCGTGGACCGAGCAGGCGCCGCCTCGCGCGGGCGTGCCTTCTCTTTTCCCTTGAAGACCCTAGACATGCTCACCTCCCTCTGGAGGGCGCGTTTGGGCGGTTTGCTGTTGGCCCGGCGAGCTTCAGCCTCTTGGTTCAGTGACACGGAAAGCGAACGGGAACGAGAGCGGGAAGGCACGCGGGAAGAGGACCGGTCGTTGAGTGGAACAGCGATTTCTGTGAAGAAGGGATGTATGTCCAGTTGGGATGTACTGGACGTTTCTCGCGCCCGGCGTGGTTCTTGAGCGCCGCTGTCCTCCTCTTCCTCGGACGTCCACTGGGGAATTCGAAATAGCTTCGTCCGTAGGAGACGGTACAACTGGGGAAGCGCTTGGGCGAAACTGATGTGCGGGGAAGGCCAGGGTCAGAAGGAGAATACGAAATGACGAAAGATCACGCACAGTGGTTGCACGACGTCTTCACAGAATACTTGAGTCCAGTCTTTGAGTTGTTTTCCGACCGTGGCCGTGTCCTCATCTTCGTCCAAGAGTGGCAGCGTCATCTGCCATACCGCCAGTGTATCCATCAAACCTTCTAAGCGATCTTCTAGTATATTTTGTGGCGTGGTCTCCTCATCGTCTGACGAAAGAGGGCGATAGCGACGACGTTTCGTGGCGTGCGGTGGCGAAGGTATTGGGCGGGGGGGCGGGGCAGAACATGGCCCGGGGAGGGAGAGTTTGAGGAGGTGGAGAAGTATTTGTATTTGAACCCTAGGGACGACAGAAGGGGTGAGTGGATGTGACAAGCCGAGGTAGGATCTCAAAACGCACTCGCGTTGTTCTATGGACTGTAGCTTCTTGCGTCGAGACTGCTCGACTTGCTCCGCCGACGTACTATCTTCCTGATCGACCACCACCTCCTTCTGCAAAATCCACGCCAACATCTGCGATTCCACGTCGGTAGTAGTGGATGATCCGGTCATCGTTTGTAATAAAACCTCCTGATGTTTGTGGGTACACCATTTCCCGTTGAGGATGACTTGATCAAGCGCGCCGTGGAGGGGATGTAGCGCGGAGGTAGAGGTTGACGGGTGACCATGGACGAGCAACTTCAGCTGGGGAACAATTTGAATCAAGGGCATGATAGACTACAGTCATAAGTTTGGGTCTGCGACGATTTAAGAACAATGCACACACCTCTGGTAACCACAAGAATTGGAGATACAACTCACGAACGCGCTCGTCGAGGACGGACGAAGACCTGTCACGCGTCCATACGAAAGGAGATTTGTCCTCCAGAAGCAAAGTTTCCTGGTTCACGTTCCATTTTATTGGGCCAGCGGTTGGGAGAGAATAGTGAAGACCTCTGCATTCTGCCATGGCGAGTGCAAGCTGAAGGCAACCTCGTTCGCGATTGGCCCTTGGTTTGTTAGGAGGAGCTGCACGTGATCGTGTACACCTATTCGGTCATGTTGTTGTTGGTTCCTGACGAGTGGCAACTCGTCTTCAGTCGACTACTTACCCAACGACATTGATTTAACTCGCTTTTTGACAAAGCGTTTTAAGACGGTACGTTCCCTTGCTTTGCCTCCGTCTGATCCATGTAATCCTGTCGTCCTTCGCAACCCACAGTTACATCGAGTGACCTATGCGGCGCGCCGCTGATACAGTATGTACAGGAGAGTCGCCTGTGCAAGCTGCCCCAACGAGCCAATATATTGGGTACTACGGATCCCATCATTGATTGACCCCGCTACCCCACTTGAAATAACTTGCATCCAGTCCCCACAAAGGAGATCGATGGGCAGAATCGGCCATCTACGTACCCCCTATCTTTCTCCCATTCATAGCTTTTAGGCGACCATCAGTTCAGCACCACGGAACCACGAATACATGGCCGTAGAAGGAACGACATTCAAGGTACATCATGCACGACTCCCACGTTTTCCACTCTGACATGGAAAATCCGATGCGGCACGTCCCCGCAAACCTATTACAGGACCCATCGAGTAAGCTGCATACTGGTCAAATGCGGACCTCGCTGATCCGTTCCCTGCTTATTACAGACGTTCAATTGAGAGCACGGGTGCAGAGCGAGTCAAACTGAAAGCTCGCGTGGACATTGTCGACCTCGTCACCGGCTGGGTCCCCCCTTTCACACGTTCCATCTACCTCGACCTTTTTGACATCGGTCGTAGACTCACGAAGCCATAGGATGTTTCATCTCGGCACAGATCGCCATATATGTGTCATACACAAGTCCGTTGTCGACCCAATGCTGCCAGTGCGATGGATCGCACGGCAGGACAGGCAGGCAACCATCTTTTCGCGCCCGTGTACATTGTACGGCCTGTCCGGTGCATGACCATCTTCCCCCAGAAACCAGAGCAGTTTTCGAACTGACTTATATGTCAATGGCATACGCTCTCTGGAAGTGGTAGACCTGATGATCTGGATGGCAATTGTTCTTCCATTTCCCGTGTGTTCCCTCGAATGTGTCACGGAGGGGAAGGGCCTGAGCTCCACCGAAGCGAGTGTCAAAATACGGCTGCTGCCGTCCACGCACTGACACCGTGGGCTCTCCCGCTCCCAGTCGTTCTAGAGCCGTACCCTCCCGTCCCCCGCACAATGGAGTAGGCCATAGTGGCGCCGCGCACGATAATCACGCAACGAAAGCTTCTTTCAATTGACTCCAGCCAGCGGTCCCCACATATACCCAACCCCGTAGCGCCACCTCCAATCATGGCCTCTGGCCCTGTTCGAGAACCGCAAATCACTCCGCCCCAACATCCCCCGAGGGTCGCAAATCACCAATTTTACCACCATGCCCGCACACGCCGTGGTCTGCCCACGCCCTGCGCAATGCGCGATCCCGAATCAGCGCCTCCGTCGCGACTTCTATCTCCAAACACCTCACCTCGTGCCCGGCGCACCCGCATCCGAACCCCCCCTCCTCGCCTCAACCTTCCCTTTTCTCGTCTTCTCCTTCCCACACACTGGCATCAGGACTCGAGAGCCAGAACCACGCACGACCGACCGCCGGTCCGTTCAACGAATCAATCGGGTTGCAGATTGACCGATGCGGTGCACGCAATGCTACGTACGCGGAGGAGGTCGTTGTGCCGCCTTCGAACTTCCCGTCGCAGGTCTACTGTTTACTTCTGCCCCCGCGCATGCGCCGATCCGGCCCAATCCTGTGATCTGCGGACGTCATATGGTTCCAGGCTCAAATCACCGCCAGCGGCGGGCGCGTGGATGTGGCCACCATCAGGCGGAGCGGCGATCGAACCTCCAGTGCTCAGTTTAAAATGTGGCACGCCGTTGTCCGGGTAACGTCGACGCGCTCAACGGAGCATTCAAAGCTCATCGAAAGGCCGCGCCGAATCGCGCCTGCGTTCTCGCTTATGCTTTCCAGGTGCTGGCCTTTCAAGCGTGGTTCAATTTTTTTCGCGGTCGGCAGATGTCCCGAGTCACGACATGTGTCCGCCGAAAGGTTGAGTGAGTGTGCGGCGACAGGCGACGGCTGTCCAGAATATTCTTCTGGCGCATTGCGTAACTCTAACAGCATGTTCATAGATGCACCCTCATCAACATTCTCACCTGCATCCCGCACCGAGACACCAAGCCTACTCACTGGCATCCTGAACTTGTCCGCGAGGTCGACTCGGAGCTTCACCATCACGCCGCCGTTCCTTGTTTCCCCACTCGAATCCGTCCTGTGGATGTGCTCGGTGGCCTTTTTCCCGGTGTTTGACAGGCCCACAGCTCATCCGAACCCCGTCGCGCGCTCTTCGTCCCATCCACACTACAGCCCTTGACGTGTGAAGCTTCGAAGGATGAATGCATCCCCCCCTTCATGTCTAGACCACTTCTATCGCAATATACTATATTGTCCTCCAACATTCGTAAAAGTTGCACGGCGTAATTCGGCGACCTGGTTAGGACCATTGTACAGTGAGGGCTGTGGGCGCCCCGAGTGCGACTGCGTTGATCTTGTCGCACTAGTCATGTTCTCTGTTGACCGCAAAGGAATCCTCCTCGTTCCCGTTCTCGTCCTCTTTTCTTTCCTCTCTTCTCCTATTCCCCCTCCCCTGTACCGCCCCCCTACTACTCCCTCGTTCCGTCTCCCCTCACTAACCATTGCGAGGCCGTCCGCCCATCCCTGTATGGCAGTGTATCCCTTTCAGCTCCCATTATTCCAGCATGAATGCGTGACCAGGGCCACAGCAGACTGGTAGCCGCATGCATACAAGGTCACTTTCCTCCAAGCGCATTCTTGGACAAACGCGGGCCACCTCCCTTTCCGGATCGCCCTTCCCTCCCAAACGATCGCGCCTCCAGTCCCAACATCACCACCATCATCGCTTCCACTCCTCGACCCCGACGACGTCCCAGCAGGTCCTCGCGTCGGTTCCCGCTACCGCTCACAGTCAAGACGGCCCCAACGGTTACATCCTCACACGCCGTTCCACATACATATGTACTGCATTAGCACACCCAGACAAGACGGAGAAAAGAAAGATATATCCATATATCCATGCACAAATCCGCGTGCGCGAATAACGATAAGTACACACAGAGCCGAGAAACGAGGCGGGAGGGGGAGGAGGGGGGTAGTAAGGCACGTTAGGAAACGGTGTGTGCGGAGCCAAAAGTCAAAAAGTCGAGGGAAAAGAAAAACGTCAAGAAAAAGAGTCGATGGGCAAGGAGCGGCGTGACGGAGGCGTGAGATGAGAGAGAAAGAAAACAGGGTTGGGGGTATCCTATCCGGAGGGAGCGAGAAAGAAGGGGAGCAGGTGCGGGTGCGAGGACGGGTCAGGATCGGAGGGAGGGTGAAGTTGCCGTGCTACTGCAGGAACAAAGCGGACGAACGCCCCCCGCAGAACACACCAAACGTGCGGGGGAGGACGGGTTACGAACGACGAGCGCGCGAACGGAAGGCGAAGAAGGAACAGAAAACGTAACGGTGTCGCAGTGTTCCAAGCCGAAAAGTGTGCGGGGGGAAAACGAGCGTATCAGAGCCTCGGGACTGTGCTACAAAATCTAGCGTCAAAAAAGGGGGGAGGGGAGGGGAGGAGGGGTCGACAAAAAAAAAGGCTGGTACAATACAATTAGGATTATCGTTTATCGCTGGCATAATAAAGATAGTGCGGACCCCTCGCGCGGGACGGGCGGGAAGGGCGGAAAGAGCGGAGGGAAGGGGAAGGACAGGATAGGACAGGACAGCTAAAACGCGATCGGCCCCGCCGTCTTCATCCCCGCCGACGGCATCCTCATGCGACTCTGCGCACGCGCCCCTGCGGCGGTCAGCGTGGACGAGCTCCTCCGATACACCATCCCGGTCCCCGTCCTCGGCCTCGGCTTCTCCCCGTCCGCCGTCGTGGGGGTCGAGGGCGTGGACGGCCTCCCGCCCGAGAACCGGGTCACCGTGGGCCCCGCCGACACCGACCCTGGCGGGGCCCGCCCGCGCTGCTGGTCGTGGAGGTTGCGATTGTACCCGAGCAGCGATTTCTGCGTGGGCTCGCCGGGTTGGAGGGACGCGGGGAGTTGGAGCAGACGCGGGGTCGAGGGCGTGCGCGGGTGCGGCGACGCGGGCGGCGGGGCGCTGCGCGGGGGAGCGGGGATGGACCCCCCGAAGGTGAGCGAGTCGGACGAGTCCGAGCCGGTGGAGATACGGGGGTGGATGGCGGGCATGCTGGGCTTCTTGAGCGCGGATTTGAGCGCGGCGGACGAGTTCTTCGCTTTGAGGCTCGCCATGGAGGGCACGCGCGAGACGGGGCGCGGGGGCAGGCTCTTCTCGCGGTCCCAGGGACGCTTGCGCGCTGGGGGGTCTGCGAGCTCGAACGCGTTTTCGGGCGTGAGCGGGGCGATGATGCTCGCGGTGGAGGTGCTGGAGGGTGTTTGCAGACCGTCGGCGTCGCCGTATTGCGATCCTGGGATGAGGATGGGCACGGGGTGGGGGGAGGCGGATTCTGCGTAGCGTCCGAGCTTTGAGACGGGCGCGTGCGTGCTGTCCTCGGAGATGCTGGGCGAACGGGCCGTTGACGAGGGATGCGACGGGATCTTCTGCCAGGACGTGGGGGGAAGGGAAGAGTGGCTTTTCGCCTCCAGTCTTCGGGTCTCTTTCATCAGAGCGGTGGTGTCGCTCGAGAACGAGCGGGGGAGGGGATGCGCGGATTTCTTGGATCGGGTTGGGGCACCGAGGGACCGAGTGGACGATTTCCGAGTGATGGCAAGTTGGGATGACAGCCGTCTGGTCAGAGGTGATGGCGAATCCTCGTCCTCGCTGTCACCGGAGAGAAGGGATGAGAACGGAGCTCGAGTGCAGGCAAGATTGAACGCACCTATCGCTCCAGCCCAAGCCCGTGGTCAACCCGATGCCACCGCGAAGCAATTTGCCGTCTCGGTGTCTTGTCCTGCGCTGCACCGTGTCCCTGTCATCCTTGTAGATGCCCGACTTGGTGATAGCTGCATGACGTGTCACGTTAACATGAGGGCATCCCCCTGACGATGGCAACTCACTCGTGGACACGACGCTGAGCATGCTCCCGGGGCGTTCATTTTCCAAAGCTCCGAGGAGGGGGGTGGTCGCTCTTGACGCGTTGGGGAGAAGCTTCGAGTTTGGAGACAGGAGACCGTGCCTTAGCATGAAGTTCCTGATCGGAAAGACGGGTGAGCAAGCACCAACGAATGGAAGTCGTCAAACTTACGGAAGCGGGGTATGAAGGTCTATGCTCGAATCCGAGTCATGGCCGTCGTCGTCGTGTCCGATGTCAGCCTCGAGGTCGGCGTTGATGTCGAGCATTTCGGACCCAAACGCGTCTCCGCCTTTGATGAGGACGCCGTAATCTTCGACGTAAGACTCCTCGTTCCAGTCGTCGTTGACGTGGGGACTCATGTAGGGAAGCTCACTTTGGCTGAGGGTAGAGAATTCGCTATTACGCGAGGTGACGGAGGAGGAGCGAGAGAGGGCGGCGCTGGTGCGAGAGGAGCCGGGGAGAGAGGACGTGACCCTTGGTTTTGACTGTGAGCGGGAGCGGGAACCGACGGAGGACCTGCCGGAACGTCGTCGGGGTCGAGGGGTGGACGCGATGATGGAGGCGATGTCGGGACTGGGTGCGCGATCGTTTGGGAGGGGGGGAAGAACGGGGAGGGGGGGCGGCCGGAGTTGGTCCGGGAATGCGGTTGGAGGAAGGGGGGCGGAACGGTCCAAGTCGTGGGGGAAGGGAGGTGGTCTTTGAGAGGAGATAGAGGCCGAGGTGGGCGAAGAGGTGGAAGAGGAAGGCCGACTGGGGTTGCTCAAGGTTCGTATTCGGGACTTGTGCATAGAGCTTTTGGAGCGGGCGGCGCGCATTTCGAAGTGCAAGGCCTGTGCCTGCGCCCCAAAGTCAAAGTCGGTGCCATCGTCCTCGTGAGAAGGAGGCAGATCTCGCATGTCTATGGAGGAGATGGAGTCATCTTGGGGACGTTCGGTGGGGGGGAGAGGAGAAGGGGAGGAACGTGGGATATCGGCGAGGGAGGTGGTTGTGAGAAAAGGGTCTGTGAAGTCAGAGTAGTTGAAGGTGTATTCGTCGGACTCTTGAATGGCGTGGTCAGCGGGGGAACGTGAGGGGGGAGACCTGGGTAGGTCGATGGAAGAGGAATTGGGGCGGGAGAGGGAGGAGGAGGGGGAGGGGGAGGGGAAGGAGAGGGGGGAGTTTGAGGCATAGGAGCGAACGGAACGAACGGAGAGGGAGGTGATGGACTCTGTGCGTTTTCTGCCGAAGGTGTTTATGCTGGGATTGGGGGAGGCGGAACCGCTACCGCGGGTGATGGACGTGAAGCCGGAGTCTCTGCGTGAGAAGCTGTTGGAGGAAGCGAGGGAGATCTTGGAAGCGCGGCGGGAGCGGGAGACGGAGGAGAGGATGTTGAGGTCGTGGTCGGAGATGGGAGAGGGGCCGGGGACGGGAGGGAGGGGGAGAGAGGGCGGGAGAGAAGGGGGAGGGTTGGGAGAGGGAGGGATAAAAGAGGGAGGGGTCGGGAATTCAGAGAGCAGGATGGGGACGGGCGTGTGACGGGCCGATTTCTGCATGGACATGGCGTCGCTTCGTCGCAGACGGGCGAGCGGGAAGGCGGGAGGCGGGAGGGCGGGGAGGGCGGGAGGAAAAGAGGAGGAGGAGGAGGAGGAGGAGGTGGTGGTGGTGGTGGCCTCTGGCGTTGGGCAGAGGATAGGGCAAGTGCTAGTACTATCTGAGCCGGGCGATGATGGGCCGACGCTATTGGCTTCGGACCACAGGGCGTGACGGGGCGTCGTCGGCGAACGCGGGAAGTCGAGGGAGGGGGGGCGGGAGAGAGAGAGGGAGGTGAAAGAGAGGGTGACCGCGTCACGGTGCCCGAGCTGCTCGCTGGCCTCGCTTGTCCCGTCCTCGATCTTCTCTCATTCCGCCGACGAACGCAACCGCAAAGCAACCGCCAGCTTCTTTCTCCCTTTTCCCCGGGTTTGCCCCAAATTTCCTATCACGGTCATCGGTTGCCCACCCAATATCAAGATCCACTCCCTTCCACGTGGAACCCAATACCAAAATCCATATCTCCCGATCACCGTCTCCGCGCCCAGCACCCCTCTCCTTCTCGGCACTCCTCCTCCTCCTCCGGCAGCAGCAGACTCCTGGGACCGAGCTCTCACGCGCACGAGCTTCCCAGTGGCCCTTCTTTCTTTCTGGAATTTCCCTCGACGAGGCCAAAAGGGGAACGACGAGAAGATCGACAGGGACCGCCTCCGACTTCTACAATGGTCTCTCGCTGCGCAAAGTCAAACCAACCCACCTCCTCGGCTCCCTGCTGCGTACATACGTACTCTCCACTTTACTTACCCTCTGCTTTGTTGGTGGCCCCCTGGCACCGCATCCTCGTCGTGACCGGACAACGTATCACGTCCCCTCCTTCCTGGCACCGACCCGACGCCACCAGCACCCCATTCTAGCGCCAACCATTGTTCCCATTAAACGTGCCGGCGTCCTCCCTTCGCCTCCGATCAACCTCCTCAGGCCTCCTCCGTGACCCGTTCCACCCCTCAATTTTACCTGTCAAACATCCTATCCCTCTAGCGTAACTTGGCGCTCTAAACTTTCGTCGATCGTCTTCCCCGCGTCCGCGTCTATCAACTTTCACTCACTCCCTCACCGTTGCCATCCGCTGCTCGCGGTTTCCTTTTTTTTTTTGCTCCCGCCCTGTCAGTCTAACCGCTTGACGACCGCCATGGACTGATGCGATGCCCGCGGTCAGTGAGCGCAAGCCCACGCTTGTCCCGCTTCGCTTCGTTTCGTCCTCTGTCTTCGGCCGTATGCCCGTCATCGTCCTTGCGTATTATGTGCTCCCGACCCGAGGCCCCCGCGTTTGGTATTTGTGTGTACGGGGGGCGGGCCCCTCACTCACACACGATCCCGCTTATACCATTCACACGGACTCGGCCATTTTTATTCAGTTTCACACAGTCGCTCAGGTGGCGTCCCCCATTCTCTCGATGCTGGGTGGTCTCTCCCATTTCACCTCCCTCTCACAATGCTCTCGTCCAAGTCTCCCCCCAAGACTCGTCCGCGCGTATAGGCACGCATCCGATAAACCGAGAAGCCCCAAGGAGGGTATCATTCCCCTGTTGTCAAAGGGCCTCCTCACGCTGGACTGCGTCTGCGCAACCACGGACGCCATGATCGGTCACCGTCCATTCCGCGCAACACTTTCACGCGTTCCTGTTCGGCGCCCTCCTCTCCTTAGTCTCCTCCAATTTTGACGCGCTTTGGTGAGAGGGGGAATTGCCGAGGCATTTCACGTGACTTTTTCCATCTTTCTCGAGTAGAACTCTCCCTCTGCACCTCCATGTTTGCACTATGATGCTAAGAAAAATATTGAGGATGGTGTAGAGTAGTAAAACAAACCCTGTAAGCAATTTTCAGCTTTTTCACAGATGATATGAGCGAGCAGCTAGCAAGATGAGCCTTTGCTAGGCCTTTGAGGTCGCCATTTGACCCATTTGCCACCGTAGACGGCGAGTTTTCACTCCGGAAAAAAGGGAGCAATTAGGGTTAGGTATACTGACTTCTCCGACGCTACGCTTTTGGTGTGTGAGACGTCCTGTGAGCATCCATGGAACATACTCCGTCGATTCGAGCAAGAGGGAAAGGCTCAGGCGTGGGAACTACCTGCTCAAAGAGGGCGAAAGTCGCGTCGAGGTTCACTTTAACGCCGACTTTAACGCCTACGGACCCCTCCCCGCCAACGCATCAAATTTTGGGGCAGACCTTACATACAGATCGACTGTCATCTGTGTAAGGTCTGCTATAAGGAGACTATCCTCTCCTCTCCCCTTCGTTGCTGAGTACCTCCGCACGGAGCATTGATATACACCACGACATCGTCGTCAACTTCGTTGCCCGAGGACCTTTCTGACCACCCATTATCGTCGGTTCCCTCCAGATCCTTTCAAAAAGGTTCATCGACATCGGGCCTACGTCCCAGGAAAAGAAAAGTCCCAGTCTTCCAGGATGCCCAGCCTGGAGTCCCGGTCGCGAAATACCTCAACTTCGAAGCCAAACATCGGTCTTTGGCGTCGGACGGCGACTGTGTGTTGCGGAGCTTTTCCATGCAAGCGTTTGTGCCAGCTCTCCGCGTCGACGCTGAACGTACTGCCCTCCGAACACGCAATCAAATGGACGTCGCGCGTCGGGGATAGGTCGAGGACAATTTGGCAGTGTTCTGCCCGTCCGGCTAGAGACTGGCTAGAGGTCCTGGCGCTGACAGTGATTTTTTTCCACTTGAACGCGGTTTTTGATCATGAATACTGAGTAGAGAATCGGGTAGGGAAGCGGTACGACGACATGTTTGTGGTAGAACCTGATGAAATTGAATTTCGTTCATTCTCTATACGTTACCATGCCAAAATCCAAACCCGCGGTCAAATATACTCTCCACGGGGGCGAGCCTGTTCTGCGTGTTGGGCCACTCAGGTCGAAACAGTTGGAGAAAAAAGCACAACGTGATTTTACAAAGGGTTGCATGATACAGCGGCAGAATCAAAGCGAGAGCTCCCGAACCCCGTCCTTGTCCACCACCTTCACTTGTAGCTCCCCGGCGCCACGACGAGACGCTTCGCGGTCTCGTCGATCGCCCTCCGGAGCGTCTCCAAGGCCTTCCTCCAGCGTGGCGTTCGGGTTGTGATACCTGTAAACCAGCCACGCGACGCGCGTCCCCCTTCAGCCCGCCGTTCCACCCGCCCCTCCAAACCGAAGCCAAAATCGAAAATCAACGCACCGATCGAGCAGACTGAGCGCGAAGTAGCTGCCGTAGCCGTGTGCGGCGAACGGGACCGTCGCTTGCGTGCCGAGGTAGTCGATCCAGTACAGGTGCGGGCGCTCCTCGGCGGCATCGTACCCGCCGAGGAGGAGGTTGACCGCGTAGGGCGAGCGGGAGCGCAGGGAGTTGGCGAGCGCGCGGCGGATCCAGGACGCGGCGGATTGGGGGCGGAGGGCGTGGAAGTTGCGGATGTGGTAGAGGCGGATGTTGCGCTCGATGTATTCGGCGAACTGCACGGTGTCGCCTGGGGTGGGATCGGGGAATCGTCAGCGCGCGCGCGGAGGGGGTAGGGGCGTGGTTCGCACCTGGTTCTCCGGAGTAGGCCATGAGGAGGTGCGGGCTCAGCGTCTTGATCTTGTCCTCATCCACCTTCATCTTCACGATGGAACGCGCGGCGGTTGTGTCGGCCGCGATGAGGACGTAGTCCTTGCCTGTGAGCGCAAATGAACACTCCATCGTTTCTGCTCCTTGTTACGTTTGGTATGGCCGAGGTTAGAAGCAAAGAGAGAAGTGAGAGGGTGAGATAATAGTGAGAGCTTGCGCGGCATGCATCTCGAATGCGACGCGTCAGTACGGTCAGACACGTGACCTCTCCTTCACACATCTTCAAGGCGAATTACATTGTAACATTTCAGAGAGTATTATTATTGAGTAGTCAACGTCCAACCCGCATAGATGACTATAAATCTGTGTATATTTATTTTGTATCCGCGTTCCACTAGTACATGACCGTCAACGTGGCCGCCCATGAATCTTGCCAGCAGAAGTTCGGCTCGACAACACAGTCCTGCGAACAGTACCCCACTCAGCGAGATAGTATTCGAGCTCGCCTTACCCGACTCCTTGAAAGGGAAGTCGTTTGACGAAGAAGGATCGCTGGCACGAGAAGAGTTGGACGGGGAGGTGGACTGCATGATATTCAGCAGTTAGCGAGACATCTGGGTGGTAGATAAGGGAAAAGGGGGACGCCTACAGTGTCATGCGTAGGGAGAGAGCTGGAAGAGGAGCTTACCTGCGATTGAGGTATTCCAGGGACGGACATGGCCTTGGCTATTCAGCGAGAATTCGATCTTCGCCGTGGCCTTCGCAAGGACGGATCAAAATGCGAGGCAACCTACGTGCGCATAGTCGTGGTTGAGAGACGTTCGAGGCATTCGTTTGGAAGGTTTCTATACGAGGCTGCGACTGGGAGACATGTATCGCCTGCTGTCGAACAATGCGGCCAAAGCGGCCCCAAGAATGCGCCAGTGCACAGATTACTTCGAAGGAAGACTCACCATCCCCCAGATCGTTATGAATGTCGGGTCATTACGACGTAGCGCTTCAATACTAGATAGTGGACAGTGGAAACGTCAGTGTAGGCGGCGGTTTGCTTTAATCAACGCACCGACGGGATAATTTGGCTTCGGGAGTGTATGTCGGAAAAGCGTTTGTTTGGCCATGTTAGGATCGGAAGCTATCGCCGTCGCGCCTGCCGTCTTGGCATTTCCCTTTCCCTCTATGCTCGCCATAGGCCACTCTTCACGGCCATTCTTGCTTATAAGTACTAACACGACATAACGACGCTCCTCGTCTGATTTCCACCTCGACATTTGACACTAACTCGATCCACGGCTTTGCAACGCATGGACACGCGTCCTAAACAAAAGAAACCGAAGAAGCTGTGTCGCTACTGCCACGTACCATTTTCTCCGGGGGGGCCATTGGTCAACCACGAGAAGGCTTGCAAGAGGGATACGGAAGCGGAAAGGGGGAAGAAGCAGTATGAAGAAAGTCTTTGGCAAAAGGCGCATGGTATGTACATGTTTTGGCTCCGCATCTGAAGTTTGGACCTCGTCAACTCAGCGGACCTTCTTTCGTGCACAACCTCGACAGCGGCCATGAGCTTCGATCGAACCCCAGCGCGGTGATTACCTCGCTTTGATCTTCACAGTCTTCCCTGGGAAGCTACTCTCGCGGACGACCTTCGGGGGACGTAAGCCCATGTCACTTCTACGTGTCGCAGGTCGCACTGCTACTAGTCTTTTCCCTAAACACTTCATCATATCACGAATCACAGGTCAGTGTCTCTATATCCGTGTTTCTCTTCGCGATCTAACCTCTCCATAGGTTTGCTACCGTAATATCTGCCTCATAAAGTCGATGCTCATGCGCGTGGGCGTGATATCTTGTGTCATCCACCACCTCTCAACTTGGCGCGAAAATGCGACGGCACAGTAAATTACGGTCTGTTCAGTGTTTTACTAGTGCCCTCGGCGGCCACTGATCTGCGAAATTGAGATCGCAGAACGCTGGACGTGTCAGGGTGGAAAGGTAGACGTAAACTTCCTCGTCTTTGGTCTCTGGAAATGTGGCATACTGACGTATTGGTCCGGCCAGTTGGCGTTCTGGGCCTGAGGATTTCCTGCTCCTTCTGCGATCGTGAGCTGTTATGCAAGCTGTATCAGTCCTGCTTTTCACATGTCAGTACAGCTGTTCTCGTGCTTGGTTACGCGTTACGACTCCTTCTACTTATGCGAATGTGAACCTTGAACTAACCCTTTCCGCAATGGCGCTGAGGCACCCAGGACGAAATGTGGTTTTCGTCACTGTCGCGAGGAAGACAGATCGCCCCCGTGGTGCCTCGTGGTGCCTTATGAACGTATTTACCAGAACATCTCATTGAAGAATATCGCTTCGATGGACCAGAATGGCAGCTCGCCATACTCCTTGCCCTTGCACATGCTTCGATGTCCCCGCAAGTGCGTCTGATCTTATTTGTCGTTTCACCGCGCGACCACGAGGGCCGCCTGTTCGTGTCCCTGGTTTGCCCTCGCTCGTGACTCCTGACTGCAGCTCCTCCCGTCTTGATCTTTCCACAAATACATGCTCGATTTGCTCTCATGATCCTCAAACCGTGCAAGGGTTGCACTGAAGACTGGGAAGCACGTTGTCAGATGCTTGACTCCTACAAAGCCACTCCACGCGATTCGTCCGCATGATTTTCAATGTGAGCGGCTTGCCTCATTCGATGCTTCCAATCGTGCAAGCGTGTTTGCTTACCGATGGCAATCGTCTCCTTTCTTCACTGTCAGTTTCGTCTTGGTATGGAGAATTTCAGCATGGAAGCCCCGGATTGGGCGCGCGGGATAGCCAGGGCGCTGGCCGTGGATCGGCCAGCGTGGACGTATAAAAGATTGGGCAAAGATATGTCGGCGGTTGGTTGTCCTCTCCTCCCCCTGGACATTTTCAAAAATATGCTGTGGATCTCGGTTTTACCGGTCTTCGTGGGCCTCGTTCAATGTGCAATCCCGTTGGCACCCCGAGCCCCTTCTGGCAATAAAAGTTAGTACTGTGGTTGTTTCATGGCGACAGGGCAGTCTAAAGAGAGTTATCCAGCGGTTATTGTGCAGATGTTTGAGTGGTCGTGGGACAGCCTCGCGTCCGAATGTACCAACTTCCTTGGTCCTAACGGTCGGTCTTCCGATCCCAATAGTGCTATGCGATTTTTGACGCCTTTCACCAGGTTACGGATATGTACAAAGTGGGATTCCAACTCGGTGCCCGAGCATTCGGGAAGTACTAAGTCTGCTACTTGTACAGCGAGTCCGCCGCAGGAGCATATCACTGGTCGGGCCTTCCTTCGGATTGTCATGTCTCGTATTGACGGCCTATCGCAGGAAGCCAATGGTGGACGGACTACCAGCCCGTATCGTACATCTTGACGTCAAAGCGAGGCAATCGCTCTCAATTCCAGAGCATGATCAGCACCTGCCACGACGCAGGCGTTAAGGTCATCGCCGGCAAGTTGGGCTGTAGTCTCTCGAACCCCGAAGCGATTCTCATGGAGCGATGCACAGATACCATCTTCAATCACATGGCAGGCGTCGATAGCGGTGAGCGTGACCACTTCGCCATGTATATGTCTCACTCATTCTCGGAGAATCAATAGGCACTGGCGTTGCCGGCAGCTGTGAGACTCTTGTCTGTCTTTGTCCCGAAGCATGATTGTTGACGGTGACGGTCGAAGCGTTTACGCACTACAACTACCCTTCCATCTATCAGAACCAAGATTTCCACCACTGCGGTCTTGAACCCGGTGACGATATCGTCAACTACGACAACGCGGTCGAGGTTCAGACGTGTGAGCTGGTAAACCTCGCCGAGTGCGTGTTCAGACTTGCGACATATATGTGTGCTCCTTGCTGATGGTCCATGCCCACTTAGTTTAGCTACGGACACAGAATACGTTCGAGGAAGGCTGGCGCAGTACGCAAACGACTTAATTAGCCTTGGCGTCGACGGCTTGCGTTTGGATGCCGCCAAACGTGAGTACGTTTCGTTACTAGAAAACAAAACTTACAAAAGTCTGACGTTTGCTTGTCAATGCACGCAGATATCCCGGCGGGGGACATTGCTAACATCCTGTCTCGTCTCACGACCACGCCCTACATCACCCAGGAGGTCATCTTCGGTAGTGGAGAGCCTATTACTCCTAACCAATACACAGGCAATGGTGATGTTCAGGAGTAAGGCCTATCTCTTCCTCATTTTCCTCCCCCGTGCTTGTCCATGAAATCCTAATACCTCTGGCAAGGTTCCGATACACGACGATGTTGAAAAGCGCGTTCGGAGGCTCTGGAATCTCTTCACTGCAAACCTTGGACAACCTCGGTCGGTACACGTGCATCTGTCCCGCAAAAAAATTGACTGAATCCGAGGACAGGATGGGTTGGGGGCAGCCAAGCGAATGTCTTCGTGGCCAACCACGATACCGAACGCGTAAGTCGTGTGGTGCCTATACTCATCTTGATCTCATTTCTAACGACTAATGGTCCAGAACGGGAACTCGTTAAATGCCAACTCTCCTTCGAATACTTACGTCTTGGCGACCATCTTCTCTCTGTACGTCTAGTCTCAATCCGTTGTTTCTAATAATTCGGATTTATTGTTGTGGGTAGGGCACACCCGTTCGGGACGCCAACTATCCTATCTAGTTACTCTGGCTTCACCAATACAGACGCTGGTTCCCCTAACGGAGGTGAGAATTCGCACCAAGATTCGTTAATGCCATCTCATCATTCTGAAGGTACCGGAACATGCTCGGGCACTGGCGGCACCAATGGCTGGTTGTGCCAACACCGCTGGACCGCGTTTTCTGGCATGACAGGGTTCCGTAACCAGGTTGGCTCGGCGGCGCTCACAAACTGGGTCTCCCCGTCCTCTCAACAAATTGCTTTTGGCCGCGGTAAGGACCCAATATTCGCCTTTCTCTCCTTGCCACATCCGATCGAGACGTACTCACGGGTCGTCTTATCCTTTCCTCGGATTTACTTTAGGTTCTGCGGGCTTCGTCGCCATCAACAACCAGGATTCGTCATGGACCACGACGTTCTCGACGAGTCTCCCGAATGGATCATACTGTGATGTCGTCCATGGCACGGCATCATCGGGGTCTTGCTCTAATTCCTCGTACGTTATACACTCCTTTCCCTTCTTCAAAAATCTATTGATGGTGAATCCCGTCAGCTTCACGGTATCTGGAGGATCCTTCACTGCGACCATTGCGGCACGCGATGCCATAGCTCTTCACATCGGAGCACTGGGCACAGGGTCGGGGTCCGGTGGAACGACTCCCCCAGCCTCCGGAACAGTTGCCGTGTCGTTTGCGGAGACAGCGACGACGACGTTCGGAGAGGTGCGTGTATTTTATCGTGGTAGACTGGAACGGGATACTGATTGGTGACTGACAACCACAGAACATCTTTGTCGTCGGTAGTATTTCAGAATTGGGCAACTGGGCCCCAGCTTCGGCCGTGAGTGCCTGTCTTCTCTCGTTCGTCTACGAGATGTAAACTGATGTAATGATGTCGATAGATCGCATTGTCATCAAATACATATCCCATCTGGACAGCGACAGTTAACATTCCGAGCGGTACGACCTTCCAGTACAAGTATATCCGGAAAGAGACGGATGGAAGCGTACGTTCCTCTTTTCAGGCCGAGACAATTGGGCTGAAGGCATGCCTGTTAGTTTACATGGGAGTCGGACCCGAACAGGAGCGACACGACGCCGTCCTCAGGGACACAAACGTTGAATGACTCGTGGAGGTGACGAGTTCTCCGCACCACACAACTAGAAATGAACATGAATCATCTGTCGTGGCGGAATGTATGCCTATTGGATGGAGTGTGCATTATACTGACAGTCACACATACTTATAACCTAGCCATACAGGTTTGTATCGATTAAATATATATCACGTGGAGGAAATTTTGGCACTGCCACAGTGCCACTGTGACTATCTCAACAGTCCACTGGGGAATGATTGGACACTACTTACTCGTTGACCAGATGCCTTTTCTTCCCAGCACCAGATCTCACCGCACCATGGCATTGAAGCAATGTCTCCTGACTTGTGAGGTCACCGTCGATCTCAACCTGCTATAAGGGTTCAAGGCGGGGCGGATCGCAGATTTTGCCAGTCTCAGACCAGAGTTGGATCCGCGACTCCAGCCCGAGACTCGGAAGGCGAATGTATAAAACCCTGGTCCTGGTCGTACTATTCGTGTTAAGTACCCCCGTGCCAAACATGCGTTTTATCACACTTTCATCGTTCTTCAGTCGGCCTCGCATGCAACGCAAACCCATTGGTATCTCGAGCCCCTGCTGGAAGCAAAGGTGCGTTCACATCGCATCGATTCGAGCCTTGGCTGACGTGACTGTCGTAGCGGTGATTGTACAGATGTTCGAGTGGACGTGGGACAGCATCGCGTCTGAATGTACCACCTTTCTCGGTCCGAGTGGTGAGTCTTCTGCCAACGCTGGTGCCTACTTCGCTCCTAATGCGTTTATTCAGGGTATGGATTCGTGCAACGTTCGTTTCCGTTATGATTCCCTGTGTGAGCACGAGGCCCCCTAACTTTTACATTTGCTCGCACAGCGAGTCCCCCACAAGAACATATTGCTGGTAAGTATCCGAGTCCCTTTGGCTCCTCACGCTGAGAATTCCTGACGGTCGTTCTAGGTGCACAATGGTGGACGGACTATCAACCGGTATCCTACAACTTGACGTCCAAGCGCGGAAACCGCTCACAGTTTCAGAATATGATCACCACTTGTCATACTGCAGGCGTTAAGGTCATCGCTGGCAAGTCGAAACATATATTTGTACCGAGTTGTGCTTATCCGTGAGGTGCAGATACGATTTTCAATCACATGGCGGGCGTAAACAGCGGTGAGTATATCTACCATCTTCGACGTAGTTATCTCATGTGTCATTGTTCTGTTTGTAGGCATCGGTGTCGGAAATACCTGTGAGTAGAATTTGCTTGCCTCTGAGATGATCTTCTGACATACTTATCTGCAGCGTTCACGCATTACAACTACTCGGGCATCTATCAATACAATAATTTTCACCACTGCGGTCTTGAACCCAACGACAACATTGTCAATTACAATAACGCCGTGGAGGTACAGACGTGCCAGCTAGTAAACCTTGCCGAGTAGGTCCTTTGAACTTCACAAACCTATGCATTCTGACATGTCTACTTTGTACAGCTTGGCGACAGATACGGAGTTCGTTCGCGCCAGACTTGCGCAAGTATGCAAACGACCTGCTCAGCCTCGGGGTGGATGGCTTTCGGTTAGATGCCTCCAAACGTAAATATCTGCGTCTATCTCGACAATCTTCCGACACTTCAAGGACTCATGTTGATATATGCTACAGATATCCCTGTTGGCGATATCTCCAACATCTCATCCCGTTTCACGAGTCGGCCTTATATCACACAAGAAGTGCGTCCGACGTCGTATGCGGCGGTAAGCATGCTAAAGAGTATCCCAATAGGTCATCTTTGGAAGCGGTGAACCGATCACACCCAACCAGTATACAGGGAATGGCGATGTTCCAGGAGTAAGCAACATCAGCACCGTTTGTTTGGCCAATAATTTAACACCCCCAAGGTTCCGTTACACATCAATGTTGCAGAATGCCTTTAGCAGCTCAGGAATCTCTTCGTTGCAGAGTCTAGACAACCTTGGTGTGTGCCCTGGTGACAGACAGCAGTGGTGAAACCATCTGACTTCGGACCCCAGGCTGGGTCGCTGGGACCCAGGCGAACGTCTTCGTGGCCAACCATGACACTGAAGCGTGTAAGTTACATGCTTGGTCTGAAACTATATCTAACGATCGCTGATGCAGAATGGGAACTCGCTTAACGCCAACTCTCCATCGAACACTTATGTCTTGGCAACGATATTCTCACTGTATGTCCGCTTGAGCACGTATGAACTGTATCCAAGACTGAGCTTTCTCACCCAGGGCGCACCCATTCGGAACACCCACAATCTTGTCTAGCTACACTTTCAACGATACCGACGCTGGCGCGCCCAACGGAGGTCAGAGTTATCCCAAATTCTGTGACCTTCAAATTTTAATGTGTATTAAATAAAGGGACTGGGACATGCACGACAACGGGCGGATCGAATGGTTGGTGAGTGGCTCTTCACGTTCCTACCCCGCGTCATGCTGACCGCATCCTCGATTTTCAGGTTATGCCAACACCGTTGGGTCGCCATTTCAGGGATGGTTGGCTTTCGCAACAACGTCGGCTCTACGGCGCTCACCACCTGGGTGTCTCCCTCCTCTCAGCAAATCGCCTTCGGTCGCGGTACGTGTTACTTCGATTTCCTCTCGTTTATATGCGCTGCCATATTCACCTCGGCCGTTTTTTTTTCGCGCACAGGAGCCGTGGGCTTCGTCGCGATCAATAACCAGGATAAAACGTGGACAACAACGTTTTCAACCAGCCTCCCGAACGGAGTGTATTGCGACGTCGTCCACGGCGCGGTGTTATCCGGCACTTGCTCTGGTGGCTCGTATGTCATGCCTTTTTTACAACGCTTTTTCCTGGCTGACTTTCGCGGGCATGGCCTCAGGATCACGGTGTCGAAAGGATCGTTCGCTGCCACGATCGCCGCGCGGGACGCGATTGCTATTCACACGGGCGCGCTGGGAGCGATAATGACAAGCTCCATTACAACTACGACCACGTCAAGCAAAGGAACAACAAGCTCTACCACAACTACAAAGGCATCAAGTGCGACGACAACAAGCTCTAGTACAACTACGAAAGTGTCGAGTGTGACAACGAGCTCTAGTACAACCACGAAGGTGTCAAGTACGCCTAGTTCGACGACCACAAGGCTCAGCAGTACAACGACGAGCTCTAGTACGACTACGACAAAATCTAGCACACCAGCGACGAGCTCCAGTTCCACCACGACAACGACCAGGACGACCAGCGTCACCAGTTCCAGCACGCCGACACCGAGCTCAGGTACGATTGCGGTATCGTTCGCGGAGACAGCAACCACATCGTACGGAGAGGTGCGTGCCGTCCTTCCTGCGTGTTCTGACGAATGCGAGGCTGATCCGGGATGGCGCATAGAACATCTTCGTCGTCGGAAGCATCCCACAGCTAGGCAGCTGGGCTCCTGCCTCGGCCGTGAGCACTCTCCTCTCCGATGATGCCTGGAAATTGGGACTAATAGGATTATCGGAATGAATAGGTCGCCTTGTCAGCGAATGCGTACCCGGTGTGGAAAGTGACGGTTAACATCCCGAGCGGGACATCGTTTCAATACAAGTACATTCGGAAGGGGTCGAACGGAAGCGTACGTAGTTTTCGCAAACTTCATTGATCGATGCGGCTGAACCGAATGCGGGTATTTTAGGTCATGTGGGAGTCGGATCCGGATAGGAATGACACCGACGCCGTCCTCGGGGGCGCAGACGTTGAACGATTCGTGGAGGTGAATGACATATGGTTCTGAGAGACGAGAATCTGCCGTTGGAAGTGCTTTGGAAATGAGGAGCCGTCATTTCCAAGCTTGCTTTGAGCAGTGACCAGAGTATGTATCATACTAGCAATCCAAGAACATGCACGAACGAGAATATGGTACATACCTGTGACCAGGATATCTTCTCAGAAATATATCGCTCGTGCTAGGAATAGCCTCCAACGCCTTCCCATTCCGGTTCTCCACCACGAATGTGCACCTATCTAGGACTGCATATTTGGGCGTCGTCGTGATTACAGTCGCACGAGCTCCCCCAGTCCGTAGTCTCCGCTCGCATATAAGTATAGTACTAACGGTTCATGATAAGTGCATGAAATACAAGACCATGGAACGTCCATGGAGTTGGATTTTCACGCCGTCTCCTGTGGGACGTGCCACTAACTTCACCGCGCTAACACCCTTCGACAGGCGATCGAGACCTGCAGAAACGCCAGCTAGCCCGTCAGGTAGGATTTCGACATTGTTTGGCTACGAAAGAATTCAGTCCTCTTTCGCGTCTGAAAGCCTTCCAAAACATAGCATACCTTCAGCTCCCCCTTCGCTAGGAGGGTCGTCAGATGACTATACATCTCCGTCCCAAACTGGCGGATTGGTCTCCCTATGAACATTTCCGTACACGTGAACCAAGCGTTTCCCGTCTTCCCCGACCTGCCCCGGAGTTACTCCTATTGCCGGGGGGAGCGTGACTACCATGCTTCCACCGCGCCCGAGGATGGCCCATCCAGCCTTTTGCGAGGCCTCGGAGGATATGGCGTCATACACCAGGGAGACCGAATTGTCTGTGATCTTGAGGATTGCCTGCAGGGACGTCGTCGTAATGGACTGTCGCTGATAAGTCGATGACATGGGTGGCTCCGGCAGAATTGCAGTAAGCTTCATTGTTCTTCGACGCGGTGGTGATGATGGGGCTGAATCCAGAGAGCTTCGCCAGCTGGAGGGACTGGGGAGATTGAAAATATATCAGTGCCAAGGTGAGACTAGAGGAGACCCCCCCAAACGAACCAAACTGGCCAACGGAGCTTGAACCTCCAAAGACGACGGCGGCTTGCCCTGCGTACTTTCCAACTCCGCCTTGCCATGGAGCAATGAGGCCAGCACCCCCACCTTGCTCGGGTACAGATACTGGGGTATGATATATGCCGATCGCCGCGGTAGCTAACCCAAGCGGAATAGTAAGAAGCCTCGTCAAACGATAAGTTCTCCGGAATCTGTACAAATTGAATGGTCAGCACATATTGAAACTTAGAAGATACGCGCAGAAAGGCCACCTTCGCGCAACGTATGGCATCGTTCAATGCATACTGTTGCAGAGTGCACCGGTCCTGGTTCCAATACCCTTGGAGGAACCTGCATATGTCAGGAATCACGTTAGCTACGAAGGGTCAGTTTGCGACCGGTCGACAGGTACGTACACTTTGTCACCCTTCTTCCATCCCATTAGACATCCGGTGCGAAGTCCTCGATAGTGCCCGCACCGTCAGGTCCCGATGAGTGCAGGGAATCCGAACTCGTCCACAAAGACACCGTAGTTCCTTGATATAATTGTCAACGGGATTGAGCGCGGCAGACTGGATTTTGACAAGGACTTGTCCTGGGCCCGGCGTGGGGATGGGTCGAGAACCAAGTTCGACTTTACCGCTTCCTTTTGACGTGACGAGGAGAGCTTTCTGTGTGAGAGACATTGTTATAGACGGGAGCTGTGGTCGTAGGCTGGTGAGAGTGAGAAAGCTCGTCGGTGGCCCTTATATGTGTTCATGTTTGAGGTGGGGCATGTGCTATCAGATGATGCATAAGCTTTGACTTCGAGTGTTCTAGTGGGCCTAGATCGACCCACCAGTCATCCATTCATGACCCACTCCCGATTTTCGCTATCGTTGGGAAATGTGTGACCAAAGTGGCACACGGGACGTGTAGTAGGCGGTAGCTTGAGAGTGGTGGAGGTGGGACGTGCGCAAGCTTGGACCTGCTTGGGACCAGCCAACTCCCACGACGAGTCGACACATGATTTGATCCACGACTATTTTCGATTCTGCAGTTCCCGACTTGCGGACAGGTTATGTATGGGTTTCGCCCGGCTATGAAATCGACGAAGGAATCAGCTTGAGGGCGCCGGTTTGATGACTTATCAAGCTACTTACAAGCTTTAAGCCCGATTTTGTCCGTTTGCCCGGCTGACTTTGAGTAAGTACATATGTACTACGAAACTCGGAATGTTTTCGATGCTGCTTGGCGTGATATACGGCGTCGCAGTGCTTGGGCAGTAATCAATACAAGCGTACTACTTGCGTCGACGAGCGGGAAGACGCACAAAATGCGTCATTCAAGACGATATAAACACGGGGTTCTGGGTACAGTAGCGGTGCCACACACGGTGCATGTCGGTTGAGTTGGAAGAGACAGGTATAATGATCCAGTGCCCGTTCAAAGGACTCGTCGCATGACTCGCACCCCTGGCGAAGCTCGCATAACGCACATTGGGGCATCGTCGCGATTGCACAGTCGCACGAGCTCTCCCAGTCCTTGGTCTTCTCGCATACGAGTACATAAGTGGCAGTTCATAACAAGTGCGCAAGATACAAGAGCAAACCATTCAACGTCACGATATGGGACTTACGTCGTCTCCTGTGGATGTGCCACTAGCTTCACTGCGCTAACAACACCCTTCAACAGGCGATCGAGACCTGCAGAAACGCCAGCTAGCCCATCAGGGAGCACTTCTACATTGTTTGGCTACGAAAGAATTCAGCCTCTTTCGCGTCTGAAGCCTTCCAAAACATAGCATACCTTCAGCTCCCCCTTCGCTAGGAGGGTCGTCAAATGACTATACATCTCCGTCCCAAACTGTCGGTTGGCCTCCTCGTGGACGATTCCGAACGTGAAAACCAAACGCTTTCCGTCTTCGCCAACCTGCCCCGGAGTTACTCCTATTGCCGGGGGAAGCGTGACTATCATGCTTCCACCGCGCCCGAGGATGGCCCATCCAGCCTTTTGCGAGGCCTCGGAGGATATGGCGTCATACACCAAGGGGACCGAATTGTCTGTGATCTTGAGGATTGCTGCAGGGACGTTGTCGTAATGGACGTCGCGGTAGTCGATGACATGGGTGGCCCGGCAGATTTGCAGTAGGCTTCATTGTTCTTCGATGCAGTGGTGATGATGGGGCTGAAGCCAGAGAGCTTCGCCAGCTGGAGGGCTGGAGAGATTGAAAAGACATCAATGCCAAGGTGAGGCTAGAGGGGAGCCTAAAGACGAACCGAACTGGCCAACGGAACTCGAGCCTCCAAAGACGACGACAGCTTGTCCTGCGTACTTTCCGACTCCGCCTGTCCATGGAGCAATTAGGCCAGCACCCCCACCTTGGTCGGGAATAGATACTGGGGCATGATACATGCCGATCGCCGCGGTAGCGAGCCCAAGTGGAATAGTAGAAGCCTCGTCAAACGATAAGTTCTCCGGAATCTGTACAAAATGGTCAGCATATATTCATACTTGTAGAATACGCGCAGAAAGGCCACCTTCGCGCAACGTATGGCATCACCCAATGCATACTGTTGTAAAGTGCAGCGGTCTTGGTGCCAATACCCTTGAAGGAATCTGTATATGTCAGAACTTACATGAGCTACACAGGATCATTGTGAGATCGGTCGACAGGTACGCACACTTTGTCACCCTTCTTCCACCCATTGACATCCGGTGCGAAGTCCTCGATAGTGCCCGCACCGTCGTTCCCGATGAGTGCAGGGAAGCCGAATTCATCCACGAAACCACCGTAGTTTTTGATATAATTGTCGACGGGATTGAGAGCGGCTGCCTGAATTTTGACAAGGACTTGTCCTGGGCCCGGCGTGGGGACGGGTCGCGAGCCGAGTTCGACCTTACCGCTTGCTTTCGACATGATGAGGATAGCTTTCTGTGTGAGAGACATTGCGATAGACGAGAGCCGTGATGGAAGGCTGACGAGAGTGAGAAAGCTCGTCGATGGTCCTTATAAACGACCATGTTGAGGGGGGGGAGCAATATGTGCTATCAAATGATGCCTAAGCCTTCGAGCGTCCTAGTGAGTCAGGATCGACCCACCAGTCAGCCGTTCAACGTTCATGACCGGACCTACGCCCAAATCTCACTATCGTTGGGGAAAATGTGACCAAAGTGCTGGTACGGGACGTGTGGACCAAGGCTGGAAGTGGTGGAGGCGAGGTAGAGGTGGGACGCGCCGCGTGCGCAAGCTTGGACCTGCAAACACCCACGACGAACATGACTTGAATCACGACTATTTTCGATTCTGCAGTCCTCGAATTGAGGACAGATTACTGGCTTCGCCCAGCCACAAAATCGACGGAGCGAGCCTGGGGGGGGGCTTGATGAGTTGTCAAGTCCGATTTCCTCGGGAGACGCACGTTTGCCCGGCTGATTTTGAGTACCACGAAGACATTCGTTCCCGCATAGTTGCAGTAAGTCAACAACTTGATTGGCGTAGTATTTTGTGTCGACAAGCGGGAAGATGGACGCACCATATGCTTCAACACAACATGGGTTGTCCTAAGGTAGCGGCGCTAAAGGGTATGCCGAAAGAGAGGTGTGTAGATGGCCCATCGCGCGTTCAAAGGATCGCATCCCATCCGTGAAGAAGCTCGCACAACGCCACTTGAGAAACTCAACTGCAGATGTTGTGAAGGCGGTCAGGGCAGCGGTCAGGGGCGGTGCAGATGATGCCGAGTGAGCGTGGGAGTGAAACGGAGAGGGAGCGAACCTGAGCTTGAGCTTGAGTTGCCCAGTTCCCTCGTCGTCGGGCGCAGTCTGCTCGCTCTATGACAGAAGACTGCATGAATATTTGGTAACCGCACCCATGTCGCTCTCCTTCCTCCTCCACCTATTCCTTTTCCTCTCCTCTCTCGTTCTCGTAGGCTGCTGGACAGAGACCGTATCCCTCTCTCCAAGTAACCGTATCCCCGAGAAGGTAGACGACCTCCGTCTCCTCCCTCCACACGACACACCCTCCTCCTCGAATCCTCAGGAAAATCTCGAACTTCTCGATGTCGTCGTCGTCGCTTCCGTAGACGGCAAATTTCACGCCCTCAATAGGCAGACCGGCAACATCCTCTGGTCTATGCCCGTACTCTCCCCACAGGACCCTCAAGACCTTCCCTCATATCTTCAACCCCTCGTCTCCACCCAGCATGTCGAATACGATCCCGAGTTCGACGATCTCCGCGAGACCTACATCATCGAACCCCAGTCCGGCGATATTTACGTGACCTCTTCTTCCAACGATCCCCTACAGCGTTTGCCCTTGTCCATGTCACAACTGGTCGACACGTCCCCCTTTAGCTTCGGCGACTCGGACAGGAGAGTGTTCGTCGGCCGCAAAAAAACGTCGCTACTCCTCATGGAGCTCCAAACGGGCAGAGTCAAGGCCGCTCTTGACTCGGAATGTCCGTGGGATCCATTCGATGACCTGCAAGACGCTGAAGGAGACATAGACCTGGACGAGTTGGAAGGGAGCAAAATGTCGAAAGAATATCCCGTCGAGATTGCAATTGGCCGCACTGGTGAGCGCTCTCCCTCCCGTTTCGCAAACACATTCGTTACCCTGCTTGCCAAGACTACCACATCTCCATCTACCCTCGACGTCCGTCTTCGTCCTCTACGCGGAAACCTGTTCAAAAACTATCGTTTTCGACTTATGGTCCCAATAATCAAGACCAAGACGTTCAACTCGTTTATAGGCGTACTGCGGACGATGTCTACGTCGAACCTCTCCCCAATGGCGAGATCATATCATTCAGGGTGCAGGATCCCGATGACCCATCGGCGCCCAGCCAGCGCGAAACCAATTTTGTCTGGGGCCAAAAGTTCTCCAGTCCAATGTGCGTTTGTTTTCGTGTCAACAGCGCTTCGCCCACTGATCCTATCCCGGTAGTGTCGCTGTCTTTGATGTAGTTCGGAGCCCTCATCGCGAAGCGCCATTCGTGCTCCTCCAGCCCCGCCCTCGCCTCCAAGACGTTCTCCCGTCCTTTGACCTGTCTACCGCCGCGAAGGAGCGCCGTTTCCCTGGCTTGGAGTCTGCCTACGTTGGTCTCGTAGAGGAGACAGGCTCTTTGTTTGCCATGAGCCCCGATCGTTTCCCCCTTGTGGTCTTTGGCGGTGCGGAAGATCACAGACTGAAGGCAATCGACCCTCCCCCGGGCGTCATGGATCCATATGCGTCAGTTCCGGCCATGGACGTACGGGCCCTCTGCAAATTTGGAAGCACCGACCGTCGTTGCTCCACTGGTATCCGCCCTCTCCGGGAAGACAGCCGCTCGCGTCTTGCACGGCTGTTAGATGGTGCACCATCTGTGGCCCTCCCTCCATCCCAGAACATGAACTCGCAAGCGTACGAGAACACGAACCAACCGGTTGACGTCCGGGCTGGCAATCGGTCGTGGAGCTGGATCATTGCTGGACCATCATCTGCAACCCTCGGTGAAGGCGATGCTGCTGTGTGGCCCGCGTCAGGCCTGTTGGCTTTAGCCGCGTGCGCAATGTTTGGCCTAGGCAGCCTTTGGGCCTCCCGCATGAGGCCGCAGGCGCAGGTCTCTCCCGCGCCATCTATTGCAAAATCAAAGCCTGTTGTGGACATTGCCCTTGTTCAAGAGTCTGTGCCCCATCTCGATCCCAGTTCTTCTCGGTCAGATGCGACGGCGTCGACTCCGTCTTCATCCTCGCCACCTACACCGGAGAATCCTCCAATCCCTCTCTCACCTGTCCCCCAAGCTGTCAAACTTCCCCCATCTGAAAAAGGTCCCGAACCCGCGGATAATGCGGACGACGTCGGTGAAGATGAGAGCGACAAGGAAGGGGAGACTGCGATGCCGGAGAGGAAGAAGACAAGGCGAAAAAGAGGAAAGAAGAAGAAGGGTGGTCCCAAAGAACCCGATGAACCAGATGTAGAGGATACCAAAGAAAAACAAGTGGATGGTGAGGAGGCTGTCCCGCCAACTCCGTCATTAGTCGTTCCGTCGAGACCTCAGCCTTCAACCTCTCCTTCTCTTATTGTGTCGGATACGGTGCTGGGTGAGTGATGGCTCTTAGTGTCGTCCGTCACTCCTGATGCTAATGCACTTGATCAGGTTTTGGCTCTCATGGGACCGTCGTTTATCAAGGCTCTCTCCAAGGCCGTGCAGTGGCAGTCAAGCGGCTGTTGCAAGACTTCGTCACTCTCGCTTCGCGCGAGGTTAGCCTCTTGCAGGATGCGGATGATCACCCCAACGTCATCCGATATTACTACCAAGAATCCCGTGCCAACTTCCTCTACATCGCTCTGGAGCTATGTCCAGCGTCGCTCGCGGACATCATCGAGCGACCGAACCAGTTTCGCGATGTCGCAGTGGCGTTTACTCCCAAGCGAGCGCTACAACAAATCACATCCGGCTTGCGACATCTACACGCGCTCAAGATCGTCCATCGCGACATCAAACCACAGAACATCCTGATCTCCAGCGCAAAGAAAGGCGAATCGGCCGGGCACCGCATGCTCATATCCGACTTTGGCCTCTGCCGCAAGCTTGAGGTAGACCAGACGAGCTTCCTTCCCACGGCAAATGGCATGATGGGTGTCGGCACGTTCGGTTGGCGTGCACCGGAGATTCTGCGTGGAGAAGTGAAGCTGGACGACACACCGGACGATTCGTCGCAATCTTCACGAGACAGTGTGGGAACCGCCACGGGGAGTGTGTCGTCTGCCAGTGGGACACGGCCGACCAGGCTGACGAAGTCGGTCGACATCTTTGCCTTGGGTTGCCTGTTCTACTACTGTCTCACCAATGGCGACCACCCATTCGGAGACCGGTTCGAGCGGGAGGTCAATATCCTGAAAGGAGCCCATTCCTTCGAGGGTCTCGAGGTGTTCGGAGAGGAGGGTGCAGAGGCTGCAGATCTAATTGGGGCCATGCTTGCCCCTGAAGCATCCGATAGGTGTGTATACTCGCTCTTTTCACACATGTGAACCGCTATGCTAACATCTGCTCCCGCAGGCCGGACACATCCACATGTCTAATGCACCCCTACTTCTGGAATCCAGGGCGTCGTCTCGGATTCTTACAGGACGCGTCAGATAGGTTCGAGATCATGTGTCGGGACCCGCGCGACCCGCACCTCGTCCAGCTCGAAATAGGCGCGATCGACGTCGTCGGCCCCGATTGGCACGCACGTCTCGACAAGATATTTGTGGATAATTTGGGCAAGTTCAGGAAGTACGATGGGCGGTCAGTGCAGGATCTCTTGCGCGCGTTGCGGAACAAGGTATGTCTTGCGTCTACGTCTCAATAAAGATGCCGAGAGCTGAGTGGGTAACGTAGAAACATCACTACCAGGACCTGCCGGAAAACGTGAGGCGTCATGTCGGGTCAATGCCCGAGGGCTTCCTCTCGTACTTCACGCGAAGATACCCGCGGCTGTTCCTTCACGTTCACGGTGTCATCTCGAACTCCTCTCTACGACAAGAGTCCATGTTCCGGTCCTATTTCACCCTCGCGGACTAACCCCTTCGCCGTCTTTTGTTTTCACACGCGTCACCTTGTTTTCCCTCGCATACCTACATCATCTACCCCACGCCCACTCTTCCACCCACCCTTCGCATCCAGGCTCGTGTTTTCACGGGCTTACTTCATTCAGTATATCCTGGAAACACCTTCCCCCTCATCTATCGCAATTTGTGACAGTATCCTGACATTTGTATTTTAGCCTCGTCCTGTGTCCTCACTGCTGCTATCTTAGTTTATGCTTATTCATTCTGCTTTGCGCTCTGTATCTTTCGTGGAGACGGATGACAATGGACCTCGGTGTTATTGAGGAGCAGTTAGCGAAGACGCTGATAACTGTGTGCTAAGTAAAGGGATTCGGGGTGAGGAATCTTGTCCACGGCCGCGAGGACGATCGAAGTGACGGTGTGAAGGGCAGCAACGATGTGCGTAATCGTACACCGCGTTTGTGAGTACAAGTACAGAGTACAGACATAAGTAGGTGGAGTACAGTACGTGAGGGTGGTGGCCAGGCGTAATATAGGTTATCGTGTCGTTCATAAGTAGAGAGGACTGTGGGCTATGGGTGGACGAGAGCGCCAAGTGTTCAGCGTCCGATCGTTCATGAAATGTCCTCGGAATAGTCAAAACACTTTCCAGCATAAGAAGGGATAGATAGAGGTATTCTGTCGGAAGATGTGGAGGTAGTCAATGGAGGTGGTCCGCGAGAACAAGCGCCACGATGAAGCCGGCGACCAGCAGAGCGCCACTGACGACAGCGGCGATGCGGCAACGCACGACCCAAGCTTGGGCCTCGCGCCGACCTAGCAGCTTGAAATCTTCTCCTTCCGACGCTCCGCCACCAACGGCGAGCCATTGAGTCCACCGGTTCGATTGCCTCGGCGCGGCGGGATTCCACTTCTTGTTGTGCACCTTCAGCAGCGGGAACCCGCCACACGGGCAGCACGGGACCGTCCTCCTTCTCCGGCTCGCGCACGCCACTCGGGCGTCCCTCTTCGACGAGCCAGCCTCCGATGAGCCAGCACCATGGTGCAATGAAGCCCACCCAGAAGAGGATCGCGGCACGAGGGGGAGTGATGTTCGGAAGGTGGAGGGAGGAGAGGATGGATGGGCGGTGGCTACCGAAGGAGAGACCGCGGCGCCATCGGCGCCATATGAACGAGTCGCGCGAGCCGGTGGTGGTGGCGAGCGTCGCCTCGGGATCTGTGTCCAGTTCTTGCTCCCGGGGAGCCGGGGTCGAGGCTTCGTCGCTTGTGTGTGCGGTGACGAAACTGCCGGTGCGCTCTGACGCGCCGTCCTCGTATACAGTTGAGATGGGTTGGGGAGCGGGACGTGGGGCGCCGGAGAAGGGAGTGCGAAGTTCGACCGGGGAGAGGTTGATCGGGGGGAGAACGGGTGCGGACGCGGACGTGCCCAGGGAGCTTGAGGCAGAAGCTTGGGATATGGAGCGTCTGAGGGGTCGTTTGAGGAAGGCGGAGTAGTTGGAGCCTATGTGTGAGGAGAACGTGTCAAAGTCGGGCGAGATGAATTGCAGGGGATACACGCACCAACTGAGGCGGGGGTCGGGGGTTCGACGTCCGATTGGGGTCGACGCGAGCTGGACGGGGAATGGACCTCGTAGATAGGCGAGAGAGGGTTGACATAAAGGAGAGCTGGCCTCTCGTTGGGTTCAACTGCGTTCATGTCCAGCTGGAGCGAGCGATTGCTCCTGATCGCGGTGTGCTTGTACATGGATGGGTCGTTGCCGAGAGCAGAAAGAGACGCGGAACGGCTGAGCCGTGTTCGTGAAAGGCGACGTGAAGTTGAAAGCGCGGGTGTCGGCGTGGACAGCGTCGGGGAAATCACGGGCGCGCTTGGGATGACGGGGGCGGAGGAGGAGGAGGAGGAGGCGGCGGCGGAGGGGGAAGAAGGGGAAGGAAAGGGAGGAATCCAATTGACGTGGGACGGAGGGTAAAAAGGCGGGTCTGAAGGGATAATCGGTGGCGTGCATTGTTCTCGTGGTCCTGACTCGGCTGAACGATGCCTCGTGGCCCGACGGCGGCGGTCGGATGCCGATCTGCGCTCGGTATCGAGTCTGGAGTTGGCAGGGAAGAAATGGGCCATGAGTTGGTGCATCTTTGAGCAGTCTCGTTGTCGTCGACGGAATCTCGGACGAGGGTGGACAAAGGCAAGGCGTGGGGCGGGAGCGACATGGTTATATAGCGCTGGCAAGCGAGGACCACGCACAGACGGCGAGCAGGCTCGGCTGGAGGACGGCGGGCGCACAAGGCGGGCACGAGGCAGCAAAGGTCCCTTCCTCGCTCGACTCCGGATCACAGCATCGCTTTCTGCCTCATCCGTACGTCGCAAGGCGCAGCGGTGTACTTTCCAGAATGTCGGATATGAAGACGGTGTAGCTGGACCCCAGCAGCAGGAGGGGCACGGGGGCGTGTTCGTGCATGGTGGATAAGATCAAGTGTGAAGAGCAGCACAAAAGCGCCGAGCGCCTTGGGCGCTGCAGTGACGTGCCCCGCAAGTTCGCAAAAGCGCCCTTAGAAGTATTATATGTTATCACTTGCAGACCTCAACCACTCAACGTACTCAACCACAAAGGAAGATACACATATTGGGCGGATCAGATACTATACTATTGTACATGTGATGATAGAAAAAGAATATACGGAGCTACAGTCGGACCGTACTCGTGCCAGTGACCGTCCTCGTACTGGCTTCACCTCCCTTCACCATCTGTCCATTAATACCGCAATAGTGCAAGTGCAACCGCCTTCGCAACCCGCATCGTCGAGTTGACAGTCTGAAGCGAGCATGACTCGTCCACAGCCTCCACACAAGTCTTGCCCAGAGACGCAGACGGGAACTCCGGGACATCAAGCGACTCGGAACTTATCGAGCTATCCGTCGAAGATACGCAAGGCGAGAATGAACCCGAGTCGCCAGTGGAATCTGACGTGTAGGGCGTGCTCTCCGAGAATGCCACGCCTGGGATTGAAGGAGAACCCGGGGTCGAGATAAGGGCATCGCCCACTGGCAAAGGGGGTTTAGGTCGGGGTGAACGCAGAAGCACGCGGATTCAAGCGACATTTGAGCGGTGTAGCATTGCGGCCCTGTGAGACTTGTAGGCGCGAGGGCGTAAAGACATCCGCGAAAGGGTTCATCTTGGGCCTGCTCAGAGCGTTGCTCGGGATAGACATAAACGAGGGGGGAGGAACGGAAAATCGGAAGGGCGGAACGATCCGAGTGGCAAAGACGCTGAATCTCGACGGCTGGCCGATGTGTGCGTACGCCCGTCCTTGGGGAGGCGGAGTAAATGTCTTCAAGGGTATATTGGCATAAGACCAGGGGTGGACGCCGACTTGGATGACCGGAGAAAACGGCCACGCGCTTGGAGGTACGAAGGGTTTCGCAGAGACATTCGATGGAGGGGGCGCCTGCTTCCAGGAGGGTATGAAGGCCGTCGAGAATGCATTGAGGCGGGAGGGTACACGCTTCCAAGATGGGACGAAAGTCTTCGCGTATGCATTCAGCCGGGTGGCGTATCCGGAACGAAGGGAGTGGCATCCAGCAGACGGTCTACAGACACCACAGCCCGCATTGTTGGAGGGGGATGCTACCGCAGATTTCAGGAATTTCCGGGAAGGCGTGGCAGCTGGCTGTGCCCTGCGTTGGATGTAATCCGTCCAGGTCGAAGAGGCGGGTGTAGACAGCACTGCATTCTTTGTCCTATGCGGCCCTATATCTTCGTTATTCATTGGATGCTCTGTTACTGTAGCCGGGACTGGGGTCGTCTTGTACAGATTTCGACTGGAGCTCCAGGACAACAGGAGATTCCGGAGATGCGATATGAATGGGCTCCGCGGGAATGGCCGTGTTGGAAGAGTTGAGGGATCCTATAGCTGAGGTGGATGCTTGTGTGTTGACTGAGCGGACGCCACCACAGGAGCAACATATGTACCCAGCATGAACATCAGCTTCAGATCGTGGGTACCGAGTAGATTGCTTCTTCACACAGATGTGGCCAAGAAGAGCTCCAGAGATGAAAAGGAAGGCCAAAAAGGTGATGCGCCAGCTCGGGTTGAGAGGAGGGAATATCGCATATTTGAGAGCCATGGTGTAGATGGAGTGCGCGTGACGGGAGAGCTGTATCCAGATAGTTGACCGAAGAGAGTCGATGACCATGGCGCGAGGGGGAGGAGAACGGGGTTAGACAACTGAAGCAGCGAACGGAGAAGGTCCTTGAGAACTTACCAAGGGAGTGCCCGCCAGGCATAATATGTTATCCGGAAGTATCGTGGATCATGTTTCGACTGGGAAAGATGTTGGAAACAATGATGGAGATGTAACCTAGAGGGGAATCCTCAGTTTCTGAGCCGGCGAAGGATCGACAGATGTTGGTAAAGGTGCGGTTGTTCGGGTGGCAAATGAGCTAGAGATCAGGAAGGTGGATAGGTCTAGAGGAGCGTGTGCATAGTATACACTGTGGATAGGAGTTGGGCGGGGCGGTGATGGAGGTCGAGAACAAGTTGCAACGCGGTCTTGAACTTGAAGCTTGAACTTCAGGTTTTGTCACGTGATGCACGCTCTGGGGAGGTGGGCTCGGGCTTCCGAACTTTAACATTACGTTCCATCAGAAAATGTGGGGAGTAGACTGTGAGAGAGCGTTTCCGATGTACTGCAGGAGACAGCTGGTGCAAGACAACATACAAGACTGTACTCTACAACGGGGTGCGGTATAGACAATTGACCAGGACGTAAGAATAAACAAACGGGACAGTACTGCGAGGGAGGTATCCAGAAATAGCAAGAGGGAAGGTGACACGAAAAAAGCCAATGATAGACAGATACCCCAGGTCACTACACAGCGACAAGACCCGCACGGTGATGTACAAGACCACAAGTCCGAACGCCGTCCAGACTATCAAGGTGCGGCAGAATCGTCCTCCTCCTTCGTCGTCGACTCTCCCTTCCCCTCGGCTACAGGAGGCTCGGGGTCGGGGGTTTGTGTGGCATCAGATTGAACATTAACGGGTGCAGCGGTATTCGGTTTCGGGCTGGGGGCGTCGTCTTCTGAGTCGGATGCAGGGAGCGGCATGGCAGTCGGGTCGGCATCGAGCTGTGTAGCAGCGACATCGTGTTTCGACGGTTCAAGTGGAATGGGATCCGTGACATCGGCGGAAGGAGTGCCAGTCGTTGCAAGAGCAGGGGCCGAGGTTGGGGCGGATTCTTCAGCAGCCTTAACCGTCTCCGCTGCAGGCTCCGTCGAGGAGGAAATCTCGTCCTGAACGTCCCCCACAACTTGGTCCATGACTTCCGGAGCCTCCTTCGTTTCTTCCGCTTTCTCCGCCAGCTCAACCTCCTTGACACCCTGAGTAACCTCCTTCACAGCAGGATCGGTCTCTTTGCCCTTCACGGACACTTCGCCGAGTTCCGACGTAAGGGTGTCATCCCGCTGCAGTTGCCCGCGACGTTTTCGTGTACCGGTCCCTTCGTGCATATCTTCATCGTCATCGTCCATACGGCGTTTACGTCCGATCGTGGGTGCATTAGAGGTGGCTTGAGGTATCGGATGCTGATCAGCACTGCTTCTATCAAGAGAATTAGGGAACTTACCATCATCACCCCAAGGACGGTCGGGGCATGGGTATACGGATGATGAGATACGACGGATGAGTTTGAACATGACGAAGGCGGGGTAGACGGGAGGCCAAGCGACGTGGACGCGCGAAGACGCGGTTCGAAAAGCGCGTCACCGACTCGGACGCGTCGAGCGCGATTCATTCTCCGCCGGCAATTTCCATATCTACCCTAGAAGTTATAAATTTATGACCAGTCTTTCCTTGCTGCTCGCGATGTTGCGACTTGCATCCCTTACGAATAGGAGCTGGAATACATGCGGTTCTTTCAGACGTGTTATGGGAGCCGGTGTGTAAGAAGCGCGCACGACGGCGGTGTGCCCGTGTGTGCCACGTCACGCGTAACGATAAGATTCGATGATTCGATCGATTGACTCGCCCGAGTCGACTCAAATCTATGCCCACTAGCAACGCTCTCTAAGACTCTACCAAACTACCCTCTGACCCCCCTCTTCTCCCTCTTCTCACTCTCAACAATTCCAGTCCCCTGCCATGACGCTCGACGTCTTGCAATTTCTTGACAACAAAGGTGGAAATGCCGAAGAAATCCGCGAATCACAGCGGAAAAGAGGGCATTCGGTGGAGATTGTGGATGAAGTCATCCAGATGTACGCAGACTGGGTAAAACGTGCGCGGGTTTCGATGCCCTTATATCCAGCTCTTTCGCCTTACCACTTTTGCTTCAGTGGACTTCGAAGCGAATAACCTCAGCAAACAGGTGAACGCCGTGCAGAAACAGATCGGTGCCAAAAAGAAGGTGCATCTCGCGATCCAATACCCTTAAGCCCCTCCTAAAGGGTAATTGATTTTCTTTAGGCAAAGGAGAACGCGGATGATCTCGTCGCGGAAAAAAAAGCGCTCGATGCCCAGGTGGATGCGAAAAGGAAAGAGGCACGAGAGTTCGAACAAACGATGCGACAAAAGGCCAGCACGGTCGGTAACCTCATCAGCAAGGGCGTTCCTATTAGCATGACCGAGGTGCGTTTCTTTCTATCTGTACCCTGATCCTGCGTTGCTCACACTTTGCCACAGGACGATAACGCGACTCTGCGTACATGGCATCCCGATGGTCCCAATGCTCAAGTGGAGAAGAAGACGGACATCCTTGCTCACCACGAAGTACTTCTCGATTGGACGCAATGGATCCTTGAGAGAGGTATGCAAGCCATCGCGGCCCTGGTGGTTCCCAGCTTAGACTGCATTGCAGGCTCTAAGATTGCCGGCCACCGAGGCTATTTCCTCACAAACGACGGCGTGGACCTTAATCAAGCTCTCATCTCCTACGGCCTTGACTTCCTCCGAAAGCAGGGATACAAGAAGATCCAGCCACCATTCATGATGAACAAAGACGTCATGGCGAAGACGGCGCAGCTAGATCAGTTCGACGAGGAGCTATACAAGGTGCGCCGCCCTCGCTCATGCTCTAGTATCGATAGGTGACGGTCGAGCATAGGTCATTGGCAGTGACGACGAGAAATACTTGATCGCCACGTCAGAACAGCCGATCTCGTCATTCTACTCCGATGAATGGTTCGAGGACCCCAAAACCCAACTCCCTATCAAATACGCAGGTTACTCGACTTGCTTCCGAAAAGAGGCCGGCTCGGCTGGACGAGACATGTGGGGAATTTTCCGTGTGCACCAGTTCGAGAAGGTGGAACAATTCTGCCTGACGGAACCGGAGAAATCCTGGGAGGTGTTCGATACGATGGTCGCCAACTCCGAGGCATTCTACCAGAGCCTGGGCATCCCGTATCGTGTTGTAGCCATCGTCTCGGGTGCTCTTAACCTCGCCGCCGCGCAAAAGTATGACCTCGAGGCGTGGTTCCCCTTCCAGGGTGCGTACAAGGAACTCGTATCGTGCTCAAACTGCACGGATTACCGTAAGTGCAATTGACAGGGGCTTTCTGCGCCGTGCGCTAATAGTAATGTTGATTTCAGAGAGCCGACGATTGGAGGTTCGCTGCGGTCTGAAGAGCAAGGACCAAGCGCGCAAGGTCTACGTTCACATGCTCAACGGCACCTTGTGCGCCACGGAGCGTGCGCTTTGCTGTCTTGTCGAGAACTACCAGACTCCCGATGTTCGTTTGTTATCCGTCCGATTCCTAATACACGCCGCTAACAGATTAATTGCAGGGTCTTCGGATTCCTGAAGCCTTGCAACCATACATGCAAGGCCGCGATTTCCTTCCGTGGGTGAAGGAACTTCCCAAGAACTTGCAGCGCAAACAAGTATAAAAGGAGGTTCTTCCAGAGGAGTATTCAGTGTTATGTTATTTGTGGTTTTCGTCGGGGATGTCGATACGCTGGATTAGAACGTGAATTGCTGTTGTACTTTGTTGTACTCTATACCTACTGCTTCTGCTAGATGCCCAGCGCCAGCGCGTTTACAAATCGTGGTGCGCAAGATAGACAGTCAATATCGACGTGAAGTTTCTGAGACCGTCCGATCGGCGTCAAACGCCGATTGAATATTGACTCAGAACCGCGACCATGGCAAGAGTTTTCTTCCAACCGTACTTCGACCACCCTCACTCCTGCCATGAAATACTTCTCCACGCGTGGCGGTGATGCAGAATTGAGCTTTGAAGAGGTCAGTTTTGTCATTTTTCTCTATCGTTGACCTTTTGAACGCCGCTGTTTGTAGGCTGTCTTGACGGGACTCGCTCCGAACGGCGGCCTGTACATCCCTGAAGACATCCCGGCCCTCCCATCTAACTGGCAGGAAGCATGGAAGTCTTACTCTTTCATTGACCTCTCCGTGGCCGTGCTGTCGCTGTATGTCTCGGAAGAGGAGATCTCGGCGGCGGAGCTTCGATCGCTGGTAGAGAAATCGTACAGCACGTTCAGGCATCCAGACGTTACACCGCTGCACAAACTTGACGACAAGCTCTTCGTCCTTGAACTCTTCCACGGCCCCACGTTCGCATTCAAGGATGTAGCCTTGCAGCTTTTGGGAAACCTGTTCGAGTTCTTCCTCAAGAGAAGGAACGCGCGGAAGGCTCCTGGAGAACAGCAGGAGAGGTTGACTGTCGTCGGCGCAACGAGCGGGGACACAGGAAGGTGTGTGTGCTTCATATTGTCATTCGGGTGTGCGTGTCTGATTTCAATGCAGCGCGGCGATTTATGGTCTGCGAAACAAAGCGAACGTCGACATATTTATTCTCCACCCCAAAGGGCGTGTATCCCCCATCCAAGAGGCCCAGATGACCACTGTCACCGACCCCAACGTCCACAATGTCGCTGTGAAAGGCACTTTCGATGACTGTCAGGCAAGACATTCGTCCGTCATCGTTATCCTCATCTAACGATGTCCTCCCCAGGACATCGTCAAATCCCTTTTTGGTGACCGCGAGTTCAATGAGAAACACCATCTCGGGGCTGTTAACTCGATCAACTGGGCCCGTATCCTTGCGCAGACCGTTTACTACTTCCTCGCCTACTTCCACGCACGCAGGAGCGTCTCCTCGGTCGACGCAGAGCTTCAGTTCGTCGTCCCAACAGGCAACTTTGGCGACATCCTCGCCGGCTACTACGCCAAACGTATGGGGTTGCCTATAAATGGCCTCGTCGTGGCAACAAACTCGAACGACATCCTCGCGCGGTTTTGGCAAAGCGGGCGATATGAGAAATTTGACTCTACATCCTCTCAGGGTGTCGATGCGGCGGCGCCGGCGGATGGTGCGTCTGATGGAAAGCAGGCTGTGGGCGGAGTGAAAGAAACCCTCAGCCCGGCGATGGACATACTCGTCTCAAGCAACTTCGAGAGACTCCTGTGGTACTTGGCTTATGGAGCGACTCAGGGGCCTGAAGGGGAGCGGAGGCAGACCGCAGGTGTGACGGTGGATGGTTGGATGAAGGCAATGAAGGCAAATGGACGGGTAGAGGTTCCTGTGGATGTCCTCGAGTTGGCTCGGGAAGATTTCCAGGCTGAGAGGATCACCGATGCACAGGTTCGTGTTGTCGGGTCGCCAGTTACCACTGACGCTCAACTAAACCCTAGACGTTGACCACCATCCGCGAGCATTTCGAAACGAGTCCGTCCTACGTCGCAGACCCCCACACCGCAGTAGGCCTTGCCGCCGCCCACATAGTTGCGCGAAAAAAGTGAGGACCCCTGCTCGTTGACATATGCTGAACACTAACGCACTGCCGTCCAGCCCCCGCTCTGTGGTGCAGATAGTCTTGTCTACCGCTCATCCGGCCAAATTTTCCGAGGCTGTCAGTCGTGCCCTGTCCGGTATCCCGAGCTTCTGCTTTGAACGTGATGTGCTCCCAGAAGAGTTCAAGGGATTGCTGGAGCGCGAGAGGAGGGTGATCGATGTAGACGCGCCGGACATCGATCTGGTGAAAAAGGTCATCGAAGACCACGTGCAGCAGTCTGCAGGAAACGGGAGCGCCAGCGCGAGCGTGTAGAGTTGCACCAACCGATAGATGGAGAAGTTGGTTCATTACATTGTAAATTATGGTTGTAGGCCGAGTAGGCCTGCGAATATGCAATGTCGATGAGGACATATCACCTGTGATATGGATAACAAAAGGATCAGTAAAGCCTTTACTATCACATTGATTGATACTGTATGCACGTACCATCTATGAAAGCTCCGTTCGAGGCTTGCTGGTTGGTTGGGTTCTTGCATTATCGTGTCGCCTGTCGTTGATTCGGACGTGGACGACACAATACAATGCTGTTGCGGACCTTCAGGATCCTGAGGATGTCGTTGTGCTCGCACTCAAGACCGGCGGTGGCCAATGGCGTCAGCCGAGGAAAGCTGTAGACAACAATATAGTAAGCAAGGACATTGATCAGTTTGTTAAGGTCAGTCATACCTGGACGGCCGTGTTCTCGTTCGCTTGCGAGGAGGTTGAATGGGCACTGTTTCTGGGGGCTGCATCTTGGACGGAATCAGTGGACCTGCGTTCCTGCTCGGTGCACCATCCCAATGGCCAGCCAATGTCACCCCCAACTCGCATAGATTCTTCTGCACAAATAGTACATGTCAGTTCGTCTCGCAAGAGAGAAAGAAAATGCGCACATGATCCAGATGAATGCACCGAGATGCACTGGATGCAGATGACAGGGTGTGCTGTACTGTGTCGTGTCGGGTCGTGTCGTGTCGTACATCACTCGAGCTCGGGACCACCACGCCTCATCCGAGCACCGAGGAAATTTCCCGAAAAATCTCTAGATATATAAATAAATCCAATCAGGGGGGGTGGGAGCGACGCGGTCATCGTGACCGAAGCGACAAAACACGTCCGTGTTGCTGCACAAACATTGCTTTGGAGGAAAATTGATTTGAATTTGTTTTCTGATATACAAAGTAAAAGGTATAAGTAGGGCTGTGCCATGGAGGCTACTTTGACGCTAACGGCGGTGCGTAGAGGTGCCATAGAGAGTGGGAAGGTATGACGGTGGCCAAGTACGTGGTGGAGGTCAAGACGAAGAGCGACGCGGCGACCCGGCCGACGCGCAAGCCTAGGATGACGCAAGCAGCCACGTGCATTTGTCAACGCGACCTGTCACGTGTCGCGTTACGATGACGTGGCTGTTGTCCCACAACCAATCAGAAAGCTCACTTGTCTCGCGGTTTGTGTCGTGACGTGACGCAGCGCTCCACCGCGTCTCTCTTGTATTAAAGGATTTGTATTAAAGGATGGTTGTACTATTGATGAGGAGTCGGTGTCGACCCGGAGGCCGCCGCTAGTACTTTCACAGAGAATGTGAGGCGTGTCGTCGCCGCTACAATGGCTGGAACAAGTTCATGCTCATCTAACTATTGCCGGCGTGTCCAGAGCAGTGGCACAGCCTGAGGCCGAGCCGCAGGCAGTTTTCGTGTATCGAGATGATTGTTCTGTGCCATAAGTAATCTGCCATACCATTGTGGCGCTGACGGCTGAATTGAGTAAGCGCCGTGTGACTGTCGATTGCGTCGCGTGACACGCGTACTGCCACAACTCAGAGCGCGTCTTGTCTTCCCTCAACGCGTCCCGACTCCCCTCATCTCTACCACCATGTCAGAATCAGAGTCTGCAGACGGCCCTCGCAGATCTCAGCGCGACAAAAAACAGGCGAAGCAATTCATATCCGGTGTGTTTCGCTCTCTTCCGATCTCGACCTCGCGCTGACCGCGTCTCACCTCCTCAGGCTCTCCTCTGAAGAGGAAACGTAGCGACGTTGACTCCGGGGAAGAGTCACCAGAGCATGCATCCGATCCAGAAGACCATGTATCCAACAATGATGCCGAAGATGAGGAACCCTATGCTGCACCCAAACCCAAGCCCAAGGCCGCAGGTCAGGCGAAGAGAGGGAGGCCTAAGGGGTCCACAACGCGTCCGCGTGCTCCCAAGGGCACGGTCCCCAAACCTTCTGGATCAGGCGGTAAAAGAGGAAGGAAAGCTCAGGCAGAGGTCCATCCTTTTGATGCGGAGGCGGTCGCAAAAGAAACGCGCATCCACACTGACAATGCCTTATTCAGTGCGTGGTCCTGACGTCTCTTCCTTCACTGTTCATCATGTGTTATTCTCAGATGCCCTGATGAACCCGTCCGCCGCGCTCCAGTCCACCGTGGAGGACTACTTGGAAACACTTACCAATAACGCGGGCCAGGCGCAGGCCGAGCTCGTCAACTGTATGCTTCGCGCGTGCGGGTGCAACGATTCCGTGAATGAAGACGAGGTAGTGGACTACGACGGTGTCCTTGATGCACTCGATAACTTTACCGAGGTTCTAAAACAGGCAAGTCCACACGTCTTTGCTGAGCGGTCTGTGAGCAGAAGCACTTATCGTGAATTTGCAGGACGATTCCCCCATATACCCCCTCACATCCAAGCTTCCGATGTTCAAGAAGTTCCGAAAGTCCCTCACCGAATTTCTCGACAGGCTGATCGTCTCTGCTGCCGACCTTGGACTTCTGTATTCCACCGATCTCATGGCTACGTTTCAAACGTGGATCGCCGCCATGTCTTCCTCCCAACTTCGAAGTTTTCGACATACAGCAACCGTCGTTGCGCTAGATGTAGAAACGGCTCTTTGCGACGTCGCTGCGGCCGTAGAGAAGGAGGCTGAACTGATCGGAAGGCAGCGTGAGGGCGAGAAGAAGAGGAAGGCGGGCAACAAGGGGAAGGGCGCTGACGGACGCGAAAAAGAGTTGGAAAAGAAGGCAGAAGAAATCAGACAGCGAAGAGCTCAACTGGCCGAGTTTCTCAAAGAGTTCATCGATGGGTCAGTGCGTTTGTCTTTCGCTTTTCGCTCGCCTTTTTGATATATGGTGCTCTAGAGTTTTTGTGCATCGCTACCGAGACCTCGATCCCGCTATTCGAGCGGAGTGCGTACGGTCCCTCGGCATGTGGTTCAAGAAGTACTCAGGGCATTTCTTGGACGGGAATTTCCTGCGCTACGTAGGCTGGTTATTATCGGATTCCAATACACACGTTCGTCTGGAGGCTATCAAGTCGTTGGCCGGCGTATATGAGAAGACAGAATACATCAGCTCGCTCCGGAATTTCACAGAAAGGTTCAAGCCCCGGCTCATTCAGATGGCTACCGGCGACATCGACTTGTCTGTGCGTGTGGCAGTCATCCAAGTATTGAGCTCTATCGACGGTCATGGTCTCTTGGACGATGATCAACGAGACGCCATGTGCCTTCTTGTCTATGACGAAGAAGCGAGGGTCCGGAAGGCCGTTAGCGGCTTCGTCCAAGGCGTATGGAACGACTTGGTAGAAGGAACGCATGGTCGGGAGGAAGGCGACCGAGCAAGAAACGGGACGAGCTGGAGTAAAGGCCCTCGGGATTCTCCTTGTCAAACTCGGCAAGGCCTTGGATAAGGTTACGAGCGGCGTGGATGAAGAAGACACTGCCGACGAACTCAACCCCGCAGAAGGAAGCTCAAGACCTTCACGACTACGAGAGTTCACCGCTCTTGTTGGCGTCCAACAGAAGAGTCGGACTGGCCCTCGCCGTCGAAGCATTATGGGACGAAGTCGAACCAGTTGGTGACTGGGAGGCGCTTTTGGACGTCCTGTTGCTTGATCATTCTGCAGAGGGTGAAGGAAGTCAGGAGACACGGAACAGACGTTTAAAGGGCAAGCAAACGCAGGCCGAGTCGGGCGTGGACGAAGCCTGGAGGTTAGAGGAAGTCGAGGAGGCTGCTCTGCTCGAGGTGTTTGTAGCTGCGTTGCGCAAGGCCCAAACTGACGCCAGCAGTGGCAAAAAGGTTAGTCGAGCCATCTTGTTTCTATACTCTTATTTATCTATATTCCCCATTCAGACCGAGGATGAGACGATCTCCTCCAACATAACTCGTGCACTCATCAAGGGTCTTCCTCGTCTTTTCGCTAAGCACCAAGCCGATGAGAAACGAATTGCAGTGGTTCTTGTCATTCCGCAACTTATGAATCTCGATCTCTATCTTGAGATGCGAATGATGACGGTAAGTACAAACAAACTTCCCACTCCTCTACGTTCAGCTGACCAGTTTTCCAAAGGCGTATTCGAGCTTGTGGGACGACATTATCAAACAGTTCACGTCACATTCTTCTCCCATGGTCCTCTCCCATGCCGTTGCCACCATTCAACACCTTATGAATGCCACCAGTCTATCCAACACGAACAGCACAAAGATCCTCGAGCTAGAAGACGAGCTGGCTACCTTATTACGCGATAGCGTAGCAGGTCGCGACGAACTGGAAATCGCGTCTTTCAGCGAGGACGAGGTTCTCAAGTTGGGGGTCATCTGTGCTCGTTTAGCCGCCCTGGCCGGCACCCGTGATTTGACATCATGGATGGAGGAAGACGAAGGTGGGAAGCAGAGCAGTGCTTGGGATATTGTCAGCGCTCTTGCAGAACGTGGCAAACTCGGGTACAAGGAGGAGGAGACGGTATAGTTTGTCTCGCGTACGGGTGCGGGTACATAAACTGATGTCCTCGACTAGATGATCACCCAAGGTCTGCGTTTGCTGACAGTACACATCATGTGGAAAGCCCGACGGCTGCCTGTGGAGTCGCAACCGCCTCCAGAAGAAGTACAGTTCAGAGACTCCTTCATTGAGCAACGACAGTCGTTACTAGAGAAACTTGTGGAGTATTCCGTTGGTACACAATCCAATACCGCGGACGGTGTCCGTCGAGCGGTAGGTACACTATCTCGTTTCTTATGACCTTTTTTCTTATGATTTCGACTCTATATGCAGGCTTTCCACAACCTGATGAACCTGCATATACTGTTCAATCCTTCACAAGCCCAAGATATTCATGGAAACATGTCACCTTTGCGTCTGCACGCAATCACGCTCGATGACGAGGTGCAATTCCGATGTGCAGGATTCGTCCAGGCCGAAGTTGAACGTTACGCGGAAGAATTGGAGGAGGCCAATGCTGTCGACGACCATCCAAGTGAGAACGGCGACCAGGGTAGCGGCCCAGATACCGAGAATTCGGATGATGAGACTCGGACCTCTGGGAAAGAAGAAGCAGAAGGCGCAGAAGAAGGGGAAGCCCAGTCAGACGAATGGGACCAGTAGTATGTCTTTTCAGCCTCCGACATAGCACAACTTACCTTCATTCAGCAGTTCACCGTACCACGCGTTCTCAGCTTGAGAAAGAATATGCTTTCATGGAAGTTGTCTCAACATTCCTGCGCGCCATCCGGGCAGGCGCCCTTCACGTCCAGCATAGTGCATCCCTTCTTGTTCACCACGGTCGTCTTGGCCCTTCTTTCGATGTATGTTTGAAAGTTATCGTCGACATCTTGCGGGAAGAAGGCATGTACAATGAACAAGGCGATGTCGTTACGACTGTGGTGACAAATGCCTTAAGAGAAGTAAGTCTTTTTATGAGAATTGTGTTTCGCTCATCTCATTCTTCCCGCAATAGGCGTTCACTTTGTACCTCGAGGGCGTTGTCGGCGACGAAACCCACGCCATCTCCCTAGCCAAACTCCTCGTCGGCTGCCTCATGATTCGCGGCGCTCAGCTGTCAATAGTTCGCAAACTCGACAGCGTCCACGTCGTCGCCATCCACACCACCCTCTTGTCCTGGGCTGCCAAACGTATCGGCGCGTTCGAGAGCAACAAGAACAAAAAGGCGCGCAACTCGGCCATCTTGTTCTTCAAGGTGCTCCAGCCGTTGCTCGCCCCCGTGGACAGCAGAGACGGCCTGAAGATGTGGGTGGCTGCGTCCGCTCCTGTCGGGTTTGGTCGTGGCTGATTGGGTTATTCTTTCTAGCAAAGCGCATATGGACCAGGTTCTCGCTCAAGCGAAGCTCGAAGTCTTGTCGACATCCCCTGTATGGGAGCCCCAACGTGCGTACGAGCGGAGGCTCACGAACGCCATGGCCAAGACGAAGGGTAAGATCCTTCCGATCTTGTTTTATCATAACAAAGAACTCAACCGTGGACCAGGTGGACCAGGTCGCCCGCGCAAGACTCAAGAGAAAGCCCGAGACGCGGTGACCACCGACGAGGAAGAAGGGGGACAGTCTGCAGACGAAGCCGAGTTTGCACCTGCACCTGCACCTGCACCAACACTTGCGACAACGCCTCGTCCACGGCCACGAGCGCGACCCGTTCGCCGCACTAGGGCTTCAGACGCCGAAGCCTCCGCTCCCGAAGACGGGGACGACGGTGCGGAGCCTCCGGAGGAGCGAGAGCCGCCCGCGAAACGTCGTGGCGCCGTTCGAGGCGGCCGGAAACAGGCTTCACCGACCAAGACCCCGCGGAAGACACGTTCGTCGGGTCAGGACGCCCCAGACGCGGATCCTACGCCCAAAGCCTCGAAGAAACGTCCGCGCGAAGAGGAAGAGGAGCAGGTGGACGCACCCATGGACGATGAGCCTCTGACACCGCTGACGGACGAGCGCGCGAGTCTTCCCGCCGTCGTCCCGCCGTCTCCGGCGAGCTCGACGGGCGAGATCCACATCAGACGCAAGCGCGCACGGCGTTGAGGGTTGGGGATATCGCGGTATTCGTTTGACAATGCCAGGTTGTGTGGTATATATGAAGGACCGTCCTCCATCAAGCTTATTTTATTTGTATCTTTCAACACCGACCGTCTCTTCTGTTGTCCATTATACTCTCGTCCATCTGTCCTCCCTTGCGCTGTGCTCGCTTTCTGTACCATACCTCACCGTTCTCATGCGAAATTCCATCGCACTTGTCAGCGCGACTGGCGAGGCCACAGCCCGCCCCGTGAACTAGACTGATCTATATGGCATATACAGCAAATTACGAGTATTAGGATGGGGTGGGGGGAGACAATGATATGTTCATGCAAGGGAACAACGAGCGGCGTCCGGCGCCCGTGGAGGATGGGGGTATACACAGAGCAGGGAATGACACGACAGGATGATAGGGACGAAAAACACAACAACAGCGCGACAGCCGGGAACATGTCAGCAGGAAAGAGGGTGGTCAAGGGGACAGTGGGCAGTGAGCGGATACTTAGGTGAACAAAGGCGTAATGAATAAGTTATTATTTAACGGGAGAGGTCCCTCGGATGGTCCAGCGTTCACGCGTCCATCATGCCGGTGTCTAGCGTGGCCAACACCGCTTTTCGTTCGACCTGGCACAAAGGGACACATCGACACATCAGCTCTCATACACACCCCACGCGCAAAAAAAGCAGTAGAACGCACATCCTCCTCTCGGGTCCCCTGCAGCGCCTCCAGCATGCTCACGCTCCGCGACCGCGGCCGTCCGTCGGGACCTCAGCAACGCGCTCGCGGGACGACGACAGCCCGGCGCCCGCCTGCTGCATAGGGGACAGGAACCCTGCGCCCGGGCGAGCGCGCCTGAGATCGGGGAGCGTGCGGACCCCAGCGGGAAGCGGAAGGACGCGGCCGTTCGGGGGGAGTACACGCTGGGAGACGCGGCCCCGAGCGACGCGCGCCGCTGCAGGAGCGCGCTCTTCGCCGGCGCGTCGTCCATGTCCATGTCCATGCCGAGCATGTTCAGCACGTCGCGCAGGGCCTGGGCGCCCTCGCGCGTTTCGGTCGTGGGCGACATGTCCGACACGTACCCTGTCACCGCATGCGTCAGTTGTCGGGGATTCCGCGCGGACACAGAAGGAGGAAGAAGGCGTACCGGAGTTGCGATAGGAGACTCTCCGGTTCGGGATGGGAGGGACGGGGGGGACGTCCACGGGGGACGCCGTCCCGGCGACGGACGACATCAAGCTCGCCCGGTTCCCGCTGCTGCTCGTCGACTCGCGGTTGCTCCTCCGAGCTCCGTTCCTCAGGCCCGCCTTGGACACGCGCAGACTCGACTTCCTCGACGCCATGATCTGACTCGACCGCCGACTCGTCGAGCGCGACAACGACGCCGTCCCGGACCTCGAGCCCGCCGAGAGCGCGTCCTGATGCTCGAGGATCGTGTCGTTGAGCTCGTCCAGGTCCTGCGCGACGCGCTGCGCCGCGGCCCACGCCTCGTCCCGCTCCTCCTCGAGCTCGGCCACCTTGTCCGCGAGCTCCTTCGCCTCCTTCGTCCGCTTCAGGAAGCTCGCGTTCAGCTTCCGCAGCGCGACCGCGAGCGCCGAGCTCGAGTGCATCGACGCGAGGCGCACGAGCTGCGCGGACTGGTCGCGCGCGTCGTACAGCTGCTCCGCGAGGTCGTCCATGCTCTCCGTGACCGCGCGGAGGTCGTCGAGCTTCGCGCGTAGATGCTGCACGTTGACCTCGCCGCCGTCGGCCTGGGTCGACGCCGCGGTGAGCAGCACGTTGCGCTTGCGCACCTGGACCTTGTACCGCGTCTTGAGCTCGGCCTGGAGGGCCTCCAGCCGCCGAACCTCGGCCGGAATGTCGGTCTCGAGCGCCTGGAGCGAGAGCAGGCGGATGAAGTTGGGCTCGGCGGACTGCTTGATCGACTTGGACACGATCGTCTGCAACTCCTCGGACGACAGCAGCCCACTGCGCGGCCTCCATGCTGTGCCCTTTGAACTTGACCTGCGTCCGATGGAACTTGGGCGTCGCGCGCACGGACACGGACATGATCGACGCGTCCGACGGCCGACGCACGCTCTCCCGATGGGAGAGCGGGATGGACCCGCTCGAGGACGCGGCTTGCGAGACGACGCGGGGGTTGACGCTCACGGAGGCGATACGGCTGCGGGGACCGAGGGGGCCTGGGGGTCGGCCCGCCGCGCGGCGGGGCGGGGTACCGTAGAGGGAGGACGTGGATGCGCTCGGCGCGTGAGAGGGCGCGGGAACGGTGGTCGAGGACGTCGCCGCGGCGTAATCCGGGGGATCGTCGTTGGGCGTCGCGCTGGCCTTTTTGGCGGTGGATGGGGTGGGCGTGGCATCGGTTGCGGTGGAAGGCGTGCCCGTTTGCGAGCGTGGCGGCGGCGGGGTGCGCGGCGGCGGTGGCGACGACAGCGTCGGCGGGAACGGCGTCGGTCCGATCGATTGCGAAAGCGGGAGTTGCGCGGGCGGCGCGCGGGGAGACGGTTTCGGCAATGGCGGGAGCGGGGGAGATATTCTGGGCGTCGGTGGCGTGGATAGTTTGGGCGGTGGGGGCGGCGGTGGTGGGGACGATAGAGGTGGAGGAGGAACGTTGGTGATGATGCGCGAATGCGGAGCCGCCGCCGCCGCCCTCGCCTCCGCTTCTTGCTCGTACCGGGTATACGAGTCGGGTTGGTGGATCTCGGACACGGCGCGCGCCCCCCGATTCGGACGCGCCTCCTGGAACGTCCTGCTCGTCGCCGCGCTCGGTGAAGTGTAAACAGAGCCGTCGGCACGGTTCCCCCTGCGACTGCGGCTCTTGGACCGTTTGCGATGCGCGTTGGCCTTGACCGACACCGGACGGTTCATCATCCTGCGCGCGGCCGACCGCCCACGCGCGCCCCGGTTCAAGGACGAGGTGCGGGAGACGCTCTCCGAGGCCGGGACGGTGTGCGCGCCGAAGAACGGGCTGAATTCGCTGGGCGTTTCCGGGAAGGTCTGTTTGTGGTTCAGCGGCGTCGACGAGGGCGAGGTGACGGGCGTGTTCTCCGCGTCCGTTTTGGCCGTGGCGCGGCGGTCGCTCAGGAGCACGTTGTCGAGCGGGTCGGGCGAAGTGAGCTCGTCCGTGTCGGGGAGAGCCGGAGGAACTGAGGGTGGAAGCGGTGTCCGGCGGAGGGCGGGGCAGGCGTGCGCTTTCGGGGAAGAGGCGTGCGCTCTCCGGGAACGCGGGGAGATGCGACACGCTCTCGGACTGGCCGGAGAACAGCGCGGCGGAGGGCAACCCGACCAAGTGATCGCCTTCTTCCTCGAGCTCCCCCTTCGATCCCCGATGCAAATTCGACGGGGGGTGCGTGGACACGCGTCTGTCGCCGAGCGGAAGGAACTTGTCCGGGTGCAGGAGAAAGCTGCCCACAGAGCGCGACGACGGCCGTGGACGCGAGACCTGGACCTCGAGGGGCACTGCGAACGCGAGAGCGCCGTCAGCCAAAATAATCCGGATGTGATCGCACTGCGAAACTCACTGCTGCCCCGAAGTCTCCCTGACGACCTCGATCCCGGTCTCGGCTTGCTCTCGTGTGCATCCCAGGGCAGGTCGTGGGTGTGGTAACTCGAGGTGGGCGAAGGAGAGTGGGGCAGGCGCGGCGACGCGAGGGACAGTTTGCCGCTCTTGTGGCTGTCGCTGTCGCGGGCGCGCTCGGGCGTAGCAGGCGAGGACAAGGAAGGAGAGGACGCCTCGGTGATGCGAGAGATGCGGTGCATCGGGTGCGTGTCCGTCTGCGTCTGCAGGACCCTCGTCGCGGCGGGGGTCTGCGAGAGGGGGGGGCGCCTCGGACGTTGTCGATGTCGGGGAGCCGTCATTCTCGTCCACATTCCCATCTCCCGCGCCTGAGGGCGCCGGTGCGGGGGCGGATTCGGACGCGGCGGAGTCGACCGCGGGCTCCGGGGGTATGATTGGGCTGTCCGCGACGGAGCTGGGATGACTACCGCGGTCGCCACCTGGGGGAATGAGGAGCGGGGGAACGGGTGGGGCGCCGACGAAACGGGCCCAGTCCTGTCCGCTGCCCTGCCTGCTCGATCGGCCGCGCGGCGAGCTGAGGAAGGAAACTTCACCGCGGGGCAAGGTGGCAGAGTCGGTGCGGGTGATGCGACGGGAGAGACGCTGATCGCGCGGGAAGTCGGTCTGAACGGCGAAACTGCCGCCGATGAGGGCGCCGGGGAGGGTGATGCCGGAGATGACCGAGTCGTCGTCGTCGCGGTAGACGGGAGAGGACGGGTCGGGTTTGACGGAGAGGAGAGCGGAATGGGTGCCTGTGGAGTGACCGCGGGAGGAGCGACGTCGGCCGCCCTTGGAGGGGAGACGGGCGTGTTCGGGGATGATGATCGGAGTGGGTGCCGGCTTTGGGAGACGGCGGGGTGGGGCGGTGGCTGGAACGAGCTGAGGGAAGGTGTGAAACGGAGGTCGGGAGTGGTGCGGCGGAGAAGGAACGTACCACGGCCACGTCCTCCCACACGCCACCGGAAGCCGCGCTGTCGTCGTCCTGGGGAGTGCGATTGAATAGAGAGTGAGTGAGAGAGGGCGGAAGACCGACCTCGGGAATGTCGGTGATGGGGCCGTCTTCGGGGGAGAGCACGATGACCTCCTCCCTGGCAGGGTTTTGCTTGTACGGGGTGGAAGATCGGGAAGGGTGGTGGAGCGAACGGTGGGGGAGAGAGGCGGAGGAGGACTCGGACGAGAACAAGTCGGTGGGGAACCAGGGTTCAGTGGAGAGTTCGAGATTGACATGGGGAGAGCGCGCGGGGGGCGGGGGAGAGTGGGTGTATGCGTCGGCGGATGGGTCTGTGATCTCGACGATGTAGGGGGAGGAGAAGGACTCGGAGGAGATGGCGGAGGAGGGCGCGGGCTGTGGCGGCTGTGGCGGGGGCGCGCGACGGGATGATGGCGCTGGCCGTCTTGCCTTTTGTCTTTGCCCATTTGGAGCGAATGGAGAGGAAGGACATGGTGGTCGGGGAGGAGGAGGAGGGAGGGAGAGGACACGGAGGCCAGGGTGTGTCAGGGCGGTGCTCGCCGTCGTAGCCGCAGTCTGTTCGGGGTGCGCTCAAGAGGCTGGAGTCCAGAGCAGGAGCTGGCGGGTGTTGTGCTCCAAGTACCACTAAGTACTTGATGTCCCCCATCACCGCCCACACCACCCGTACGTACCCTCCCCCCTCTCTCCCTTCCCTCCGGCCCCCTACCACATCAGACCCTCCAGGATGCTTGGACCAGCATATATCGCAGCGTACGGCATCGGGGCCAGCCACGGTCCACACCACGCGCCAGGGACCGCTGTCATTTGCTAATAAATGCACTCAACCCAACCCTCGATCGCTGCATCAAATTGCGAACGAACCCACCCATCTGTTCCCTACTACCACCAGTAGTATCCACTACCCGAACATGGTCCGTGCGTATCCCGTAAGCGCTACTTATCGATGCAGGCGATCCGTCCAAGTCGAAAATCGATGCAGGAGACTGGAGACTGACGCCGCTCGACGTCGGGGCAATTCAGTGTGAGGCTGTGAGCATGCCATCAGCAACTTGCCAGCTGCACCCTCGGCGCCTCGCGCCCAGGTTCTGATTTGATCCGCGTCCCCGAATCCCCGAATCCCGCTCTCGGCCTCAGGGGAAAAGGTCCCGTGACCGCACGCGTCGGCGTCAACGGAACTGAAAGCGCGCGTCGATCGCGTCCAAGACGGCCTCCCACCGCTTCACGTCCTCCACCCGCACATCCCGCCCCTCCTTCACTCGCGCCCACCCTCGGAACTTGGGCGTCATTCCCCGCCGCATCGGTCCCCCGCTCTGGCTCATCCTCGTCACGTCCACCCCGAACAGCTTCAGATACAGCCCGTTGATCTCTCGGCTCCACCCTCCCTGTCGTTCCCTCCCTTCAGCTCTCCCTCTCCAATCGCCCACCACCGAGAAAACACGCACCTTTTTCGCGCACAGGTTCTCGAAGTCACGCACGTACTCCCGCCCCTGCTCCCACGTCCGCACCTTGCTCGCGCTCGACGCCAGGTTCTCCCCGAGCGAATACCCATGCTCCCCCCACGCCTGCACCACCCTCACCCCCTCCGGCCCAACCACCAGCACAAACGTGTGGGAGAAGCTCTCGTAGTCCGTCCCTCCCCCCACCAGCCCCTCCCCACGCAACAGCAGCTCGACGTCCACCAGTCCAACCGCCACCAGCGTCGTCTCCCCCTGCCCCCGCGCTCGCCCCTCCGCCCGCGCATACACCCTCCCCACGTCCGCCGAATCCACCTCCAACACCTCCCGCGCCGTCGGGAGCCCCCCCAGCGAGCGCGACATCCACCGCATGCACCCCACAATCTCCTCGTCCGGCGCGCCTACGAGCAGCGCCAGCGTCGTCGCCAGTTTGCACGACCGCATAGGGTACATCCCCGCCGACGCTTCGTGGCTCCGTCTCACGAACGCCTCGGGCGCGGGCAGCCGCGGCGCCGTCCCGCGCAACACCCCCTCGTCCAGTTTGAGCGTCATGTCGATCTGCGCCGCGCGCACGGCCGCCCTCTCGTCCCCCCCGGCGCAGAGACGCGCGAGCACGCGCATATAGACGGCCATGCACGACTCGTCGGACGCGGGGCTGCCTAGCAGGCTTGCGTCGGTCCCGAGCGTGGACGCCGTGGTCTTGCGGATCTCTCTCAGTCTTTTCGACTGCAAAGTCCTCAGCCTGGGGCGATACGACGACGACGACGGGAGACGGGGGCACACGCACGTCGACGGGTGGGGTCCAGTCCGGACGGATCGCCTTCACCGCGCGCACGAGCTTTTGCAGGCCGATCCCGGGCGAATCGAGCTCGACGGCCTTGATGGCTTGCACGATCTCGTCGTCGGAGGGTTGCAGGGTTTGGGCGGGCATCTAGCGGGAAGGGAGGGGAGAAAGGAAAGGAGGACAATTGGGGCAAGTTCCATGCGCAGACGGTTTTGGGGGATGGACGGTGCTGAGGGAAGGCGCCGACAATGCGGGGGACACGGCGATAGCAGGACGAAAACGGGAAGGACGCTTGCCTTTGCCCCACGATGACGCACGGTGCCACGCCGCCGTAAGCTACCCTGATTCCAAAATAGAGCTGTGCATCGCCTTTCCAGGTTCGGGGTCGTCCGGGGCGCGTCCCGGGGGCGACCTCGACGATGTGGGGGACAGATATCAACTGGCAGCCTCAAGCTCACGACCAACACATACGAGCTAATACCCGTGGCTTTGCCACTCATTGCAAGCCTTTATCTGAGGGTGAAATACCGCCTTCGGCGGTAGTAAGACAGGGCCGCCGTTGGCGGCATAAGAATCACAATTGTCTTCGACGATTGAAGACTGCCTTTGGCAGTGCCAAGTGCAGGTGTGACCACAGACTCCCAATCATGAGCCAACTGTGCTGTTTGTATTTCCTAGTACACCCAATAAATTGATATGTCCTTCTCTGATAAAAGACCTTCAGGAAGGGAGAAATTCAAGTAAGTTTCATTTCCAGTGAATCACTCTCGGGTAGGTTTGAGGATCAACCCTTCACATTTTGCATGGTTTTCTAACATTCAAGCAGCATGTGGAACACTGATAGATGCCCTCGTCCCTCGGGCAGAGACACAGGTGAGGGTTGCCACACCTCACCTCGCAAACTCGGCGAAAAACAGTGGCGTCCAGACTCCTACCCATCAACTCTACTCACGGGTTCCGGCCCCCCACACCTGACTAACCCACCTCCACAGCTCGTAGAGCGACTGGCACATAACGTCCTGACAAAGCAAGGACCCCGTGGAACCCCTCCCGCCATTCCACCCAATTCGGACGGTCAGCGCGCCTTCCGAGATGCCGGAACGGGTCGTGCCTTCTCGCGAGTTGCTCCCTCTCGCCGCTCGCGTGTAGCCTCGCGCGTAGCAGAGCGAGTTTTCGTATGTGCTCTCCCTTACGCACTGCCTTGAGTGTATTATATATGTAACAGATTGATACAGCACAAAAGAAAAGGCTTGGAGTTTCAGTTGTTCACCCAGTGAGCCAGATGTTTAGCGGGGGCACTGGGCCATTCATTCCGTGGCCGTTGACGGGGGATGCTGCGCTGCAGCCCTCGCCGTGTTCTTGTGTCGGTGACTCGTTGAGTCGTCGGTGAATGTGGCGCGGCCGTGTCGACTCGTCCAATCTCGAGTCTCGACCCGGGATGTACATACATTCTCACGGTCCACCCACTAGAGCCGCACCCACCCCGCATTGTGCACGGGTATAACGCACGCGGGTTGGATACGATGTCCACCTGCATTCCGACTTTCCGAGTGAGGGGTAAGATAGGTAAACTGAATGAGCTACTTGTGAACTGTAGTACTATTTGGGGGGGAAACAAACCTGGCTACTCAGACTCTTATCATTTTGGAAACGTAGTCACAGTATACATAGTTGAATCTAATTGAATAGAAGTACTAGAACTCATGATGCCACACGCGCGAGCGGCGAGAGGGAGCAACTCGCGAGAAGGCACGACCTGTTCCGGCATCTTGGAAGGCGCGCTGACCGTCCGAATTGGGTGGAATGGCGGGAGGGGTTCCACGGGGTCCTTGCTTTGTCAGGACGTTATGTGCCAGTCGCTCTACGAGCTGTGGAGGTGGGTTAGTCGGGTGTGGGGGGCCGGAACCCGTGAGTAGAGTTGATGGGTAGGAGTCTGAGTGGCGTCGTGGTCGACTCCCGTCGACGCACATTTCAGGGTTTGCCGAAGCAGACCGGCAAAGCCGGGCACTTCCGCAGGAGCGGGTAACTCCCGGGAAAACGGCCCTAGGCTTTGGAGTCTGTCGGACACTGAATCTCGCGTGGTTAGGCACACCATACAAACAACAACCAAACACACGTCAGAAAAATACGATACGGGGTTAGCCCCGGGAACAACCAGTTAAAATGACCAAAACTGCGAAAATCCTGCGGGGGGTTTCCTTACGATTGTAAAGCGTGTCACAGCGTGATCGAGACCAGCCAATTCGTTACAATCTACCGGTTTGGGGACTAGAACTGCGTAAAATCCATCCTGAGACCTCGTGCACGTGCTTTCAATGGTCCGGATGGGCCTTATAACTAGTTCCGGTTAAAGGCTCGGCTATTGAAACCAATTTCGCCGGAGCAAGGCTTTGTTTTGCAGCGCGCGCAATGCGCGATGGCCCAGATTGCAATCCGGTACAATACACCCTACTGATGTTTGCAAGCGAGCATACCCGGTTATGTTGCAGAGGGGTAGGGAATAGAGAAAAGGAAGAAAAAAAGGTGTTTTCCCTACATTAGCTACATCACCTCTACATCACTCGTAAGATAGGCGACATTTGTCACGGTTCGCCCTTTTGCTCCGCTTTTTCCTTGCTTTCTCGCGCTATCTGATCTCACACCTGTGGATCAATCCCCTTTGATGGCATCGCTGATGTGCCCCTTGGTCTGTGCACATCCCCTACCTAGTATATATAGCTGGCCTGCATGTATCTAGTTCCTTAGTCTTTCCTCCTAGTCTTTACCGGCTTAGAGTGCAATGTACTGTTCTCCCTTTGTTCCCTGATTTCCCCTTCCTCTGAGCCACTGCCTGTGTCGCGACTTAGAAGGCTATTGGATGCATTCCTTAGTCGGTCGTTCTTGACAACATTCACAACCTTCTCCATCATGTGCGTGTGACAAACGTGTGACATAACACCCCAACATGCGCGTGAGACGGGATAAGTAAGGGATAAGTGGATGATAGATTCTCTGAGCCACCGATGGCACGCGTCTCGAGGTTTACAGTACAAGGTAGACAGTAACAGAGTAGATAATGGCTATAGATTCAAAGGCCACGCTTCTGCTTCAGTTTCAGTGGGAGGTCATCCATAAATCTCTTGGGAAGAACACGGTGGCCTTGGAATCTCTTTGTTGCCCAAGCCGCTTCTTCACCGCTGAGACCACGCTGGTACATCAGTAAAAAATGCCTTACCAATGTTGTACTTTATAGTCTCCAAAGTGATCGTAACGGCATCAGCATGTACCCCTTTTTGTAGGGGCCTATAGTAAGCACTGGTTCTCCATAGTCCTCTATAGTACCCAAAGTTCTCACCTAGATGCTATAGTACCCAAAGTTCCCACCTAAACTTTGTAGACACTCCTAGGGAACACTCTATAGTTCTCATAGTAGATATAGTAGATATACTATGTAGCATACAAAGTAGATAGAGACATGTAGTGAATGCAGCAGAATCTGCACTTCCTGGCTTTTCACTTGCTTTCACACATTGGTATGGTTGAAAGAATATATTCAACTACATAAACTACATACACAACTATTGTCACGGATCGCTCCATTTCTCTCTTCGTTTGCAGACCTCGTACACGCGACGTGTCACGGCACATGACTTTCCCTTGCATCACATGCTTCAACGACGTCATTGCCCGGACTTCCGAGCGGGGTTCCGCATCCTTATCTATGACATCACTGCTCCGGACCTTCGTCCTCCGCCCCATGACTCCTTTCCTATTGTTCCCCCCGCTCGCACCACTATCGCATCGCATCGCACCATCGTTCCCACTTGTATATAAGGACAGTGTTTCTCTTCCCTTTTCCCTAGACTGCCCATCTCGTCATACGGTACTGTAGCGCACGTTGCACTACCCTAGACCCCGGCACTCTCGAATCTATTTTCTTCTCGCTCCTCCCATCGTCGTGACTTAGGCAGTTCATCGGTCTCATAAACTGTGTTTCTGACACCTGGACAGTCTCCCCCTACGCCTACCTCGCACCCCTCTCTCCATCTACCTCTGCCGTCTCTACGACGTTAAAAACTCCCACCACGGACCTCCCGAACGCACCGGTTTTCCTCCCGTTCAACGGAAAGCCGATCACCCCCCGCGACGACGCACCACTCCCCTACCCTTGGTCCGACGCCGTCACCGTCAACTGCCTCGTCCCCGTACAGAACCTCTGCAAGAAAGATCCCTGGACCGCGCACGGCCTCAACTTCCGCATCTTCGAGTGGAGGTGGCACAAGGATCACGGTACTGTCGTCCTCGCCCTATACGTCCGGATCACTACGTGCATCAACGTAGATCTCGAACGCCTTGAATTCACCCTCCACGCCCCCACCTACCACACATACCTCATCCAAGACGCCCCCAACCCGATCCTCCAAACCAGTTTCACCTCCGTCTCCCAGTTTAACCGCCGGACCCCCGAATCCACCCCGCCACCAGTCCTCCGTCCCACCATCAAGGGTAAGACCCTTCGTCGCCGCCACCACGAACATAAGATCCGCCAGGCAGTAAAAGCCGGCTACCTCACCAAGAAACTCCTCGGCCGTCGCCCCATCGCGGCGGACTTCTTCTAGACCATCATCACGTCCTCCACAGCCCCTCGTCCCCCCACCCCGAACCTTCCCCCAGGCGTCTTTCGAGACTACTGTCCCGAAGAATACTATATCCTCACCTCGCAGCAGACTAAGGAATCCGTATGTTGGCTGCACGATGAACCAAACCGGCAACGTCGAGACTGGTACTTCGACGACCGCGACGAACAACCCTACGTCGAAGAATCGGATTTTGCCACCGCTGCGGACGTTCTACAGCGCTTCCTGAACCCCCCTCCGACCAACTCGCCCCCACCCCGTCGACGTACTGTAATCGAAGTCCCAGAAGGGATCAACCACAACGACACAACTGGGAAGTGGTACGCCTATAGACGGAACAAGAACGGAACCCCAGGACGATCAGTAGTTGAGTGGCAGCCCACTTCGTTCAGTCCCGTCCAAGATCACTGGTCGTGGCATCATAACCAGCAATTCCTCACCCCCGCCGACTTCCTTATCGCAAAACAAGTTGAGGACGAAGTTGAAGAAGCAGAAGAACGCCGACGAGAAACCCTACGCCGCCTTGATCAAGAACTCGCCCAATCCCTCACCGTCCCCCTCCCCTTCGACAAGATGTCCGACGCCAAATCCAAACCTGCCGTCTCCAAGCGGGAGATCGGCCCCAAGCCAAAGCCATTCAAAGGCGATAGACGCGACACCCTCCGGTTCTCCCTCGAGCTCCGCATGTTCCTGCGCGTTAACAAGGATGTTTATGCCACAGATGACGCCAAGATGATGCTTCTCCTCAGCCTGATGGAGGACGACACGGCGAAAGCCTGGGCCACGCATCGCCGCATGGAACTCTTCGCCGACGAAGACGAGAAGGAAGACGCCGACACCCTCGACCCCACGCCCCCAACACTCCACTATAGCTCCTACAAAGAGCTCTTCGAGAGGTTTGGCAAAGACTTCGTGCCCGTCGATCCGAAGATAGAAGCTCAGCGTAAGATCAACGAGCTCGCAATGACCACCCGGGACGTCACTGACTTTATCACCGAGTTTGAGATGCTGGCAACCATGTCAGCGTACGACGACGAGGCGCTAATCCACTTTTTCAAGAAGGGACTTCAGCGTGACCTCGGCAAGCAGGTGGCCCGGTCGTACCCGTTCCCCACCAAGCTCGCGGAGTGGAAGGAGCGCGCCCGCCGCATCAACCACCAGTGGCTCGAAGAGAACCCGGAGAGGAAGAGCAGTCAGTCCAAGGGGGCTGTCGCGCTCACCTCGAACGGTTCGACCAACGACTCCTCGTCGCGCCGAGTCGGCGCCTTCACCAACACCTCGACCCGCCCTGCAAAGCTGACGGACGACGAGCGCGCAAAGATGATGCGCGAAGGCAAGTGCTTCATGTGTCGACAAGCCGGTCACGTCTCTCGCGACTGCCCCAACCGCGACTCGAGCGCGCGACGGGTGGGCGCAGTAGAGACTGGGTCCAAGGCCCCTCCCCTGCCGACGAACACGGCTCCGTCCACTGCGAAAGCAGCTCCCGACCCATCCAAAACCATCGCGGCGATCACTCGCCAGCTGAAGGATCTGGACGCGGAAGGCAAGGAGCAGGCAGTAGCGCTGTTGAAGGACATCCTGGAATCGCAGGATTTTTGAAACACCCCCCAGTCGCGTCGTCTGGTGGAGGCAAAGGACTTTTGGTATCATCGTCGAATCGTTTCGCTGTATTATCATCCATGCATACCTGTGAGCAATCGTATCCCCCGTGTTTGTATCTGTCTACTGTCACCAAGAACAGGCAAACACCATCGATCACGCTCAAAGTCAAGCTGATCGGACGAGTCACCAAAAGAGAAATCGACGCAGACGCGCTGCTTGATAGCGGCGCAGAAGGAATTATCTTGAACCGAAGCTTCGTTGAACGCAAGAAGCTCACCACAAGAAAACTAGAAAACCCGTTCCCCGTGCGTAATGTGGACGGCACCGAGAACATCATGGGCTGGGTACGCGACACAACGACCCAGCGGATCCGGATATACTCGCAAGATTCAAAGGCATACCATGAGGAAGAAGCTGAGTTCTTCATCACCGACATCGGCGATCATGACATGATCCTTGGAACAGACTGGCTCGATGAGCACAATCCAACCATAGACTGGCAACGAGACCGTGTTGACATGCTCCGCTGCCCTCCCTCATGCACTCTGTCCAAACCTCCTGTGACGAACCTCGCGACCAAGCCACGGAAACCATCATCGGTCCAATCACAGCGTAAGGTTGAAGCGGGTAAAACCCCGAGGACACCTCTCGTCGTGGACGATCCCTTCCCAGAGCCGACATATGTGTCCTGGACCCCAGTCCCCACTTATGTTATTCCTGCACGCAGAGTCAGAGGTGTTCGCGTCCGCACGGTCCATCGCTCCCCTCTACCCGCACGACTCTTCACTGAAGACGACGACGAGCGGCCCATGGTATTCCGAGACTGGGAGATCAATGGACTACGCCGCGCCGGAATCCTCCCTGAAACCGATGGTCCTAATCCAGATGCAATACCCATCCGCGCGGGCTTTACAAAAGCGCAGGAGCTTGCAGAGCATTCAAAAGAGAACGCACGCCCGCAAACCTTTGAAGACTTAGTCCCCCCGCCGTACCGCGACTTTGCGCCTGTATTCGACAAGAAAACCTCCGAGCAACTTCCTGACCGATGGCCATGGGACCATGCTATCAACATGAAAGACGGCTTTGAACCCAAACCATGCAAGATCTACCCCCTCTCACCTTCCGAGCAGATCGAACTCGACACCTTCCTCGACGACCACCTGAAGAAGGGCTATATCCACCCATCGAAGTCACCTCAGGCGAGTCCGTTCTTCTTTGTGAAGAAAAAGGATGGAAAGCTGCGTCCCGTACAGGACTATCGAGAATTAAACAAGGGCACTGTCAAGAATGAATACCCCTTGCCACTGATCTCTGAAATTGTCGACCGCCTCAAAGGTGCAAAGATCTTCTCCAAGATGGATGTTCGCTGGGGCTACAACAATGTCCGCATCAAGGAAGGCGACGAGTGGAAGGCTGCGTTCAAGACGAATCGCGGTCTCTTCGAACCTACGGTGATGTTTTTCGGGCTTATGAACTCCCCTGCGACATTTCAGGCAATGATGAATGAACTGTTCAAGGATCTCATCGACTCGGGCAAGGTCATCATCTACATGGACGACATCTTGGTGTTCACTCGCACCATGGACGAACACCGTGCCATAGTGCGGCGGGTTCTGCAGCGTTTGCAAGACAACGACCTCTTCCTCAAACCGGAGAAATGCGTCTTTGAACAAGACTCTGTCGAATACCTCGGACTCATCATCTCGCACGACAAGATCGCTATGGACCCCGTCAAGGTAGCAGGTATTCAGGACTGGCCGACACCACGAACGGTCAAAGATGTGCAATCCTTCCTCGGCTTTGGCAACTTCTACCGACATTTCATCAAGGACTTCTCCAAGGTGGCACGGCCCCTATTTGATCTGACAAAGAAGGACTGCACATGGGACTGGTCGACGGACTGCCAAACTGCGTTTGACGCACTGAAAGCTGCGTTTACTTCCTCCCCCGTCTTGGTCATGCCTGACCCAAAGAAGCCTTACCTCGTTGAAGTCGATGCCTCGGACTTTGCTACTGGAGGTATACTCTCGCAGAAAGGCGACGACGGTCACTGGCATCCAGTGGCGTATCTGTCCAAGGCCCTATCGGAACCGGAACGGAACTACGACATCTACGACAAGGAGCTGCTTGCAATCATCCGTGCGCTTGAAGCCTGGCACCACTACCTCGAAGGCACCCCCGACACCGTCGAAATCTGGACAGATCACAAGAACCTGGAGCACTTCAAGACGGCACAGAAGCTGAGCCGCCGACAGGCACGTTGGGCTCTATTCCTCACTCGATTTGACTTCTCGCTCGTTCATAAACCAGGAATTACCCACCGCCCGGATCCAATGTCTCGACGACCCGATCACAAGGATGGTGTTGAAAACGACAACAAGGAGCGCGTCTTGCTTGACCCCAAGTACTTCCAAGTACGCGCAACAAGGCCAGGAGCAGTAACCTCCCTCGGTGATGTCGAACTCCGACGACGTATCCGCGACTGCAAAACCAAGGACATCGAGGTCGTTCAAGCCCTGGACGCCATCTTACGAAACGGACCACGTACACTTGTCAAGAACCTTCAAGAGTGGAACTCCGAAGAAGGCCTGGTCCTGTTTAGAGGAAAGGTATACGTCCCTGCAGATGACGAGTTGCGACGCGACATTGTCAAAATGTACCATGAATCGCCCCTGGCTGGACACCCCGGTCGCTTCAAGACTTACGAGCTCGTGAGTCGTGAATATTGGTGGCCTGGCATGTCTGTCTTTGTCCGCGACTTTGTAGCAGGATGCGCAACCTGCCAGTCGACGAAGACACAGAGCAGCCAACCCCACGTCGACATGATCCCAAACGAAGTACCCGATCGACCATTTGGCGTCATCTCCACTGACTTCATCGTCGAACTCCCTGACTGCGAAGGCTATAACGCCGTCAATGTCGTGGTCGATCGCCTCACCAAGATGGTGGTTACCACCCCATGTACAACGAAGATCACCAGCGATGGCACGGCCGACATTCTCTTCGATAAGGTATACCGACACTACGGCTTAGCAGACAAGATCATCTCGGATCGTGGACCCCAGTTTGCTGGACAGGTGATGCGTACACTCAACGAGAAGCTCGGGATCAAGTCCGCCCTCAGCACAGTGTATCACCCACAGACAGACGGCCAAACCGAATGCGAGAACCAGAACCTCGAGCAGTTTCTGCGAGTATTCTGCAACTACCGTCAAGACGACTGGGTGAAGTGGTTGCCCTTCTTCGAGTTTTCTCACAACTCTCGCACCCATGCAGCTACTGGAAAGGCTCCCTTTGAAGTCCTCTACGGCTTCCTCCCCAAGATGTACCCGTCCGTAAACCCGTCCTCAAAGGTCCCTGCAGTTGAAGAACGCCTCCGTCAACTTGAAGAAGTCCGACAAGAGATCAAAGCCAGCCTCGCCCTCGCATCTGACTTAATGAAGCACTACAATGGTGACACGATCAGCAAATCGACACTGTTCGCCGTTGGAGACAAAGTCTGGCTCGAAGGCAAAAACCTGAAGACGACGAGACCGAAAGCTAAGCTTGCTGCCAAACGATTTGGACCCTTCGAGATCGTTGACGTCATTAGCCCAGTGAACTACCGCCTGAAGCTGCCGAAGACGTGGAGAATCCACCCAGTCTTCCATGCTTCGCTGCTCACCGCGTACAAGGAGACAACGGCACATGGTCCAAACTATGAACAACTACCACCCGACCTCGTTGATGACGAAGAAGAATATGACGTTGAAGACATCATCGACTCGAAGCCGACCCGCAACAAGAAAGGCATACAATACCTCGTCAAGTGGGTAGGCTATCCTGACTCCGAGAATACCTGGCTCCCTCGCTCCTCGCTCTCAAAGGTCACCGACATGATCGACGCCTTCCACAAACACCATCCAAACGCGCCCCGCCCTGTGCGTTCCCTCGGCATCTCCTTTGACGATTTTCTCGCATCTACCCTTGCAGATGACATCGCGCTCCAGGCGAAAGCGCGTCTTAAAGGGGGGGTAATGTCACGGATCGCTCCATTTCTCTCTTCGTTTGCAGACCTCGTACACGCGACGTGTCACGGCACATGACTTTCCCTTGCATCACATGCTTCAACGACGTCATTGCCTGGACTTCCGAGCGGGGTTCCGCATCCTTATCTATGACATCACTGCTCCGGACCTTCGTCCTCCGCCCCATGACTCCTTTCCTATTGTTCCCCCCGCTCGCACCACTATCGCATCGCATCGCACCATCGTTCCCACTTGTATATAAGGACAGTGTTTCTCTTCCCTTTTCCCTAGACTGTCCATCTCGTCATACGGTACTGTAGCGCACGTTGCACTACCCTAGACCCCGGCACTCTCGAATCTATTTTCTTCTCGCTCCTCCCATCGTCGCGACTTAGGCGGTTCATCGGTCTCATAAACTGCGTTTCTGACAACTATGTTACAAGGTACATACAGCAAGAGTGTCAGTAGCAAAATGGTGGTGGCAGCAAACCGGCACAGGAGACGAGATGGGGTGTGACTGCCAGGGGTGATGAAACGAGGGCAGCAAGACAAGGGTGACGAGGAGAGTGGCAAGACAGGGGCGGCGACATGAGGGTGGCGAGATGAGGGTGGCGCGGATGAGGGCAGCGAGACAGGGGTGGCGAAACGAGCGCGGCGAAATGGGGCCGGCGAGACGAGCGCGGCGCGGATGAGGGTGGCGAGGCGGGGCCGGCGAGACGAGGGCAGGGAGACGAGGGCGGTGCGGACGAGGGCGGCGAAACGGGGGCGGTGCGGATGAGGGCGGCGAGATGGGGGTGGCGAGACGAAGGCGGCGAGACGAAGGCAGAGAGACGAAGGCGGTGAGACGAGGGCAGGGAGACGAGGGCGGCGAAATGGGGGCGGCGAGACGAAGGCGGTGAGACGAGGGCGGCGAGACAAGGGCGGCAAGGATGAAGGCAGCAAAATGGCGGACAGCCAAGGGGACGGGGGCGACGGGAGGACGAGGACGTGGGGAGAGAAAGAAGAGAGTTACTCAAAAGCTTTCGTGATGCGCTGGCATCACATCTCTTTGAAACTGTCAGCAACGGCCTTAGTGACGAGCACTAGGCGACGACGTGTGACACAAGTGAAGAGGGACGATGGGGGGTAAGGTCGGTAGTATTGACTAGGTCGAGATGGGGAATATGTACAGGAGGAACGGAGCCCTTATATACTACGAGGCGGAGTCACTTAGTAAGCTACGACACACGGCGGTCAGTAAGCAGAGCTAAGTATAGATACATGCGCAGCAGGATCAGTAAGCGAGACAATAAGGATGAGCCGGGTCCGGAGCGGCATGATGTCATGCGCAGCATTATGATGTCATGTGGAGTCAAAGGAAGCGATGATAAGACGAGCCTGGAGTCATGACGTCAGGAAGGAGCAAGGATAAGCCGAGTCTCCACCGGAGTGACGGAGTGTTACTAAGTGATGAGTAGTCAGATAGAAATGAAAATAAAAATGAATTGGGATATTATCCCCGAGGTCCCCGAGATGTCCGGAATGGTAACGTTCATGACATCACCTTCCCGTTAGATTCAACGTCCTCGTTGAATCCCGATGATAAACCCTTCGGCACACAAGATGTTTGTCCAGACGCTCATGGGCAGCCTTCATGATCGTATGGTTGGCTTCGATCGTAATCGGCGTATGAGGAGCCATTTGAGCAGTCTTAAGGCGGTGGGGTGGCGGCGGTAGAAGTCGTCTAGGGGTTTCTTGGCTTTCCCTAGATTTGTCTTTGGTTCCCAGGTATCTTCACTTTGATCGTACCCTTTCCAATGGACCAGGAATTCGAGGCGTTTCGACTTTCTACGGACGTCGACGATGGATTCTACTTCGTAGAATTCTTCTCCTTGGATAAGGTCAGGGGGCGGAGGTGGGGCTTTTTTCTGTTGGTCGAAGGCAGGACCGTTGTGCGGTGATAAGAGGGATTCGTTGAACACTGGGTGTTTACGTCCCCACGTCTTCGGGAGTTGAAGATGGTACGCCGATGCCCCAACCTTTTTCAGAACTTTGAACGGCCCGAATCGTTTGGCGTCTAGCTTCTGCATTGGTCGTACGGTATGGATCACCGTCTGTCCGTCGCGAGTTTTGGCTTCCAACCATACGAAGTCCCCGACATGGTAGTCCACGGGGTCGGCTTTGTTACGATCATAGAACCGCTTCTGATCATTTTGAGCGGCCTTGAGGGCGGAGCGTGCTTCGGTGTAGATGTCTCGCATTCGTTGGGCGAGTTCGTTGGCCGTGGGGTTGGTTGTTTCGCGGCGGGGATTTGTTCCGAGGTAGAGTTCGCGACCGTAATTGGCGAAGTTAGGGGACATGCCGATGGATGAATGGGTCATATTGTTGAACGCGGTCATGGCCAGGGGTAGGAAATGGGCCCAGTCGTCCTGTCGATGGTTTACATAGATGTGGAGGTAGTTTTCCATCGTCATATTGGAGCGTTCGGTTTGTCCATCGGTTTGGGGGTGGTACGCCGTGGAGGGGTTGGCTTCAATTCCTAGTTGTTCGCACAAGGCCTTCGTGAATTTGGAGACGAATACGCTGCCTCGGTCGCTGACGATCTTTCGCGGGACACCATGATGGGGCACGACATTGCGTAAGAATTCTTTGGCTAATTCGTCTTCGATGAGGTCTTTGGTTGTGGCCCAGAATACGACTTGCTTGGTGCCCATGCAGTTGACATTACAGATGGCGTCGTATCCTTCTGAGACGGGTAACGGCATGACAAAGTCGATTGAGACGTGCTCCCATGGTCCCTTGGGAGGCTCGTGTGGATGCAGCGGGGCGGCTATTTGGTCGTGGCGTATTTTGTTCCGTTGGCACGTTTCGCAGCCTTCGACGTACTTTCGTACGTCGTCTCGTATTGCCGGCCACCAATAGTTGCGCGTGATGAGTTCGTGTGTTTTGTAGCGTCCTGGGTGTCCATTGAGTGGTCCGTCATGGTGAGCCTGGATGATGTCTGCGCGTAGCTTTTTGTCGCGGGGTACGTAGATTCATTGTTGGAACGTAAAAAAATTGTTTTCTTGTTCCTTCCATCCCTTGACTTTCATGGCTAGCGCTCTTTTTACTGAGTCATCCTGCTTGGTTGTCCCTTTTATGCACGTGATGAAGGCGTTTTCCGGTCCATCCACCATTATTCCTGATCCTTCGGGTGTCCTGAGTGCACGGAACAGCTCGGTTTTAAGGAGGACGACGTCCTTGTTGTCATTTTCCCCCTTTTTAAGCCCCGCCTGTCGTGAAATGGCGTCGGGCTTGCCCATTTGGTTGCCGGCTTTATGCGTCAGGGTGAAGTCGTACTCCTGTAACTCCATTAACCATCTTGCTTGTCGTCGGTTGAGTTTCTGCGCCTTCCGGAAGTAGGTCAGGTTACGGTGATCGGTCCATATGTCGAATGGTTGTCGGGCGCCCATAAGGTATTGTCGCCATTCGTCTAGGGCCGACATGATCGCTAGCAGTTCCTTATCGTAGATTTCGTAGTTGCGTTCGGCTGGGCTCAGTGCTTTGGAAAAGTAGGCAATGGGGTGCCAGTGGCCGTTGGCTTGCTTCTGCGATAGTACTGCTCCGGTGGCGTAGTCGGATGAATCGGCTTCGACACGGAACTTTTCGTCGTCCGTGGGAATGGCTAGGACCGGTTGTGATGTGATTCGCCGTTTGAGCTCTTCGAAGGCCACTTGTTGAGCGTCTGTCCATTCCCAGTCCGTATGACCCGTGAGTTTGGTTAGGTCATGCGCGATTCGACTGAAATCCGGTACAAAGCGTCTGTAGAAGTTGCAGAATCCGAGGAATGATTGTAATTGTTTTTTTGTCGTGGGGGCGGTCCAGTTGGTAATAGCTGCGACTTTGGCGGGGTCCATTCGGACCTTGCCGTGTCCTACGATCATTCCTAGGTATTCGATTTCTTCCTGCTCGAAGTCGCATTTTTCCGGTTTTAGGTACAGGTTGTTGTCGCGTAGGATTTGGAGTACCTGTTTGACGGCCTGCCGGTGTTGTTCAAGCGTTTCCGTAAAGATCAGGATGTCATCGAGGTAGACAACTACAATGCCTTCATGGATCAGGTCTCGGAAGAGGTCGTTCATCATGGCTTGGAAGGTGGCGGGCGAGTTCGTGAGGCCGAAAAACATGACCGTTGGTTCAAAGAGTCCCTTGTTGGTGCGGAATGCGGCTTTCCATTCGTCTCCTTCCTTGATACGGACGTTGTTGTATCCCCATCGTACGTCGAGTTTGGTGAATACCTTGGCTCCTTTTAACTTGTCGAGGAGTTCCTGTACGAGTGGGAGTGGATAACGATTTTTTATGGTCATGTCGTTAAGCCGTCTGTAGTCTTGCACCGGTCGGAGGGATCCGTCTTTCTTTTTAATGAAGAAAAACGGTGAGGCCATCGGGGATTTTGAGTTGCGGATGCGTCCGGAGCGTAGGTTTTCTTCGAGAAAGTCGTCTAGTTTCCCTTGCTCGTCAAGCGTCAATGGGTAGACTTTGCAATCTACGGGTGTGAAATCGGGTTTGAGTTCGATGGCGTGGTCCCAAGGTCGTCTTTTTGGGAGTTTATCAAAGTCGTCTTTGTCGAAGATGTCCTTAAATTCGTGATAATCCGAGGGGACGCGTTCCGCGAAGGTTTGAGCCTTTTTCTTCGCGTTTTCCGCAATGGCGATGTCCGAAGCAAGTGTTCTGACGTATAGCGAGGTCGATGATTGGTAACCTTCCCAGTCAAAGGCGTATAATTGTTCGCCTTCTTCTAGAGGGTAGACTTCGTCAGGTGTTTCCTCATCTTTCTCATCGATGTTGAATTTCGTGGGTTGGCATTCCTGGGGGCACCTGTCGAACGTGATAGTCCCTTCTGTCCAATTGATCGATGGGTTGTGCTGTCGAAGCCATTCGTGACCGATGTAGACATTCATTCCGAGGTGTGAAACCGCCAAGTCAAGGTCTTCTTCGTGTCCGTGAATGGTTACATGCGTCGTAACGTACTCGGTTATTGGTCCTCCCGAGTTGTGGGTTCCGTCTGCGTTTTTAACCGGAATCGGTCGTGCGGTTTTCTTAGTAGGGATGTCGTGTTTTTTGACGAAGGCTTCGTCAATGCACGACCCCGTACATCCGCTATCGATTAGGGCCTGGGCGTTTACTGTCTTTGGGCCGAACTGGAGCCGGATGGGGACGTTGATCTGCTCTCGTCGTCCGTTTGATCGTATGAACCTCATGGGTGAGTGAAGCTCGTGCAAGGCTTGGATCGCTTGTTCGTCTCCCATTCGGCCGATCTCTTGAACGGCTTCGTGGGTGGCTTCTTCTCGTCGCTTATGATGAGTCCATATCCGTAGTTCTGCGATCGCGCTTTCAGGTTTGTTTTCCCTTAAGCGTTTCAAGGTCCATTGCGCAGTTCTTGGTAACGCATATTTTCGTGACGTATCTACACCTGTGGGGGGCGCCCCTGCCATCGCGCCTCCCCTGTCCCGAGCTAAACTCGGGTCCACCGGGATTTCCCTGTCAATGCAACCCCCGTCTCCGTTTTCCGGCTTCGTGTCCCCGACCTTGCAAGAAGGATCTGGCGTGTATCCGCCCTGAGGAGGTCGAACTATGCCCTTTTCCTCTCGGGGAGGTGGTTGGGTGACATCCGTATCCTCCTCATGGATGGTGCCCACATGAGCGCGCGATGTCTTAGGGAGTTTCACCGGTGGCACTCGGAGGAAGGGGTTGAACGCGGGCCATGTGAAGGTCCGCGGCTTGATTGGATCCAGGATTTTCGGGGCGGCCCAGTCGACGGTGTTGAAGGCCGTCCATCCGACCGAGAATTTCTTCCTTTCTTCGTCCTTCTTGAGGGCAGGCTTCTCACCTGGGCTACAGTTTATCGTCGTGTTGGACGTGCGGAGCGACATATACGGGGGAGGAGGGGATTTATTTGTGTCCAGCGACGCGCCCCAGCCATCGCGCGTCGTAGTCTCGGTCTTCACCGAGTCCTTTTCCAGTGAGGGATGTACATGTGATCGTAAACGAGAATGGGGCCAGCGATTGAAGAAATCCGGGTCAGGGAAGCGAGAGGGTACAGAGAGTCCTGATGATAAAATGCGAGAAAGAGGCCATCGAGAAACTGGTTTCGAGGCGTTGGATGCCGTGTTCATCCTTCGCCCCTCTAAAAATCCGACTCCGCGTCGGCATCCGATCCACCGCTCTTGGTGCTCCTGTCGTCGACTACCTTGTCTTTGTCCTTCTTCTTCTTCTTTGCTTCCGTCTTGGGCGTCGGCGTGGTTTTGCCGTCGGTTTCCACCAGAGCGCGGAGGATCATCTTTCGCTGTTCGTCGTCTAGAGTGTTAATCCATTCTTTGGGCGAGGCGAATTCTTCCGTGGTCTGGGACCGTGCTTGCTGGTTGGGGTTGCGTTTGAAGGGAGGTGGTCGCGGGGTGTTCGAGGAGCGGGGTCCTTTGTAATTGGGAGACGTGCTGTAGCGATCGCGTCCCCACTTTTTTCGGATATATTCGACCGACGCCTTGCAGTCCTTGGAGATGTGGTTGGTCATTCCACATTTGAAGCAGCGTCCCTTGGTATCGACGGCGCCTATGTCCATGGCTTGTCCACCGCCTCCATGAATGGTACCCGTGGCATCTTTGACGTCTTTGGGTTTGGAGGTGGTATGGGTGGAGGAGGAGGGGTGTCCGCGGTGCATTTCGGAGATTTCGCGCCAGGCATTGTCCATCTCGGTGACGCGTTTCTTCCAGTCGGTGTATGTGGTGGGGACCGGCGGGCTGCGGAAGATGTTCTTCAGTATCTCTATCTTGATGTTGGCTTTGAAAATACGAAGGAACCAGGCGTCGTCGTTGGTGGGGATAACGTTAGCGCGTCGCGCAATTTGTTCGAACTTAACGAAGAATTCATCGGCTGATTTGTTCCCCATTTTGAACTGATCTAGTTCATTGAGCGCATCTTGCTGGTCCGAGGTGCTGACGAAGGAGGCGTCGAGGGCGGTGATGAAGTTGGCCATAGTGACCGTGGTTCCGGCGGTGAGGATATTGGCGTCTTTGAAGTTGCGCGCCCATTCCTTGGCGGCGCCTTCCCTCATGTAACTGAGGATGAAGCGGACTTGGTCGATTTCACTGATGAAGTCTTGGGGGGCCGCTTCGATGTAACTGGTGACTTCATGTTTGAAGTCCGCGTATTCAGAACGTTTTCCGCTGTACTCCCGTGGTTTGGCGGCGTGGATTTTTCGTTTAGCGGTAGCGGCTGTCGGCGCTCCTGGGGCGGCGGGAGTGAATGCGGCGATGATTAGGTTACTGAAGGCGTGCCAGTTTCCGGCGTCGACATAGGCCCATTGTGTTCCATTTAATGGGTCGTCGGTGAATTCGAATTTGGCGACTTCGTACGCTATTCCATTAAGGAAAGCGTAGCGGGTATTTCCGATGACGGGGGCGAATGCGGCGATGTTGGCGGGGCAGTTGGTTTGATCGGCCGCGCGGCGGTTGAGGACAGTGGCGGCCATGGCTTGTCTTCTTTTCCAGGCGGATGAGGGGGGGGGAGCGGGGTCATAGGGGTCCGGTGTGGGTTTGGACTTGGAAGGTTCGAGGTGGTGGGTTATATGGTGGGGGTGGGGGTGGTGCGGGGGGAGGTTGGTTCCTTAGACGTTCTTCACGTCGGTCGTAGTCTAGGGCGATGAGGGCGAGGTGGTCTTCGGTGAGGGCTTGATTTCCTTCTTCGTCGGCACACCACTCTCCGTCAACAAAGTAGACTTGTTCTTCTTCTTCGTCTCCTTCTAAGTGGATGAAGTAGAGAAATCTCCGTTCCCTTCGGAGGTATTCTTCGGTGATTCCTCGGGGGAGGGGATGGGGACTACGGGGGCGTAAGCCGTAAGTGGACAACACGGTTTAGAGTGGGCGAGGGATTTGGGGCGGGGTTGCGATGTAGGGGACGGGGATCTGATCCCAGTCGTTGTTATTGAGGTTTTCTGGTTCTCCCCACTCGAGGTTGTCAGGGTCGTTTTCAAGGGAGTCGTCGTCGACGAGGGTAGTAGTGTCGGAGAGGTATAGGTCGAGGATGTCGTCGACTTCGTCTAGTTCGCTTCCAATTCCTCCTCCGTCTCCGATGGTCCAAGGCCCAAGTGGATAAATCCGCGGGGATCCGTCCAGGGATCGCAAGCTACTGGGTGCGGACCTGCTGGAATCTGAATCCTCGTGGGTTGAGGGGAGGGGACTGCTGGGGGCTGTCCAGAAGCCTTCTTCTTGCGGTGGCGGACTTGGCGTTGGCGTTGGCCTCCCACCTTCTGGGCTGGTCGTGGTGTAGATGGGGATGGGGGTGTGGGGTCCGTACCACTGATTTGGTAGTTGTTCGTTCCGGTAGATTGCAGAGAAATAGGGCCGGAACTCAAGCCGGGGATGGCCCTGTTCAATTGATACGATGATCCGAGTCCAGTCAATTTGAACCCGAAATCCCCAATCAGGGTTGCTCGCAGATGCGTAGACCCAGTTGTGGGCGTCGAAGAGGTTGTCGCCAAAGTAGGCGGTGATGGCGGTGTCACGTTCGATTTCGGTGACGGCTGTGAATTCTTCGCGTTCATACACGAAGTCGAAGTCGGGGAAATGGAAGTTTTCTTCTTCCAAGGCTTGGTGTTCCTCTCCCATGTACTAGCCCCCGAGTCGAGGACGGTTACTAGTACGGCAAGGGGATCGGGTGTCGAGGGATATGTCACTGGTCTTTCCAATCGCAAGACGGTCTGCCTCAGCCTTCTCGGCCTGTTGGCTGTCTCTTCGTTCAAGGGTCACGAGCCCAAGAACTTCTCGGGTCACTTTCCCTTTGTCGCTTTTACTAGCCTCCTACACCGTTAGGTGCACCTTCAACTGTCACGTCTGGGTTCTCGTGGTGTTCGAGGGGCCCCGAGTACGTGTAACGTAACGCGGTTACGTCAAGCCGGCGCCGCTGATGCGTGCACACGACCACAGAATCGGGGTGACTAGTCGCGTACGCTGGGGGCAATGATCCGAGGTGGCACAAAGGAAAAGTGAAGTTAGTAGCGCAATAAGGCGTCTACTACGGACAGGTATGCTACGCTACGATGGTCGTCGGGTAGTGCGATGGTAAAGTAGATCTCGACCTTATGTCAGCAACGGCCTTAGTGACGAGCACTAGGCGACGACGTGTGACACAAGTGAAGAGGGACGATGGGGGGTAAGGTCGGTAGTATTGACTAGGTCGAGATGGGGAATATGTACAGGAGGAACGGAGCCCTTATATACTACGAGGCGGAGTCACTTAGTAAGCTACGACACACGGCGGTCAGTAAGCAGAGCTAAGTATAGATACATGCGCAGCAGGATCAGTAAGCGAGACAATAAGGATGAGCCGGGTCCGGAGCGGCATGATGTCATGCGCAGCATTATGATGTCATGTGGAGTCAAAGGAAGCGATGATAAGACGAGCCTGGAGTCATGACGTCAGGAAGGAGCAAGGATAAGCCGAGTCTCCACCGGAGTGACGGAGTGTTACTAAGTGATGAGTAGTCAGATAGAAATGAAAATAAAAATGAATTGGGATATTATCCCCGAGGTCCCCGAGGTCCCCGAGATGTCCGGAATGGTAACGTTCATGACAGAAACTCCGCTGGCAAACGCCGGAGGCCGCGCGGCCTTGAACTTCCCGACTTGTCTCTTTTGCGCCACCTTGCATCCGTCGCTCCCTTCTCCTCCAACCCTGCTCGCTCCCTCTCCTTCGTCTCCACCATGTCTCCCTCCGTCCCCTTCAAGTCACGCGCGCGTGCGTGTCCGCCACCTCCGCCCCCAGCCCGAGCCTGCTCTTCAAACCTCTTCAAGTGAATGTGGACGCTGGTCGCCCGCGCTTCTTTAGGCCCCCCACTCGTTCAGACGAGCGAATATGTATGTCCCCATTCGCCTCTCGCCCCTCCTCCCCCATTTATTATTTGACCCGCTCAGCTGACCCCCTCCCTTTCCGCAGTGCTCGTTGGTACAAGTGTCCCTGTGCGACTTCCCCCTCAACCGCTTCCTCCCCTCCCTCTTCCAACATCCGACAAGTGCCCGTGTGCACAGCCCCATCAGGGAAACCCCCCCCTAGTATTTTTTGGTAGCCATTTCCTAGTTTGGCCACGACGCGGCAGACCAAGCGCATGCAAACACAAGTTGAATGCGTCGGAATGCCGTCACGTCAGCGTGTTCCACAATGTATATCAAAGCACGATACATTATAAGTAGTTCAATAACACATACAACATTCCATTTATGCAGTAAAAATGACGAAAATCCGTGAGCTTGAGGCTCTGCAACGATATTGATTTCCTGTCGCGAGTTGCCTAATCCGGATGTCGACGCGTTGAAGACACCCCAAGCCGCGTTCAAGTCTGCTTCTTTCTACTACCACCACTACCACCGTTACACCTGCACGTAGTATGTATCCTTCTTCCACTATATGACCACGTCGCAATCAAGAATATCAACAACAGATCCTTTGGTATGTGGTCTCTCTCTTTCTCATCCTATGCTTTCGTCATGGATCATGCAGGATGCAGCGCCCTCTGGCTTGCAGCGAGACGATTGTCTCACAGTATACATCGACGATGGAGTGGTTCACGAGATGAAGTACACGCCGGGATGGCCCAATCCCCACCCTTTGGTGCGTAAATTCTAATTCCCATTGAGCTCGTGTTGTGCTAATTGTATCCCCACATCAGTGTATCTCCTTTGTGGACAGCGCCAATACTCCTTCTCTTTCCATTGGTGTACCCTCGTCTCATCGCGTCGCATTTCCTATTCCTCTCCCCGAGTCCTCGACAGCTGTCTCGTCTCCTGCCACGCCGTCGCTCGGATCCAGCACATCCTCCACATTTCCATCTGCCCACCCTACTCCAGCCACCTTCGCCTCTCCCATCTCGCGCGCCTTGCGTTCCGGCAGCCATTCGAGAACCTCAGCTGGTTCGTCGTCGAGCTCTGGCGCAGCCGGTCGCTCTTTTCCTCCATCTCCGCACCCCCATCGACGCCTGCGCCGTCACAAACCAGCGAGCAAGATTATCACTGAGTCTCAGAAGGCGAGTGCTTGGGCCGAACATCTCCGCCAGCATCCTTTGGGGACTCCAGCTTCCCCGATGCCCATGTAGGTCCATCTTTATTATCCCTCTTACCGTCAGGCTCACACAAATATAGCCCCTCGCGTTCGCGCGGCAAGCGAGCATTGGACGGGTCCCCATAGAGTAGTTATTTGTCCCGAATATGAACTTCATCTCAGACCACTCGTAAGTTAGGACCGGGAACCATAGTGGCGAACAAAAGCAAATCGTAAGGTTGAAATGAAGTGAGACGGACGAGACGGACGAGGAGATGGCTACAGTAAAGAAACGAGGCAGACATGATAAATGAGACGAGGTACCTACGAACCCACACCCACGATCGAGCAACGACCGACAGCCGACGACCAAACGCCGCCTAGAACCATCCTGAGCCCGCACCCGACTGATCCCCCCACCATTGTTAATCGCTCAGGAACATCGGCGGGTGCGGCTGCGAGCTCATATCCTCCTCAGAGAGTATCATCGGCGAATGCACGTGCACCGAGACCAGCGCGTCCCCGTCGTCGGAGGGGAGCATGGGCGTGTGGAAGAAGTCCATGGGGACTCGTCCGTCGTCTGCGAGAGCATCAATGGGTGGATGAAGTGGGGAAGTGCGTCGACGGCAGCATGGGCGGGTACTAGAATGGCGCGCCGCTGTTCCCGCCTCGTCCACGCAGCATGCCGGACTGGTGTCTGGGGCGGATGCCCTCCGAGGCCGAAGGGGTACTTGAGCTCGCCGGTGGACCAGTTGCTGTTGTTGTTGCCGCCTCGGGACATGTTGCTTTGCGAGCTTGAGGAGGTGGAAACGGCGGCGCCCGATCTTGAGAAGTCTCCAAAGGACGAGTCGGAGACCACGGATGAAGGAATCGGTCGCGGTCGAGCTGGACAGCCGCCTGTGTTTGATGCGCGTGTCGTAAGTGGTGTCTGTGTTCGAGTTGTCGCTCGGGATCGTGTGCAGTTCGACGACCTGGTTGAACATTTGGCTTGGATAGTCCGGGTGGTATGGGACGGGGTACATGAGATCGGAGGAGTAGGATACAGCAAGAGATCTTGCTGGCTCTGCTCCATCCTGAGGGTATCCATGAGTTCGGAGTGGTTTGACGTGCAATAGTCGAACGCGCCGCCGTACTGATCGAACGACATAGTGGTGGAGTCGGCGGGAGCGAAGCATGGCTGACACGTCACCGCTGGAAAGGGTTAATATACCGTGATGTAGGTGTGTCGATCGGTAAACGAGTTGACGAAGAATGAGTCGCAAAGGTCAAGGACCGTATCGGTTGTCCATTCGTGGGGGGCAACGGGCCCAAACTTGGGAATGAGAGCCACACTGCGACGTATGACCTCTACCGGGATGATCGCAGCTTCGCGCTTCCCCGAGTGGATTGTGCGATGGATGGGATACATGAGGTGGTTATCAGCAGCGGTGGGACCGAAGGGCGTGAACCACTCAACGTACACGAGGTGAGACGGAGGAACGATGTGCGGAGCAAAACACGACTTGCGTGCCTTCTTGGACAACACAAAGACAAGTCGAACTTGCGCAACACGATATTCTATATAAAAAGGAATTTGAGTGTACAGTGCTTGTATTATGCAAAAGATGATACACACCTTGGACACCTTCGATACCAGCTGCGTCTCCTGCGCTTAGATTCACCAACACTGTGTCAAATCGTCCAGCACGAGGCCGTGCGAGCGAATCCGTGTATGCAGGCCGAACGTGGATGGCGTCCATGGTTTCGGGCATATTGTCGAGACCCTGCGTGTCTGGATGCCAGAACTTGATCTTGTGAAAGGCCGCAATGGTGCGGAAGGGGAGGGAGAGGTGAGTAGCGAGATATGTGACTTGCGCGGAAGAAAGGTCCGGGTTATTGGTCTTGACGATGAAGCGAGACAGGAGGATCTTCAGCTCAGTTGCACCATAGCGTGCGGAAGCCTGCTCGAACGACACGGACTCAACGCTGGGGTACCGCGTGATGTGAAGCCGTAGGCGACGGGGGATACGGTCGGACGTGACATTCAGGAGGGATGGACGTCCCGCCAGCCTCCATTGAATAAATCCTTCGTGGCGGAGTATCTTCTCGCGTCTTGAAAGCCATGCCGTCATCTGCGGATATTCGTCCTTGTGGTTTGTCGCGCGGTACGCATCCTTGGCGAAATCGATGTGGAGGCGTTCTGTGGCCTCCGTGCTATAATTGTCCGTGGTGCCAAACTCCTCAATCGATGGAATATAGTGGTACAGGGAATGTAACTTCGGAAGTTCAAAGTCTACACGAACTCCGATTTCGACGAATATAGACTTGCTGAAATGGAACCTTTTGAGGGCGTCCTTTAAGTACCCGAGAGTTGTCGAGGTGTGGGACAGGTACTGTGCAAGGTAGGCGAAGTCGAGGAGGGCTCGGAGGGCTCGGACAAGGCGAACCGGAGAGCGGCCTTCCGGAAGTCGTAGGTCAATCACAACCCTGAGCAGGACGCGACAGATGTCCTTGTGCTCCTCGCCCGACACACGCGAGAGGATTGAGATACCCTGCGAGAAGTGCCGGAGGTTGTGGTTCGGAGGCAGGCGCGCAAACCGTGCATCTACCTCGGCCTCACCGAACACCTCCTTGATCCACTCGATGATATGCTTGAGCATGCCTTGATAGAGCTGATGGAGAACGTCGGGGGTGATGGCTAGGAAAGGGTCCGCATAGGGAAGATCTTCCCAGAAGGGGTGAGCGACAGGCTTCATGTCGACGGCCTCGCAAGCATGGATGAATTCCTCCGGCCCTCGATCGTACGAAGACAGGGCATCGTAGATATCCGAAAGGTCGTGCTGCTCAGGTTCAAAGAGGTTCCCAAGTTCGCCCTTGCGAAGGATGCACTTTTTCGGGCAGTCTCCTTGCTTGCAACATGCAACGAGGCACTGCTCGGGATAGTCGCCTATAAACACAGCAAAAATTGGGTGGTAGCGGCGCACAACACCATCACCGCTAGCCAGTAGGACGCCGTTGCGGCCAGCTTTCTTGATAGGGTGAAGAATGACTCGGAGAGCGGCGTGGAAGAGGTTGGACAAGGCGAGACGACGCGTTTGCATATCCTTGATATGAGAGAGGTGAGTTGTAGGGAGATATCCAAGGAGGATCTGAGCGTGTCGAGATGGCTTGCGACAAATCCCCTTGGGGATATTGCCAATGGTAAGATAGATAGGATATGCCGACCGATTTCGAAAGAGGGTGAGTTGAGTTTTGTCGGAGGAGATGATGATGGGGATAATGGTGGCACCTGGTTTGTCGCCTTCGAGCTTGATCTGCAAAATGTTCAGACCTACGCTGGTGCATCACAACGAGCGAGCGCACCTGTGTTCGCCACCACCACTTGCCCGTATGCATCTCGTTGTACATGGGAATTGTCTCATCCGCGTCCGCGTAGTGTCGTTCGGGAGCGAATGTGAGATGCTCGGCAAAGTTAGGGTCCCCATACAATGACTTGATGCACTCCATAGCATCCCTGTAATAGATGTCGAATGAACGTCCATCCACAATGATTTCGCCGCGCTTGAATTCGGGTCATCCACCAGGCAACCGCTCATCGACCATCGTATTAAGCTCCTTTGCCGTCTTGAAAGATAGGCCGAGGAGCTCACGTAGCTACACTTGATCGTCAGCGGCGAGAAAAACTGTCAGAGTGCGCAAACTTACCCCTTCGATGCTCAAAAGTTCGGACAGTGCCGTCGACGACGGTCCACGAAGCTTGGCCCATCGCGCCATTTCCCATTCCATCTTAGATGCGAAAGGGTACCATGCGAACCCATCCCCAATCTCCGTCGCCCCGGGCCCATGAAGCAATTCCTCGCACTTGTTGTGTGCTTCCTTCACATCTTTTCCGCATACTTCTCCTGCTCTCCCTCCGAAGTGAACGATCTTAGGATCGCACCACAGATGTTCGTCGTTGACTCCGGCATGCGCGTCTTCGTCAGGGACCTCTTCCATGGTGACTGGAGGACGTTGTGGGGGTGGTGGAGGCTCGGAGAACTCTGTCGGAAGAGCCATTGTCTCTAATTCGTCGTCGGAATCGCCATCGAGAGGGAAAGGGGCTGTATGGTCCCCTGCATCTCTGGTGTTGTTATCCTCGTCGTCCCACGGAAAATCTTGTGCGGTGTAATCGTCGCCAAAGTAGTCGCCAAGAAAAACATTTTGTGGGATTTCTACCATGGCTGGAGCGTCAGACATAATAGTATTGTCACCGCTGAAACCCACATTTGGCAGCTCCGCCGCCTGGGGTATCAGACCTGAGCCAGAGGTGACCGCAGCATGGTCACTGTCAGTCTGTGCAAAATTGAGTGAGGCCTGGCGATATGTGAGACACCGTTTGTTCTTTGTTTTGCCAAGATGGAGGGATAGGCCAGTAAATGAGAACGATTTTTGACAGCCGTGACAGAGAAAGTGAGGGCCGTTGGAGTTGGAGGAAGGCATGGGTGCGGCGTGCGAGATACAGAAAGGTTCGTAGGTGCGGTCAGGGTGCGGTAGAACAGTGTGCATAGCATCCGTAGACTCGCCCAGGATGGCTGGCTTCGGCCCCAATTTGGGATCCGATTCGGCGGATGGGCTGTTCTCGAAATTGCGCCACGCACAAGCCCTGCACGAGCCTGCACGGACGGACCATGGCCAGACTGTGCGTCGAGACTGGGTGCAGACATTATAAAGCTCACCTGCGCCATCCTCTATCCCACTCATCATCTACCCTCTATCGTTCATCCCTTTACTCTTTCGATACGGCGACAACCAACTCCCACGCAAAGAACACCACGAAGGCGCAAGCGAAGGCCAGAAAGAAAGCCAGAGATGTTGTGAACACGGACCCCGCTGCAAAGAAGAAAGGCCGGCGAGCTCAAGCAACAACCTCTGGTATGTGGTCTTGCCTTTTCTCTTCCCTCTGACATTATATGGGGTTCTCTTCAGCCGCAGCCGCTCTCCCTTCCACTCTGACAACAACTGCATTAGCTCAACCATCCCGTCCATCACGCAAAGCGAAGCAGACCGCCTTGGAAGCACGAAGTAAGTGACACTTTTTTATAGTGCTGTTATTACAGTACTTACTTTGTGACATGTAGGTTGGCTAGGCAACGCCCCAGCAGGCCGCAAGCGTCGCGGATCCAACGATGCACCCCCACCCCCACCCCCACCCGCCCCAAAGAAACATCGTACTGGTGCGTTGTTTTTCATGAGCATTTCCAGTGATGTATTGATCACAACGTAGCGCTTGCTACCTTTGATCCTAAAGACGATGCAGTGCCTACCACTTCGTCCTTGATGGACGTCGACACGACAGAGATGCAAGGTGTTAAGGACGGTCCTTATCACGTGACAAGCGGCTCAGGCTACAGTACTCTTACGTGTGAGAGGTGGGATCAGGTGATCCAGACGTCTCGGTTGCGCGAAGGTTAGAGTCGATAAGCGAAGCAGTAAGTATTCACGGAATACTTAGGCGAGCTTTCGACTTTAGTTTGGATTCTCTTTAGTAGACTTAAGAGGAGGTTCTTTAGTTAGAACAGTCCTGTATTTACAAAGAGAACGAGCTGGGGAATGGCTCGTTTGATGAGCCTCCTTTTATAAGGAAGGAGGTCGAGTAAATATATGTACACTGAGTGACGGTCGCATCAAGTATCTACGGGGATGAGACTGTGGCACCTTCGCGGCTATGTCGTTGAGACGGCGACGATCTGTGGCACTGTCGTCGGGACGGTGACGATCTGTGGCACTGTCATCGGGACGGTGACGATCTGTGGCACTGTCGTCGTCGCGTTGTTGAGACAGTTACGAACTGGGGCACAGTCGTAATCCGTCGTTCAGTGACGTCCTTCCTAGTAGGGAAATGGAAAATGAAGTACCTTGGGCAAGTTGTAACACTATCCCCCTCTCTAGAATCTACGTCCCGTAGATTCCTGAATCGAAGTGGTTCCAGAGGGATGTCTTGAACGTGTTGTCGATCGTTCGCTCTTCGCCATTGGAGAAGGAATATGGTTGATGCGAAGAAGGTGAGGATCGTAAGTCCTACGATGATGCTGACTACGGCGATGAGCCAGCGAGGAGTGGGCGTATTGAGAATTGTTAGATCGGGTGATTGTGTTGATTGCATCATGCTTCTGGGTTTGTCGTTTTCTGATGTTCACTCTTTATATCCTTGCCCGGACCTCAACGATAGAATTCTATTCTATCGCTTTAGCAACACCTCTACTACTTTCAAGTCCTCTCCATCTATCGTAGTAGCCCCTAACCGATGCCCTATCCTCGCCGTCGTCGCGTGATCCGGACTCTTGAACCGAGGTCCGCGCTTTCGGAAGAGTCCCTTGATACCGCATCTTCCCTTCGACTCCTGCATAGCTTCTTCGTCTAAGCTTCTCGGCCTCTTCATGGCGCGAGCGACGTCCGGACGGCTTAGGAGTTCCGTGACTCTCTTGAGATGACGAAGGAGTTCTTCGTCTTGTGGGTCGGGCGTGGGAGTGCGCGAGAGGACGGGCGAGGGAGGAGGGGTGGTAGGCGGAGTGGAGTCGACGGTAGAGAGGTTGCGCGAAGAGGAGGTGAGGGTAGAAGACATTTTGGTAGTTTTGGGTGGTGCGAGTGGGTTTTGTTAGACGATGTCTGAGGATGTCGTTGTCGCTGTGGCTTTCCTTTTATCCTTACGATGTGGAGAGGCAATGATGTAATCATTGCCTTCAATCGTAAGCAGGGGTTCGTACATAATAAAATCAGTCGTAAGTAAGCGACGTGTCCAGCGCGCCGTAGGGTGAATACCAAGTGTTTCGCCTTCCTCGTAGCGATAGAAACCGGTACAGTAGAGAAGTCCGAGGAGAATATGCGTACGAATGAGGGCGCAGTCCGTGATCAGTCCGAGAAGTGTCGTAAGCGATAAAGGTAAAGGCGTGATGATGATGACGATGAGAGAAAGGAGAAAGTCCGAGTGCGTGTGATGGGTAAAAGTTCGTCCGTGCGCTTACCAGGGTTCCGGCCAGTGATCCTTCGACTCCTCAGCTTCCTGCAGGTTCCAATCTTCTTCTTTCCAGAAGAGATCGTTGACGCGCCAGGAGTGATTGAAGTGTGAGGGGGGTTCTCGCTGAGTGCGGAGCATCGCGTCCTCCCAGTACAGCCACTGCTCAGTGGCGTGTTGGGCGGCTTCGTGTGTCAGGTTCTCACGTCGCGTGAGGAATCCCAGAAGCTGCCTGTGGGCGCGGGCGGTAGCGTCGGTACGTCGGAGGTGGGGGTGGGACATCAGTGTTCCTGGACCGTAACTGATATCCAGACGGCTCGGGTGAGGGCGAGGAAGAGGAGTCTGTGGTCGGAGGGGATAGCAGGACCGAGATCGGGGGAAGTGAGGGGGAGCGTCCTTGCGACGGGGACAATCTCGGCGGAGATGGCCTCGCTTGCCGCATTTCCAGCAGCGTTTCCGCGGCTTCGAGGGAATTGCGTCCCACTTCTCTTGCGTCCACGTGGTCGGCTCGTTGCTCCACTGGTCCGAGGGATTCTCGGCCGTTTCTTCCGCCTTGTCCGCCGAACTGTCCAATTCGTCCGCTGAACTGTCCGACTCGTCCGTTAGGTTGAGTTCCTGTCTCCGGCGAGCGCGGTCTTCCATCATCCGATCGACTATCTTCTGGAGCTCCTTGAAGTTCTTCCTCACCCGATGCATCGGGGAGTCTGAGCTCTCTGATTCGCTTGAACGGTCTTCCATCGGGGTCGACAGAATCATGTTTACGTCGCTGTGCGGTGACTCAGGGATCTTGGGTGACGGGATCTCGAGCGTGGTCGGGGTGCGGACGTAGGAATGAGGGATAGGGGGCGGGGCCTCCGTGCCACGGCATGGGAGCATCGCCAGCAGATAGTGGGAATGGAGTTGGCGGTCTAGGCACGGCGGGCAGCCGAGAAGATGTCCTAGGTACCGGTCGCGGACTGCTGGTCTGTCGTCCGGTCGGTTGTCCGAGCTCTGGAAGGACCAGGGGCTGTCCCGATAGCTCTCCTGGCAGGGGCTGTCTGAACAGCTCTCCGGGTACTCCGTTTCGAGCGACAGGAGGTCGGATGGGGTTAATGTGGGTGAGGCCGGGGACGGGTATGGATCCCGGCGGGGTGGGAGCGGTGACGGGTCGTGGAGGGGCGTTAGGAAGGAACGGGGGTCTGGCGAGGGCGGACGCGATGGGATCGGGTCGAACAGTATAGCCCGGGGAGATGTGATGTCCATGGAATATGAGGTCGATGTCGGGGCCGTCGCGTGACGACATATGGGGAACTCCGGTAGTTTCCATTCGTCTGCGGAGGATTTCTCCTTCGTAGGCGGCGCGGAAGGTGTGTCTTTCCCAGTTGAGCCAGTTGACTCTGTGTCCGACTTCAGTAAGGAATCTCCGGAGCTCTGCGACGTTGAGTACAGCCGCTGCGCTAGCTTCCGGAATCGTCGAAGAAGCTTGACCTCTCGCTCCTCCATCTCGGTCGAGAGCGTCAGGTACCTCGAGTCTAGCTGGCGGAGTTCTCCGTCGAGCATCTTGACGTGGTTCTTCAGGATGTCCTGGACGTCGGCCGACTCCCTCCTGAGGTCGTCGATCCGCTGTCTGGCCTGCTCGAGTGCTACTCCGGCTATCATGCGGGCTATCTGACTCTCGAGTATCGGGGAATCGGGCGTTGGGACTTCCGCTGCTCCGGGCCACGGGGATTGCATTAGCACCTGTGAGGAATCCGGGTGCTTCAGTTAGGGTTCTTCTGTGTGCTTCTAAGCGGCTTACCCCTTGCTCTTCCGTCTGTTCTTCCGTCTGGTCCTGACCTAGACGGAGAAGGTACTGACTTAATTGCAAGGATTGCTGTCGATCGAGCGATGAAGCAGTCTCCGCAGAGGGCGCGTTCCTGTTGAGAGTGGTGTACTCGGTTGCAGACGAGGCGGAGGTGGTCGACATTGCTGGGTGATACGATTGGATTGGTGGAGGAAGTGTTGGCTGCGTTTGGGGTGGTGGACATTGGTGATCTGTCTTGTTGAACCCGTAGGGTTTTTATCCCCCCCTTGTTGGCAGTGCATTCGCCTGAATGCCGTTGAGTCTCACTAATGTCTTACTTTCGTCTTGCGTTTCTTTCGTCTCGTTGGTCTTTGTTCTTGCTGTGTTGCGTCGGTTTCGTCACGATCAGTGGCTTCTGTGTTGGTATCTCTGATTGGCTGTGGTGGCAACTTCGGTGCCTTGGGGTTATTTCGATGGAACTCTGCGATCGCATCTTTTGATCCTTCGAGATTAGATGCTGGTTCCCATGTGTTACCGGAGTCGGGGTATCCTTTCCATTTTACGAAGTAATGTAACGGTTCTGAATATTGTTTGTCTAATTTTGAGGCTATTATTGTTTCTAGTTCGTAGAGTTCTTCATTGTTTACTAGTTCCGGAGGTGGTCTTTCGTAAGCTTCGCCATATTGTTCTGTCTCTTTGAACGGAATCAACAATGCTGCGTGGAATACCGGGTGTATTTTCCACTTCGTCGGTAGTTCTAGGCGATAGGTTACTGGTCCTATAACTTTTTCAATTTTGAACGGGCCGAATCGTTTTGGTGCTAGTTTGGTTTTTGGGTATACCGTGTTAAGGTTTTTTCCGTCTAACCATACTTGGTCACCTTGTTTGAGTTGATCTCTTAGCGTGAAGGTTTGGTCATGCTGCATCTTCATCAATTTAGCCGCTATTTCTAGGCTTGCCTCTGCGTTGTCCCACGCATTCTTAAAGTTCTTTATTCTTTCTTCGGCCGTTGGTATCCGTGGATCAGTTGGTATTGCCGGGTTAAAAACCGGTTGATACCCGTGTAGGAGTTCAAATGGGGAAGTTTTTGTAGCTGAATGTTGCCTTATATTGTGCGCGAATTCTGCTTTCGGTAAGAGTTTTGCCCAATTCGTTTGATCTCCGTTGCAAAATGCTCGAAGATATTGTTCTAGTTCTTGATTCACTCTTTCTGTCTCGCCATCTGTTTGGGGATGATACGCTGTACTGAGCGACGAGATAATTCCAAGGCTTTCGCAAATGGATTGGAATACTTTGGACGCGAATTGAGGGCCTCTATCGGATATCATTCTTTTCCATAGTCCAAACCGTCTGTATACATTGTCGATCAGAAGATCAGCTGTTTCTTCTGCATTGATCGTCTTAAGGCACGGTGTGAATACTGCGGTTTTGGTGAACCTGTCAACGACTACATTGATCGAATCAAATCCGTTGGATATCGGAAGATCTGTGATGAAATCTGATGTGATCGTTTCCCATGGTCGTTCTGGTATTTCCGTAGGTTGTAATGGGTGTTTTGCCGGATGCGTGACATTCTTCGTTGATTGACATACGGGGCATCCTTGAACATAGCCTTTTACGAAGGAAATCATCTTTGGCCACCAAAAGTTTCTTTGTACCAGCTCCAGAGTTTTCATTTCGCCCGGATGTCCAATCGTTTCCAGATCATGATGCGATTTTAGGATCATGCGTCGAAGTTCGAGATTCTGTGGCACATAGATCTTTCCTTTTCTGATGATCAGATCGTTCTCGAAGTTCCAATCTTCGATTCCTTTTGCGAGGGTGCGTGGTCCCGATCTTTTGATCGTATCTAACGCCGTCCAAACTTCATCATCTAGGTGTGAGAAGTTTCTTAGTTCTTTGAGAAGTTCTTTGTCTCCGACTGCTTCGACTGTTCCCCTTCCGGTGGCTCTAGCCCTGAAAACCGAAGGGTGGAGCAGGATGCGGTCGTCGTTGTCTGGAATGTCTTCCTTATGATCTGGTCTTCTAGAAAGTCCATCTGCTTTGTTTGTACTTCCTGGTTTGTGTACCAAGGTGTAGTCGAAACGGGACAGGTACAGGCTCCATCGTGCTTGTCGTCGATTGAGTTTCTGAGCTGTTGTGAAATATTCTAGATTTTTATGATCTGTCCAGATTTCGACTTTGTGATTCGCTCCTTCTAGATAGTGTCGCCAGTGTTCTAAGGCTTTCACTACTCCTAAGAGTTCTTTGTCGTATATCTCGTAATTCTGTTCCGCAGGAGACAGTGATTTGGATAGGTACGCGACCGGATGCCATCTTTCGATCTCATCTGGCTGCGATAGGATAGCTCCGTACGCAAAATCGGAGGCGTCACTCTCTATGTGGAATGGTTTGTTTTCATCGGGCATGATTAGGATTGGGGACGATGTGAATTCTCGTTTCAGTCTTTCGAAGGTACGTTCACATTCGGCCGTCCAGTTCCATTCGTGGTCTTTTTTTGTGAGCTGGAATAGGGGTCTGGCGATCTTAGAATAGTCTTTGATGAAGCGTCGATAGAAATTTCCAAATCCGAGGAATGATTGGACTTCTTTTACTTTCCTCGGTGTGGGCCATTCGGCTAGCCCTTGGACTTTGATCGGGTCCATCTGTACCTTGTTGTGCGTGATTATCACACCTAAGTATTCGATCGATGGTTGTTCGAAGAAGCACTTCTCTGGTTTCAGGAATAGATCGTTCCGTTCTAGAAGTTGGAGGGCTTCTTTCATCAGTTTCCTATGTTCGTCGAGTGTTTCTGTAAATATCAATATGTCATCCATATAGACCACTACTTTTCCTGTGTCTATTAATTCTTTGAACAGTGCGTTCATCATTGCTTGGAATGTTGCGGGTGAGTTGGTTAGTCCGAAGAACATTACCATTGGTTCGAAAAGGCCTCTGTTTGTTTTGAACGCAGCTTTCCATTGGTCTCCTTCTTTGATCCGAACATTGTTGTATCCCCATCGGAGATCGAGCTTTGAGAAGATCTTAGCGCCTTTTAATTTGTCGATGAGATCTGAGATGAGCGGTATTGGGTATTCATTTTTGACCGTGATCGAGTTAAGATAGCGATAGTCCTGTACTGGTCGAAGAGATCCGTCTTTCTTCTTGATAAAGAAGAAGGGCGATGATATCTCTGATTTTGATTCTCGGATGTACCCTTTTCGTAGATGTTCATCTATGAATGTGTCCAGTTCCTTCCGTTCTGGTACCGTCATTGGATACACTTTGCAATTTCGAGGTTTCCATCCTTCAGTCAGGTCTATCGCGTGATCCCAAGGTCTGCTGATTGGAAAGCGTTCCGACGCTTTCTTTTCGAATACCTTCTGATACTGTTTGTAACTAGACGGAATCATCTCATCGAGTGTCTTCTTCTTCTCTCCTATGGCCGCTCTTTCTGCGAGTTCTTGCGCCTTAGTTGCTCTTGCCGTTATCCAGGTACTAGTTTCGTTCATTTCTTCTGCAACTGGTATTGTTTCTATGTTAGCTTTCCCATAGAATGTTCTGATCATCTTGATCTCGACGAGATCGGAATCGAATTCGAGATCTTCTTGTTCTTCCATCGTTGTGCGATGGTTTGCCTTTTGTTCTTCGAGTGATTGTAGAAAGGGTTCGTCCTTCCCTTGGACGATCATTGTTTTACTGGTAGTGGAGCACGTACCTGGACATGTCTGTAGTGTAATCTGTCTCTTTCTCCAATCGATATGAGGATTGTGTTTCTTGAGCCAAGGGGTTCCTAAGATTACTTCGTCTCCTCCCAGGGCTGTGACGAACAATCCTAAGTTTTCGCGGTGAATTTCTCCGTTGATCCCTTCCATCGTCATTGGAAGGTACACTTTCTGTTTGATCTCTCCTAGAGTGTTCCGAGATCCATCAACATTGTATATCGGTATTGGCTTCTTCAGTTGGATCAGATTCATCTTGTGTTTTCGTACGAAATCTGGATGGATCAGGGTGCTGCTTGCTCCGCTGTCTAGCAGTGCTTTTGCGGCGGCTTTACGGAACTTTCCATGAAACATAACAGGTATATGAATTGATGGAGCGTGTGTTGCTCCGTCTTGGTATGACCTTATATACACTGTTCTATTTACGTCATCTCCTGTTTCCTGCACAGGAGATTGATTTGAAAAGTTCATTGTCTGTGTCCTTTCAACAGCCGCGGTTGAAGGACGATTCAAAAACCCTGATTGTCTTTGAACATGTTGGCAGTGCGTGCGAACGTTTCACTGTCCATCTTGTTCACAAGCTTGGTGATTTGATCAATCGGGGATTCTTCTTCTGTTAGATTCGTCGTTCGTGCATTGATCGTCGTTTGTGTACGTTTCTCTGGGCAGTTCCTGGAGATGTGTCCTGGCTTCCGGCAATAGAAGCATGATCCTGATTTCTGGAGTTCGGTACGTTCTTGCGGGGTAAGGCGTCTGAAGTTTCGGCCGTTGTTTCCGGTCTGAGTGGCCCTGGCGGTGGTAATGTTCCCTTTATTCCCGTTTCCTCTTCGGAATGGAACGTACGCCTGTGGTTTCTTGTATAGGAGGGTGAGGTCGCTAGTTGGGTTCATTGGTCTCGTATAATGCCGTTGGAATGCTTGAGCTTCTCGTCAGTTATTATCGATGCGCAATGCGAGTTCATACCATTTGTCGATATCGTTCGAGATGTGATCTCTCTTGAGGATCTCGACCACGATATCGTTGCGTAGTCCTCTCTTGAATTGGTCGATCAATGCTTTATGATCGTATTCGGCTTCCATGGCATAGTCTCTGAAGATCGTGATGTAATCTTTGGTTTCCATAGTGCCCTGTTCCAGGCGCTGTATGTTGAATCTAGCGTCTCTTCCGGGGTCTATTTCTCCAAAGGTTTCTAAGAAGTAGTTGCGGAACGCTGTCCATGGAAGGTATACTTCTGGATCTAGACCACGATCTCGTATTTTATCGATCTTACTTATTAAGAGGGATGCCCAGTGGAGGGCTGGTCCATCGGTGAGATGCGAGAGTACAAAAGTTATCTTACGCATGTTGGCTGCATACGCGTTGGGAAAGGCTATGAAGCGAAGTACGCATTGTTCTATGAACTTTGCTGCTTTCGCTCGATCTCTTCCGTCGTATACTCCCAGTGCGTTTAGTTTGAATCCTTTGTCCTTATCATCGGGTTTTGATCCGATTGTGCCTGTTCCTCCTGGTGGGGAATTCCCTGGTGGATGCTTCGATTCTTTCGGAAGATCCGCGGTTGCTCCTCTTTCGAAGACATAGTCTCTGACTTCTTTTCCCTTTTTGTTATTTATTGATTGGTTGGAGAATGGTGGTGATGGTGGCGTTAGCGTTCTCCATCCTATTGGGTCGGTCGTGTCAAGTCCTAGGGAGAATCAAGTCTCATGTCTCGGTTTTGCGGGATCGGCTGGTGTTGGAGTTGCAGGCGTCTGGCGCGGTACATTAGTCTCTCCAGGGGGGACATTGCCAAGTGCGGTGGCGGGGTTGGGTATCGAGGTGGCGGTGTCTCCCATTGATGCGATGTTTTCGGGTTTTCCGAATAGATTTCCTTTTCTTCCTCTTGTGGTTCCGAAGATGTCGTCAGGTGATGGGGATCTTGTTGGGTTCTCTGTATGTTCTTCCGTTTCTGCTGCGCTCGATGGGCTGCTTTCTCGACTTCCTCCGGGATCGGACTTAATTTGGGGGCTTGATATAGTTCTCTTAGGTTCTGGCGTGGTTTCCTCTGCAGGTGGTGCGGCTGTTGCGGGTTCTTGAGGATGCTGGAGTTCGGTTCGAGGGTTCTGTGGTTCGGTTGTCGTATCGGCTGTGTCGGTATCGGGATCAAATTCCCAGTAGTCCTTAATATTCCCGGTGTAAGGTTTCTCTTCGACTTTCTGTGCGTCCGGGTGTTTCCAGAGTTCTTCTGATGAGAGGGGCCCGATATGAGGTCTTGAATAATCTGGGCGCTTCCAATGTGAATTGTCGTAGCTTCCGTCTTCCTTTTCTCTTTTGGATCTATCTTTGAAGTATTCTGCTGCTGGGGGAAGGTTGTATCTGTATATGGGTGGGTTCCACTGGTATGCGTATGTCCCTTTGCTTTCTTTCGCGATGAGGGCTCCGTCGTAGTAAAAAAGGAGATGATAGGGGTCAAATGTCCAGTGATGATCTTCGTTTCCGTTAGGGAAGTCTCGACTGCAGTTTGATTGGAGTTGAGGGATCTCAAAATCTGATGGTCTTTTTTCAGCGGGTTGTTCCGCTGACTCCGTGGTGGGTGTTTTGTTTGACGCTCTGCGCCAAACTGTAGGGTGAGCTAGTGTAGAGGAGAGCTCGTTCTAGTGTTAAGGACGGTCCTTATCACGTGACAAGCGGCTCAGGCTACAGTACTCTTACGTGTGAGAGGTGGGATCAGGTGATCCAGACGTCTCGGTTGCGCGAAGGTTAGAGTCGATAAGCGAAGCAGTAAGTATTCACGGAATACTTAGGCGAGCTTTCGACTTTAGTTTGGATTCTCTTTAGTAGACTTAAGAGGAGGTTCTTTAGTTAGAACAGTCCTGTATTTACAAAGAGAACGAGCTGGGGAATGGCTCGTTTGATGAGCCTCCTTTTATAAGGAAGGAGGTCGAGTAAATATATGTACACTGAGTGACGGTCGCATCAAGTATCTACGGGGATGAGACTGTGGCACCTTCGCGGCTATGTCGTTGAGACGGCGACGATCTGTGGCACTGTCGTCGGGACGGTGACGATCTGTGGCACTGTCGTCGGGACGGTGACGATCTGTGGCACTGTCGTCGTCGCGTTGTTGAGACAGTTACGAACTGGGGCACAGTCGTAATCCGTCGTTCAGCGACGTCCTTCCTAGTAGGGAAATGGAAAATGAAGTACCTTGGGCAAGTTGTAACACAAGGTGATTATATGCAGGGTCCATATTTGTTTCTTTGCTTATGATACTTTCCAGCGGCTGCACCACCAGCCACGCGTACAAACAATGAACACATGCTGGAGTCACCGGTCACTTCTGGCACTTCGACTCAGCCGGCGCAGACGCACTCAACCCTCATCCACTCTAATAGCAAGGACAGCGAGGCCGGATCGGACCTTTCCGAAATCAGCGAGGACGAATCATCAGAAGCACTTGAGCCTCCAACGCAGTGGGACGACGAAGACGAGAACGAGGACGAGGAACAAGCTCCTAAGTCAAGCTCTCGTCGCTGTCGTGCAATCACGAAGAGGTTGGCGCAAGCGGTTTGTCCCAGTCTCGTTATACTCACCGGCCCAGATTATTGATAAGGTGTAATGGACTCTTTGTAGACCCCCGCTATTGTCGTCGACTCGGATGATTCGGATGATGACGAGGACATCTCTGCCCTTGCAAAGGCTCCGATAGCATCCCAACCCAAGAAGGTACATATATCTTGGCCTTTTTACAGTGTGTTCAATCCCTTACGTGTTTCAATGACAGATGCAAGCACCTCTCGCCGATGATTTGGCTGCGTCTAGTCCGCCGCCGGCAGCTGAACTATCCGATGAAGATGGCAAAGAGGATGTTTCTTCGGTATGTTTCTTGTTCGTCTACCTACATCTGTTCAGTAATTGACGATGTACTGCAGGCCCACCAACCATCCATGCCGACTCTTGTCGCTGATCCTGTCTCGGTCTCCTCTGCTCTCCCTACGCCTTCCACCACTGTCTCCGTGCCTCCCGCCACTGCCACCGTTCCCGCACCTCCCGCCTCCATTCCAGCTCACCCACCCTTCCCGGCGTATACCAACCTTGTTCTGAACGCCCAAGGCAAGCTCGCTGATCTGCGGCTTCAAACTTGTGAACTGGCCTCGACAATCAAAGTTGCAAATACTTTCGAGATGCCTCGCATCATGATGTGGGAACATCCGATGCCCCAGAGGCCACAACACGATGCCCTCATCTCCCTCGCCGTTCAGCGTGCAGCTCAACGTGTGGGGTATCCTCTTATTGGCGAGCGTATGCGTGTGGACCATGCATATGAACGACTGGTAATAGCTAATGTACGTCACATCTATTTCTTGTATACTCCGATACTGAATCCTCGATGTCACAACAGACTGTGCACCGTGTGAGTAACTTCCGTGGTGATCTCAAAGATCAAGTCGCTATGCTCGATGTCCTGTCGACATATGAGCTACAACATCTGCATGGGGCTCGTTTGGCTACTTCCGTCACCTCGCTAATCACCCCGACCGCCGCAAACGACGACAATTATCCATGTGTATATCCCTTCGTCGTAAGCTATTTCACCCATCACTCGCATTCTCTTCCCACTCCACTCACCATATATTACAGAACGGAAAACCTGATCTGACAAAGCCTTTCTGTGCCGTCGCCATCATCAAGTTCCTCAGTTCAACATTCTTCTGCGGCCCTCACACCGTATGCGTATTCCCTCAGGAGTTCTATATATCAAGTATCAGCGAAGGCCCGATGGCGAGTCAGCCTGAGCTTCCAATCTGCATGGTTGCCTTTGGAGGTCTCGTTGTATGTATCTTCCCTAAGACTCGGCATCTTAGCTCGGAACTGACAAGCCGTTTAGGTATATTCAGTGCTCAAGGACTATCAGACGGGTGCACATGTGCGCATGGATTTCCGCCCGGGTCAGCATATCGCGGTCTTCGAGCATCTTCGAGCCTGGCTAGTCGATTTGCAGGCCCAGAATCCCACCGGTTTCCATACATTGATATCGCATCTATATTGACAAGTCTTGTATGTTTTCCTATGTGTTTTCGTGTCTGTCATTCCTGATCCAAACATTGTAGGTCTTCGGGTGACAGTGATTTCTCGTCTGTTGAAGGTGGACATATTTTCCATGCCGACATGTCGGCCGTTGGTTCTACCTTAGGGCATGATTAGGGTCTGTTCATTATATTTCATGCTTCAACTTGTTCATCCTAGCTAATGTAAATGCAGGGCTCCCTTTCTAGGTTTTTAGTGTATTGTACTTCATCTATCACCACTCCGCTATCTCTTTGCTGTGTTCGTTCCAACCATCAATCACCACTCCGCTATGTCATTGCTTTACTTTGTTCATCTGCTTACGTTATCTGATCAGTTCGGCTCAGGCCTTGATCTTTATATAGAGTATATAATATTATTTGTATATATGTAATATTATTTGATATAATAACCCTTTGGATGCGTCTAATTGTGTCCAATTAGTATGTTATTGAAGTATAACCTGAGCATATCTAAAACAATTGAAAGTTATAAGCTCTCTATAGATTGCTATAACTTTGCAACAACCTGTAATTACTATCAATTACCCTGGTATGTATCCTGCCTTGTCTCCCTCTGAACCAAACAGGTTATGGAAGGAAAAAACATGCAAAAACTCGTAATTGATGGTAATTACTCAGAATAACCCAGACTGAGTACTGTAGCCACCAGTAATTGACAGTTACCGGTACTGGATGGTAATTGACGGTAATTGAAAGTAATTGAGATCAACTACCATCAATAACTATGGGGGGTTTTCCCTGATGCCTGCCATCTCGTGCCGTCTCCCCCCGTCGTCTCGCGCCGTCTCCCCCCTCGCCGTCTCCCCCCCTCAATACGAATTATCAAACACATGCACGTGTTCCTGTTCCCTACTACATATTGTTTTCTGCCCGCCCCAATTCCGTGTCGGCGCCCTCCTCTGCTTAGTTATGTACAGTGTAGTGCAGTAGTAAAATTATGTAATATTGAGTAATGATATCATGCAATTCTATTAGTGTGAAAATAAGTCTAAAACTTATAACTACCCCCTGAAACTATTTAGTACAACATAGGGTAAGGGGACTCAGTATAGTACAGCATAGGGAAAGGGGACTCTGTGTAGTACAATATAACTGAAGGGGGGGTCATGTTGGCTATAAATCACTATAAAGACCCCCACATCACTACAGGTACTATACAGTCTGACAAAAACATAGCCAGGGGTCCATAGACTGATATAGTTACCACATCAGCTATGTAGTGAAGGATTTTTCCTGATGTACCAGTCGCAAAATCGAAGAGATCGTGTAGCGAATCTACACTTCCAGTGTTACATCTAACCATTGTCATCTGAGAGAGAGTAGAGTCACTTACTTCCGGATTGACACAAGCAGTACAATGTTAAGCATTTCCACCACATTCCGTTCAAGATCATCCTCTTTGGATGATTTCGGAAGCTCGCAATATTTTCGCTTTGCATAGCCCCAGCACTGCTCTATATATCAGCAAAACTCTGAGTACTTGACAGGGCCTTGGGGCCCTTGTCATGAACGATACCGTTTCGGACATCTCGGGCACCTCGGGGACCTCGGGGATAATATCCCAATTCATTTTCATCTGACTACTTATCATTTAGCAATACTCCGTCACTCCGGTTGAGACTCGGCTTATCCTTGCTCCTTTCTGACGTCATGACTCCAGGCTCGTCTTATCACCACTTCCTTTGACTCCACATGATGTCATAATACTACGCATGACATTATACCGATCCAGACCCGGCTCATCTTTATTTGTCTCGCTTACTGATCCTGCTGCACATGTATCTATACTTAGCATCGCTTACTGACCGCCGTGTGTCATAGCTTACTAAGTGACTCCGCCTCGTAGTATATAAGGACTCCGTTCCTCCTGTACATATTCCTCATCTCGACCTGGTCAATACTACCGACCTTATCCCCCATCGTCCCTCTTCACTTGTGTCACACGTCGTCGCCTAGTGCTCGTCACTAAGGCCGTTGCTGACATAAGGTCGAGATCTACTTTACCATCGCACTACCCGACGACCATCGTAGCATACCTGTCCGTAGTAGACGCCTTATTGCGCTACTAACTTCACTTTTCCTTTGTGCCACCTCGGATCATTGCCCCCAGCGTACGCGACTAGTCACCCCGATTCTGTGGTCGTGTGCACGCATCAGCGGCGCCGGCTTGACGTAACCGCGTTACGTTACACGTACTCGGGGCCCCTCGAACACCACGAGAACCCAGACGTGACAGTTGAAGGTGCACCTAACGGTGTAGGAGGCTAGTAAAAGCGACAAAGGGAAAGTGACCCGAGAAGTTCTTGGGCTCGTGACCCTTGAACGAAGAGACAGCCAACAGGCCGAGAAGGCTGAGGCAGACCGTCTTGCGATTGGAAAGACCAGTGACATATCCCTCGACACCCGATCCCCTTGCCGTACTAGTAACCGTCCTCGACTCGGGGGCTAGTACATGGGAGAGGAACACCAAGCCTTGGAAGAAGAAAACTTCCATTTCCCCGACTTCGACTTCGTGTATGAACGCGAAGAATTCACAGCCGTCACCGAAATCGAACGTGACACCGCCATCACCGCCTACTTTGGCGACAACCTCTTCGACGCCCACAACTGGGTCTACGCATCTGCGAGCAACCCTGATTGGGGATTTCGGGTTCAAATTGACTGGACTCGGATCATCGTATCAATTGAACAGGGCCATCCCCGGCTTGAGTTCCGGCCCTATTTCTCTGCAATCTACCGGAACGAACAACTACCAAATCAGTGGTACGGACCCCACACCCCCATCCCCATCTACACCACGACCAGCCCAGAAGGTGGGAGGCCAACGCCAACACCAAGTCCGCCACCGCAAGAAGAAGGCTTCTGGACAGCCCCCAGCAGTCCCCTCCCCTCAACCCACGAGGATTCAGATTCCAGCAGGTCCGCACCCAGTAGCTTGCGATCCCTGGACGGATCCCCGCGGATTTATCCACTTGGGCCTTGGACCATCGGAGACGGAGGAGGAATTGGAAGCGAACTAGACGAAGTCGACGACATCCTCGACCTATACCTCTCCGACACTACTACCCTCGTCGACGACGACTCCTTCGAATACGACCCCAACAACCTCGAGTGGGGAGAACCAGAAAACCTCAATAACAACGACTGGGATCAGATTCCCGTCCCCTACATAGCCACTCCGCCCCAGATCCCCCGCCCACTTTAAAAACAAAGTGTCGTCCACGTATACCGCGCGCCCCCCCAGCCCACATCCACTACCCCGAGGAATCACCGAAGAATACCTTCGTCGAGAACGCCGATTCATCTACTTCGTCCACATCGAAGACGAAGCAGAAGAAGATGAAGTCTACTTCGTCGACGGAGAGTGGTGCGGAGACAAAGAGGGACTACACCCATTTGATAGCGAAGAACTCGCCCTACTCGCCGCTGTCCAAGATCGACGAGAAGAACGCCAAAAAAACCTTGACTCGTGAACCACTCAAACCACCCTCGCCACCACCACCCCCACCGAACCCATCACCCCCACCGAACCCACCACCACCATTCCCACCACCTCCGCCATCACCGTCAATCCCGCCTTCGCCACCACCGTCACCACCGCCCCCGCCCTCGCCACCCCCCCCCGCTGTCACCATCGCCCCCGTCCTCGCCATCATCCTCACCCTCACCCTCGCCTTCACCGCCCCCCCCAACAACCAGCCATGGCTACGGTCCTCAACCGCCGCCATGCCGACCAAACCAACTGCCCCGCCGACGTCGCCGTCTTTGCTCCAATAATAGGAAACGCCCGCTACGCATTCCTAGGAGGAACAGTATACGAGGTCGCTCGGTACGAATTCACCGACGATCCCGTATCAGGGACGTCATGGGCCTACTTGGACGCCAGCAGTTGGCATGCCTTCAGCGCCCTAACCATCGCCACCTTCACCCCAACTGCCCCGGGCGCACCCGCGGCCGCCCCCGCTAAAAGAAAAATCCACGCAGCCAAACCGCGAGAGTACAATGGAAAGCGCTCCGAGTACGCTGACTTCAAACACGAGGTCACCAGCTACATAGAGGCAGCCCCCCAAGACTTCGTCAATGAAATAGACCAAGTACGCTTCATCCTCAGCTACATGAGGGAGGGCACCGCCAAGGAATGGGCACGCAACTTCAAAGACGCCCATATCCTCACTGCCGGAACCACTGTCACTATGGTCAACTTCATCACCGCTCTCGACGCCTCCTTCGTCAGCACCTCGGACCAACAAGATGCATTCAACGAACTGGACCAGTTCAAAATGGGGAACAGATCAGCCGATGAATTTTTCGTCAAATTCGAACAGATCGCACGACGCGCCAATGTCGTCCCCACCGACGACGATCCCTGGTTCCTTCGTATCCTCAAAGCCAACATCAAGATAGAGATACTAAAGAACATTTTCCGTAGCCCACTGGTCCCTACCACTTATACTGACTGGAAGAAGCACGTCACGGAAATGGACAACGCGTGGCGCGAAATCTCTGACATGCACCGCGGACACCCCTCCTCATCATCCCATACCACCTCCAAACCCAAGGATACCAAAGACGCCACGGGCACCATTCATGGAGGCAGCGGACAAGCGATGGACGTCAACGTTGTCGACACCAAGGGACGTTGCTTCAAATGTGGAATGACCAACCACATTTCAAAGGACTGTAAAGCATCGATCGAATACATTCGGAAGAAGTGGGGACGTGACCGCTACAGCACGTCACCAAACTACAAAGGCCCTCATCCTTCGAACTCGTCAAAAAATCCCCGACCACCCCCTTTCAAGCGTAACCCCAACCAACAAGCGCGCTCCCAGACAATGGAGGAATTCGCGTCACCCAAAGAATGGATCGACACTCTTGACGATGAACAGCGAAAAATGATCCTCCGCGCCTTGGTAGAATCCGACGGCAAGACCACGCCGACGCCCAAGACAGAGAGCAAGAAAAAGAAGGACAAAAACAAGGTGGTCGACGATAGGAGTACGAAGAGTGGAGGATCGGATGCCGACGCAGAATCGGATTTTTAGAAAGGCGGAGGATGAACACGGCATCCAACGCCTCAAAATGGCCCCTATCTCGCATGCTATCGTCTGGAATTTCTATACCTTCTCGCTTCCCTGACCCGGATTTCTTTAATCGCTGGCCCAAATCTCGTTTACGATCGCATGTAACACCCTCATTGGAAAAGGACTCGGTGAAGACCGAGACTACGACGCGCGATGGTTGGGGCACGTCGCTTGACACAATTGTATCCCCCCCTCCCCCATACGTAACGCTCCGCGCGTCCAACACGACGATAAACTGTAGCCCAGGTGAGAAGCCTGCCCTCAAGAAGGACGAAGAAAATAAATTCCCCGTCGGATGGACGGCCTTCAACGCCGTCGACTGGACCACCCCGAAAATCCTGAATCTGATCAAGCCGCGGACCTTCACATGGCCTGCGTTCAACCCCTTCCTCCGAGTGCCACCGGTGAAAACCCCTAAGACATCGCGCGCTCATGTGAGCACCATCCATGAGGAGGATACGGATGTCACCCAACCACCTCCCCGAGAGGAAAAGGGCATAGTTCGACCTCCCCAGGGCGGATACACGCCAGATCCTTCTTGCAAGGTCGGGGGCATGAAGCCGGAAAACGGAGACGGGGGTTGCATTGACAGGGAAATCCCGGTGGACCCGAGTCTAGCTCGGGACAGGGGAGGTGCGATGGCAGGGGCGCCCCCCACAGGTGTAAATACGTCACGAAAATATGCGTTACCTAGAACTGCGCAATGGACCTTGAAACGCTTAAGGGAAGACAAACCCGAAAGCACGATCGCCGAACTACGGATATGGACTCATCATAAGCGACGAGAAGAAGCCACCCACGAAGCCGTTCAAGAGATCGGCCGAATGGGGGACGAACAGGCGATCCAAGCCTTGCACGAGCTTCACTCACCCATGAGGTTCATACGATCAAACGGACGACGAGAACAGATCAACGTCCCCATCCGGCTCCAGTTCGGCCCAAAAACGGTAAACGCCCAGGCTCTAATCGATAGCGGATGTACGGGGTCGTGCATTGACGAAGCCTTTGTCAAAAAACACGACATCCCTACTAGGAAAACCGCACGCCCGATTCCGGTTAAAAACGCAGACGGAACCCACAACTTGGGAGGACCAATAACCGAGTACGTTACGGCGCATGTAACCATTCATGGACACGAAGAAGACCTTGACTTGGCGGTTTCACACCTCGGAATGAACGTCTACATCGGTCACGAATGGCTTCGACAGCACAACCCGTCGATCAATTGGACAGAAGGGACTATCACGTTCGACAGGTGCCCCCAGGAATGCCAACCCACGAAATTCAACATCGATGAGAAAGATGAGGAAACACCTGACGAAGTCTACCCTCTAAAAGAAGGCGAACAATTATACGCCTTTGACTGGGAAGGTTACCAATCGTCGACCTCGCTATACGTCAGGACACTTGCTTCGGACATCGCCATTGCGGAAAATGCGAAGAAAAAGGCTCAAACCTTCGCGGAATGCGTCCCCTTGGATTATCACGGATTTAAGGACATCTTCGACAAAGACGACTTTGATAAACTCCCAAAAAGACGACCTTGGGACCACACCATCGAACTCAAGCCCGATTTCACACCCGTAGATTGCAAAGTCTACCCGTTGACGCTTGACGAGCAAGGGAAACTAGACGACTTTCTCGAAGAAAACCTACGCTCCGGACGCATCCGCAACTCAAAATCCCCTATGGCCTCGCCGTTTTTCTTCATTAAAAAGAAAGACGGATCCCTCCGACCGGTGCAAGACTACAGACGGCTTAACGACATGACCATAAAAAATCGTTATCCGCTCCCACTCGTACAGGAACTCCTCGACAAGTTAAAAGGAGCCAAGGTATTCACCAAACTCGACGTACGATGGGGATACAACAATGTCCGTATCAAGGAAGGAGACGAATGGAAAGCCGCATTCCGCACCAACAAAGGACTCTTCGAACCAACGGTTATGTTTTTCGGCCTCACGAACTCGCCCGCCACCTTCCAAGCCATGATGAACGACCTCTTCCGAGACCTGATCCATGAAGGCATTGTAGTCGTCTACCTCGATGACATCCTGATCTTTACGGAAACGCTTGAACAACACCGGCAGGCCGTCAAACAGGTACTCCAAATCCTACACGACAATAACCTGTACCTAAAACCGGAAAAATGCGACTTCGAGCAGGAAGAAATCGAATACCTAGGAATGATCGTAGGACACGGCAAAGTCCGAATGGACCCCGCCAAGGTCGCAGCTGTTACCAACTGGACCGCCCCCACGACAAAAAAACAATTACAATCATTCCTCGGATTCTGCAACTTCTACAGACGCTTCGTACCGGATTTCAGTCGAATCGCGCATGATCTAACCAAGCTCACGGGTCATACGGACTGGGAATGGACAGACGCTCAACAAATGGCCTTCGAAGAACTCAAACGGCGAATCACATCACAACCGGTCCTAGCGATTCCCATGGATAACGAAAAGTTCCGTGTCGAAGCCGATTCGTCCGACTACGCCACCGGAGCAGTACTATCACAGAAGCAAGCCAACGGCCACTGGCACCCCATTGCCTACTTTTCCAAAGCACTGAGCCCAGCCGAACGCAACTACGAAATCTACGATAAGGAACTGCTAGCGATCATGTCGGCCCTAGACGAATGGCGACAATACCTTATGGGCGCCCGACAACCGTTCGACATATGGACCGATCACCGTAACCTGACCTACTTCCGGAAAGCGCAAAAACTCAACCGACGACAAGCAAGATGGTTAATGGAATTACAGGAGTACGACTTCACCCTGACGCATAAAGCCGGCAACCAAATGGGCAAGCCCGACGCCATTTCGTGACAAGCGGGGCTTAAAAAGGGGGAAAATGACAACAAAGACGTTGTCCTCCTTAAAACCGAGCTGTTCCGCGCACTCAGGACACCTAAAGGATCAGGAATAATGGTGGACGGACCGGAAAATGCCTTCATCACGCGCGTAAAAGAGACAACCAAGCAGGATGACTCAGTAAAAAAAGCGTTAGCCATGAAAGTCAAGGGATGGAAGGAACAAGAAAACAATCTTTTTACGTTCCAACAACGAATCTACGTACCCCGCGACAAAAAGCTACGCGCAGACATCATCCAGGCTCACCATGACGGACCACTCAATGGACACCCAGGACGCTACAAAACACACGAACTCATCACGCGCAACTATTGGTGGCCGGCAATACGAGACGACGTACGAAAATACGTCGAAGGCTGCGAAACGTGCCAACGGAACAAAATACGCCACGACCAAATAGCCGCCCCGTTGCATCCACACGAGCCTCCCAAGGGACCATGGGAACACGTCTCAATCGACTTTGTCATGCCATTACCCGTCTCAGAAGGATACGACGCCATCTGTAATGTCAACTGTATGAGCACCAAGCAAGTCGTATTCTGGGCCACAACCAAAGACCTCACCGAAGACGAATTAGCCAAGGAATTCCTACGCAATGTCGTACCCCATCATGGTGTCCCGCGAAAGATCGTCAGCGACCGAGGCAGCGTATTCATCTCCAAATTCACGAAGGCCCTGTGTGAACAATTAGGAATCGAAGCCAACCCCTCCACGGCGTACCACCCCCAAACCGATGGACAGACCGAACGCTCCAATATGACGATGGAAAACTACCTCCGCATCTACGTAAACCATCGACAGGACGACTGGGCCCATTTCCTACCACTGGCCATGACCACGTTCAACAATATGACCCATTCATCCATCAGCATGTCCCCTAACTTCGCCAATTACGGTCGCGAACTCTACCTTGGAACAAACCCCCGCCGCGAAACAACCAACCCCATGGCCAACGAACTCGCCCAACGAATGCGAGACATCTACACCGAAGCACGCTCCGCCCTCAAAGCCGCTCAAAATGATCAAAAGCGATTCTATGATCGTAACAAAGCCGACCCCGTGGACTACCGCGTCGGAGATTTCGTGTGGCTGGAAGCCAAAACTCGCGACGGACAGACGGTGATCCATACCGTGCGACCAATGCAGAAGCTAGACACCAAACGATTCGGGCCGTTCAAAATTCTGAAAAAGGTTGGGGCATCGGCGTACCATCTTCAACTCCCAAAGACGTGGAGACGTAAACACCCGGTGTTCAATGAATCCCTCTTATCCCCGCACAACGGTCCTGCCTTCGACCAACAGAAAAAGGCACCACCTCCGCCCCCTGACCTTATCCAAGGAGAAGAATTCTACGAAGTAGAATCCATCGTCGACGTCCGTAGAAAGTCGAAACACCTCGAATTCCTGGTCCATTGGAAAGGGTACGATCAAAGTGAAGATACCTGGGAACCAAAGACAAATCTGGGGAAAGCCAAGAAACCCCTAGACGACTTTTACCGCCGCCACCCCCACCGCCTTAAGATTGCTTAAATAGCTCCTCATACGCCAATTACGATCAAAGCCAACCATGCGATCATGAAGGCTGCCCATGAGCGTCTGGACAAACATCTTGTGTGCCGAAGGGTTTATCATCGGGATTCAACGAGGACGTTGAATCTAACGGGAAGGTGATATCATGAACGATACCGTTTCGGACATCTCGGGCACCTCGGGGACCTCGGGGATAATATCCCAATTCATTTTCATCTGACTACTTATCATTTAGCAATACTCCGTCACTCCGGTTGAGACTCGGCTTATCCTTGCTCCTTTCTGACGTCATGACTCCAGGCTCGTCTTATCACCGCTTCCTTTGACTCCACATGATGTCATAATACTACGCATGACATTATACCGATCCAGACCCGGCTCATCTTTATTTGTCTCGCTTACTGATCCTGCTGAGCATATATCTATACTTAGCATCGCTTACTGACCGCCGTGTGTCATAGCTTACTAAGTGACTCCGCCTCGTAGTATATAAGGACTCCGTTCCTCCTGTACATATTCCTCATCTCGACCTGGTCAATACTACCGACCTTATCCCCCATCGTCCCTCTTCACTTGTGTCACACGTCGTCGCCTAGTGCTCGTCACTAAGGCCGTTGCTGACAGCCCTTGGGCAAGGCCCCCAAGGCCCCAAGCCCCAAATAACATGTGCATTGCCCAAGCCGGGTCACTTACTGGCCCAAGGTCACATTTGCCTTGGGGGGAGCCTTGGGCCCACTTGGCAAGTAAGCCTCAAGGCCATAAAGGTTGTTATCCAGGAGCCCCAAGCTAGGTTTGGATGCCCAAGGACATGCTCAAGTAGCTTCAGATTCTACAAGGAGCTCACAAGACACATCCAAGTTGTTTTGTGCACACATTTTAGGGTTGAAAAAAATCATTATTCATCATTCTATAGATTGGGTACATGTGTTACACAGGATGTAGGTACAGCTACACAACAGGGGAGTGGGGCAGGGTAGCAAAGATGGAGCACCGAAGCAGCGAGAACAGAGCACCAGGATGCAAGAACGGAGCACCGGGAATGGGGGCATCAAGGGTGGAGCACCAGGGTGGTGGGGCCCCGGTGACGAGGGCGTTGAAGAGGGTGTTGGACGAGAGTGTCGAGGGCGCAGTGACGAGGGCGGTGGGGGACGCGTTGATGACGCGTTGACGAGGGCGTTGAGACGAGGGCAGTGGGGGCGCGGTGATGACGCTGTGGCTAGGGCGTTGAGGACGAGGGTGGTGAGGACGCGGTGACGAGGGCAGTGGCGACACAGTGACGAGGGCGGTGGGGACGCGGTGACGAGGGCGGTGGACGAGGGCGGTGGACAAGAGCATTGAGGGTGCGGTGACGAGAGCATTGAGGACGAGGGTGGTGGGGACGCGGTGATGAGGGCGGTGGGGACGCGGTGACGAGGGCGCTGGGACGAGGGTGGTGGGGACGCGGTGACGAGGGCGGTGGGGACGTGGTGACGAGGGCGGTGGGGACGTGGTGACGAGGGCGTTGACGACGCGGTGACGAGGGCGTTGAGGAGGGTGTTGGACGAGAGTGTTGAGGGCGCGGTGACGAGGGTGTTGACGATAAGGCTCCAACTGTATAGTTTATGTCTAGTGAGATTGGGGTAGCTAGATAGTATACTATGCTAAACAGTAAACAGACAGTAAACAGACAGTTTAGACAGTTAATGCATCATTACTGAGGTAAAGAAGTCAGCAGTGTAGAGTTTAGTACACATAAGCTCTGAGATAGTCTTAGCCTTTAGTAATGAGCATGTATCAGTACATATGTGGCAAGCATCTGAGAGCAAGCACTCAACAGACACCAAGGTAGCAGGAATAGAGTGTATTTGAAGCCGGTTTGCACTTCGCGTTGAGGCTCAACCAATTTCGTGTTGAGTATTCGCTCCATCGTGCTGATGGTGGCCCTGGGTGACAAATGTGTGACCAAGCTATTACAAGACGCGATGACGATGGCGTGACACATTGCGGTGTTGCCGCTTTGCTGTCCTCTCCATTGCCTCTCTCCTCACGTGTCATGAACGGTCTATAATTTTCTTTTTTACTTTACATCGGTTACACGCTTTAGGACTTATTGGCTTATCACCGGTCCGGCTCCACTTCGGCCCGGACCCGGTTCATCTATATCCCACCCGGGCCCACGTGACTCATCTCGGCCCGGGTCTGACTCCTTTCCCTTGACTCATGCTGTACAATACTGACTCATGCTGTGCTCTTTTACATACGACTGCTTACTTATACTAGGTCTGCTTACTGATCGCCGTGTATCGGTTGCTTACCTAAGTCACTCTCCTCTTGTGTATATAAGGCTCGCTCTCGCTGTACATATCCCTTATCTCGAGCTAGTCAATTCTACCGACTTTGCTTGCTTTCCCTCGTCTGTCGCCGTGTCTGATCGGCTCCCCTCTGTCGTCCTCATCTTCTAGTCAGCTGTGTCGTAACTTGGTGCTGTCGCACTAGTCGTTGCTGACATAAGCTCGAGATCTGTTTACTCTTGCACCACCCTATGACCGTCCCTACGTACTGTAGCGTAGTAGTAGTAGTACCCGTCTGGTACTGACCTTGTTCTTCCCCCGTGCCGCCCTAGACCGTTGCCCCCAGAGTACGCGACTCGTTACCCTGACATTGTGGTCGTGCGCACGTATACCGGTGCCGGCTTGACGTTTCCTCGAAACGTTACACCTACTCGAGACTCTCCAATACCAGGAGTTGAAAGCTCAGAGGTGACAGTAGAAGGTGCACCTTTGGTGTAGGAAACGAGTAAAAGCGGCGAAAGGAAAGCAGTTTAGGAAGTCTTTGGGCTCGTGTCCCCTAGACGAAGAGACAGCCAACAGGTCGAGAAGACTGAGGCAGACCGTCTTGCGATCTCATAACAGAACCACCCTCCCTCGACAAAATATTCCCTTGCTGCACAGAGTAACCATTTCGACTGGGGGCTCGTGCATGGAAGATTGGCGCTCGCAAGTACAAGAATTCATCCCCATCAGCCACGACGCTATCATCTCCCTCATCAACGAATCTAAAGACCCTTGGGCCTGGCACAATTGGAAGGTCGCCCTCGGCGTAGAAGAACTTGAAGACTCCATCATAGACGTCCACTTCTATCGCCTCAAAATAAGCGAACAAGGAAACGGAAACCTCTACGTCTACTCCTGCCCATACGTCACCTACCGCTACAAACTCGAGCAACCCCCAAAAACCTTCTACGCGCCCAACGAGAAAATACCAGTGGACACTCGACACACCCACCGCCTCCTTACACCAGGCAACACCCCCAGCCCCACACCAGAGCCAGAGGTCATCGACCTCACCCAGCCAGAGGTCATCGACCTCACCCACTTATAAACAATTCCCTCGTTCGGACTCAACGGCTCCGACTCCAGTTCTGACTCCGACACCGACGTTGAGGATGAAAACTGCTACATATATCCCCTCCCTCTAGGCTTCACTGAACGAGGAAACGACTTCTTTGTCCAACTCGGAGACACCACTGTCGAAGTCGCCTTCGTAGCAACCCAAACAAGTGGCATCAGTTGGTACTTCGCCAACGAAAGCCAAGACGACCTCACTGAAGCCGACTTCAACCTTGTCGCCGCCTCCGCCCTACCGCCTGTCACCGACGAAGACTTCTCCGACCTCGACGAACCAATCATGGCTGCCCAGTGGATCCGCACCGACCCCCAACCCCCTCTCCCCGCCGAACTTGCCAACTGCACCGAAATCGGTGGAACATGGAACATCGTCATCGGCCAAACTGGCTCTCCCATCCAACACATGAATAACGGCACCGACGATGCCTGGCTCATGGAAGTAAATGGCCAATGGGTCGCCATCCCTGCCGTGCTTGTTGCTGCCCTCAACCTGCCACCCCCCACTGTCAACGTCACGGCCCCCCCCCATCACCGTCAACCCCCCTGCGGTCACTGTTAGTGCCCCAGCCGCCGCCGCCGCCAGACCCCCCCGAAAGAAAGTCCACGTGAAAACTCCTGAAGGCTTCTCTGGGAAACGAGAGGACTTCAATGACTGGATGCGGTCGTGCGAGGAATACATGCGAGCCGCTGAGGATGACCTCGTGACGGACAAGGACAAAGTCCTCTTCATTCTCACCTACATGACGGGGGAGGCAGCACGCACCTGGAAGGCCGAGTATGAGGATGCACACTTGGCCAATGGAGCCATGGTCGCCTGGGTGGACTTCCACAAAGCACTCAAAGGGGCCTTCACCGACGTCAATGAGCAGCACCGTGCCGCAGTCGAACTGGACGGGTTCAAACAGACGAAGGGTACCACTGCCCATGAATACTTCGCCAAGTTCGAGCAACTCGCAAGGAAGGCAGGATACTCCACGGCGCAGGACCCTATCCACCTCATGCAGCTGCTCAAACACAACGTCTACTATCGGACCATCGACTCCATCTACGACAGCGGTCACGTTCCTCAGAGATATGAGGACCTCAAAGAGCACATCATCCTGATCGACGGTCTACGACAGGAGCGGGAGGACCTTAAGACCCAGCGCAGTGGACCCGTGCAGAACCAAAAACCCAAAGGACAAGGATCGACCAATGGGCAACAAGAGGGGCAGGTCCCATGGCGCCGCGATGGAACCGGCACGGTGCACGGTGGCAAAGGTCAGCCAATGGACGTCAACCGTGTCGACATCAAGGGGCGATGCTTCCGCTGCGGACAGAATGGCCACCAGGTGCGGGACTGCAGGGTGGACGTGAAGAACATCCGAGACATGTGGGGGAGGGACCGGTACACGGAACCACCAAAGCGGGAGGCTCGAGCACAGACGTTCGAGACGCCCACCGCCTGGGCTAGGAGCCTGTCGGCCGAAGATCGGAAAAGCATGATGGACGCGCTTCAAGCTCAGCCGAAGGTGGAGGAGAAGAAGGAGGGTTTTTGAGGGGGCTGACGATGTACACGGCATCTGAAGCCCAAGTTTCTGTCTCTCGCTCATCTGGTTTTGTGGCGCCTCGGTGGCCTGGTTCTCGTTTACATATGCGCATTGCTGATTCGGACTGTACTACTACGGGGGATATCCCCATTATGACTTCTCTTACGGACTCTATCGGTACGGGCACGCGTCCCGTTGTTATTTTAGATACTCAGGCTTCGATTTGTGAGCCTTCGGCTTTGGATATGGCTTCGGTTTTGGCTTCAGTTTTGGATACGGCTTTGGATACAGACTCGGTTTTGGATATGGACCCTGTGAAGTCAGGGACAACGCCGTGCGATGGAAGGGGCACGGCACCCAAATCATGTTATATGGCACCTGGAACGGCTCAATGGACGCTTCGTCGCTTAAGGGAAGACAAACCCGAAAGTGCGATTGCAATCCTTCACATCTGGACACACCACCGACGCCGTGACGAGGCTACTTATGAAGCCATCAAGGAAATAACTGGCATGGGAGACGAGTTAGCATGTCAAGCTCTACTAGAGCTCGCCACTCCTATGCAGTTCATACGCTCCTCCAGCGCCAAGGAACAAACGGTCATTCCCACACAACTGGTGGTAAATTCCAAGCGCATTGTCAAAGCTCTCGCACTCCTGGACAGTGGTTGCACTGGCTCGTGTATCAACACGAAGTTTGTGCAGGAAAATCACATCCCCACGCGACGGACTGCTCGCCCAATCCCAGTACGAAATGCAGACGGCACTCTCAACACAGGAGGTCCCATCACGGAATATGTCACACTTCGCCTAAATATTCAAGACCATGAAGAAAACATTGACCTGGCGGTCTCCAATCTAGGAGATACGGACCTTTTCATTGGACATGAGTGGCTAAAGAAGCACAACCCTCACATCGACTGGAAATCCGGGTCAATTGAATTCGACCGATGCCCTATCAGCTGCTCTCGTCCCCCTCCCCTCCTCAATATCGATGATGATGAAGAGGAGGAGGAAGAGCCAGTCCACATGGAAAAAGACGAGCAGCTGTTTGCCTTCGACTGGGATGGCTACAAAGCGACATACCACATCCGGACCCATGCATCGGACATTGCAATTGAAGAGCACGCTAAGAAAAAGGAACAGACCTTCTCTGAGCGAGTCCCAACGGCGTACCACGAATTCAAGGACATCTTTGACAAAGACGACTTCGACAAGCTCCCTGAGCGACGCCCATGGGACCACGCCATTGAGCTCACTCCTAACTTCAAACCGGTCGATTGCAAAGTTTACCCCCCTCACATTGGACGAGCAGAAGCAACTGGACGCCTTTTTGGAAGAGAACCTGAGATCTGGCCGGATCCAACCATCCAAATCACCCATGGCCTCCCCATTCTTCTTCATCAAGAAAAAAGATGGCTCGCTACGTCCTGTGCAGGACTATCGAAAGCTCAATGAGATGACAATAAAGAACCGTTACCCGCTCCCGCTCATCCAAGAGTTGGTTGACAAACTTAAAGGAGCACGGCACTTTACCAAGCTCGATGTCCGATGGGGGTACAACAATGTTCGGATTAAAGAAGGGGACGAGTGGAAAGCTGCATTCCGCACAAACAAAGGTCTCTACGAGCCTACGGTCATGTTCTTTGGACTCACCAACTCCCCGTCTACGTTCCAAGCCATGATGAATGACCTGTTCAAAGACTTGATCCATCAAGGAGTCGTGGTCGTCTATTTGGACGACATCCTCATCTTCACACATACGCTAGAAGAACATCGTCGGATAGTCAAGGAGGTCCTTCGGATCCTGCGAGAAAACAAACTCTATCTGAAGCCAGAAAAGTGCGAGTTTGAGAAGGCAGAAATCGAATACCTGGGCATGATTGTCGGCGGAGGAAGGGTTCGCATGGATCCAGCAAAGGTTGCGGCAATCACCAATTGGCCAGCCCCCAAAACGAAGAAACAACTTCAATCGTTTTTGGGCTTTTGCAACTTCTACCGTCGCTTTATCAAGGACTTCAGCGGCATTGCTCACCCAATGACTAAACTCACTGGGAAGACGGAATGGGTCTGGGACACCCCACAGCAGGAGGCTTTTGAGGAACTCAAGCGACGTATAACATCACAGCCAGTTCTAGCAATCCCTACAGACGATGGGCAGTTCCGTGTCGAGGCGGACTCCTCTGACTATGCCACAGGCGCGGTACTTTCGCAACAACAGGACAATGGCAAATGGCACCCGGTCGCCTTCCTCTCAAAGTCCCTCAGCGAAGCTGAGAGGAACTATGAGATTTATGACAAGGAATTACTGGCCATCATGACGGCACTAGAGGAATGGAGACAATACCTCATGGGGGCACGACAGGAGTTTGAAATCTGGTCGGATCATCGCAATCTCACGTACTTCCGCAAGGCGCAGAAGCTAAATCGGAGACAAGCACGATGGTTAATGGAGCTACAAGAGTATCATTGTACGCTACTCCACAAACCTGGCAAAACAATGGGCAAACCCGATGCTATTTCCTGACTAGCGGGCCTTGAGAAGGGGGAGAAAGACAATGAAAACATCGTCCTCCTGAAACCAGAACTCTTTCGCGCCCTCAACCATGCAGGAATCGTAACCAACGGACCTGACAATACCTTCATTGAGCGGATTCAAGAGGCTACCTTACTCCGAGACCATGCAGTAGAACGCGCCTTAGCACTCAAAGTAAAGGGATGGCTGGAACATGCAGATGGAACGGTCACCTGGCAACACAGACTCTATGTCCCAAGAGACAAAGGACTCCGTGCAGACATCATCCAGGCTCACCATGACGGCCCGCTTGTCGGTCATCCAGGACAATACAAGACCCACGAGCTCATCACGCGCAACTACTGGTGGCCTGCCATTAGAGATGACGTCCGAAAATATGTCGAAGGATGTGAGACCTGCCAACGTACCAAGATTAGACACGATCGTATTGCCGCTCCACTCCACCCACATGACCCGCCACAAGCACCTTGGGAGCACGTATCCATTGACTTCGTCATGCCACTCCCGGTCTCGGATGGAAAAGACGCCATCTGCAATGTGAACTGCATGGGTACCAAGCAGGTTGTATTCTGGGCCACGACCAAAGACCTAACAGAGGACGAACTCGCCTTCGAGTACCTACGCGAGGTGGTCCCCCATCATGGAATTCCTAGAAAGATCGTCAGTGACCGCGGCAGCGTCTTTGTCTCCAAGTTCACCACGGCATTGTTCCAATTGCTAGGCATTGAAGGGAACCCGTCCACGGCGTATCACCCTCAGACGGATGGACAGACCGAACACTCCAACATGACCATGGAAAACTACCTTCGCATCTTCGTCAATCAGCGACAAGACAATTGGACACGTTACCTCCCACTTGCCATGACTGCGCTCAACAACATGGTCCATAGTTCGATTGGGATGTCTCCCAACTTTGCCAACTATGGTCGGGAACTCTACCTGGGGACAAACCCTCGACGTGAGACAGACAACCCATCGGCGAACGAGTTTGCACAACGCATGCGAGACATCTATGAGGAAGCCCGCTCTGCGCTAAAGGCAGCACAGGACGATCAAAAGCGCTTTTACGATCGCAAGAAGGACGAACCAATAGATTACAAAATTGGCGACTTCGTCTGGCTGGAAGCCAAGACTAGAGATGGCCAAACTGTAATCAAAACGGCACGTCCTATGCAAAAGCTAGATGACAAGCGCTTTGGTCCTTTCGAAATCCTGGAGAAAGTTGGAGCATCGGCTTACAAGCTTCGCCTCCCTACATCCTGGTCACGAAAACATCCGGTCTTCAACGAGTCCCTCCTATCTCCACACAACGGTCCCGCCTTTGACAACCAGAAAACACCTGCACCTCCACCCCCAGAGTTAGTCCAAGGAGAGGAAGTCTATGAGGTTGAAAAGATTATAGACTCCAAGAAAGTTGGTCGCGGCTTCAAGTACCTTGTCAAATGGAAAGGCTACCCAGACAATGACAATACTTGGGAACCTCTTGCCAATCTCCAGAATGCCAAGAAACGTATTGACGACTTCCACCGTGAGCACCCAGGTGCCCCGAAACCTGCACGCCTTAATCGTTGGGAACTCCTGGCGGAAGAGGAAGCTGGATCTGATTGCGACGAGGACGTCGAATCTAAGGAAGGGGTGATGTCATGAACGGTCTATAATTTTCTTTTTTACTTTACATCGGTTACACGCTTTAGGACTTATTGGCTTATCACCGGTCCGGCTCCACTTCGGCCCGGACCCGGTTCATCTATATCCCACCCGGGCCCACGTGACTCATCTCGGCCCGGGTCTGACTCCTTTCCCTTGACTCATGCTGTACAATACTGACTCATGCTGTGCTCTTTTACATACGACTGCTTACTTATACTAGGTCTGCTTACTGATCGCCGTGTATCGGTTGCTTACCTAAGTCACTCTCCTCTTGTGTATATAAGGCTCGCTCTCGCTGTACATATCCCTTATCTCGAGCTAGTCAATTCTACCGACTTTGCTTGCTTTCCCTCGTCTGTCGCCGTGTCTGATCGGCTCCCCTCTGTCGTCCTCATCTTCTAGTCAGCTGTGTCGTAACTTGGTGCTGTCGCACTAGTCGTTGCTGACATCACGATATCTATCATGTCCACCCGTAAATTCTCTCCGTTTCATTTCAAGCACCCGGCATTCACTCGCCATCGTTTTTGTTGTCGTGGACAGCGATGAGAGAGTTAAGTAGCGCCTTATCGGGCCTGTAAGCAAAGGCTGTGTGTGTGACAGTGGCCTAGAAGGCCCGCCGTTCCGCTGTCACTCAGCAATGGCCGGGCCTCGTTCAATTTCACGTTGAAGCCCCCATCAATTTGTGTAATATGGGCTAAGCGCCCGGTTTCGAATACACTCTAATTACTAAAAAATCCTGGGCCATACACATGATGACCAGAAAGTAGTCCTTATGTTCCTATTTATAGTCATAAAGTGCACATAAATAGAACAAATGAATTATATATCTTCCACCATTTTAAGGGTTCCAAACGTTTTCATATCCCCCCTCATTAGCCTTCTAACAATTGAGTTCTAGGACCTCTAGAAATGTGGAGATGGGTGCTGAGAATGACAGCTGAGATGGCTGAAAGAATCACCAGAGTTGGGCATGAGTGTAATAGGTGTAGTAGAGGCTGATAGCTTGCACCTGGTAGCACCTACGGGCATGTCACACACTGCCACTTTGGATAGGGTTTCATCAGGAAAACTCCCAGTACTTGAGGCATGCTTGGAACTGGAGTTAGTAGCTTGGAATTGGAGATCAGCCTTACATGCACTTATACTTGGGACAAGATTACTGGCTAGCTTGGTGAAACAAGTGGGACTTGGGAGTTTCCTTGAATATGGAGTAGTTTACTTTCATACTTGGTAAATTTAGTAAGGAACTTGGTTGAATATGCAACTACTTGCAAAGTCATGACTTAGTGAATTTCGGATACGGATAGTCACGTGATCTGTCATATTTGTCGATGCTCCACGCCGCATCATCTCCTTGTCTCCAACCACGACATCTGTCATCGTTGGGGACCCGGCCTCGTCGCCGTCGCCGTCGCCACTCGTCGTCGACCTCACCGTCGACCTCGCCACCCGTCGTCGACCTCGCCACCCGTCGTCGACCTCGCCACCCGTCGTCGACCTCGCCACCCATTGTCGACCTCGCCGGAGCCGTCAACCGCTCTCCCTCAACAACGGCGCCCTTGTTGCCCTCGACGCCCGTACCCCCGTCGCCTTCAAGTCCCACGCCCCCGTCGTCCCATCGTCCTCAGTGCCCATGCTCCCGTCACTCCCAACACACATACACCCCTGTCGTCCTCAACGCTCTGCGCCCAATGTCCATACCCCTGCCACCCTCACCCGCGTCATCCTTAACGGCCACGTCTCCATTGCCTGAACCCGTTGCCCTCGATATCCATGCCCCCGTCGCCTCCAGGCTCCAACCCTCAACGCTCACTCCCTCTTCACCCTTTGCGCTCAATGTCAGAAACACAGTTTATGAGACCGATGAACCGCCTAAGTCGCGACGATGGGAGGAGCGAGAAGAAAATAGATTCGAGAGTGCCGGGGTCTAGGGTAGTGCAACGTGCGCTACAGTACCGTATGACGAGATGGACAGTCTGAGAAAAAAGGGAAAAGGGATACTGTCCTTATATACAAGTGGGAACAATGGTGTGATGCGATGCGATAGTGGTGCGAGTGGGGGGAACAATAAGAAAGGAGTCATGGGGAGGAGGACGGGAGTCCGGAGCAATGATGTCATAGATAAGGATGCGGAACACCGTTCGGAAGTCCGGGCAATGACGTCGTTGGAGCATGTGATGCGAAGGAAAGTCATGTGCCGTGACGCGTCGCGTGTACAAGGTCTGCAAACGAAGAAAGAAATGGAGCGATCTGTGACATTACCCCCCCTTTAAGACGCGCTTTCGCCTGGAGCGCGATGTCATCTGCAAGGGTGGATGCGAGAAAATCGTCAAAGGAGATGCCGAGGGAACGCACGGGGCGGGGCACATTTGGATGGCGCTTGTGGAAAGCGTCAATCATGTCAGTAACCTTTGAGAGCGACAAACGTGGGAACCAGGTGTTTTCGGAGTCGGGATAGCCGGCCCACTTGACGAGGTACTGAATACCTTTCTTGTTACGAGTTGGTTTAGAGTCGACAATGTCTTCAACGTCGTATTCTTCTTCATCGTTGATGAGGTCTGGTGGCGGCTGTTCATAATTTGGCCCGTGAGCGGCTGTCTCCTTGTACGCGGTGAGCAGCGAGGCATGGAAGACTGGATGGATTCGCCACGTCTTCGGCAGCTTCAAGCGGTAGTTGACTGGGCTGATGACGTCAATGATTTCGAAGGGTCCAAATCGTTTGGCAGCAAGCTTAGCTTTCGGTCTCGTCGTCTTCAGGTTTTTGCCTTCTAGCCATACTTTGTCTCCGACGGCAAACTGCGTTGATTCGCTGACCGTGTCGCCATTGTAGTGCTTCATCAAGTCTGATGCGAGGGCAAGGCTGGCCTTGATCTCCTGTCGGACTTCTTCAAGTTGACGGAGGCGTTCTTCAACTGCGGGGACCTTTGAGGACGGGTTTACGGATGGGTACATTTTCGGGAGGAAGCCGTAGAGGACTTCAAAGGGAGCCTTTCCAGTAGCTACATGGGTGCGAGAGTTGTGAGAAAACTCGAAGAAGGGCAACCACTTCACCCAGTCATCTTGACGGTAGTTGCAGAATACTCGCAGGAACTGCTCGAGGTTCTGGTTCTCGTGTTCGGTTTGGCCGTCTGTCTGTGGGTGATACGCTGTGCTGAGGGCGGACTTGATCCCGAGCTTCTCGTTGAGTGTACGCATCACCTGTCCAGCAAATTGGGGTCCACGATCCGAGATGATCTTGTCCGCTAAGCCGTAGTGTCGGTATACCTTATCGAAGAGAATGTCGGCCGTGCCATCACTGGTGATCTTCGTTGTACATGGGGTGGTAACCACCATCTTGGTGAGGCGATCGACCACGACATTGACGGTGTTATAGCCTTCGCAGTCAGGGAGTTCGATGATGAAGTCGGTGGAGATGACGCCAAATGGTCGATCGGGTACTTCATTTGGGATCATGTCGACGTGGGGTTGGCTGCTCTGTGTCTTCGTCGACTGGCAGGTTGCGCATCCTGCTACAAAGTCGCGGACAAAGACAGACATGCCAGGCCACCAATATTCACGACTCACGAGCTCGTAAGTCTTGAAGCGACCGGGGTGTCCAGCCAGGGGCGATTCATGGTACATTTTGACAATGTCGCGTTGCAACTCGTCATCCGCAGGGACATATACCTTTCCTCTAAACAGGACCAGGCCTTCTTCGTAGTTCCACTCTTGAAGGTTCTTGACGAGTGTACGTGGTCCGTTTTGTAAGATGGCATCCAGGGCTTGAACGACCTCGATGTCCTTGGTTTTGCAGTCGCGGATACGTCGTCGGAGTTCGACATCACCGAGGGAGGTTACTGCTCCTGGCCTTGTTGCGCGTACTTGGAAGTACTTGGGGTCAAGCAAGACGCGCTCCTTGTTGTCGTTTTCAACACCATCCTTGTGATCGGGTCGTCGAGATATTGGATCCGGGCGGTGGGAAATTCCTGGTTTATGAACGAGCGAGAAGTCAAATCGAGTGAGGAATAGAGCCCAACGTGCCTGTCGGCGGCTCAGCTTCTGTGCCGTCTTGAAGTGCTCCAGGTTCTTGTGGTCTGTCCAGATTTCGACAGTGTCGGGGGCGCCTTCGAGGTAGTGGCGCCAGGCTTCGAGCGCACGGATGATTGCAAGTAGCTCCTTGTCGTAGATGTCGTAGTTGCGTTCCGGTTCCGATAGGGCCTTGGACAGATACACCACTGGATGCCAGTGACCGTCATCGCCTTCCTGTGAGAGTATACCTCCAGTAGCAAAGTCCGAGGCATCAACTTCAACGAGGTAAGGCTTCTTTGGGTCAGGCATGACCAAGACGGGGGAGGAAGTAAACGCAGCTTTCAGTGCGTCAAACGCAGTTTGGCAGTTCGCCGACCAGTCCCATGTGCAATCCTTCTTTGTCAGGTCAAATAGGGGTCGTGCAACCTTGGAGAAGTCCTTGATGAAACGTCGGTAGAAGTTGCCAAAGCCAAGGAAGGATTGTACATCCTTGACCGTCCGGGGTGTCGGCCAGTCCTGGATACCAGCTACCTTGACAGGGTCCATGGCGATCTTGTCGTGTGAGATAATGAGTCCCAGGTATTCAACGGAGTCTTGCTCAAAGACGCATTTCTCCGGTTTGAGGAAGAGGTCGTTGTCTTGCAAACGCTGCAGAACCTGCCGCACTATGGCACGGTGTTCGTCCATGGTGCGAGTGAACACCAAGATGTCGTCCATGTAGATGATGACCTTGCCCGAGTCGATGAGATCCTTGAACAGTTCATTCATCATTACCTGAAACGTCGCAGGGGAGTTCATAAGCCCGAAAAACATCACCGTAGGTTCGAAGAGACCGCAATTCGTCTTGAACGCAGCCTTCCACTTGTCGCCTTCCTTGATGCGGACATTGTTGTAGCCCCAGCGAACATCCATCTTGGAGAAGATCTTTGCACCTTTGAGGCGGTGGACAATTTCAGAGATCAGTGGCAAGGGGTATTCATTCTTGACAGTGCCCTTGTTTAATTCTCGATAGTCCTGTACGGGACGCAGCTTTCCATCCTTTTTCTTCACAAAGAAGAACGGACTCGCCTGAGGTGACTTCGATGGGTGGATATAGCCCTTCTTCAGGTGGTCGTCGAGGAAGGTGTCGAGTTCGATCTGCTCGGAAGGTGAGAGGGGGTAGATCTTGCATGGTTTGGGTTCAAAGCCGTCTTTCATGTTGATAGCATGGTCCCATGGCCATCGGTCAGGAAGTTGCTCGGAGGTTTTCTTGTCGAATACAGGCGCAAAGTCGCGGTACGGCGGGGGGACTAAGTCTTCAAAGGTTTGCGGGCGTGTGTTTTCTTTTGAATGCTCTGCAAGCTCCTACGCTTTTGTAAAGCCCGCGAGGATGGGTATTGCATCTGGATTAGGACCATCGGTTTCAGGGAGGATTCCGGCGCGGCGTAGTCCATTGATCTCCCAGTCTCGGAATACCATGGGCCGCTCGTCGTCGTCTTCAGTGAAGAGTCGTGCGGGTAGAGGGGAGCGATGGACCGTGCGGACGCGAACACCTTTGACTCTGCGTGCAGGAATGACATAAGTGGGGACTGGGGTCCAGGACACATATGTCGGCTCTGGGAAGGGATCGTCCACGACGAGAGGTGTCCTCGGGGTTTTACCTGCTTCAACCTTACGCTGTGATTGGACCGATGATGGTTTCCGTGGCTTGGTTGCGAGGTTCATCACAGGAGGTTTGGACAGAGTGCACGAGGGAGGGCAGCGGAGCATGTCAACACGGTCTCGTTGCCAGTCTATGGTGGGATTGTGCTCGTTGAGCCAGTCTGTTCCAAGGATCATGTCATGATCGCCGATGTCGGTGATGAAGAACTCAGCTTCTTCCTCATGGTACGCCTTTGAATCTTGCGAGTATATCCGGATCCGCTGGGTCGTTGTGTGGCGTACCCAGCCCATGACGTTCTCGGTGCCATCCACGTTACGCACGGGGAACGGGTTTTCTAGTTTTCTTGTGGTAAGCTTCTTGCGTTCAACGAAGCTTCGGTTCAGGATAATTCCTTCTGCGCCGCTATCAAGCAGCGCGTCTGCATCGATTTCTCTTTTGGTAACTCGTCCGATCAGCTTGACTTTGAGCATGATCAATGGTGTTTGCCTGTTCTTGGTGACAGTAGACAGATACAAACACGGGGGATACGATTGCTCACAGGTATGTATAGATGATAATACAGCGAAACGATTCGACGATGATACCAAAAGTCTCTTGCCTCCACCAGACGACGCGACTGGGGGGCATTTCAAAAATCCTGCGATTCCAGGATATCCTTCAACAGCGCTACTGCCTGCTCCTTGCCTTCCGCGTCCAGATCCTTCAGCTGGCGAGTGATCGCCGCGATGGTTTTGGATGGGTCGGGAGCTGCTTTCGCAGTGGACGGAGCCGTGTTCGTCGGCAGGGGAGGGGCCTTGGACCCAGTCTCTACTGCGCCCACCCGTCGCGCACTCGAGTCGCGGTTGGGGCAGTCACGAGAGACGTGACCGGCTTGTCGACACATGAAGCACTTGCCTTCGCGCATCATCTTTGCGTGCTCGTCGTCCGTCAGCTTTGCAGGGCGGGTCGAGGTGTTGGTGAAGGCACCGACTCGGCGCGACGAGGAGTCATTGGTTGAACCGTTCGAGGTGAGCGCGACAGCCCCCTTGGACTGACTGCTCTTCCTCTCCGGGTTCTCTTCAAGCCACTGGTGGTTGATGCGGCGGGCACGCTCCTTCCACTCCGCGAGCTTGGTGGGGAACGGGTACGACCGGGCCACCTGCTTGCCGAGGTCATGCTGAAGTCCCTTCTTGAAAAAGTGGATTAGCACCTTGTCGTCGTACGCTGACATGGTTGCCAGCATCTCAAACTCGGTGATAAAGTCAGTGACGTCCCGGGTGGTCATTGCGAGCTCGTTGATCTTACGCTGAGCCTCTATCTTCGGATCAATGGGCACGAAGTCTTTGCCAAACCTCTCGAAGAGCTCTTTGTAGGAGCTATAGTGGAGTGTTGGGGGCGTGGAGTCGAGGGTGTCGGTGTCTTCCTTCTCGTCTTCGTCGGCGAAGAGTTCCATGTGGCGATGCGTGGCCCAGGCTTTCGCCGTGTCGTCCTCCATCAGGCTGAGGAGGAGCATCATCTTGGCGTCATCTGTGGCATAAACATCCTTGTTAACGCGCAGGAACATGCGGAGCTCGAGGGAGAACCGGAGGGTGTCGCGTCTATCGCCTTTGAATGGCTTTGGCTTGGGGCCGATCTCCCGCTTGGAGACAGCGGGTTTGGATTCGGTGTCAGACATCTTGTCGAAGGGGAGGGGGACGGTGAGGGATTGGGCGAGTTCTTGATCAAGGCGGCGTAGGGTTTCTCGTCGGCGTTCTTCTGCTTCTTCAACTTCGTCCTCAACTTGTTTTGCGACAAGGAAGTCGGCGGGGGTGAGGAATTGCTGGTTATGATGCCACGACCAGTGATCTTGGACGGGACTGAACGAAGTGGGCTGCCACTCAACTACTGATTGTCCTGGGGTTCCGTTCTTGTTCCATCTATAGGCGTACCACTTCCCAGTTGTGTCGTTGTAGTTGATCCCTTCTGGGACTTCGATTACAGTATGTCGACGGGGTGGGGGCGAGTTGGGGGGCGAGTTGGTCGGAGGGGGGTTCAGGAAGCGCTGTAGAATGTCCGCAGCGGTGGCAAAATCCGATTCTTCGACGTAGGGTTGTTCGTCGCGGTCATTGAAGTACCAGTCTCGACGTTGCCGGTTTGGTTCGTCGTGCAGCCAACGTACGGATTCCTTAGTCTGCTGCGAGGTGAGGATATAGTATTCTTCGGGACAGTAGTCTCGAAAAACGCCTGGGGGGAGGTTTGGAGTGGGGGGACGAGGGGTTGTGGAGGACGTGATGATGGTCTAGAAGAAGTCCGCCGCGATGGGGCGACGGCCGAGGAGTTTCTTGGTGAGGTAGCCGGCTTTTACTGCCTGGCGGATCTTATGTTCGTGGTGGCGGCGACGAAGGGTCTTACCCTTGATAGTGGGACGGAGGACTGGTGGCGGGGTGGATTCCGGTGTGGGGATTGCGAAATTGTAGACAGTAGGGAAGTTGTGTCGGATGATCGATGGAGGTAGATGGGTGTTGGAGCAGGTGTGCCAGGTGGGGGAGTGAATTGAGAATTCGAACCAGTTCCGATCTACGTCAAAGCACGCAACGACACGAGCGTAGAGGCAGAGGATTGTCTGCCTACCGTGATCGTGATTCCAGCGCCACTCATATATGCGGCAATTGACTCCGTGGACCTTCCAGGTATGTTCCCTACAGAGGAGTTTGAGAGCTCGTATGCGATCGACAGTAGCCGCGTTTGCTCGGGGCCAGGGGAACGGGGCGTTGTGATCGGGGTTGAATGCTTGGAGATTGAAGGTGAGAAAGATCGGTTCGGCGGTGGGTTCCAGGGTGGGGGTTTTTAACGTCGTAGAGATGGCGAGGGAGGTATAGGGGAGAGGGGTGCGAGGTAGGCGTAGGGTAGACTGTCCAGGTGTCAGAAACGCAGTTTATGAGACCAATGAACCGCCTAAGTCGCGACGATGGGAGGAGCGAGAAGAAGATAGATTCGAGAGTGCCGGGGTCTAGGGTAGTGCAACGTGCGCTACAGTACCGTATGACGAGATGGACAGTCTAGGGAAAAGGGAAGAGAAATACTGTCCTTATATACAAGTGGGTACGATAGTGCGATGCGATGCGATAGTGGTGCGAGCAGGGGGAACAATAAGAAAGGAGTCATGGGGCGGAGGACGAAGGTCCGGAGCAATGATGTCATAGATAAGGATGCGGAACCCCGCTCGGAAGTCCGGGCAATGATGTCGTTGAAGCATGTGATGCAAGGGAAAGTCATGTGCCGTGACGCATCGCGTGTACGAGGTCTGCAAACAAAGAGAGAAATGGAGCGATCTGTGACATGTGGCACAGTCATGGCTGCGTCATTGAGACGGTTACGAGCTGGGGCACAGTCGTAATCCGTCGTTTAGCGATGTCCTTCCTAATAAGGTAGTAGGAAATGGAATACCTTGATCGAGTTGTAACAAATCCTAGCACTGCATTTGGTGTCTCACGGAACAAGCTCGATGAGCATGGACGACGCATGTACAATGCAAAGAACAAGCTCATCAAGGAGAAGATCCCCATGTCTGGTGCACGGCTTCCAAGCGGCGAACACCAGGCTCTTTATTTCCCCCTCGATGATCCAAAGTATCCAGGCCATTTCAAAGGCATGCTCAAAATTCTGGAGGAGCAGGGCTACAGCGTTGGGCACCTCAATGCCCAATGCACTGCATTTAATTGTCCCCCAGGGCGAACGGACTGCTGTTGCCGACACATTCTGTATAATGAACCTAATTTCACGCATGTTGTATCCCTTCTTGAGATGCTCTGCCGGGATCATGGCTTCCGGGCCCTTATCCTCCCCAAATTTCACGGTGAGCTCAACCCTACATCAGCAAAACTCTGAGTACTTGGGGTGAACTTGGACTTGGAGCAAGCACCTTGGGTAAGGCTCCAACGTTATAGTCTATTTACTGTCTATAAACTGTTTATACGGTATAGTTTTACTATCTAGCTACCCCATCAGCTGTAGATAGTAAGTAGTGAGTATACTAGACAGTAGAGCTCTTCACGAGTGGCTATACTCGTGAGTACCTGTATGAGTACCTGTAAGGCACATCCGTGGGTATTGCCATCCGCGGATACAAGTACTCGTGTGCCTGATACTCGTGAGAGTACAGGTATGACTTTTGAGCTCACAGGTTACCTGTGCAAGTACCTGTCAAATACCTGTCAAGTACTTTGGCAGGGTTGATCTTGATATAATTACAGATAATAGCTGTTGGATTGATATAAGCATTCTCTCTTGTAGATCCTTATGTACTGTTGTTTCTATTGTGGCCCCTTTCTCATCTATTTCCTCTCCTCCCCTCACATATATAGCTGAAAGCCTTGTGCGGAATGCTGTATCATACTCTGATACATGTTTAACTGTACTTAAATGTTACTAGCATTATCTTTGCCTTGAAGATGGAGTGTCAATATGCCTAACAGAGCTTCCAAGATGAGTCTAGGAAGGCCACTACTGCTGCTTGTATCATATTTTCTAGGAACGACAGGTACTTGTCATACCTGTGTATCCGTGAGTGGGAGTATCCGTGCCACAGGTACCTGTGTGCCTGATACTCGTGAGAGTGGGAGTATAAGATCTGGAGCCACAGGTACCTGTCTCAAGGTTGCAGGTACCTGTAAGAGTACACTCGTGAAGAGCTCTACTAGACAGTAACATCAGGAAAACTCCCGGTACTTGACAGTGACTTGGGGTCCTTGGGCAAGTCACCCAGGGCTCCAAGTCCCCAGCAATGTGCATCTTGGCCAAGCCGGGCCACTTTCTGGGCCAAGTACATATATACTTGCCAAGGGTGTCCAAGGCCAGCCCTAAGAAACCTCAAACCACTCCCCAAGTGCACCCAGATCAAGCTCAAGTACCCTCAAGCCAGGTTTGCATACATCAAGGATCTAGCCCAGGGGCTCCAAGCTCTTTGAAAGGTCCACTCAAGGATAGCTTTTGTTTTTCATAAATCATATTTGTATTGACTTGTACTGAACACTACTAATAGAAGTACAACTAGTGCTAGGTACAATTACCATATGTATAGTATGTATGATATGGAGGACAGACAGAAAGAAATGGGGAGGGCTCAACTGGAGTGGAGTTAAGTGAGCACAGTTGGGGTAAAAAATACAGCATGAGCATCTGGAACATCCTGCATACATCCATCACAATGTCAGTCCATCATTCGTATAAGAGGCAGGGCAGAAAAAGAAAAAAGGGGAGTGCACGCAATCAGACAGCATCTTCGACAAGCGCGCGCTCGGCGGCGGCGGTGCACCGGCATTGAGTGTGTTGGCGAGAGTGCGTCGGCGAGAGTGCGTCGACACTGAGCGCTATGGAGGGGATCAAGGCATGGGCGTTGAGCATGGCAGGGTCATGGCAATAATTGAAGGTAGTAACAATGGCAGGGGCGTTGAGGCGACGGGGGCGTGAGTGTTGAGCGTAACAGGTGTTGAGCGCGACGACAGCGTGGGCGTTGCTGACGAGGGTGTGAACGTTGGAGGTGATGACGGCATCGGCATCGAGGTGGCGGAGGCGTGGATACTGAGCATGACGAGAGCATCGGCGTTGAGGGCGAGGATAGCGCTGGCATTGAGAACAACGGGAATGGGAGGGATGAGGGCGATGGTGACGTGGCCGCTCATAACAACGGCGACGTACCGTTCAGCGTAACCGAGTCGCGAGCGTTGAGGGCGCCGAGGTGCGAGCGTTGAGCTCGATGGGTGGGACGACGGAGGCGAAAGCGTTGAGGGCGACGGTGGTGAGGGCGACATGGAAGGCGACATTGAGGGAAACGTGGATGACAACGTTGATGGCGTTGCGGAGAACGAAGACGTGGACGACACGGACGACAAGCGTGTATCCGTTGAAGGGGGTCGGCGACGCAGATGACGAGCGCGTAGCCGCTGAAGGCGGCGAGGTAGCATTGAGAGAAGGGAGGGCGCGTGTGTTGGGGGCGACGGGGGTGTAGGCATTGAGGGTGATGAGTGCATCGGTGCTGGACGGGAGCGACCGCGTGGGGTGCAATGGGAGTACGGATGTTGCAGGCGGCGAGGTCGGGGGACATGCGGATGACGGCTGCGTCAATGTTGGGAGTGACGGGGGCGTGGGCGTTGAGTGTCACGGATCGCTCCATTTCTTTCTTCGTTTGCAGACCTTGTACACGCGACGCGTCACGGCACATGACTTTCCTTCGCATCACATGCTCCAACGACGTCATTGCCCGGACTTCCGAACGGTGTTCCGCATCCTTATCTATGACATCATTGCTCCGGACTCCCGTCCTCCTCCCCATGACTCCTTTCTTATTGTTCCCCCCGCTCGCACCACTATCGCATCGCATCACACCATTGTTCCCACTTGTATATAAGGACAGTATCCCTTTTCCCTTTTTTCTCAGACTGTCCATCTCGTCATACGGTACTGTAGCGCACGTTGCACTACCCTAGACCCCGGCACTCTCGAATCTATTTTCTTCTCGCTCCTCCCATCGTCGTGACTTAGGCAGTTCATCGGTCTCATAAACTGTGTTTCTGACACCTGGACAGTCTCCCCCTACGCCTACCTCGCACCCCTCTCTCCATCTACCTCTGCCGTCTCCACAACGTTAAAAACTCCCACCACAGACCTCCCGAACGCACCGGTTTTCCTCCCGTTCAACGGAAAGCCGATCACCCCCCGCGACGACGCACCACTCCCCTACCCTTGGTCCGACGCCGTCACCGTCAACTGCCTCGTCCCCGTACAGAACCTCTGCAAGAAAGATCCCTGGACCGCGCACGGCCTCAACTTCCGCATCTTCGAGTGGAGGTGGCACAAGGATCACGGTACTGTCGTCCTCGCCCTATACGTCCGGATCACCACGTGCATCAACGTAGATCTCAAACGCCTTGAATTCACCCTCCACGCCCCCACCTACCACACATACCTCATCCAGGACGCCCCCAACCCGATCCTCCAAACCAGTTTCACCTCCGTCTCCCAGTTTAACCGCCAGACCCCCGAATCCACCCCGCCACCAGTCCTCCATCCCACCATCAAGGGTAAGACCCTTCGTCGCCGCCACCACGAACATAAGATCCGCCAGGCAGTAAAAGCCGGCTACCTCACCAAGAAACTCCTCGGCCGTCGCCCCATCGCGGCGGACTTCTTCTAGACCATCATCACGTCCTCCACAACCCCTCGTCCCCCCACTCCAAACCTCCCCCCAGGCGTTTTTCGAGACTACTGTCCCGAAGAATACTATATCCTCACCTCGCAGCAGACTAAGGAATCCGTACGTTGGCTGCACGACGAACCAAACCGGCAACGTCGAGACTGGTACTTCAATGACCGCGACGAACAACCCTACGTCGAAGAATCGGATTTTGCCACCGCTGCGGACATTCTACAGCGCTTCCTGAACCCCCCTCCGACCAACTCGCCCCCCAACTCGCCCCCACCCCGTCGACATACTGTAATCGAAGTCCCAGAAGGGATCAACTACAACGACACAACTGGGAAGTGGTACGCCTATAGATGGAACAAGAACGGAACCCCAGGACAATCAGTAGTTGAGTGGCAGCCCACTTCGTTCAGTCCCGTCCAAGATCACTGGTCGTGGCATCATAACCAGCAATTCCTCACCCCCGCCGACTTCCTTGTCGCAAAACAAGTTGAGGACGAAGTTGAAGAAGCAGAAGAACGCCGACGAGAAACCCTACGCCGCCTTGATCAAGAACTCGCCCAATCCCTCACCGTCCCCCTCCCCTTCGACAAGATGTCTGACACCGAATCCAAACCCGCTGTCTCCAAGCGGGAGATCGGCCCCAAGCCAAAGCCATTCAAAGGCGATAGACGCGACACCCTCCGGTTCTCCCTCGAGCTCCGCATGTTCCTGCGCGTTAACAAGGATGTTTATGCCACAGATGACGCCAAGATGATGCTCCTCCTCAGCCTGATGGAGGACGACACGGCGAAAGCCTGGGCCACGCATCGCCACATGGAACTCTTCGCCGACGAAGACGAGAAGGAAGACACCGACACCCTCGACTCCACGCCCCCAACACTCCACTATAGCTCCTACAAAGAGCTCTTCGAGAGGTTTGGCAAAGACTTCGTGCCCATTGATCCGAAGATAGAGGCTCAGCGTAAGATCAACGAGCTCGCAATGACCACCCGGGACGTCACTGACTTTATCACCGAGTTTGAGATGCTGGCAACCATGTCAGCGTACGACGACAAGGTGCTAATCCACTTTTTCAAGAAGGGACTTCAGCATGACCTCGGCAAGCAGGTGGCCCGGTCGTACCCGTTCCCCACCAAGCTCGCGGAGTGGAAGGAGCGTGCCCGCCGCATCAACCACCAGTGGCTTGAAGAGAACCCGGAGAGGAAGAGCAGTCAGTCCAAGGGGGCTGTCGCGCTCACCTCGAACGGTTCAACCAATGACTCCTCGTCGCGCCGAGTCGGTGCCTTCACCAACACCTCGACCCGCCCTGCAAAGCTGACGGACGACGAGCACGCAAAGATGATGCGCGAAGGCAAGTGCTTCATGTGTCGACAAGCCGGTCACGTCTCTCGTGACTGCCCCAACCGCGACTCGAGTGCGCGACGGGTGGGCGCAGTAGAGACTGGGTCCAAGGCCCCTCCCCTGCCGACGAACACGGCTCCGTCCACTGCGAAAGCAGCTCCCGACCCATCCAAAACCATCGCGGCGATCACTCGCCAGCTGAAGGATCTGGACGCGGAAGGCAAGGAGCAGGCAGTAGCGCTGTTGAAGGATATCCTGGAATCGCAGGATTTTTGAAATGCCCCCCAGTCGCGTCGTCTGGTGGAGGCAAGAGACTTTTGGTATCATCGTCGAATCGTTTCGCTGTATTATCATCTATACATACCTGTGAGCAATCGTATCCCCCGTGTTTGTATCTGTCTACTGTCACCAAGAACAGGCAAACACCATTGATCATGCTCAAAGTCAAGCTGATCGGACGAGTTACCAAAAGAGAAATCGATGCAGACGCGCTGCTTGATAGCGGCGCAGAAGGAATTATCCTGAACCGAAGCTTCGTTGAACGCAAGAAGCTTACCACAAGAAAACTAGAAAACCCGTTCCCCGTGCGTAACGTGGATGGCACCGAGAACGTCATGGGCTGGGTACGCCACACAACGACCCAGCGGATCCGGATATACTCGCAAGATTCAAAGGCATACCATGAGGAAGAAGCTGAGTTCTTCATCACCGACATCGGTGATCACGATATGATCCTTGGAACAGACTGGCTCGATGAGCATAACCCCACCATAGACTGGCAGCAAGATCACATTGACATGCTCCGCTGCCCTCCCTCCTGCACCCTCTCCGAACCGACTGTGACAAACCTTGCAACAAAGCCGCGAACACCATCGTCGACCCGATCACAGCGAAAGGTTCGAGCTGATGTGGCCCCTAAGGTACCTCTAGTCCCGGACGACCCCTTCCCAGAACCAGTGTATGTCTCCTGGGCCCCTATCCCTACGTATGTCATACCCGCGCGCAGGGTCAAAGGTGTTCGTATCCGCACATTCCATCTCTCACCTCTACCTGCCCGCCTTTTCACTGAAGATGACGATGAACGACCCAGGGTCTTCCGAGACTGGGAGATCAATGGCCTGCGTTGTGCTGGGATTCTTCCTGAAGTTGACGGCCCTAACCCGGAGGCAGTACCAATCTGCGCGGGCTTCACCAAGGTGCAAGAGCTTGCAGAGCACTCAAAGGAAAATGCATGCCCGCAAACCTTTGAAGACTTAGTTCCCCCTCCATACCGCGACTTTGCACCCGTATTCGACAAGAAAACCTCTGAACGACTACCCGACCGACGACCATGGGATCATGCCATCGACATGAAGGACGGCTTCGAACCCAAGCCCTGAAAGATCTATCTGCTCTCCCCCTCCGAGCAGATCGAGCTCGATACCTTCCTCGACGACCACCTGAAGAAGGGCTACATTCGCCCATCGAAGTCGCCGCAGGCAAGTGTCAGCAACGGTCTACCTGCAATGCAGGTTCAGGACGTCGCGACGAGGTACAAGGCGAGGAGAGACGAGGATAGGGCGAGGTATGAACTAGGTAAAATGAAGGTATAGATCTACCCCTGCAGTACTTAGGGAAGATCCCCCAGGTAGCCGGAGAATAGAAAAGGTCGAGATGACCCCTCCTCATAGATTGGTGAGCCCTTATATACATGAGGATAAGGACCCAAACGAAGACAAACAAAGCCGGAGTAGGAGTGGGTCAGGACGGACTACGAAGTGGGTACCACGGAGTACGAAGTGGGTCACAGCACGAGGCGAGGTAAGTATGACTCCAAGGTCTAGATCATGACCGATGAAGCTGAGAAGTCCAGTATGCCCGAAGGGCCGGACGCGAGGCGAAGCGAGGCAAAGTCCGATGCGAGGTCCGATGGTAAACTATAGTAAAGTAAGGTCCGATGTATACAATTTGGAGGTGTTCATGACAGCAAGTCCGTTCTTTTTCGTCAAAAAAAAGGATGGGAAGCTGCGGCCTGTACAGGACTATCGAGAGCTGAACAAGGGTACCATCAAGAACGAGTATCCCTTGCCGCTAATCTCAGAAATTGTCGACCGCCTCAAAGGTGCAAAGATCTTCTCCAAGATGGACGTCCGCTGGGGGTACAACAACGTCCGCATCAAGGAAGGCGACAAGTGGAAGGCTGCGTTCAAGACGAATTGTGGCCTCTTTGAACCTACGGTGATGTTCTTCGGCCTTACGAACTCCCCCGCGACATTCCAGGCAATGATGAACGAACTTTTCAAGGACCTTATCGACTCGGGCAAAGTCATCATCTACATGGACGACATCCTCGTATTCACTCGAACTATGGAAGAACATCGCGCCATAGTGCACATCATTACTCCGGACCTTCGTCCTCCGCCCCATGACTCCTTTCTTATTGTTCCCCCCGCTCGCACCACTATCACATCGCATCGCACCATCATCCCCACTTGTATATAAGAACAGTGTTTCTCTTCCCTTTTCCCTAGACTGTCCATCTCGTCATACGGTACTGTAGCGCACATTGCACTACCCTAGGCCTGACACTCTCGAATCCATCTGCTCTCTCTTGCTCCTCCCATCGTCACGACTTAGGCGGTTCCATCGGTCTCATAAACTGCGTTTCTGACAGCGGGATGGCTTGCACATGAATTTGCGCCTAATATACAAGTACTAGATACACTTTTTGTTCAATTATCAAAGCCTGCAATGGATATCCACCTCAATGGTCTACCTTTGAATGTTGTGCCTGTATCTCGGCAATCAATTGATATCATATGTACAATGCCAAATGATGAAACTCTGAGCATAACTCGTAATCAAGTTCCTGTCCTTCCAAATTTTGCAATGACAGACTTTTGTTCACAGGGACGCTCCAGAGAGTATAATATAGTAGACCTACATAATTGTCGATCATCTCAATCAGTGTACACTTGTCTATCTAGAAGCACAAATTTAGAAAACACACTAATCTTGCAAGACTTCGCTCCATCCAAATTGCAAGGAGGTATTTCTGGATATTTGCGCCAAGAATTTAGAGAACTAGAGATATTAGATGAGATAACTTGTTGAATATGAGATTCACACTCTAGATGGTCGGATAGCCTAGTGGTAAGGCATCCCAGTACTGTAGGGAGGACCCGGGTTCGAGTCCCGGTCTGACCAGGTTTTATGTGTTTCATCATAACTAGACTTAGGTTTGAAGGTTCTTTGAACCCCCAAGTAACTGCAAGCACTCGGCGAGCACTGATCCGACAATTTCAAGATATATATGGTACAAAGTATGTCCCTGAGAAAACACACAAAGCATTAGACTGGTCACGATATGGTATGGATCTGGTTGAACCAGATATAGACTCACCTTGGAAGATGCTAACAGATAGTGCTACAACATCTACAAAGAGAAAAAGAAGGGAATATGATGTAGGTGATAGGTGCACAGGCATGGTAGCTGCACAAGGATCACATGCTTTGAAGCAGATCAACCATGATTATGATGCTCCGCGTCCTTTAAAAAAGCGTAAAGTGACAGGCAAGGGTAAGGCCAAGTATATGAGAAAAGGAGAGGGTTTCCTTGCAGAGGGCACAGTTCCTATTGATGCAAGCCCTAGTGGACATGTTTGGGATGCAAATACCTGGAGTTATGTGTATGATAGTTTACTTACTATTCTATATGATTTGTTTCTTGATGACAAGGGTACATGGGCAGGAGAGATGCAGGAGGCTAATGCAAATCTGAATTTGCTCACAGAGGGATGGCTATCAACAGCATCTGAGAATATTGATCTCATTAAGACACAACTACAAAGAACACTCAACATAGAAAAACCAACCATTTTTCCCATGAGTGACCGGGATTCTACAGACATATTTGATGTTGTGCGTGAACTATTGACAGATCCTACACACCCGTATCATATCTCCAATGTGTGCAATGTGTGTGATAGAGTACTGACTATATCAGAGGGTGAATTGCTTCTCTGGATGACAACTAACTATCGGAGAATGTGTATGTCTACAATTATCAAAAAAGAGTTCAGTCATCAAATCAATGCACGGTGTGCTACATGCCATGCAAAACAGACAGCAATGACCACCTTCCCAGATTGGTCTCCTTATATACTTGCCTTTGGAATTGCAGGATCATCCCCTATTATTGATCATAGATTGGAATTGACATGTGAAGATAGGACAGTGCAATACAAATTGAAAGGTATTGTATACTATGGTCAAGTACACTTCACAGCGAGGGTGATTGATAGAAATGATGATGTGTGGTTCCATGATGGAATTACTACAAAGGAATCTTGTGTATATGAAGGAAGACTTGACTCAGAATTTGACCTTAACAATGCACATAGGCGTACTGCTTCCCTTCTAATTTATAGAAGGTGCTGATTTCAAGGCCTGAATCGTCCTGCCGTGTCAGCAGCGGCCCTCTCCTAGCAAGTTGACGAAAGGGACGACTTCGCCGCGGGTGGCGCATTGTCGTCGGTCCTCAGTTTTGCTTCGTTGATGTCGCATACAATCAGGAACTCGATGGTTACACCTGAAAGTTACGAGTTAGAATCTCAAAATATAACATGATAACTGTTCATACCTAAATTGCAATGCAGCTGTTGAGCATTGTGCGTGTTCACGATAAGGCTCCAATGTTATAGTCTATTTACTGTCTATAAACTGTTTATATGGTATAGTTTTACTATCTAGCTACCCCATCAGCTGTAGACAGTAAGTAGTGAGTATACTAGACAGTAAACCCTATCCAAAGTGGCAGTGTGTGACATGCCCGTAGGTGCTACCAGGTGCAAGCTATCAGCCTCTACTACACCTATTACACTCATGCCCAACTCTGGTGATTCTTTCAGCCATCTCAGCTGTCATTCTCAGCACCCATCTCCACATTTCCAGAGGTCCTAGAACTCAATTGTTAGAAGGCTAATGAGGGGGGATATGAAAATCTTTGGAACCCTTAAAACAGTGGAAGATATATAATTCATTTGTTCTATTTATGTGCACTTTATGACTATACACAGGAACATAAGGACTACTTTCTAGTCATCATATACATGGCCCAGGATTTTTTAGTAATTCCTGCTACCTTGATGTATGTTGAGTGCTTGTTCTCAGATGCTTGCCACATATGTACTGATGCATGCTCATTACTAAAGGCTAAGACTATCTCAGAGCTTATGTGTACTAAACTCTACACTGCTGACTTCTTTACCTCAGTAATGATGCATTAACTGTCTAAACTGTCTGTTTACTGTCTGTTTACTGTTTAGTATAGTATACTATCTAGCTACCCCAATCTCACTAGACATAAACTATACAGTTGGAGCCTTAGTTCACAATGGATTGTCACGACGAGCTAGATGTTGACGCGTGTGGACAAAGAGTTGTCACGACACACGCGGCTGATTATTAACGTATTACAAGTGGTTACTACTCGGAACAAAAGATTGTACATAATAGGGTTACACCACCCTATAATCAAAAATCGATTACAACCGCGATCGTGTTTTTCTGACGCACCCGTCCCATTCTCTTTAGATGACATCTGTTTCCTGTGCCCAGGCGATCTTATGACGAACGAGGACTTACGATGACCGAATCAGCTTACGGCTTCGAGCTGCGAGCTACTGTAACTTCGTTGTTTAACGTTCAACGTTCAAGATTCGAGCTCTTCAAGCTTCAACTCTACCCAGGCTACAAGGGTCGTCGACAGATCCATTTCCCCCGCAGATCTACCTGCTTCACGGCGATCCCCTTGAATGCAGATATACAGCTACCAGCAGGTCTTCATATGCCACCGGCACCAGTTGTGCTCTGCATCCTTTTCCACGTTCGTCCCACGCGATGGCAATCTACAAGTTCACGAATGCAGCAATATGGCGAGCCTGTTCTTCTTGCTTGGTATGACAGGCTGGTTACGACATTGGCAAGTCATATGCGATTATCCCCTGCACAACTCCCTCCTTCACGTCTGGGAACGAGACGAGTAATATGATGACTCAATTCTTGTCTTGCTTACGCTCGATTGCTTTAACGCACTTCACGGTGCATCTCCCAGCCCCTTTGCATGAAAGTGCACATACATAAGTCATGGACCACCCCGAGTCGTCGAGGTTCACCCACCTTTACCGATTCACCAGCGCAGCTCTCAGCCACCCCAAGCCTACCTCCATGTCTCCTATCCAGAAAGCCCTCCTCGTTGCGTTTAAGGGAAGCGGCAAAGTCGAGCTCGGTACTCGACCCGTCCCCACGCCCGGTCCAGGACAAGTTCTCGTCAAAATCCGGTCCGCCGCTCTCAACCCGGTCGACAACGTCATCAAGAATATCGGCGCCTTCGCGGACGAGTTCGGGTACCCTGCGCTTGTTGGGAACGACGGCGCTGGAACCATCGAAGACGTGGCCGCCGACGTTCAAGGATGGGAAAAGGGCGACAGAGCGTACGTACATGCCTGCCGACGGATCACGACCTGTACATAGAGACTGACCGTCGTATGTATACGCAGGGTAATCCAAGGGTATTGGGACCAAGACCGCTGCACCTTGCAACAGTATGCGCTGTGTGATGCCATTCGTTCCGCGAAGGTGACACGTTCGCACACAGATCCACCACGGGCTCACGCCGATCTCCCTTGACTCTTTTTTTCCAACGCTCAGATTCCGGAGACCTGGTCGTTCGATGAGGCTGCTACGCTCCCGCTTGGGCTGGCCACCGCGGCGATCGGCCTCTATCAGACTCCCACGTCCGTCCCTACCCAGGGTTTCATCCCTGGGCAAGGTGGAGGTGCTGGCCTGCTCGCCCCATGGGAAGGCGGGGTTGGAAAATACGCAGGACAAGCGGCCGTCGTCTTTGGAGGCTCAAGCTCCGTTGGCCAGTTCGGTTCGTGGCGCAAGGACCCTTCCAGCTCGGCGCCGTCTCTGACATCTCCGCGATCGCCCCAGCCCTCCAGCTTGCGAGACTCTCCGGATTCGATCCTATCATCGCCACCGCGTCGAAGAAGAACGAGGCTTACTGCAAATCGGCCGGCGCCACCCATGTCATCGACTACCACGACGTTCCCTACGACGATGTCCCCGCGGCCATCGCCGAGCTGACGGGAAAGTCGGTCCAGCTCGTGTACGACGCCGTGTCGTCTGAGCCTTCGGAGAGGGCAGGGTGGGCCGTCCTCGGGCGCGGTGGAAACATGGTGATCGTTCTGTCCTCGTACCTGGGATTCGCCCCCGGACAGCTCGTGGAAGACGGGAAGCGCTTGGTGCACCCGTACGGGAGAGTCCAGCTGGAGGACAACCACGAGTTTGGGGCGATGATGTTCAGTCGGTTGACGGCCCTCTTGGAGAAGCGCGAGCTCAAGGTGCGGTGGTTGCGGCTTGCGACGCTTGCGCCGCGAACGAGGCTGATTTCGGTTTGCGTTTGTAGCCCAACAACATCGAAGTCATCCCTGGCGGACTGGCCGGTGCCATTTCAGGCCTCGACCGTCTATCGAAGGTAAAGCTGGTGGTGCATCCGCAGGAGACGGCGTGAATACATGCGCAATGAGCCCATGGCCCATTTCTTAAACAAACAACGTGGAATCGTGTACCATTAGCATGAATCGTTCTGTGATGTGTTTGGAATAACCGGAAATACCGTATTGATGTTGACCTACCGCATACGGCCCTCGGCCCCTGGTGGCAAACAACGGGCGCCTGTCGTGGGCGCGCGAACTTCAGACTCACCTTTGCCGCGCGTCGAGCCACTTGTTCACCACCACATCGCGTGCACAGTACCTCGTTCTTCCTTCCTTCATCGAGCACGACATCGGAACGCTTTGGCGCGTGGTTGAGGTAAGATTCAAGTCCCATTTGTCCAATCCTCTCAGATCTCGATCGGAAGTCTGCTCTGAGAACACGGTGAGACACCGACGCGTTCTGAGCTCTGGCAGTGGCTCGTCTATGCCGAGGCCCGACGCGTTACTCATGGATCGAGACAGCACTCATAGCACGCCGAACATATCGATCTTTCTGCACTTTACAAGCACACGGCACTGACCATGGACAACATGGACATCTACGAGGAGATGGACGCCACGCCCGAAGCTTCCGCCCCGTCCACGAGCAAACTATCATCCGCGCCCGTTGTTGTGACGATTGACGACGCACATCCGTTCGATCTCGACGCATATATTGCGGGATACACAGGTGCGTCGTCCTCCCCATCCCACCATCTCCTCATACTCACGATCTCACCTGCAGGCCGTACCGCCATCGACCACTTGATGTACATCATATCTTCCGCCCCGTCGCTCGCGCCACTAGCGTTGAAGCGGGCTCTCGAGCTGCTCGTCGAACCTACCCAACGCGACACCTCCCTCTACCAGTCGCTCCTCTCTGTCTACGCCACCGCGGCCGACGTATCCGGCGCACAGATGCCTGAGCTGGACGTGGTCATCCCGGACCCCTCTCTGTACATCAAATGGGTGGACGAAACCACCGAGCGCAACGTGACAGAGCGGACCAAGCTTGAGGTGGAGCTGAAGACGTACACCAACAACTCGATCAAAGAAAGCATCCGCCTCGCTCATCGCGACCTCGCCGCGTTCCATCGGGCCTCAGGCAATATCGAATCTGCCCTCCGACACCTCACCAAGTCTCGTGAGTTTTGCACCACGGCCAACCACATGCTCGAGATGTGTCTGTCGGTGCTCGAGGTCGGTCTTCCCCCCCTTCTACTTCCAGATACAAAGGCAGCTCGCCTGACCAGCGCATCAGCTCCTGATGGAACAACGGAACTTTGCCCACCTCCCCACCTACGTGTTCAAAGCCGAATCCGCGCTCGAGTCCGCCGCCACTCAAATGGCCCCACCGTCCCAGTCCCAAACCGCCTCGGCTGCATCGTCGAAGAAATCCGACCTGCAACACTCCACCGAAGCGAAGCTGACGCTCGCCACCGGGCTCTCTCTCCTCAGCAACCGCAACTACAACAAAGCCGCATACAAATTCCTCCTACCCGTGCCACAAGGCGCGCTCGCCCCTTGGATCGGCACGCTCATCGCTCCCGGAGACGCAGGCACCTACGGCACCCTGTGTGCCCTCGCGACGATAGATCGCACGGAGATCAAGCGCCGTTTCGCGTCTGGAGAAGGCGCGCTGGGCGAAGGCGAAGGCATGAAGGACCTCGTGGACGCGTGGTTGGGCAGCCGCTTTCGCACCGTCATCCAGCTGTTGGAAAAGTACTCCGTGCGGAAACTTCGATCGGGCACCAACAGCTGGATCGCTGATGCATCTTTGTTCTCTCGCAGACCCGCCACGCATTGGACCCGCTGTTGGCGCCACACGCCCGCGCGTTGGCGTCGATGATCCGCGCGCGGGCCCTCGCGCTGTACTTCCAGCCATTCTCGACCATTCGATTGGAGCGCATGAGCGCCGCGTTTGGCTGGACGGTCGAGGAAACGGAGAAGGAGGTCGTGTCCTTGATCAAGCGGGGCGACATCCTCGGACGGGTCGACAGCCAGAACAAGGCACGGTTCCCCATTCGTCGAGTCACGCGGGATGGCTGAGGATTGGTCTGCAGATTCTGAAAGCCCGGTCCACGGACCCGCGTACCCAGTTGTACAACAACGCGCTCAAAGTCGGGACGGATATGCAGAACTCGACCAGAAAACTGCTTTTACGCATGCGCCTGTAAGCTTCTTCCAGCTTGTTATATGATGGGCGCTAAGCAGATGCCGGCATATTTGATCACAGTCAACAAGCAGACTTGGTCGTTCGCAAGAGTTCGTCGTCTACTGGTACAGGGAGCTCCTCTCAAGATTGAAGGAGTGGAGGAAGGTAGTGTCCATGATCCAGGTGTACCATAGATGTTCTCGGCAGCAATTATTCTTGCTTCTCCAACTGGACGATCAGGCTATCTAAGCGTCGCCGGGTCGACATATATTGTCCTCAATGGTATGGATATATTTACCTCTACAGCTGGAGTTGGTTGACTGTCGTCCATTCCTCCAACCGAAACGTGACTCGAGGTAAAGCCTTCCACCTGTATGTTTCTACCACCATGTTGACACACTGTTTTATACGTTCCGGTGATAGTGAGTAGTGGAGACACGGTTGAGAAATAGGCGCTAGGAAAGTCCTTGCAACGCAGTATCCAGCTGTGGCATCGGCTTGACTCTTTTGAGTTCGTGCAAGCTTTCTCCTCAGGCCACGCGGGTTATGCCGTCCAGTTGTAAGACCCCTCGTAGAGCTACCTTCGAGTCACGAGCAGGATGCGCCTGCAATGCCAGATGTACAAAAGGCTCCACGTGGACCCAC